>OZ024857.1:40801715-41046715 GCA_964017155.1 Oasisia sp. SBJ-2009 | reverse complement strand
CATGTATCTTAATCGTCATCCATGAAAAAAAAATGTGATAGCATAAAGATATTTAATAATTTCAGCAAAAACTTTTCAAGATAACCTATCATAGAACATGTATGATTTATATAAAACAATTATCTTAATTGTTAACAAAGTCATGTATTAATCTGTAAGATCAAAGGCATGTACATTTGTTAGGTACAGTTGCTTAGTCCCAAACAATCGAATAGATTGTTTGGGATTAAGCAACTTAACTACACCTATCATACTCAAGAGAAGGCATATCTATGCCAGATATTTTTTTCACAAAAGTTACACAGGTAACCTTTTTTGAGGGATTTCTTGAGGGATAAAAATTATTATTAATTATGCTTATAAGTGTACCATTGTGGTGCCTGGAGGAGGTATGTACACATTTGGTTGTACCTGTGAGTACCTTGAAATCAATTTGTATCCTTGCAGATCCGGTGCATTGAATGCTGGGGAACCAACTTATACCTTGGCACAGAAGACGCGTGAGTACAGCTGCTACACGGTACAAATCAGGAGCAGAAATAATTGGTAGTCAGTCGGACTACCTAGCTGAGAAATGTGGTAGTCAGGAAGTGGCCCAGATTTAAGTAAAATAACATGACAAACACAACATTTGAAAAATATTCAAACATTTTGTGGTAGTCCATCGGACTACTGCTGTTACCATTTTTGGTAGTCCGAGTGAATTTCTGGTAGTTCTCGGACTACCGAACTACCACTATATCGACCCCTGCAAATTTCACAGGTAGAAATATTATAGAACAAAAACAAATCAACCTACATTTTAATTGAAAGAATCATGATCATATTTATCGACTTGTTTGATTGTGGTGCTGTATTTTCTTTTTACAGCTTCATATTTCACTACATACTCGAGGAGACGTTAAAGAATGGAAGTGTTACTTTCCGTGGTGAGAAATGCAGCCACAGACATTTGCCAGCAGTGAGTTCTTCATCTCGCGATTCCTTTTTTCTTCAAACCTCAACTTCTGATTTGTTGATTGAGAAACCACAGGGCTCTGATATCTAGAAAAGCCCTACTTGTCATGATAATAATTAATTAACTAATAATAATTAATAATAGTAATATTAAATAAATAAATAAGCTGAAACATTCAGTTACCCAATGATGCTGGGGAAAATGGGCAGCCAGCTGCACTAATTTGTTTTAAATAATTGTATTCCATCCCCATATAAAGACAATTATTTAAAAAGCACGACAGTGGTAACTATTTAAAAAAGTTTTTGTATTGATTTTTGAAATAATACCTAAGCTATACATAATAGTCAAATGCACACTAAATCTCCTCCTAATTAGCGTTATATCATAGATTGGGTGAAATATACTTGTTCACATTCATTTGCCACAGTTCGCCTGTTTATAGACTCAGCCATATGTTTGGCTGCCATATCTTTGTATACTGACTTCTAACTGACCTGTTTAAAAATTAGTAACTGAGATTGTTTCAGGCGTGTTTTGTTGTTCACAGAAGAAGCCAATTCTCCAGCTGAAGGCTGCGTCTGCCTTGGATCGCGTGCTGGTGCTGTGCGATGGCATTATCTCAATACTCCATCTCTCTACCCTGGAGGTAAGTCCAGCTATCGAAAAAGTGGCAGTCCCATATTGGGTTAGTCCATGTGAAATCAAGTTAATCAACCAAAACTGAAAAAGTAGATGTCTCAAAATATAATTATTTATATTTAATGAATTGTCATATAACAGTACTTGAGCATTTCAGCAATAACGTTTTAAATATTTATAAGCGAACTATGTCTGTAATGCCCTATTACGTGTCATAAATATATATATGTGAACAAGAAAGGTAATCACACAAGATCACCTCATTATTTTCACCTGTGTTTTGGTGGAAGTTAAATACTGAAACTACGCATGATTAAATAAATATATAATGTATGAGGTACATACATATAATTTTGAATAGCTTTAAATTACTGTCCACTACTTAATGGCATAGCATGTGATGTTTCGTAAGTAATATATTGTGTTGTTAATGTTATGCTGTCTCTCTTTCAGCCTATTCCTGGAGCAACAAAGATCAAGAACGTTGCATTGTTCTACTTGAATGAGAATCCACTAGAGAGCAGTCCTTTCAGTGTCGAGGTAACGTCACTCTCTGTCATCTTCTGCTTGTCCAGCTGCACATGCCCAGGTTCAAATTTGGAGGACGTTGCAGTTTTATATGTGAACAAACCAATGTGCCTGCTTTCTGTAAGCTTTTACATGAAATATGCATCATTCAGACTTTTACATAAATCAGTAATGTTTTAGATTCTCACTTATTATTATGACTTGTGTAAATATGAGTTGGCACATGAATATGTTTTCTATAAACCATAAAGTTTGTCGATATAATGTTATATATCTGTTTTGACACCCATTTGTCATAACATAGCAACAAAAGGTGCAGTTCAATACAATACAATACAATACAATACAATACAATACAATACAATACAATACAATACAATACAATACAATACAATACAATACAATACAATAAAACTTTATTGTCCCCAACCGAGAAATTCGTGTAGCAGCGTTCGTCATCATAACATATAAAATACAGAGTAGAGAAATAAAAATACAAATAAAATCATTATTAAAACAGTATGTGAAACAAACAAAGTGTTTTAACTTGAATCGTAAATTAACTTTTAAATTGATTTGAAAATTCCTGTGTTTACTTGAATTGAAGTGACCAGTTAGAATTGGAATGAATATAGTATATAATTATAGATTTCAATTTCTCAATGTTCAGATATGAAATTGAAAGCATGGAATTGATGGTGTTATCTTTGCATGTGTCTTCCAATAACAATGTGAAGCAGATTATACTTTGTCAGGTGGACAACCCTGATGTGTCAGTCACAACTGACTGTGGCTGCAGATGTTCTTATTGTTTGCAGATAGTGGTTGCATTGAGAAAGAAGAATGTGCTCATCTTCACCGTGACAGAAGACAAGATGACGCTGAAGAAGGAAATAAGCACCCAGGAATCAGCACTCGCATTGGTGAGATGACAAATCTGATTGTGTCAGACATATGATGTACTGGCTGAGCTACCCAGGTTAAAAGACAGTGACATATGCAAAACATTTGAAAATTGCCATCCCGCAAAATCCCATCCCAACTACCGTGGATAAATATCCTAGCAGAGTTAAGGGTTAAATCTTAGGGACCACTTCCAGAATCTTGCCTCTCGAAAAAGACAGTCTCCTGCACTAAAATGTTTGAAAATTGTTTTACATTGCTTCAGTGTGTTACACAAATAAATTGCATGTTCATTCGTATGATGTAACAAAATTTTGACATGTCGCAGGCTGAGATGATGCCTGTTTTAGGTAGTGATGATTTTCAAATGCTTATAATTTAAAAACTGCAGAATTCCGACATCCAAAGACACAGTGGTTGGTGGCATAATCATCTTTATGATGATGTATAAAAATGCCACATATATAGCCTTTTAAATAATTTGAGTTGTTGAGCCCCCAAGTTCTTTACCCCCCAAACGAATTTGGAAAAAGTATTAATCCACGAACCATCCTAGTGTCTTTGTTATTGTGTCTCTCATGTTGATACCTGAGATGCCCAGGGCCAGGTGTTCCTGCAGCCACCTGTCACCTGTCACAAGGTCAACTGCCACTAAGTTCAAACCATCCGCATGTAGAGCATAGTCTTGGAATGACTAGAGCTTCGTACTCTCAGTGCTAGGCTCAGATCTTGCACTGCCATGTTGAACTGTGGCAAGCTTATTCACTCTACGTTGTTACAGGTCATGCAATGGTCGACTTTTGTATACAGATAGACAGATAGGCAATTTTTTTTATATTAACTGTTTATTTTAAGAGAATAATCACTGCCCCCCCCCCCCCCGTCCCCCACCCCCCACCGTCCCCCAGCGCACAAATTTCGTTTGACTTTTAACACAAACCGGATATAAATAACATATATGGGAAAAAAAATACCTACAACTTCAGAATACAAATCTTGAGATGGTCTCAATGCTCAGTTTGGGCAACTACTGACTGGTCTTGAGGTAAGATCTTGAGGTAAGAACACTGCTAGGGCCCAGTTAAGTATCAGAAAGAAGAAAAACTGCAGCTTGTCTGAATGCTTTGCAAAGTCAAGATGGTGTTTGATTGAACAGACCTGCCAGAGAGTAAAGTGTAAAGTTCTCTGAGCACTCCTAGGAACTTACTGTTACTTAAGTACTGACAGTAAAAAAAAAGTAAAGGCAGTTCTTATATAGCGCAATATCCAATCCTCAGGACCGTTCAAAGCGCTTTACATTTTACTTCCCTGACAGACCTGTTCACTCAGACACCATCTCGGCTTCTCTGGGAAGCATCCAGCCATATGCTACAATTAATGTGCGAAGGCTGCTCGTACACATATCCACCACTGTCTGTAGCCAGGTACTCATTTAATTCAGCTGAGTGAACTGGAGCAATGTAGAGTGAAAAAACTTGCCCAAGGTTTTAACGCCGCAGCCAGGATTCGAACCCGGGTTCTCGTAGTCGAGAGTCCGAAGCTCTACCCCTGAGCCACTGCGCTCAGTACAGTGTCTTACTTGTACCTGGCCACCAACAGACTCTGAGCGTCTGTTTCCCTCCATAGGCGGTGGACGGGGCCCACGTGTGTGTCGCTCTCCAGTCTCAGTACAAGATCGGCAACTTTGAAACAGGTCATGTCCAGGAACTCTTCCCCTATGACCGTGAACAAGTCAACCCCATCGTGATTCGGATCAGTCAGGTAAGTTAGGAGAAACAGTTCCCTCTTAGTCACAGCTGCAGTTAGCGGACGATGAGGGTGAATTAAGTTTCTCTTCAATTGTAACAGGCTTTTATTAGGAAAGGCAAAAGTGCGTGATCAAAGATTGGGGATGAAAGAACATATTTTATCAAATTCATTATTCAGATTTATGTAATATTCTATGTATAGGACATGGAGGTGTAGTAACTGAACATGGTTAGGGCATCTGACGTTTTGTCAAGAAATTCCGGATGTGAACTTTGTGCGACCATTTTAAATTTTGGGAAATGTGTTCACTCCACATTAGTGCAGTTACCTTGGCAGTAAAAATGAATACATGGCTGTATAAATGTTTGTGTATGAATAAGTCTGTGTAGTAATTGCACCATAGCTGAATACTTCCCAGTTAAGATGGTAGTCAGCCAGGGAGTAAAGTACGATACTTCATACTAGATTACATCAACTATTATTTATCGATGTTATAAAGTGTAACTTTTTACTTGGACCTGTTGTATGCGATTGCTCTTATTTATTCATTTATTTATTTATTTATTTATTTATTTTAAAGTACCGGGTAGTAGTATATTGTATCATAATTGTTTTGATGTATTGTGATTTGTGAATGTACTTATACTTATACTTGATCTTAAACACATCGAACAGTTCTATGGACTGGATGTTGTGCTATGTAAGAACAAACCTTTTCCTTTAACAGTTCTGGTTTGTTTCACTTTCACTTCTGATCTCGGGGTATGTAAGATCTTACCATTCACCTGATAGTGACGTCCAGGTGTTCATGCCATGTCTGTCTGTTTCAGGAGGAGTTTCTCCTGAGTGCCCCGGGAGCCCTCGGCATGTTCACTGCCGCCAGCGGGATATCCCAGCGTCCCCCGCTGCAGTGGAGCGCCAACCTTATCAATGTCGTCTACACACACCCCTACATCCTGGCACTTAATGACGAGTTCATCACCGTTCACAGGTATTTAGTTATAGTCACTTTATAGTTTTATTTATAGCATGACTTTATTACTTACCGAGGCGTACTTTGTGAGAGAGTGTAGGGTGTGGTGTGGTTAAAACATCAAAGTCTCAGTTGAAATGGCCATGGTTTGAATCTCCTGTTTTGAAGCCTCAGCAGTGTTGTTCACACGGTCTTGCCTCAGTTCACCTAGCTGAATGAACGAATACCTGACCACACACTGGTGAATATATATATATCAGTTAGACATGTTTTCATATTAATTGCAGCATGGCTGAATGCTCCCCAAAGAAGTGGAGTTGATGTTCGAAATAATATGGTCTTGGCCTGCCAGTGGTTGATGTTTATAGCACTTTGAACTGTTCTATAGAAAGAAAAATTACATCACATAGCTTACACGTAGAGGGATACATTTACTCCATTATAAAATTTATATTGCTATCAACATCGTTGATGTCCATTCAACATCATAATATTTATAAATACACACACACACACACACACACACACACACACACACACACAAAATGATAAATTCTTCGTAAAACTTACATTATCTCGTCTTCCTCTCTGCCGTCCATTCAGCATCTTGGACCAGCGGCAGAAGCAGACCCTCCCATTCATAGGTGGTCGCTGTCTTGGTGAGTTTGACGGCCGCCTTGTTGTTACGACTGCCTCAGATGTGTACATCCTCGCACCGGTCGCTATAGAGAAACAGGTGAGTACTGCACTGGTCGTGGTAGTGAGTGTCGGATAGAAACAAGTGTGTAGAAGTAGATTGCTACGGTTATATTACAGCCACCTCACTAATAGGGGCATTGTATGACAGTTTTAGATTATATCCATACATAATAAAGTACAAGAGAATTTTCCTGTTAATACAGTCACCTTACCATTCAGGACACTTGCTCAGCCCCCAAGGGCGACATTAATATTGAGGTTCCACTGTATATGAAAGCCATTTGAATGAGAAAGCTATTAAGATTTGATTAGAGACTGAGAGGGATTGTAAGAGGGGTGGGCAATGAGAGACGGTGGGGAGTCAAAATTATTGATGGAAGGTGGAAAACAAACTGATGACCAGTGTCAAGGCTTTCTTTACTAAACACTGTAGGAATATGTTGGCGAGAGAGAGAGCTGACACCCAACTGTGAACTTTCATTCTGAATACTTACTAGATTGGTGGAATTAATCTTTGGTTAATTGACATGGGAATGTGGGATATGGGGACATGTGAGGCTCTCGACCTCACTGGCTTTGTTGTGATGATGATATCAGCACTGCTAGAGCAGACTGTCACATGTGGGGCTCTCGACTGTCACTGACTTTGTTGTGTTTATGATGTCAGCAGTCAGCACTGCTAAAATAGAATTTCAACCATCACTGACTTATTGCTTTGTGTTTTAGATAGGAGCTCTGCTGGCAGACTTCAGGGTGTCTGAGGCACTTAGCCTGGCACAAAACGCCCGCAAAACTGGCCTCTCTAAAGAACAGTTTGTGAAAGTGAGTAACGGGTTGATAGCACAGTTGTATTAAGAAATCTGGTAATGAAAATCTTTACGTAACGTTTTTCATATATGAGTGCATAAGTTATTTGAATTAATTTAAAAACTGAATCAAGTGTACTCTCATAAAATATATTTAGGGATAGTTACAAATAGTAAAGGTTCTTTACAAAATGCATATGTTGCAGGGCAGTGTTGCAAATGATTTTTTTTTCCCGATCTGTCGTTATTGATAAATGTTAAAAGCCTGGGTAACTGGGGCTGTCTTTAATTAACTAAAATCCTGTCGCAGATGTTTCGGCAGATCCAGCTAAAGGCAGCATTCATAGAGTTCTCACAGATGCATTTTGAGGAAGCATTCAAACTCTTCCATGAAGGCAAACTAGATGTCAGGGAGGTAAGTGCTTCCTGTATATAAGGATGATTTATGTTGTACAAATATAACATGACATGATATGCTAGAATAAGTAAACAGTAATATATGTTTTATGCTGGAAGTATACGTATAGTTTATTTATAGCATGAGTGTTATGCCAATGTAACCATTGTTGTTGATTACTTTTATGTTGTACACATTCATAAGAATGTTTAATACTTTGGCTTTATATGTCAGTGAGTTTGGATTATATGATAATATCAGTCCTAAAGAAGTTAACTTGTTATTATTGTTAAATGCCTAGCATGTTTATTTGTTGTAAACATGAGGCTTTTACTGTAAGAATCAGTGTTTAGGTGTGTCATGTTCTTGGTATTAATAGCAGCTATTGACTAGTTTAGTAGTTTGTTGTAGTGTTCCAATAACACAAATTATCCTTTTTTTTTGTACACAATTACTTTGGAGTTTTTTATACGTAGTTTGTGAAATGTACAACGTTTTGACCCATCAGCTACGAGTCTTGGTCACATATTGGTGTCACATGACACCAGTATGTGACCAAGACTTGTAGCTGACGGGTTGAAACATCATACGTTTCACAAACTATGCTTCAGAGTAAGTAAATGTCTTACAAAATAATAAAATCTTGGAGCCATGACCAACATATTGCACAGTATCCTTTGTTTACTGTTGACATTCCCTGTGGCCAGCTCATCTCTCTCTACCCGAGACTTATCCCGGCCAGCTCAGAGTTTGTGCGGTCCATTCCACCCCTACACGAGATCGCCGACATCAACCAGCTGGCCCGAGGTGACCGGGTCAAAGTTCAAGAGTTCAAGGACTTCCTGTTGCGATACTTGGAGGGGGTGCGGAACACTCCGAGGGGGATGAACCACGCCCTGGTGGGTGCGAGAACTAATGCAAAATTTAGAAAGTATTGTCAGATCCCTGTGGTGTGAGATTTTGTCTAGCAACTAGCAAGCAGGCTTACTAACATGGGCTGTTTCTGTATGAAGAATCTCAGCTGGACCAGTACTGTATTTCTGACTCTGTATACAAGTGTACCTTATTGACATCGCAGTATTCAGCTAATCTGGAGAGATGGTCCATTAATATTTAGTTCTTGGTTTTATATCAACAGTTAACAACTATCCAGAGAATGTATTAGAAAACCACTTAATATCATATAATTAAAAAAATTATTAAAACACTACACGAGGAATAATTCATAAATAAGGGAAATACAAGGTTACTCAGCAATGAAATGTCAAGTGAATATTTTAAATGCTGGTCATTTGTTAAGAAAAGTGCCATCACAATTGATGTTTTCCTTTTTATCATTTCTCATCCTCATTAGATTATCTTTTAATACTTCTATAACAACAACTTGGACTTGGAACACACCTGTTTATAACAACAACATGAACATGGAATACACCTGTTTATAACAACAACATGAACATGGAATACACCTCTCTATAACAACAACTTGAACGTGGAATACACCTGTTTATAACAACAACATGAACATGGAACTTACTTCTCTCTATGACAACAACCTGGACATAGAACACACATCCCTATAACAAAAACCTGCACACAGAGGACACCTCTTTATAGCAACAACCAGGACACGTTTTACCATGGTTCAAATTTAAATGCATCACTTCATGTGCATTTCAAACAACTGCTTTTGAATAGCAGTTGCTTACAACTGCTTTCTGTGTAAGAAGCCATGACGTTGTTGTGGTCATTTTCAGGAGATTGACACAGCATTGCTCAAACTCTATGCAGAGACTGGACACAGTCAACTCATCACCCTCATCTCATCTGACAATGCATGTGACGTCACCGAATGTGCCACATGTCTAGAAAAACAAGGACGACACCATGCTCTAGCATTGTGGTATTATCACCGTGGCAACCAGGAAATGGCTCTCCGTATTTGGTGTCGGTGAGAAGCCTATTACTATTTTAATGTTATTATTTTAAAAAGCTTAACATTATTTTGTTATTAGTATGTCATGATAATAATTAGCTATGTTTATTGTTGTGTCTGTAATTATTTTGGTGTGAATTGACAAGTGTGCTGATGGAATAGTTTATGGACAAAATCCTCTATTTCCATATAATAATATAATGTGATTTTTAGTAACATGATATTTTGCACCACATCAAAAGAGTGCCTTGTGTCACATAGGGCATGTGAAGTTGTGTTTATTGCCATGGTCTGAGCCAAATGTGTCAAACATCACTAAATTCAGTTCTGTAATGATATTTTGAAATGACCTTATTAATCTTCATAGATCACAGCTTCATTTGTCAGGAAATATGTTCTTGTTGAATTAACATCACTGTATTTTAGCATTACCAGTTCTCTCTTTGTTTACAGTATTGTAGATGGTGAATGCGCTGACTCGACCTTTCCTGGACTGTCATTTGTCACTGATGTTTTAGCAAGGTGAGTGTGGATTAAAGATGCTTAATTTCTCCTGGGAGTCTGTCTGTTACACAACAGTTGGTTGCAACATTTGGTCATGCAACGTGTGCTCTAATCACAGTTGCTCACAAAGCATTTATTCATACATAAAATATCATTTAACTAGAACCTGTCTCTCGCCCCTGTCTCAGTAGTAGCCCCCCCCCCCCCCAACGTGTGAGAACTGCGTGCCAGTAGCCCTTCCATTCACTGTGCTGTTGATTTAACACACTCTTTGTAGATACACCCGCAGTTGTAATTGTAGGTGGAATTAATCATTTAGAGCCCCATATGACTTTTGTACATCAGTTTTTTTGGAAAGTTCACTGTTCTAAGAGGTAAAGTGAATCCTCTACATAAAGTGGTTTATGGTGGGCAGAGGCCACTTAGACTGGTGTACATGCGGTGTGACCGTGGAATACAGTTACGTCTCAGTGCATTGGACACATCATGGACAGTTTCATGTCATTTCAGTGTCTTTTCCTGCAAACAGTCAACTTTGATAAGACAGTACCGTCTCTTCCCATGACAACATTGGTACCTTGAACACTAGTGGTTATATTTTATATTACAATGTAATGACTACTTCTCTTAATGGTTGATTACATATACCATGTACGAGAAATAAAAGAAGGTTTTTACGGTTTTCCTCCAATCAAAAAATCTTACCTTGAATGTGCACCAGATATATGACTAGTTTCTTATTTTGGGTACTTAACATTTAGGTGGGGGCAGAACACTGAATGGAAGGAACAGCCAGGTAATGTTGGTAAATGGAAAGGTAGTGCCACTAGCCCCCTGTTAGGGGGACCACTGGGGTGGGAGCTAGGGGTACTAAATCCAATCACAGCATATATAATAACGTTGGTTCACCAAGAATTTACTTGAACAATGTTTAAGATCACATGACATTTTATTCATGCCATATTAGCATTCATGGCAGTAACTGGCAGGGCATTTGCAAACAATTTGTTCACAGGTAGTCCTTAGAGTACAATAATACACTGTATAGGGAAACTTTGAAAAAAATCACTTTTTCCCAACAGACTGACAGACGTTGAGTTACTATGGAAGTACGTAGACTGGACCCTGGAAAGGAGTGAGGAAGACGGGGTGAAAGTGAGTCTTCTTTCTGTTCACATCCATGCAACTTTTCCTCTAATATTTTGTTCCAAAAAGGAGTTTTAGTGCAAAGTCATATTTTACAATGTTATTTCCACTCATAGAATTGACTTCAGTCTTTGGCATGTCCTGAGTCCAATAGGCATCTAGCAGATCAGTGACACTTATGTGTAAATAGGAAGTAAAAGTTTTATTTCCTGATGGTAACCATGTCACGTGGTAAGATGTCATTTTCATTGTCCCATCATCACCCAACACTGCTACATACGTACATATATACATACATACATACAATAAATCTTCAGATAAAATATATAGCTCACAATAATAATATCATAATAGTAATAAATAAAAAAAATAAAAAATTGAAGAAAAAAACAAAAAATTAACACACACATATATATATATATGGATGGATGGATGGATGGATGGATGGATGGATGGATGGATTGATGGATCGATGGATCGATGGATCGATGGATCGATGGATCGATGGATCGATGGATCGATGGATCCGTGTGGTGTTGTCATAGTGTCTGTGATCTCACCACTATTTCATTTTGATTAATAATATGATTCTTATATGTATAATTCATGGCATATGCTTTGTATCTACTATAGATATATATATTCTAGTGAAAGTTTACAAAGAATCAAGAAATAGTAGCTGCAAAATGCAATACAGATCAGTAGAATATTACAAAGTTCACAGCTGCCATTGAATTTGGTGAATTGTAAATTTCAGATTTTCATGCGACATCCGGAGAGGAAGGTCGAGTCTGACCGAATGAAACCAGAGAATATCGTGAAACACATCAGTCGCTTCCCCAAGGCACTCGTGGCTTACCTGGAGTTCTTGATATTCACCCAGAAATCACAAGTTTGTGAAGATTCTTCTTCGTGTGTGTGTGCGTGCGTGCGTGCGTGC
Organism: Oasisia sp. SBJ-2009; assembly: GCA_964017155.1. NCBI lineage: Eukaryota > Metazoa > Annelida > Polychaeta > Sabellida > Siboglinidae > Oasisia > Oasisia sp. SBJ-2009. Next base: position 41,034,534 of record OZ024857.1, on the reverse strand, counting down.
GTGCGTGCGTGCGTGCGTGCGTGCATGCGTGCGTGTGTGCGAGCAAGCGAAAATATGATTTATTTTTGGTGACAGTGTTTTTTTAAGTGGCTTTGATGACAATTGTAGAGTGCATAGGAAGTATAATAAAAAATACTGCATTCTTATTTTGGGTGATAATTCTGATTTTAAAATCAGCATTGGTACTAAATATTAGTTTTGTTTTGATTCTTAATGTTTATATATTCAATATGTAAATCACACAGGAAGTCTTTAGTATTAAAAAAATTACAAATAAACCTAAATATTTAAATTAATCGTAACAAATTGTAGTTTAATGGTAAAACTCCAGTGTCATCTGTTTCAGAAAGAGACATTCCACACCCACCTGGGTGTCCTGTACACTGACCACGTCACTGGACATCTGAAGGACACCAACACAGAGCAGCTGGTCCAGGCCAGGTAAACTTCTCGTTTCATTAGCTAAGATCAACTAAACGTTTCCTTTCATTGGTGATTGCGCTTAACAAAAGACATCTACCAAATATTAGAGAAAAATCTATTTTGTTTCATCCTGACCCGGGACATAGTTCCTGATGACATGTAAGTTTATCATGGAAGCCACAATTTGGATTCGGAAACTGCAGTTTTACCTTACCTTTACCTTACCTTAAGAGAATTCCTAGAAGACATATATTTATTTTTGAGAAGACCCCTGAAAGCCATGCAGCTTTATCTTGAGATAACCCCTAAAGCAATATAACTTCATCTTGAGAAGCCCCCAGAAATCCACGCCTGAAAACCAGGTAGCTTTAACTTCTGGTGATCCAGAAAACCATACAATATTATCTTTACACAATCTCTGAAAGCCTCAGCTTTATATTAAGACGAACCCTGAAAGCCACAGCTTTATGTTGAGATGACCTTTGACCCTTGTGTGTTACAGGGAGAAGCTGTGTTATTTGCTGCGGGAATCGGATCTTTACCAAGTCCAGCTCCTCCTTGGGAAGATCCGGGACACTGAACTGTATCCTGAATGTGCCATACTGTACGGCAAGGTGGGAGACACAGTGACACAGCTTAGTCTCTTTTAGTCAGGGCTTTATGCGGGACTACATTTTTGCCAGTCACAAATGCTTTGGTGGACACATGGATGTTAACCGTCAAGCCAGTTTACAAACTTTAAATGTGTCTGAAATGGACCACAAACACATGTGACACTATTTACATTCACTTTTGAGGCATAACTGACAATATGTATTGGTTTGGAAGACTTTGTTCCATTTGTTTAAGCACAAGCATTTGATAGCATCTCAATTGATCAAACTATCTTAATATGTAGTATTTAAATTCAAAGTTCAAAAATTGTATGTTATAATAATAATAATATTTTATTTTGTTCTGTACCACACCCAATGTCATTCACAGCATATTTCAATTAATAATACATTTACAACAATATAAATGTATGTTAAAAATAATGTATGAATGAAAACAATGGTTGTTATGGAATAAATAAAATTAACTAATAAAATCATTAGGATCATATTATTAGTAGTACTGATTTGAAGTTGGAGTTGACAAGCCTGACCTTGGTGCGACTGGTAATGGTTTTAGCATTCCAGATGAGTTGTATAAATCTGATAATACTTTGCCAATTCTTGTCTTGTCTTAAGGTAAGTACACAGAAAAGAATAAATAAATGTTAACACATTATGTTGGTTTGGTGACAGTTGGCTGAGCATGAGAAGGCTCTGGACATCCTTGTCACCAAGCTGCATGACTTCAGTGCAGCCGAGACTTACTGCATCACGGCGTCACAGGGCAGAGACATGGCGTGTCGCAGGCATCTCTTCCTCTTGCTGCTCAGTATCTACTTGAAGCCAGGCGAAGAGTGAGTTATGACACACACTTGTTATGAGTCCTGTTACTTAACAATAGTTTCATTAGTTTGAAAAGTCAAAAACAGTTATGGGGTTATCGTTTATTTCAATCCGCCCTCCCCCACTGATATTAATAATAATGTTTTGAATTTGTAAATAAATTAGAAAAATATATCTTATGATATTTGAAAATATATCTTACAATCACAAATTACTGCCAGTATCAGTTTGCATTAATGCATGTTTAATTTTATATGTCTGGTCGCGCCACAGAAACAATATATTTCCTCCCCCTCCCCAATATATGTGGTGATAACCCGACCTTCTACAAAATGTTTAATAATTTATTTGGGGACATAGCGAACTTCTGCTGTGTCCAGCTGTTATTCTTCTCATATGAATGTTTTTAACTAAATTGTTATGCATCTATTTGCCATTATTATTAGATTTATAAGTTAAATACGTTTTACATATATTCCCAGACTTATGATAATGTTACTTCTCATAATAGACACAAGACAGAACAGACTTAGATGAGACAACAATTAAATTGCTGTGAATCCTACTTCTTCCAGAATTATGTACACACATAAAAACAGAATCATAGATAATTATACATACAAAACTTCATAAAACATAAGTTAACACAACATGATATAATTACTTGCGTACAAAGTACCACTGCTATAAAGTGAGACTGGTGACATATTGTTTGGCAGTGTAAGACTCAGATGATGTTGTTTGTCGTTACAGAAGTAGTTCCCTCACCTCGGCTGCAGTGTCACTTCTCAACAACAACAGGGCAGAGTTTGACACTGCCAAGGTACGACAGTTGACACGGTTCTATTTGCTTTAATGTGTATCTATTGTATACTTGATTGTTCTGATCAGTGTTTGTCTTTAAGGGCAACTTGGTTTAACTCCTTTCTATGTTGTATATACATCTATTATAAATTAGATTATACACAGGATGTAACTAATTTTCCATTGTTAACATCTGATACAGCGCATACAACTATTGTTATCACTATAACCATAATGCTTACATGCATGTTGTATCACAAGAATTAATCTTTGTATAAAAGCTCGGTTTACAAATTTGAAAGATTCTGCCTGCAACACATTCAAATGGTTAACAAAACAGTCAAGTTTCAAAACAAATTTGATTGGCAATAATGCTGAGGTGAACAGCATTAACCACAATACCCTTTGATATTTAACTTTCCCACATCCTAGAGAGTATATTTCCATTTACAAATTACTGCTGTGCCAATTCTGGCCAGAGGAGCCGGCACCCTCCCTCTAAGTCTAAATATTGTTTATGTCCTCCAGGTGCCCCAGATGCTGCCAGACAATTGGTCCTCCCTCTAAGTCTAATTATTGTTTATGTTCTCCAGGTGCTCCAGATGCTGCCAGACAATTGGTCCTCCCTCTAAGTCTAAATATTGTTTGTGTCCTCCAGGTGCCCCAGATGCTGCCAGACAATTGGTCCTCCCTCTAAGTCTAAATATTGTTTATGTCCTCCAGGTGCCCCAGATGCTGCCAGACAATTGGTCCTCCCTCTAAGTCTAAATATTGTTTATGTCCTCCAGGTGCCCCAGATGCTGCCAGACAATTGGTCCTCCCTCTAAGTCTAAATATTGTTTATGTCCTCCAGGTGCCCCAGATGCTGCCAGACAATTGGTCCTCCCTCTAAGTCTAAATATTGTTTATGTCCTCCAGGTGCTCCAGATGCTGCCAGACAATTGGTCCTCCCTCTAAGTCTAAATATTGTTTATGTCCTCCAGGTGCCCCAGATGCTGCCAGACAATTGGTCCTCCCTCTAAGTCTAATTATTGTTTATGTCCTCCAGGTGCTCCAGATGCTGCCAGACAATTGGTCCTCCCTCTAAGTCTAAATATTGTTTATGTCCTCCAGGTGCTCCAGATGCTGCCAGACAATTGGTCCTCCCTCTAAGTCTAAGTATTGTTTATGTCCTCCAGGTGCTCCAGATGCTGCCAGACAATTGGTCCTCCCTCTAAGTCTAAGTATTGTTTATGTCCTCCAGGTGCTCCAGATGCTGCCAGACAATTGGTCCTCCCTCTAAGTCTAATTATTGTTTATGTCCTCCAGGTGCTCCAGATGCTGCCAGACAATTGGTCCTCCCTCTAAGTCTAAGTATTGTTTATGTCCTCCAGGTGCTCCAGATGCTGCCAGACAATTGGTCCTCCCTCTAAGTCTAAGTATTGTTTATGTCCTCCAGGTGCCCCAGATGCTGCCAGACAATTGGTCCTCCCTCTAAGTCTAATTATTGTTTATGTCCTCCAGGTGCTCCAGATGCTGCCAGACAATTGGTCCTCCCTCTAAGTCTAAGTATTGTTTATGTCCTCCAGGTGCTCCAGATGCTGCCAGACAATTGGTCCTCCCTCTAAGTCTAAGTATTGTTTGTGTCCTCCAGGTGCCCCAGATGCTGCCAGACAATTGGTCCTCCCTCTAAGTCTAAGTATTGTTTGTGTCCTCCAGGTGCTCCAGATGCTGCCAGACAATTGGTCCTCCCTCTAAGTCTAAGTATTGTTTGTGTCCTCCAGGTGCCCCAGATGCTGCCAGACAATTGGTCCTCCCTCTAAGTCTAAGTATTGTTTGTGTCCTCCAGGTGCTCCAGATGCTGCCAGACAATTGGTCCTCCCTCTAAGTCTAAGTATTGTTTGTGTCCTCCAGGTGCCCCAGATGCTGCCAGACAATTGGTCCTCCCTCTAAGTCTAAGTATTGTTTGTGTCCTCCAGGTGCCCCAGATGCTGCCAGACAATTGGTCCTCCCTCTAAGTCTAATTATTGTTTATGTCCTCCAGGTGCTCCAGATGCTGCCAGACAATTGGTCCTCCCTCTAAGTCTAAGTATTGTTTATGTCCTCCAGGTGCCCCAGATGCTGCCAGACAATTGGTCCTCCCTCTAAGTCTAATTATTGTTTATGTCCTCCAGGTGCTCCAGATGCTGCCAGACAATTGGTCCTCCCTCTAAGTCTAAGTCATTGTTTATGTCCTCCAGGTGCCCCAGATGCTGCCAGACAATTGGTCCTCCCTCTAAGTCTAAGTCATTGTTTATGTCCTCCAGGTGCCCCAGATGCTGCCAGACAATTGGTCCTCCCTCTAAGTCTAAGTCATTGTTTATGTCCTCCAGGTGCCCCAGATGCTGCCAGACAATTGGTCCTCCCTCTAAGTCTAAGTCATTGTTTATGTCCTCCAGGTGCCCCAGATGCTGCCAGACAATTGGTCCTCCCTCTAAGTCTAAGTCATTGTTTGTGTTCTCCAGGTGCTCCAGATGCTGCCAGACAATTGGTCGATGCAACTCATCTCACAGTTCCTGTCCAGCTCCATACGTAAGACGGTCCACGGCAGCCGCATGCTCCGTGTGGAGCACATGTTGGCTCGCGGCGCTTATCTGCAGACGAAGCAGGAGGCCATTGAGTGCTGCAGTAACGTTGTCAGTCTCACAGACGACAGGTGAGTTAAGACCCACTTCTACGGGTCATTTATATGGCTCTATGTGAAGCCATCCTTATGCGCTAGTTGTAGCTGCTGCTGATTACATCAGTGTCAGCCAGCAGTATCCCTGGCTGATCGCTTTGCAGAACTCTGAATTTATGCTAAGCCAATTAAATCGCTCCCTGGATGTGTGGTTCAAACCAGGTCAGGTCAATATATTTAAGCCAACTGTGATGCAATGCTGATGATGCAAACAAGTCTTGTCTTGTTGGTGTACTGGTCAACACTCCTGGTGGAGTCAAACGGTTATTATATTGTAGTGGACCAGCCAAACATTGAAAAGTGCTCTAGAATTATTTTCATCGGCATTGTTTGTTAATAGCGGGCATCCATGCTAGATGAGTCACCCATGGTATGCGGAAAATGACTAGGGTGGATGCCACGCCCAATTTTGAATTTAAAGGTCATTTTGAAGGTCACAAAGTCAACTGGGGTCAAAATGTCGGTTTTTATTTTCGTGATGATTTGAACTCTATATGAGTAGGTCTTTACAAATCAGTAAAGATCTTTCGGTCATGACAAGTATTGGCGGAGATATAAGGTATTAAACTTTGCATTTACACAGAGATGTATAGGATAATTCAACACAAAAATGTCATTATCTCGAAATGTTGTTTTCTTGTATGTAAAAGTTGTTTGCATATCCATTATTGCAAAGTTATCCTGTTTTCAAAACCAAACACGTATTGTGTGTATGTCAGTATACATAACATCGTTCCTTGGCATGATTTGGGATTAAATCAAACTTGCCATTATGCGGGAAATTGTTTAAGAAGTGAGGTGACAACCGCAGAATAGAACTCTGCTTCGCAAGTGGCCAACTATGCCATGTTCTATCGATCGATAGTGTTGAAATCAACACAAACAAATTCTTGCTACGTTGATCGTTCATAAGATAACACAACCGTGGGCGATGTTACCATCCATTATTTTGAACATGAAGTTCATTTTGAAGGTCACAAAGTCAACTGGGGTCAAAATGTCGGTTTTTATTTTCGTGATGATTCGAACTCTATGTGAGTAGATCTTTACAAATCAGTAAAGATTTTACGGTTATACCAAGTATTGGCGGAGATTAAACTTTGCATTTACACAGAGATGTATAGGATAATTCAGCACAATACCCATTATTGCAAAGTTATCCTGTTTTCAAAACCAAACACGTATTGTGTGTATGTCAGTATACATAACAAGTTGCCATGACTCACAATCTATGACCACACAAAGTATGCCTGATGGGGACCTGTGTATCTTGCGGATATGAAACTGCTTGAAATGACAGCACCAGAGGTCTACGCAGAGTTCATGCAGGGGAACTTCGTTGTGAAGAGAACCAAAAGACGATTCAACCAAGTTCCCGCTGACCAGGCAACTGAGTGGATAAACAAACCATGCAAGATGCAGAACGGCATCATTACAAGAAACGACCAAACCAGGGACACATTTTGTGTCACCTGGGCCGAACGCTCACGAATCTCCCAGGACACGCGATACCTCTTCAACCTGGAAGATGAGGAGGAAGAGACCACTTTCACCCGCAGTGACAGCCTTCCTTCCCAGATGAAGCATGATGCTGATGACGTGAAGAAGCTTATCACACAGCTTACACGTTTGGACGTATTCAGAGTAACCACTGCTTTGAGAGAAGAAGAAGATGGAGACATGGATTCGATAAGTGGCGACATACCCTTGGTATCTTTGGCATCCAAATATTCTGCCCCGACTGACGTGGTCAGTGATCTCCTAAGAGCTGAAGAACGGGGGAAATGCATTTTATCACCAACGTGAAGCAACGCCTAATTGAGAAAACTGTGGGGTTTCATGATGTACTTAAGAAGCATCGCTCGAAAACCTTTGCCACTCTGTACAAAGCAACCGTTGCTACCAAACACAATGTACAGAAGACTGTCAAAGCCGACAGAAAACATCTGCAGCGATTACTCAATTCTTTCACCGCGGGTCGAACAGTTGAAATGGGGAGTATCCTGAAGCATGAGCTGTCCCCAGTCCCACTGTCTCTGGCCAAGCATGGAGGCGACATGAACTCGACACAAAAGTCAGTGCTAATCAATGTCCTGGCGGATGGCATTCTCGGCACCCTCGGCAATTCCAGAAGCCAACATGAACACGTGTGTGAAGATTGACGGTCATGGCCTGATCCAAGCTCTTGGAAAACCTCATGGGTGTCAGACGTTTGGCGACTATGCCGACGCATTTTTGAACAATGTCCCAAGTCACTTCAGATGTCACACAACAAGAGTTGATGTAGTGTTTGCCGCTACACCGGGCAACAATCGATCAAGGCAGTGACAAGGTCAAAGCGAGTGGTGAAGAAGAGGCCAATTCGTAAGGTCATCGATGGACGAAATGTCCCACTTCCACAGGTATGGAGCAACTTTATTGCATCTGATGAGAACAAGGCCGATCTCGCCAGGTTCTTGACCGAGATCATCATGACAAAGGGTACTGATCTACCACAACAATGTGAGCTTGTAACAGGAGGCAGATTCTCAGATACACATGCGAGGTCAACAAGGAGAAGCGAAGTCAAACTTCAAGGAAACCAGGCTGGTACTCCATTCGTGTGAGGCAGTCAACCAGGGATACAAAAGAGTGTTGGTCATCTGCAGAGATACCGATGTCATGCTGCTTCTAGTCCACTTTATACCAGCACAATCAGCAGAAATGTGGATGATCTCTGGAACAGCAAAGAAGAGGAAATGCTCTCCAATACATGCACTGTCTGAGAGACTTGCAAAACCTATGGGGATAACCTGCTGGGCTTCCACGCGTTCACAGGTTGTGACACGTCAGCGTTTAGTGGCCATGGCAAGCAGTCTTGCTGGAAAACTTTTCAGAATCATCCGCATTTCGTGCAGGGGATTGGTCGTGATGGAGAACTCGCACCAATTGAACAATTTGTATGTCACTTGTACGGCACACCTGAGCAACAAACCGTCGACAATGCCAGACTCCAACTCTTCGGTAAGGGCAAGCTTGGTCTGGAGATGTTACCCCCAACCAGAGAGGCAGAGACGCCCTGGAACTTCACACCGCACGCGCCAACTATCAAACAAAGATCTGGCTGCAGGCAGACCAGGAGCATATAGACATCCCTTCTCCCACCGACATCTCTGCATGGATGATGGAGTCAGACTGCTTGAAAGCTGTATGGACAAGACTGCCTCCTATTCCAGATGCGTGTCTAGAGCTAGTCACTTGTGGATGCAAGACTAAGTGCAGAACGGCCCGATGCAGTTGCTTCAAAACGAACCTCAGCTGCACGTATGCTTGCGGGTGTGATGGGGTGGACTGCTGCAACCCAGCTGGCCAATAGACATGGGAGGAAGTGAATGTGACACGTTATTGGACATCATAGTGCATATGGGAACATTAGAGTAAAACGACCAAGTGTTCAACACAGTTCTTAATTAAAAACCGTGTTTTTGAGAAAAACTTACTTTTGTGTTTCGTTATCCTATACTTTAACATTGTAAAGTGAATGTTTACTTGTCAATTACACTAGTTAGATGCAAGTATGTGATCATAAAAATTATTTCATTGGATAGATCTATTGATTGTCGTCCAAATTAATACAAAAAACTAAAATACCAATTTTGACCTTTCTCGTCCTTGAAAATGACCTTCAAATTCAAAATCAAGGGTGGCATCCACCCACACCTTTTCCCACATGCTATGAGTGATCTATCTACCATAGTTTCATGCTATTAACAAAAAATGCCGATGAAAGTTTTATATCACATATTGGCTGGTCCACTATTGGGATTCCCACCAGTCGTGTATCTATCTTAAAACTATTTGCACTGTTCTCATGGTTGATACAGACACAGCTGGAGAAGTCAATAATTACTTTGTCTCAGCTAATTTCGGCCCTTTGCCTAGGGGATCCTTGCAACGATGTGTGAAGCCCTACATTGCTGCATGATCTGTCTAATGCTTTTTTCTAATTAATTATAAATTTACTTCTTGTGTCGTCCCATAGTATCAACTCCTTTATGGAACACAGCTCCTGTCTGTGTTGTGGCATTTAAGGGTTTAAATCATATATTATTACCATTTCACAAGTATATTCCAAATATGCTATAATATAGATGTAAAAAGAAGCAAACATTTGACTGACCCCCATGGTTTCCATGTAACAGAAACTTTTGAATAGCAATGAAAATATTGCAGTTGTTGGGGTATATTCACAAAAAAACAAAGTTATCAAGTTAATTATTTCGATATTACAAAATATATACCATTTGCTGAGTCCATGCAAAGAATTTTTTTGTATATTGTGTCATTAATTATAGTATGACAGCTACATTTGATTGTTTCTTTCTGTCTCTTATTGCAGTTCGTGCGCAGTTTGTGGCAAGGGTTTCTCAGAGCCATCCTTCGCCCGCTACCCCAACGGGGTAGTTACTCATGTCGCATGTGCCAAAAACAAGTCTGTCTGCCCTGTTACGGGAAAACTCTTCCGCACTGTGTCGGTCACCACGGCAACAAGCAAGTGATGCTCCGATTTTTGTACATTTATGTAAATTTATCAGAGAAACTATAAGGATGACATGTCAGTATGGCTTGTCATATAATAATAACACCTACAGTGATATGATTCACATATTTAGTTTTATGTATGGTATTGTCTCAAGAAGTGTTTATTTAAAGAGTTATGTTTAAGCTGAGTTGATAAATTATAACACGATCATGAAATGGACGGTATTGTTTTAAAAACTTGGCAGCCTCAGCCCTGTCTAAGTTTAAAATCATGTAAAAACACTGAAATGAGGTCAAATCACTGGACATAAGATGTTTCTGCTGTTCAGTTTTAAAGGATATTTTAGCTGAGCACAGTCATGAATGAAATTACCCAGTAAGTGTATCTGCCAATTCTTCAGATAATTAAATGATTATCAGTAGCGATGCTGTTAACTTTGATCATGATGTAAAACTGAAATTTATTATGTGAATAATTATTGTTTCTTTGGAGAATGCAAACAATTTCAATGGTAAAGTACCTGGTGGCAGTCAGTCATCATGATGCAGTGATTGGTCACTAGGTGACGATACAGACAGGTGAGAGAGATGACAGTACAGCTGCAAGTAAATATGGGTATACAACCCAAACATAGTGTAAGATGGAGTGATACTGTGAAATGCAGCATTTTTGTGCCATCCTCCGACCACCAACTGTAGGTTTTGAAAGTTTTTTAATACATTTTCATAGGTGACCTGTGTGGATTTCAGTGATTATTTCTAAACATGAAGTTTAGACTTTTATTCAGCTGTTTTTTTGGAATAATGAACTCCTGCACTACAAACTTTGTGTGTACAAACCTAGCGTACAATGTTACTGTTCTAGCTTACATCTCCCAGGTGAAGCAACCTGTCAAGGGATGCAGTTGTTACCGGTATGGAACAGTGTTTTTGGAACATCAACTCTTTTGTGTGACCACTTTGTTAATTGAAAAGGTAAATATATCTAAATTAATTCCTTTGTGATGTCAGATGCACTAACAGGACTAGATCACCAGACAATGGACAAGAATTATTTTAGAAGAATGAATGGAAAATTTGTTTACAGAAAAGTAAATTGGAAAACTTGTTTATAGAAACATGAAAAATTTTATTACAGAAAAGTGAATAGAATTTTTTATGGAAAAGTGAATGGAAAATTTGTTTACAGAAGAGTAAATGGAATTTTTTTAATGGAAATGGGAATGGAAAATTGGTTTATAGAAAAGCAAATGGAAATGTTTTTCATAGAAAAGTGAATGGAGCTTTGCCCCTTGGAGGAGATACATTTACAAGGGTCCAAAGTTAGCATATTAATACTCTGACTCAGTACACCAATACTCATAGATGAAGCAGCAGTGGACACTGGTCAGTAGGTCAGTGAAATGAACAAAAGAACTTTCCAGAAGATTCACAATTTAATTTTGTTTCTTGAAGGCTCACAAAGAGCTCCAAATGTGCATCTTGGTTCAGCCACGGCACAGAGTAGAGCTGTGTACTGTTTGCCTCTATACGATATGTATAATATATTTAATACGATACACTATATGGTTTTTCTAGAGCTATTACAGGAAACATGGTTATGTACCAGTGGCGTCACACAGTGGCCTGGTGGGACGACACCATTGACCGACTTGTAACATCTGCTCTTCTGGATATGCACATTTCAAATGGAAGAGAAGGCCAGGATATATTGAATGTCAACTTTTCATTACATTTCCTGATATTTGCATGGATTCAAAAGACCTTTTCATGTCATCCTTTGGCTATGTAACATACTGAATGGAATGTTTTTCAAAACCATTTAAAAATACCGGTTCAACGGTATACCAACATATGGTACACAGCTCTAGTACAAAGTGGGCATTGGTGGAATTTGTATGTGCTTGGTGTGTTCATGTGCCTCCGTGTTGTTTACGTCCTACTGTATTTAGCACCTGTACATGTGTAGAAACAGGAAGTGTCAACAATGTTCTTTAGTAATCAGCCGATTAACGTAATCAACTGATTAAAGGAACTGTTAATTTATTTATTGTATACAGTATATGTACACCAGATTGCATGTTAATAAAGTATTGTACACCAAATTGCATGTTAATAAAGTATTGTTATAATGACTGCTGGCTCGTACATGTTTACATAATTTTTTATTCGGGGGCATTTTCCTTTATGAAATATATTTCATTTGGAAGAGATAAATACAAATAGGCATCACAATATTTATCAATGATGATCCAAAATAGGCAGGCCCATAATTTGAAGATGATACACAAACATTTTAAAAGTACAATCATCTGGATTTATATATGTGATGTTCATTGTTCTGAAGCTGGATTTTAACACGAGACAACATTACTGATTTCTCTCTAGTACGAAAGTATAATTTTTTTTTGGTTGCCACAGCTAGAATACCGGTAGATGTCAGTTTTGAGAAACTTCTTTGTAGTTGCACTTGTATAATTATAATTTCTTTTTTGGTTGCCACAGTTAGAATGGACGCGAGTTGCGAGAAACTTCCTTGTACCTAGTTGTACTTGCTCTTTCACACATGGTGTCACACTTATCCTTACGAATGCTACTACACATTTCATAGCTACTCAACAGGGCTACCAGTGTGCCTTGAAGACAAGATTCTACCACGAATACATGTTCCAATTATTTCAAAACGTGACACAGACCCAGTGCATGTAAAAATATTAGGGTTTATTCATCATCATTAACATCGTATAACAACAAGTTTGTACTTCTTTGATCAATACAGTGCTGTGGGTGGGGAACAATAAACAAACACTATCAAGTCTAAGTCGCATTCTACTTCTGGTGGGATTACATCAAAACTTCAATAACAATCACAGGTGCTCAGATAGACGGGTGGTGCATCCACGTGTGAGAAAGGCAGACTACAGTTAATGATTTAGTACGTCCCAAACCACCGTCACATACACTACTCTATCCCTGGTGCTTTGATTACGTCAGTCGGCAGAGAAACCTGCAGTTGGAAAGCACCACTGTGCCTTTGACGACAATGTCCATTCTACAAAGTTACTCAAGTGTTGTAAGCCCCAAATAACTGTATATGTTATGTCCAGGTACTGCTGTACACGTCAGTACAAACAGATTGTGTACAAAGCAAATACCTGAAAGAAACTCATGAAAACTACCATACAGTGCTCAAGGGAATATTGTAGTGCAAAAAAGAAGACAGAAACATTACATAAATATTTCACATGATGTGATAACAACTTCGTAATTACTGCCTGCTTGAGACCTATTTTATACTAAGTTATAAAATGAATGCTAACCTTATAGTGTTCATATGCATACTTATTTTCTACTCGGTCATCTTGGTCTACATGGTAAGCTACGAGACTGAAGATAACCTGTCAAAGAGGATACAACTGATATATCGTGGTAGAAATTGTGATACATGATAAAGAACATCTGGAATGTAGGGCGAACACGTCCTGTCTTGCAGATTGCTTCTACATAGACAGTTTCTACAAGCAATATGAGCGAGAGACAGAAATTTGCAGGGAAAAACACGAATGAGACCTGCAAGACTCACATTCACGGAATCAACACACGACCTTTCAACCTAGCTTGGCAAGTAATGGTGAAACACCTCCATGTAACAAATTTAACAACTAAAATATGACAGACGTGCAATGTGATTTTGTCAACCCCACTGCAAGAGTAGCTACTTTATATGCAGTATCGGACGAATAATAACCAAACACCAAATGTAGGTCACTGACCTACTTATCAGAAACATACAAAACTACATCCTAATACGATCAAGACTGACAAACATACATTCACGTATTATTGTCACAAATCAAAGCAACAGTTGGGAGACAAATTACAACACACACGAAACGAATGAACAAAGCAACTTATGTAAAACTTGCTACTATAGACGCATACAGAACAACATTATATACCTGCGGTCTTGTTAGAGAAGATTTGTACAGAATGCTCAGTAACAAGAAAATGTTTAGTAGAAATTGTTATTCCGATATCTACATAATTCTGCCGTCTGGACGATCTAGTCATTCTAACTCCCTGTAAGTAAATCCTTGGCAGTCAGCAACTGGTGACCGTCACGTCCACTTTCGGACATTCACATAATTCACAGTAAACATTCACTGTATTTAGTAATTAATCAGTAGGCTAATGATCTGTTAATAAGCTAGGTGATTTAATGTAGCTTGTAATTCCAAAAACAAGTTTTCTTTGGGATGGAACATTACAACCTAAATCAGGTACTATCATGATTACCTTTTACATCAAAACTGACTTGTTCACATCAAAGTAAAATCACCAAACCATGAGAGCAAACCAGAATTTGTCTACCAAAAAAATGCTGAACCCAATACAGACTGATATGCCGATCTTACAATTACAACAATTTATATATATTTATATATTAATTACTGTTATTTTTACATTACTAATTACACTAGGTGTTCACCATCTCCTTTGCTCATTAATTACATCTCATTTTCAACTGAGCTGTCAGTAACATAGAATGTTGACCCCCCAATAAATGAGACACATGGAGCAATCTTCATGCATTGCTGCACACACACCTATGGACACCAACCCAGGATTACTCAACCAATATGCCTGTCCATTCCTTCCAAGTTCGGCAATACAGCAGGATATCTCCCTTTAGGTCAATTGCACGCATCCATGATCTTCCATTTTTACACCTAAAGCTCCTTGTTTGACAGATTAAATTTACCAATTTGTTTAACTGACTGTAAGAGCTTATTTGCTGAAATAATAATTTCACAACAAACTGTAATTTTTTTGCAGATTTCTGGTAAAACAAATTTTGACATTAACTGAACAAACATTTTGATCCTCAACAAAAACAATCCTGCAATGTAAACCCAGGCAAGGAGAGCTCCAGCTATACCAACTTGGAAGGTCAGCGCATCTGTGTCACACGCCATATTGCCACCTATAACTTCTGGAACAAGTCGTATTTCGCCTTCGAGCTCATTCCCGACTGTTTCACCTCGTTGCGTTTCTTACGACCTCCGAGCCGAGCACGAGCCTCCTTTACAGACATCGAGTAGAGCTCATCCTTAGGCGGGCCGGAGCCCACTGGAGCCGGCTCTCTTGTCTCATTGTAGCTTTCGTGGGACGACGTCGGGGATGCTGGCTCGGGAACGGTTTCCGTGACGACCTGTGGCTGTGGCTCGGGTTCTGGCTCTGGAGAGGCTGGAGCCGTCTGGAGGAGAAGGGTGGGTGAATGTTACTGATGTACATATATATATTATAATATTAATTAATTGTTTGTATATATATATATATATATATATATATATTTAAGTAATAAATATTATAATAATGAGAAATGTAGAAATAATTAAAAAAAAATAATAAATAAGAAAAAAACAAATAAGTGAAATATATATATGTATATATTTTACTTATTTGTTATATATATATATATATATATATATATATATATACACACAATAAGTATTATTATAAGAAATAAGAAAAATTATTAATAAGTAAGAAAAACAATTACGTGAAATATATATAATTATAAATATATGTATATATATATATATATAAACAATAAGTATTATTATAATAAGAAATATGTAAAACAATTACATGAGTGAGAAATACTAAAATAAATTGTTTTATTATAATATTTACATTCAACATGTTTCAAGATACAACAACAGTTGCTTGAAAGCAAAATAGTTTGCTTGTGAAAAATGAAAAACATTATTCATGTTATATTTGTGAGACACACTGTGAGAAAACACAACAATAGAGTACTACTGGCCAAGGCAGCAGTCCAACAGACCACAGCGACCACCACTTGACCACAGCGACCACCACTTGACCACAGTGACCACAGGGCAAGAACACTGTGTCCATACGTATGTACACCTCTCACCAGTACCTTGGCCAACAAAACCCCTTACCCCTGTAAACTCTCAACTGTTTATAACTGGTCGATCCACCACAAAACCACAACCACCCATAACATCCAATTGATATGGTGGATTTTCACGACTTATACATGATCCCCAACATGGAATAGTTGCACCTTGTATGTGACCTAAAGCTTAGTCTAGTCCAGTGTGTTTGTCGTACAGCTTTAGTTTGAAGGATTTTGAGTTTTAAAACACTCCTAGCTGAATGTGTACAAGTAATGCAAGGAACTGGAATGCATTTTAGTAAAACCTCATGGGGTGCAAAACCACTGTCCACCTATATCACTGTATGGTAATTCCCAGTAAACCACTGGACATGGTGGTGAATTTAGGTAAGAGTGCTTCCACTCTGAACCAGTGTCATAATTAACACGTCAACTCATACAAGAGGATTCCATTCGACATTTCACTGTATTCAATATTCCTTAAGCAAATCAGTTTGCTTCCCACACCAAGTGCCTGTGTGAATATTACAACAAACACTCTAAAATACACCAATCATTCATACACGTGTGTCACAGTAACACACATGAAACAGCTCATTTGTATCATAACCAGTTTCTTCTGCAAGTTTTTCTTCATATCGACAACATCAGCTGAGGAAAACGACCAGCCAGTAATAAAAAAACTACAACATTAGTCCTACAAATTTCCCATTAATAAATACAGATATTGATACAAGTGTCCAAAACACTATAATCTGATGTTATTAAATAAAATAATGTCATCCAAATTGTTTCACTAAGCAGTTGTGATTATCATTCTCAGCTGTTTATGATGATAGAATACTCAGCACTTGCAAGTTCCATGAAGAACGTTGCGAAACAACTGTTTGCCATTTTAAAGAAAGTTTGAAACTAACTAATACCTAAAGACTATCAGACCTCTTAATCACCAACCCGAGGGACAAAACACCGATGACCAGTAAGAGATTTTTGTACATCTAAGGAAGAACTTCACACGACGATCATGCTATCAGAGAACATGTGTTTTGACCTGGTCTAGAAGTAGCTGACTGGTGGAGCAATGAACCCAAATGACATTTTAAAGCAAACCGAAATGATCCAGAAATGTGCTGCAATAGTTTACAAATGAACTGAAAGTGTCACAAAATTAAAACGGTCTAGAAATTTGCTGTAATACTGTAGAAACGAGATGAAAGTCTACAAATGAGATGAAATGGTCAAGGAATTAGCCTAAATTGATGAGTCGTAATGGTCTATAAATAAGTTGAAATGATACAGAAATGAACCAAATCGGATTCGAAACAAACCAAAGTGGGGCAGCACTGAGCTGAAACGATACAGAAATGAGACAAAATTGTGCAGAAATGTTGCGGATGATTGCAGCCACAAGACGCCTCGTGTCAGTCTCCCCATCCCTCACCTCCTCCTCCTTCTCCTCAGTGTAGTTGTTCTCCACGGGGGTGACATCCTCGACCCTCTCCGTCGTGCCTACCTCATCCTGCGGTGCACTCTCTATGTGCACGTCTCCATTCATCTGGTCGAGAAAGTTACCAGGTCATCATTGGTGCTACACAGGGCTACAGGCGACGTGCGCAGGTGAAAGCAGTGACCACTAGGTGGGGTTAGTGTTGCAACGATCGATTCGCTAATGTGTCGCTAGATGGCAGTGCAGCAGGTCAATCTATAGAGTCACCGTGAAGCAGACGAGAAGAGGCAGAAAGAATGCGAAGCAGTCGAACTATGTACTAGTAAGCGGATGTAGGAACTAATAGTTCTCTATGTGACCTATAGGAGGCGGTGCAATCTACAGATAATCAACCTGTATACCTAGTACCAATCACAACACTGGAGACATGTAAACACTCTCGTATGCCAATTACATGACGCCTACATAGCTTTATGTAGAAACCAATCATTTGGACTGATGAAAGCTGTTGTGGACCGGTAGCAATATCACTGGACAATAAGGACAACATTATAGATATTGTCAGTGTTGCTTTGAAAGTGGGTGCCACACATATGTTTGTACTTGATTTTAGGTCAATTCACACATGTGAACTGGCTTGTGTGAATTAACATGCATAGTGTCTACCAAAAAGGTGCGACTGACAAGAATGTTATCTTGCATCAAGTCCTGTTCACCTATTACACAACAATTCCCAGTGCATTCAACATTGACTAGCAGCAGTTTCGTTTTCTCTATCTACATCCCATGTAGTAATCAGTTATTTAATTTTTGCTGATATTAGCAGGACATAATAAACATATCACGAAAATTCCGCCCACTGTGATACACTTGAAATATAATGGAAACACGGTCCACATATTTCAATCGTATTTTAATCAGATTAAAAAATGGCAATGTATTTTAATCATATTTAAATCAAAATGGCAGTGCATTGGTATTGAAAATGTGTATTTGAATTGAAATCTAGAAAAGCAATGTATCTGTATTTGTATTTGATTTGGCCGAGTTGTATTTGTATTTGATTTGGCCGAGTTGTATTTGTATTTGATCCCAAAATGTGTATTTGGACCCATCCCTGATACCATACAACTACAGTGACCACACACATCACATATGACTCCATACACTACAATTCTAAACCCAACATTCAACGAGTCCTACAAAGCACAACACTTTGATGAGCTGACATGAGCACAAATGAATCAACATGTCATTACACTTGATGTCAAGGCAGTGACTCCACATGTTTTCCATAATTAACTTACATCTGGGCAGAGTACAATTTTTAAAGTCCACATTTCAAACCTATCTCAAATGTAGACTGTATCTAAACCCCCTGTACAGATGCATGCTGTATGTGTGTCTAACTGCCAAAGTTCATTTCAGGTGGTCGACCGTTTCTGTGAATGTTACTGTTTCACCGTAACGCATGAAAACATCTGGAACACATCTAAGTGTGGATGCAACAAACTCTACATTTGCACCGAAACCGTGCTGTGGCAGGTGCATTTGCAATGGCTCCATTTCAAGCGGCTAAGGACTGTGTCAACACCATTCGGGTGGATCAGAAATTGAGGACCTTTTTCAGCATACGTCTTGGGGTGACAAAATATCAGGACACACAGCAATGTCATGACCGACAGAAGTATTATCGTGAATTAATCCTTGCACCTAAAGCACATTCGGGAAGCAGAAATAGTCATGCCTGATCCCATGACACATGTATAGGATTAGGCTTGCAACTAAAGCACTCCAGCATGAGTTTGTGGCAGGTAACCTAAGAACAGTTCGGACTACACAGCGTTTTATTTAACTGATGTTCACACAAGGCCACATACAGGCCCTAATACAGAACCAGAACGATTAAATTTGCAAGAATAAAGAAATCGGGCAAACTACACATGCTTATAATTATGACGGTTTCCAGAAAGGTTAATCTTGTACAAAATATGAAGATTCTGTATTGACATTATTTGATCAAAAGTTTGCTGAAGTTCCAAAACAGTGTAGACAACATTATAAAAAGAAGAAAAATTTGTTACTGGGACAAACTAGTGCAAGAAGCAAATCTCAGTTTCAAGAGTAAAAACTACATTTGTACCCTGGACAAAAACCCCACTTACTACAGCATCAATTCAGCATTGGGTTGGAGGGTTACCATGTGCACAACACTACTCAGGCACATAGTAAGAGTTAATACTACATCACTACTCTGGCAGAGGGTAAGAGGATTACTACTATGTTATTAATTTGGCACAGGATTAGAGAATTGCTGTTACAATGCTCCTCCGGCCTAGGGTAAGTGAAACTCACCCTTTCTTCGGGTTTGTCCTCAACAGGCTCAGAACCCTCATTGGAATTAACCTCGACCTCATTAACCTATCGCATAAACATTAACGAACCTCATCCACATTTGGCACACGTTGAACATGGATACAATGATAATTCCCTCACCTAATTAAATACAGGATTACTAACTACTTCAACGCCACACCAGAACAGAGTATGAGGGTTACCACAACAACAATACTCTAGCATAGGGTAAGTGGGTCACTACTATAACACAACACCAGCACAGAGTAAGTGGATTACTATAACAACATTACTATGGCATAAGGTAAGTGTGTTAAAACAAAACAACACAACACTGGGTTACTACTATAATATGACACTGGCACAATGTAAGTGGATTACTACTTACATCACAACACTGGCACAAAGTAAGTGGATTACTACTTACAACACAACACTGGCACAAAGTAAGTGGATTACAACTTACAACATGACACTGGCACAAAGTAAGTGGATTACTACTTACAACACAACACTGGCACTGAGTAAGAGGATTGCTACAACATTGCCATGGCATAGGGTAAATGGGTTACTACTTACTACTACAACACAATATTGGCACAGAGTAAATGGGTTAATATAACAACGTTACTATGTCATAGGGTAAATGGGTTACTACTACAACACAACACTGGCACAGAGTAACAGAGTTTCTACTACACCAAGGCAGTGGCACAGAGTAAGTGGGTTACTGCTACACTGTTATAGTGTTTTACTCCTACAACAAGTTGCTGACACATAGTAAGTGGATTACTACAACACTACTCTGGCCTAGGGTAAGTGAAACTCACCCTTTCTTCTGGCTTATCCTCAACAGGCTCAGAACCCTCATTGGAATTAACTTCGACCTCATTAACCTATCACATAAACATTAATGAACCTCATCCACATTTGGCACACGTTGAACATGGATACAATGAATCGGAAGAGTTTATTGACCCAATAAAAATATACATAAAGCAATGTTCATACAAATTACCTACAGCTCAAATTATAAAATAATATTACATTAGTACCACTGTGCAGCAAACTGCTAAGTAATTGTGTAAGAAATAAAAGAAATGTCATTATAAGTGATTATGAATTGTTACTGTAGGTAAAATAACCAGGGGTCGAGGAGACTGTCACTAAGACCACTTTGGTCGCTCTCGTGGCAGCCACCCCATTAATTACATCACAATTAAATATAGTTGGCTATTTTAAGCACTTCCAAATAAACACAAGTACATAATACAGCCATAATAATGTGATAATTCCCTCACCTAACTAAATCATTTAATAAAGGATTACTTACTACTACAACACCCCACAAGTAGGGTGAGACACTTCCTTAATATACTTAATACAACACCACAACAGAACAGAATACGAGGGTTACTACAAATTACATTACTCCAGCAAGGTATAAGTGTGTTACTCCTACAACAAGGCACTGGCACAGAGTAAGTGGGTTACTACTACAACAAGACAGTGACACAGAGTAAGTGGGTTACTACTACAACAAGGCACTGGCACAGAGTAAGTGGGTTACTACTACAACAAGACAGTGACACAGAGTAAGTGGGTTACTACTACAACAAGGCACTGGCACAGAGTAAGTGGGTTACTACTACAACAAGGCATTGGCACAGAGTAAGTGGGTTACTACTACAACAAGACACTGGCACAAAGTAAGTGGGTTACTACTACAACAAAGCATTGGCACAGAGTAAACGGGTTACTGCTACAACAAGGCACTGGCACAGAGTAAGCGGGTTACTGCTACAACAAGGCACTGGCACAAAGTAAGTGGATTACTACTACAAGGCACTGGCACAAAGTAAGTGGGTTACTACTACAACAAGGCACTGGCACAAAGTAAGTGGGTTACTACTACAACAAGGCATTGGCACAGAGTAAGTGGGTTACTACTACAACAAGGCACTGGCGCATAGTAAGAGGGTTACTACTACAAAAGAGGGTTACTACTACAACAAAGCACTGGCACAGAGTAAGTGGGTTACTGCTACAACAAGGCACTGGCACAGAGTAAGCGGATTACTAATACTACTACAGTACTACTACTACTACTACTATACTACTACTTCTACAAGACACTAGCACCGAGTAAATGGGTTACTACTACAACACTACTCCGGCCTAGGGTAAGTGAAACTCACCCTTTCTTCTGGCTTGTCCTCAACAGACTCAGGAGCCTCATTGGAATTAACTTCGACCTCATTAACCTATCGCATAAACATTAACGAACCTCATCCACAGTCGACACATATTGGACATGGACACAATGATAATATACATTGTTAAATAATAAACAAACTCGGGTGATTGCGACAGTGTTCAGTATTATGTGGAGGTAATGAAATGCAGAATAGGTTGATAATGAGAACTTGTTCACGATAGACAGATTCAGGGAGGCATGGGGCTGACATCTACACAATCAACAGCCGTATTAAAACTACACCCCAAGACAGTTATTAGTTGTTTTGTGAGTTAAAACAACACACATCCATAATTTTTTTATTATTATTTATAATACAGGATCCTGGGCTTTAATGATTAAAATTAATATGAAAACTAGTAGTCAAGAGTTCAACAGATGCTTTCTATTAACAATCACATGCACCGAGCTTTATACAAAAACACAAAACTAAGAACTTCTGTGACCTGGCGAGAAAACGGGATGTCCTGAAGGCACACATGTATCCCTTTCATTTCACGGAGGCAATCTGGACTAATTCGAACAAAGCGCAATCACGGCATTCCGGTTAATCAGGACATCTGAGCTAATTACAATCAAACATTGTCAGCTGACAGTATAGCCTTACTGCACCGCCACGTGAGTGTATCATCTTTCTCTCACGTCTACAGTGTGCCTGTGTTGACTGAGAGAGGTCTAGCCCTGGGTCACAGTCGACCTCGACGCTTACACGATTACACGAAACCAGGGCACAGTTCTAAAGTATCAGTTCAGCCGCAAATATGGCGGCCACAAATAAACAGTTGGGTCTGTGTTTTTACCTTCTGCCCACGTAACATTCCAGACAGACCTCTGTAGGCTCGGGGTAAGAAACTATCAGTGATGTTGAGGCTGGGAACTTATCTGTTATGGATGATGTGTATTACGTTATGGATTTTTTTAATTAAATGACTTTATAAAATGTGTTTCCTAAAGAGAACAGTTGTTCATTAAACTAAAGCCATATATATATATATATATATATATATATATATATATATATATATATTATAATGGGTTGAATGCTCAAGGTTGATCGAGCAAATTAACAATACTTACACATTTTAACTATCAGATAACCAGATTTAATTATTAGACTGGCAAAAGCGACTGGTTTCGAACCGATTGTCTTTGAACTAGAAGATTGAAAATGGTGATCATTTTTAACAAAAAAGAATAACCATTTCAAATAATGGTGACCACTTCTGAACTAACAAAAACAATGGCCTCATTTGAAATAACAGGCCAGGGGCTGTGACCATGTATGAGTTACCAAACTGGCAACAACAAACATGTTTGACGTATTTCAGAACGCATCTTCACAATCCACCCAGTCAATATGGTAGCATGGCAATGCTTCCAATAAACAAAAGACAATTTACGTGAAATGTAAATGTGGGCGTCTTTGGATCAATATACCTAATGCTAACACTACAAGCTTTGGCTACCTGTAAGAGTCAACATCACTGAGTGGTTCGCTGGACATCCAAACCTGACCACTAAGGTCAGTTTGTCCATAGCTTCACCATAAATGTTTATTCATATGTATTAATTCTGGTCACAACTGTATAATGGTATTGTGTACAATGGACATGTTAAAGAGAAGTTTCCTCTCATTTGTATTATCATCTCACAATTACTGCAAACAAGAGGCATTCTAACACACTGACTTCCAAAATATTTTTTTATGGAAACCTCTCTTGAATTCAACAGGTCAATGTTTAAAAAATGTCTAATGGGCTCAAATAACTCTGAAAAAAGTCATGACATGACAAAAACATAGCTTTAAACATTGTCATCATGGCTTCAGTCACAGGCCACATACTTTCTCAGAAGCAGCTGACAGAAAACTGTTTCTTCACAAAACAGACATTAAGACCTATTGCACTTCAAGTTGGCCTTCAGGCCAGGGAGGTAATTTCCCGTAAAGTTGTCCCAAAATTGAAAAAGACCTATTATACAAATTCTGAGAACCCGATCTACAAAAACCTATGCTTGGCTGCTGCTACAAGCCTAGAGGTGTAACCAGTACAACTATCTTGCTGAGAAGGATACAGTCATGTCCTACTTATTATCATTATACTAAACTCAGAAGAAATATGCATGTTAGAAAACAGTGATTGTAAAATGATTGCTGTTTACAAAAACCATGTATCTTGGGAAGTGAATTATGCCTAAAAGTAAATGTTTAGGTCTTTCAATACCCTGACAGATCCATGTTGCTACATTTGTATTCCACATATGCAATTAGATAAAATGCACTAACCTTTCCAGGAAACATTGCCATTATGAATAGAGTTGTTATTATTGCAATTATTCTTTATTGTTATCATTGTACGCCAGTACCAATTCATAGATTTTCAAGCAAGACCTGCCCATAAAGCATTCAGTGTCATTAATATTTAACCCAATCAGTTCAGATTTCTTCATGCTGTCAGCTATCCAAATAAATGCTCTGGTGTGTGTTACTGCTGTGTATGTTAATAAATACAACTGTTACTTTTACAGTAACCTGTGAACTTGGTTCATGAAGACTTAGGTGTCAAAGACGTCACCTCCTCCTCCTCATTATTATTACTATGAACCCAGCCTGTGATTCACAGATCAGTAATGTTATCTTATAGTAAATGCCTCTCTCTACAATTGTTTTTTGAAGAAAGAATTTATTAATGTCCCAATCAATAAACAATGAATGCAGTACCATGTCTTTAAAAAGGAGCCGCCCTATCAGAGCAGCAAAAATTAGCATAACATTTAACATTATATATTATAATTAAGCCTGCTCTTTTTTATAATCGCTAAGGCTAACAGGTATAATATCTCCATAAAGCTGGTAAAGGTCGGTGATGGTTTATTCAATGATATTCAATCGCAGTGACGCATGTACGTTGGGAATGTTTATAGCTAGGTGTGGCCTGTCTCCATCGAGATATTGGG
Source organism: Oasisia sp. SBJ-2009 (assembly GCA_964017155.1). Lineage (NCBI taxonomy): Eukaryota > Metazoa > Annelida > Polychaeta > Sabellida > Siboglinidae > Oasisia > Oasisia sp. SBJ-2009. The sequence continues at coordinate 41,009,706 of OZ024857.1, read as the reverse complement.
GGTGAGGTGGGGTGTGGTGGGTAGACTCAACACCCAAGAAATACCCTGAAACTACTGGGCCTTCAACATATATTTGTGTTATTGATTTTGTCTGGCAATGGCGTTGTTCTATGTCACATGACTCAAATCACAAATCATTTCGAGTGGATTCCAGTTCATTTCTCTTTAAATGCCCTCTCGTTTATCTCTAGGTGACATTTGAAGTGCACTTTGGGCAGACAGGATCAACCTGCAGAATAATCTGCCTACATTTGCATAAATCACTAAAATCATTACATACCGTTGGTCTAAATCTTCAGTAACTTTTCTCCCACATACCCTATTTCTCTCCCCCGCCCCACTGCATCTCACCCTACCCCCCTACACCCACCAGAACCCTCACCTTTGTCCAAACCCATTCACTTTTCCCCACCTCCCAGTAGCATTGGGTGAACGAAACCAGATGTTTGGTGCCTTCTAGAAATCCAATTAAGATGAAACTACCAATATGTATTATTCCCCAATTCGATTGTGTAAATGAACCTTTGAAAAGAAAAACAACTTGAAATTTCAAATGACACTTCAGAGAATCTATATATATATATATACACTTGAAACCACTCAAAAACCTTTCATGCACTTTACCAAATGGCATAATACTGTAAACAAAAACCTAAAATCTGTGTTAATCTCTCTTTATCGCTTATGCAACTACACAACAATTGATATAGCCTACAACTGGTATCAGACATATCAATCCAAGGCCAGTGAAAATTGAAACCACGAGTAACCTGAGAAAACTGGGTCCATTATAATTCTACAACAGAAATCCAATATATATTCCTATCAAGACAACCTAGTTGATAAAATGTCTACCGCTATTATTCAACATGTTTTTGCTGTACACGGAAATATTCTAACTATCACAAAACAGGAACAAAACTAGCAGTTCTGCCACAAAGTAAACACCTAACACGAATCACCAATACATGTGACCGTGCGACCCTACCTTTGTTTTTAAATCCATTGAAACGCTTCGTCAAGATAACGAAAAGCAACGAAACGCAGACAATACCCGCTATGTACAGCCGTGCCGGCGGATAATGTTTGAAAGTGAACTTTGCGACAGTCGTGATTGCGTCAGAGTGATGTTTGCATTGTGTCTCATGTGTTATTCATAAACAGAGTTGCCAAGATGAGAGAATTCACACCACATAATTGCATTCAGCTGTTAATGCACATTTAGCATGCCTGTGTTTTGGCGCCATCAATCAACTGAAAAACAACAGCTTTATTAATTGCTGCGATACAATGCTGTGACCATCAGGCACTGGAACAACACTCAATTAGGTGCAAGACTTCTAGAGCCTTCGGACCACGGCACAAGTGAAACTCATTAAAATGTTGTGCATTTAAAATCTGTTGTCTTGTTACTATAATTATTTTACAATTTGAAATCAGGGTGTATTAGCAAGTCTAAGGAGTTAATTGACAAATGAAAAAGTAATATGCCAGAATTTCTTATATATATATATATATTTATGTAAGAAAATATTGTATGTATACAGGTATTTTTAAATAACTGATGACAAAATAGCACAAAAAGCCAAACAAAAATTAGGCCAATAATTGGGCAAAAGTTTGACGAGGGGAATAAATGGCTTAGTCTGTCTGCCAAGGGGAATAAAGGGCCGAAAATCTGACTGCCAAGAGGAATAAATGGCTGAAAGTCTGACGAGGGGCAGCCATCAGACCTGAAATAACTAAAAAAAATGCACAGAGAGATGTCATCAGAGAGACAAGGTTCGTGGGAATGAGACAGTATAATAACCACTGCTCCAGGTTCACCTTACAGAAGTACACCTAGAGAAAGAGACAGTGTTTGCCAGTCCCTCCCAACCACACCTACACTGTGGCTCATCCACCGGCCTACTGTGAGAAACAGTCCACGGACCAGACAATGTAAAAACAACATCTGGGAAAGTACAGATCACGTTACAGTTATTTGCTCGGCCTGAATCTAATGAATGCTATTAGGTTTACCAACCACACACATACAATGCTGGGGTACTTCCTCAAGCATTTTCACTTGTTTTGTCTAAGATTCTTTTCTTTTGGTAATGTTGTAAATATAATTGTGCACTTTATTAAACTGACTTTGAGGGAGTTCAAAAATATTCGCACTATAAACTGCATGAAATGTCAAAAACATGTATCTGCGAGATGAAGTTGTAACTGTGACATTTTGTGACATGCACTTGTTCCGTGTTTAGAAAAAACCAACTGTGAATACAGGCCAGTGATAACAGGAGTTTACAGGACACATTATATTTGAATGTCTAAAGTCAACCATGAAATAAAGGACCAAGGTGAAATAACAAAGCTTTTCAATTGTAATTAAATAATATTGGGGCTTATAGTAATATATAGATGGCAGCACTGTCTGAGAGCGTAGATGGAGACAGTGAGTGTCCATGTGACTGGGGAGTGTCTGTGTGACTGGCGAGTGTCCTTGTGACTGGCGAGTGTCCTTGTGACTGGCGAGTGTCCGTGTGACTGGCGAGTGTCCGTGTGACTGGCGAGTGTCCGTGTGACTGGCGAGTGTCCGTGTGACTGGCGAGTGTCCGTGTGACTGGCGAGTGTCCGTGTGACTGGCGAGTGTCCGTGTGACTGGCGAGTGTCCGTGTGACTGGCGAGTGTCCGTGTGACTGGCGAGTGTCCGTGTGACTGGCGAGTGTCCGTGTGACTGGCGAGTGTCCGTGTGACTGGCGAGTGTCCGTGTGACTGGGGAGTGTCCGTGTGACTGGCGAGTGTCCGTGTGACTGGCGAGTGTCCGTGTGACTGGCGAGTGTCCGTGTGACTGGCGAGTGTCCGTGTGACTGGCGAGTGTCTGTGTGACTGGGGAGTGTCTGTGTGACTGGGGAGTGTCTGTGTGACTGGCGAGTGTCCGTGTGACTGGGGAGTGTCCGTGTGACTGGCGAGTGTCCGTGTGACTGGCGAGTGTCTGTGTGACTGGCGAGTGTCCGTGTGACTGGGGAGTGTCCGTGTGACTGGCGAGTGTCCGTGTGACTGGCGAGTGTCTGTGTGACTGGCGAGTGTCTGTGTGACTGGCGAGTGTCCGTGTGACTGGGGAGTGTCCGTGTGACTGGGGAGTGTCCGTGTGACTGGGGAGTGTCTGTGTGACTGGCGAGTGTCTGTGTGACTGGCGAGTGTCCGTGTGACTGGGGAGTGTCCGTGTGACTGGGGAGTGTCCGTGTGACTGGCGAGTGTCCGTGTGACTGGGGAGTGTCCGTGTGACTGGCGAGTGTCCGTGTGACTGGCGAGTGTCTGTGTGACTGGGGAGTGTCTGTGTGACTGGGGAGTGTCCGTGTGACTGGCGAGTGTCCGTGTGACTGGCGAGTGTCTGTGTGACTGGCGAGTGTCTGTGTGACTGGCGAGTGTCTGTGTGACTGGCGAGTGTCCGTGTGACTGGGGAGTGTCCGTGTGACTGGCGAGTGTCCGTGTGACTGGGGAGTGTCTGTGTGACTGGGGAGTGTCTGTGTGACTGGCGAGTGTCAGTGTGACTGGCGAGTGTCCGTGTGACTGGGGAGTGTCCGTGTGACTGGCGAGTGTCTGTGTGACTGGCGAGTGTCTGTGTGACTGGCGAGTGTCCGTGTGACTGGCGAGTGTCCGTGTGACTGGGGAGTGTCCGTGTGACTGGCGAGTGTCCGTGTGACTGGGGAGTGTCTGTGTGACTGGGGAGTGTCTGTGTGACTGGCGAGTGTCTGTGTGACTGGCGAGTGTCTGTGTGACTGGGGAGTGTCTGTGTGACTGGCGAGTGTCCGTGTGACTGGCGAGTGTCCGTGTGACTGGGGAGTGTCTGTGTGACTGGCGAGTGTCCGTGTGACTGGGGAGTGTCTGTGTGACTGGCGAGTGTCCGTGTGACTGGGGAGTGTCCGTGTGACTGGGGAGTGTCTGTGTGACTGGGGAGTGTCCGTGTGACTGGGGAGTGTCTGTGTGACTGGGGAGTGTCTGTGTGACTGGCGAGTGTCCGTGTGACTGGGGAGTGTCTGTGTGACTGGGGAGTGTCTGTGTGACTGGCGAGTGTCTGTGTGACTGGGGAGTGTCTGTGTGACTGGCGAGTGTCTGTGTGACTGGGGAGTGTCTGTGTGACTGGCGAGTGTCTGTGTGACTGGGGAGTGTCTGTGTGACTGGGGAGTGTCTGTGTGACTGGCGAGTGTCCGTGTGACTGGCGAGTGTCCGTGTGACTGGCGAGTGTCTGTGTGACTGGCGAGTGTCTGTGTGACTGGCGAGTGTCCGTGTGACTGGGGAGTGTCTGTGTGACTGGCGAGTGTCCGTGTGACTGGGGAGTGTCCGTGTGACTGGGGAGTGTCTGTGTGACTGGGGAGTGTCCGTGTGACTGGGGAGTGTCTGTGTGACTGGGGAGTGTCTGTGTGACTGGCGAGTGTCCGTGTGACTGGGGAGTGTCTGTGTGACTGGGGAGTGTCTGTGTGACTGGCGAGTGTCTGTGTGACTGGGGAGTGTCTGTGTGACTGGCGAGTGTCTGTGTGACTGGGGAGTGTCTGTGTGACTGGCGAGTGTCTGTGTGACTGGGGAGTGTCTGTGTGACTGGGGAGTGTCTGTGTGACTGGCGAGTGTCCGTGTGACTGGCGAGTGTCCGTGTGACTGGCGAGTGTCTGTGTGACTGGTGAGTGTCTGTGTGACTGGCGAGTGTCTGTGTGACTGGCGAGTGTCTGTGTGACTGGGGAGTGTCCGTGTGACTGGCGAGTGTCCGTGTGACTGGGGAGTGTCTGTGTGACTGGGGAGTGTCTGTGTGACTGGCGAGTGTCTGTGTGACTGGCGAGTGTCTGTGTGACTGGGGAGTGTCTGTGTGACTGGCGAGTGTCCGTGTGACTGGCGAGTGTCTGTGTGACTGGCGAGTGTCTGTGTGACTGGCGAGTGTCCGTGTGACTGGCGAGTGTCCGTGTGACTGGGGAGTGTCTGTGTGACTGGGGAGTGTCCGTGTGACTGGGGAGTGTCTGTGTGACTGGGGAGTGTCTGTGTGACTGGCGAGTGTCTGTGTGACTGGGGAGTGTCCGTGTGACTGGGGAGTGTCCGTGTGACTGGGGAGTGTCCGTGTGACTGGGGAGTGTCTGTGTGACTGGGGAGTGTCTGTGTGACTGGGGAGTGTCTGTGTGACTGGGGAGTGTCTGTGTGACTGGGGAGTGTCCGTGTGACTGGGGAGTGTCTGTGTGACTGGGGAGTGTCCGTGTGACTGGGGAGTGTCTGTGTGACTGGGGAGTGTCCGTGTGACTGGGGAGTGAGTTGAAGGCAGAGACAGAAGTGGACACGATGGTGACAAAGTCAACAGTGACAACCAAGAGAAAAAGTACGAGTCATACCGACACTTTGTTGACACAGACAGTGTGCACAGAGTCAGCAGAAACATCTCCCACGCTAAATGGTGAAGAACCCTTTCACGGGGGCTGTTATGGTAGTCATAGTATACTACACCTACACCGGCATAACATCTAACAATATACATTCCTTCGGTGGAGGGAGAAATGCAAACAATCCCAAGAGATAATTTCTGAAATTTCTTTGTGGGGTTTGGCTTTAGGTTTCCTGAATTTCCTGGATTTAAATTAAAAGTTTTTAACTCTATAACCACGTAATTAATACTAGTTATCAAAACTATGAAAGAAACACTATCAGATATATATATGTTAACCCAGCAAACAAGGACCCGTGATTTCACATGTTCTGTAAGTGAATTCACATTTTCATTTCGCATGAGTTATATTTTTCCAGCCACAATTCCAAGAAGCAGTTCATTTTTTAATGAAACTAATTATACGTGTCTAACTTTTCTCCATAGTTTTCACAATTAGTGTTAGCCCAGAATCTGTTATATGATTGTGGTGGTCTTTTAGCATTTAATTTACCGGGCACGGCCTATATCAAACGAGCGTCACCCGAACAAACTTCCGCTACACATTTGCGCCACCCATCCGGCAATATTAACAGTGTTCGAAATACAACACTTGACCAAATAATCCGGCTGGGTGTCGATATCACCGATTCAATCTGGCCACTGATTAGATGTGTGGATCACTGCTATCGAATTACTGCTTGATAAATGAGAGCAAAAGCAAACACAGGCAACTCCTCCAGTCTACCTTTCTACAAACTACAGCAACAATCGGATGTCGACCTGTTTTGTTACCATCTGTTGAGTTATCATTCTTAACCACTTATCGTTAGCGTCCAACCCTTCACTTGATTGTGCTGTATTAAACCTGATAAGGATGACACATTTACACTGCGTGGGCATTACAAACAGACAGGTGGTTCTTAGGTTATCATGAATTAATATAATGTTCTCAAGACTAATATATATATATATATATATATATATATATATATATATATATATATATATATATATATATATATAAATTAATAATATGTTCTCAAGATAAATATATAATATGAGAACATCATATGAATTAATACATAAAAAGCTAAGAATCACCTTTTAATGTACATGCAGGATTAATGGGTCATCCTTACCAGGTTTAATATTATGTTGTCAGTGGCAATTTGTGTTAAATTACTTTAGTTAGTTACATAAAAAAATTGCAGCTTGAAAGATAATGGTCAAGGAAGCACATTACATCCAGTTTCAAAACATGTTTTATGGGAAATATAGCCTAAATGGGCAAAGTTGACCGCAATATCTTTTGGTGTTTGATTCTGGACAGAGTAACAGACAGCTATGCTCTAAGAAAGCCACAACAAGGATTTCCAAGAAAGTTATGTAATTATCAAATTCGTTCAATGCTGCCTACGAAGCACAGCATTCTGAGAAAATATTATTGCCTGAATTTTTTGTAAGAAAATTGAAATGTCGAGTCTCCATGACAACACAGAGTTGCGGCGTGACACTGAACTCACCTGGTTTGTGGACGATGAATGGTTCACCTCTGCTTCTGTCACGACGTCATTTTCTGCAAAAATGTAATTATAACAAAAACTATATGGAGTTGAAAACTGAAGACATCCTTACTGGAAGGCTAGACAACAGAAGCATGGACATGTGGTTTATGGAGAAATTAACACTCAACTGTTTGTTTACCTGAGCAGAAGCTTGCTCAACAGTCATCAACAGCCAGCATTTGCTTCTGAATTAATGGATTCTGTTTATATTATTTTCAAGTTGTCATTTACAGGCAAAATATTTCCGAGATAATGTGACCTCATTGTATTGTCAGTGGTCTCATAATGTCAACATCCTTTAAAGTTGGTCATCTGTTCACTGTGTTCAGTGGATCGGAGTCTGGTAATAATTAAGTTAACAAGTACTTCTTTGAAGTACTTTTCTTGAATATCTTGAAATTGTCTGGACCTCTGTTACTGCTACAAACATCAAGGAGCTCTGCAGTTTTATCAAACATGAGAGCATTGTAGGGCCAATAGAACTGTTTATTATCTGAATGTTTTGCTTACATTTTTAGCCCATTTTTTTTTACTGATTTGGCCTTGTGAAACACAATTTGGCAGTCAAATATTATCATGAGAATTGTACGTATATCGACATACAGTAACTAAACAGTTGAACCAAGTTAAGTGGAAAGAAATGCAGATGACAATAAGCAACAAAAGTGTTATTTTTGCCTTACATTATAAAAAACATTTGTTCGATGTCAAACACTAGGCAAATTGCACATACTGATCAACATATTTCAAATTTGCATAAAGTAAAAGACAAATACCCACTACAACTACCTACCACATTACCTCGGTGTACTCACCGATAAGTTGTTCGTAGGGCACTGCACCGAGCATCTTTATGTTGGGCAACGTATGCGATATAGCAATCTCCTTTTGCTGGTACCACCGAGTGGTGTCCGTGTCCGCCACTAGGAGTTTCGTCTTATTTGGGAATTGTTTGATTTTCTGCACAACCTGCTTGTGTTCGTCATTGTTGATTGGCATGTCGTTCACCTCGAAGATGCGATCGCCCTCGCGTAGGCCCGCCCCCTGGGCCGGTGACCCGGGGTCAATGGTGCCGATGAACTGACCCGCCTTGCCCTTCTCCGAGTGCAGGTTGAAGCCGTAGCCAAGGAAGTTTTGCGAGATGGCCAAGTGGCAGAGACGGACTTGTAGGGAGTCGGGTGGCGACTGGTTCACTGCTGGGGGCAGAAGAGGAAGTATTTATTTGTTATGTATGTGTGTGTGTATATATATATACATGTATATATATATATATATATATATATATATATATATATATATATATATAGTATATATATAAAGGTAAAAAGTAAAAGGTAAGTTCTTATATATATATATATATATATATATATATATATATATATATATAAGAAATTACCTTTTACTTTTTTACCTTTATTTATATATATATATATATATATATATATATATATATATATAAGAAATTACCTTTTACTTTTTTACCTTTATTTATATATATATATATATATATATATATATATATATAAGAATAAAGGTAAACAAATAAAAGGTAAGTTCTTATATAGCACGGTATCCAGTCCTCAAGACTGATTACCCCCTATCACTGGTCTGTTCAATCAAATGCCATCTTGGCTTCTCTGGGAAGCATCCAGCCATGCTACAATTAATACACAAAGACTAGTCGTACACAAATATACACCACTGTCTATAGCCTCATTCGTACAGCTGAGTGAACTGGAGCAATGTAGAGTGAGTGAACGAACTTGACCAAGATTCGACATGGCAGCATAGGATTTGAACCCAGGTTTTCTTACTCAAGAGAGAAGCTCTACCCACTGTGCCACTGTGCCACTGTGGCAATATGCCACTACTAAGATGGTGGGTCTGTATCAATTTAGAATTAAATTCAGTTCATTCGCCGCAGCCTTTACATTACTGCATAAAAATGTGTATGTATGTAACAGAGAACTGAGAACAATGTGTATAATATACAAACACATTCACTCATCGAGCCTAACTGGTGAGTGTACACATAGTCACCTAGTCATACTTGTTAATACACATTTCATAAGCTGCACATACATGTTCATTCATGCATGCCCACCTGTACATAGTGCATGCATGGCTGCACACACACACATGGTAAACAACATTTTTTACAGCCGGCACTCTCACAAACATGTTGATATGGCAGCCCTATCCCAGTACCATGTCTTGCTACCAAATCTACCAAACACTCTGTATCATGTAGCCGCAGTGTAGGAAACTATGTAGGTACAGGTCTTTATAGCCAACCTGTACTCTATACATCTTAAGGGTAAACAACTGTTGTAATCAGTGTAAGTAAAACTATATTTATTTATATGCTAACTTTGGATCATAACATGTGAATCTACACCCTGTTTCGGGGTCAAATCACCTCTGAACTGCCAATTAGAGATAAACTTCAAAAATCACAAAGGTAGCCAGAATTACTGGTAGTTACTTTATCACAGGACAACTGGAGTTATCAATAACACCCCCAGGTGGCGACACTGTTCTAGAGTGACATTTATATGACACTCTGCTGTGTGCAACTGATGACAACCGAAATGAATTGGTCATTGAAAATACTATAACGGTGACATATGTTGCCTTTTTTATTACTCTAAGGATAAGGAAACTGCAGATAACATAAGCCAAATCCCGGCCCCGTTGGCACTCAACCATTCCCCCTCTGGGCTACTCTGTCTGTCTTCTTTGAAGTCAATCAGTGGGTCGGTGTTACTGTCGAAGTCACAGGTGATCGCTTAGTCTCACCTGGTGAACGACTAAGCCTACACCAGCGCCTGGAGGCACGGCCACAAGCCAGACGTACACGGACACATAACAACTGCCTGGCACAGTCTAGTTGAGTGAGCACGGAACCACACCACGCTAACTTTACAACAAGATTAACAGAGCATGTAACCTGGCATTCATAGACACAGGGATATCTAGGACATCCAATAAATTATAACCAGCTAGAGTTGTTACATTGCAGCAAACTAGGCCCAAAGTCACTCGTATTCACACATGTTTTTGTGTATATATTTAGACCAAACCGAACTATAACACATACACACACACACACACTGACACACATGCACACGCACACACACGCACTGACACACACCACCCACCCACCCACCCAACCACCCACCCACACACCCACACACCCAAACACACACACCCAAACACACACACACACACCCACCCACCCACCCACCCACCCACCCACACACACACACACACACACACACACACACACACACACACACACACACACAAATATACTCCAAATCATTTTCCCACACATCTGCCACATGCTGACCTTTTCACATCTTTCCACATACAGCAAATCATTACAACTCAGATGCTCTCTACAAAACTCATAACAACACATGTTTTCTGTAGATAGCGGCTAATCCCAAACAACCCAATTATACAAGTGCCAACATCCACCAGGAAGTGAAATGAGATGCCTCGGACTTTATTCTGAGTGCCTCCATTGAGTCATTAGGGGTATCTCTGGGAGCAAAGTGCAACCCAAAAACACATGTTGAAAGTGACACATCATCCGAATCGACCTTTAGTAAAAGGAGATACTCTATAAATAAATATAAATTAATCTTTATGAAGTCAATTGTAAATATACTTTCTATGATTAATAATCTGGACATCCATATCCTCTACAGGAACATTGGCCCTAAATCCTTGGGAAGCCAACTCAGATGTACATTACAGCAGACATGTCGGTCTGTCTCAAAATCAATATGCACTATTAGAGTTGTCAATACAATTGATGGACATAATACGAAAATGTCATGTTTTCACATTGGAAAATTACAGCACAGTTACCAAGTAACACTGTACACATCCACACATGAAAATCGGGCATGACAGTCATAATACCACTGTCAAACCATTGTACGTACAGCTGTACTTGTATCTAACATAAACTCAACTTGCCGTTAATTTCATAGCAACTGACAATACAACTTGACATTTCAACTTAGCCCTGGTTGATGTATACATAAAGCTGTAACATCTGCACTTGGTGGATTGTTATCAAAAGATCTGAGCTGGCAACACTAGATCTATTTCTTTGAAATGTGCCAAAAATAATTGCATTGTGCACCCGCGAATGCTAGATGTTTTCATGCAATTCTCCCATGTGTGCAGGTGATAAATGTGTGGAGAACACACTTTGTCACAGCTGTAGTACGCACTACGCACACTCAGTTCAGTAAATAACACACCTGTTGACAAGCTCTGGTGAAGTCTTGTGGCAATAATAAATTTCCTTTTTTTGTATCTAAATCAGTGGAAACCAAGCTCAAGGATAAAAGGTTGGACACACATAAAATCAATAAGCAGTTGTTATAATTATAAAGGTATGTACTACTAAATTATAAATATATATATGTGTGTATATATATATGTGTGTGTGTATGTGTGTGTATATATATATATATATATATATATATACTATGTACTGAGGGGAGAGAGGAGATTGAAGGGAGAGAGGAGACAGACATTAGACATAGAGATATGTATATAGGAGGGATAGATAGAGGGAGAAAGATGGAGAGAGAGAGAGTTCCTGAAACCAAAACACTGACATCCCAACTTGGCACTGGTGACTGTAGGAACAATATGAAAGCAAAACTAAATAACCTATGAAATTACATCAAATAAAGCAATATCAAAAATACCTCATGTGTTACAACTGTATGCTAATGTAATCTTGTACTGTGGTTTACATGTCATCTGAGGGACAGAGAATTCAGAGGAACAGTGGCAGAAAATGTCTGCATTCTGTGGTAACTCCCTCCCCCCCCCCCCCCCCCCCATGCCTGCAAGGCATGGACTGCGACTCATTGTTGTGAGGGCAGGCATGACTCAGGCATTCCTGACCACCCTACACAGCACAGCTATTCTCACATGTCACACAAAAAAGTTCACCAAATAACAGGGAAGCCTGGCATATTGGGAATTGTTTAGAGAAAAGTATCCGAAGGAATGTTGCAGAAGAATCATAATACAGCTGTAGTTGCTGTACCGTATGTTTTCGTTACTTCCAATTTATACATTCCGCAAGAAACTTCTAAACTAGACGTCTAATTTCACAATGAAATAGGTGGTATGCTTCGAAAGAAATGTAACAAATGGCTATCCAAAAACTTACAATTAACTATTAATTGATGACACTATTTCCTTTTTTTTCAATAACATTTTCTAGTTTTAAATACAGATGGAAAATATGGTATTATTATAATTATAAGTGCATTAAAATTCCTGATGAAACACATCTTTGGTTGGACTGTGCCCAGACTAAGTACCTGACGTGACATAGCCACACATGACGCATGGTAAACACAAGACCAGCCAACTACAACTGAGATCCAGTCATGCGTGACGTGTTTATGATGAAGTGTTTTGCCAGCTGTGAATAGACAACCCCTAACAGTGCCATCTTTACATACCTCTTTAATGGCAATACCTCCTGTAACACCTGGTGACAATAACCTCACTAAAATACCTGAGCAGCCAACATGACCCATGAGAATGGCACCCTAGAAGACAACATTGGCCTAGATGTGTCTGTCTTTTTCTGACGTCCACTGTACATGTGTCCCAGAAACCAACACACGTATGATATTATTTATGAATTCATTTTCTTCCTGGTGCATTTAAGGACATGCTCGCTTAAGTACAAAATTGTGAATTTTAAGCAAAAGTTGTGTAACTTATTTCTAAGAATTATTAACAAACCATAAAAGTCACACCATCCATGAGAATAATTGTCAAAGGTGTGCAATACCTAGTGACTAATAATTTTAAGATTTGAGAGAAAACATGCTGCAATCCTAGATAATTTACTCTTTAAAACTGACTTTTCTTTAGAATACAATATTATATTCTTACATAAGCTAGATTCTGTAGATTTCCCTAATTGTCAAAAATACCCTCTGCTAGTTTTTCTTTTAGACTAATGATATCCCCAACTAGCATTAATACTGTTTATGCTGGGCCCCATGTTCACATCTTGATCACCCGGTTATAATATAATATTGTGAATAAACGACACAAACTATGCCACGTTGACACAACTTCTCAAAGTAAATCCGCCCCATCTTGGCAAATGACATCCTGGTATAGAAGTGTATTGTTATTAATACTTACAGTCGTCCATTGTGAGAACTATATCCAAAATCCAGTAGGCGACCAAATGTGATATCCTGACACCGCCAACACGACACACACTATGAAGTGACTCACTATAAAAGTGGAGTTTTAGTCAAACAAATTCCGGAAAACGAGCACCATGCAAGTGGGTGAGCCGAGCCCACACAGGCAAACATGGCGGAACTACTCGGATGGCAATGCCCAGGGTAAAGACACATAAACCAACCAACAAACAAACAAGCAGAACAGGTTGTTTCAGGAATCAACAATTGCGGTAGAAGGGGTGGTTATTCCGGTGAAAGCAAGAACACAATCAACCCTCTAGTCTACCCTATCACAACCCCCTGTCACTCTGTCATGACAATATGCTACTCACGGGTTACACGCCAGGAATGTATTTTTTCTGTCTTTAGGGACCATCTTATGAGGCATAAACTAGTATGGTACAGTACCTGTCTTGAATCACCTCTCTCAGGTGCCCATCGACCAGACCGTCTCATGGATTCTTTATAAAACTAATATACTTGTTGACAATGCAGTGGACAATCAACTGTCTAACCCAACCACTGAAGTGACCACACGAAGGATCTGATTGCCACATTTTCTATTATAACCAGCCAGAACATGCAACAGCCAAAATTGCACAAACACATGATGCAATTATATAAAAATATATCCTAGAATATTATTAGGTATTATTGCACTGAATATTGTAAGAATGTACAATGAACATTTGTGTTCACAAATCATCATTCACTGTAATGCTATTGATCATCCTTTGTTATCTATCCGTCATATGGAATACCTCTCTTTAACCTGCTACATGAGTCCATCTGCCTTGTGACTATACGTTGGCTGTGCTGAAGAGGTGGAGAAGTAGCAGTCAGCTGAGACAGGTTCTACTGTAGTAAGTGCAGATGACCACCCACAGTGACTCACTGGACATGCAAAGTCAGTGACACACAACACTAATGACTTGTGAGAGAGGGACAGACTTGGGTCTCTCACAGGAAGTGGGAAGGGATAAGAGGGATACAGTTTCTCCTACAATGCTATCATGAACAAGGGCCATTTCACAAAAAAACCTCTAACGTATTCCACATCTCAGAAGTGCACAAATTCAATCCGACTGGACAAAGACGTCAAAAGGCCTACACCGAGTTGTAGACCACCCATTCGTCTGAAAACGATTGTACATGTACATGTTTTAAATGTACATGTTTTACATAAGCCAGTCTATTTCTGTTCAGCCTAAGTTATTCTAAAATCAACTCATGTATAATGTTAATGGTATTAGTCATATACTAAATCAATTGCTTTAGTTAACTTAAATACAGCATCAACAAAACCACAATAGAAGCTGCAACTCCTGCAAGTCTGCAAGAACAACTGCATTCAGAGATTAATAAGAACAAAGAACAAAGATGGTAGACAGAATAGGATGAATGACTTGAAGAAAGAGGCTGGAATACAAAGCAGCCAAACAGAAGGATTACCGAGAACCCGGATGAGATGGATAAGCCACATGGTAAGGATGGATGCAGGGAAACTACCAGAGGCGAAACAAGACCAGGGACAGAGGAGATGGAGAAGAGCAAACTATGGATAGAAAACTGGATAGAAAACCCACAGAGAATGGTTCGTCCGTCACCCTTGTGCAGCAGGGAACAATAGTACACTAAACTACCTTTCAAGTGTTTTGGTTTGTAAGTTGTAACCCAATAATTCCAATAAACACAACTACTACTTAGTCTTGATGTAATGATATGAGAGAGCTTGGCTTTCCCACCGGTCAAAGGTCCTAACTCTCATAAATATACCAAGACACTTAACCTAAACTCCTAAACTGGATATCATAGTGGATTGAGGACTTTGAATACATGCCTGCGCATCTGTTGCATGAGTTAGTAGATACTGTCGGTCTCTGACTTGTATGTGACTTTACAAGAGAAGTCCATTTGTTTTATGCATTTTGTTGACCCATGGGTGGGTGTAGACTGTTCAACTACCAGTAAGTAGTATTATAAACATTGTTAGAAACCAAACCTGTTTGTTGTATGCCGCACACTTATGAGTAATTCTATATTTAAGATGTGTTGAAACAACAATGTCACAACCTGTGCATTATGTGATATTCTTGTCTTCAAATTGAGCTTGTGTACGTGTATACTTATTATTTCACTATTTTGATATTACTGCAATGTTTTACACAACTTTCTACAAGAGAAATATGATCAATTAAACCTACCTATTTACAATTTAACATACATTTTACATCATTTTAGAATAATTAATATCACTATTAAAATATTTAACTTTTCTTTACCCCAGCCAAGAACAACTGCATTCCAATAGCTGAAGTTAGAAAGCACAGAAAATCAATTACACCATGGAAAAGGTGGAAACCTGACTGCACTGTCTGACTGGCACAAATAACTGCACCTTATAATCAACATGGCTAAGTGTCTGTGGTCTCCAGTCTGCACACAAAACATGTCCTGCGTCAGACTCTCAGATGGCATGACTCCTCTTGGAGCATGATTCTTCCCGAGGCATGACTATAGGCCCTGCGATAGAGTCGAAAAATGTCTACCGAGATCCAATGCTCTCTGCTCAAGCTGCTGCATATTCTGTGGCTACAAACACTCGACCCAGCAAGTTCATCCCTAAAAACACCACCCCAGCTGGTTACTTAGTATTCTATACCTGGCCTCACACGTTTTTCCATCTATTACATTTTGCTAAATACCAACAACGCGTTTGGAACACACAGCAATAACTAATTCATCATGTACTACAACACGTTTTGTAATCAGAAACTTTTTCCCTGAAAGTGTGTGGTTGTACAGATGTAGGTTGGTGGTCTGTAAAAACAAGGCAGACAGTAACTCATCCTCGTGATTAATTATTCACACAGTCAAGGTGATTACCGAATTCGCTAATCTGAATAGAATACCTTCTCAATTCACTAGTGGGCCTATAATGTGGACACACCATGTCACCAAGTGAAGGGACTCAACCGCTACGAGTGTATCGTGGGCGCCACCCACTGTTATGACACCTGTATACGTGGGTAAGGAGACATTCCATGTTGACGAGATAAACATTAATGTCAACAGCAGACGATCGCACAGACTAATCTGCATAACAATGTCAATAGACATGTCTCAAAGCCATGTGATTCACGACCACAGTATCGCAAACCACGAGTGTGGGAACACTGCTCAAATCAGACAAACGTACAGCATAAATTCGTTAGCTTAACCTCTGTTAACTCAAATATCACCAAAACAAACACTGCCAGTGTAGCCACACTGGACAAACACTCAACTCAAAATTTTCTTGGGCGCCACCATTTTCAATTAACAAAGCTGTGCCATATTCCATCTAATTAATTTACAGTATGGACAACGTTTACTCTACAAGCAACAGTGTCAAAACTCATTCTAAACATGCTTTAGGACCTTCCAACAACATGTCTGTGTCTACACGGAGGGTCACGTCCGGATGCAGATATGCCATAAATATTATCCACTCATCAATATAATTCACAAACAGAAATATTTACATAGACACCAGAATTCCAAATGAAAGTAAATCATGTAGACACTCTTTTATGACCAGTACTGATTCACATTATGCTTGAGAAATTATCTGGATTAAAATGCAAAGGGAACATCATTGGCTCCCTTTAAATAAGTCAACACTATAGCCCCTGTTTAGCACTGTCTAGCTGTTGTTTCATGTCACACTAAGAATTCTTTTAAATTGTTAAGCATTTGCCTGATAGTTGTGCTTTGAAATAAGCTGTTTTAAAAAACAAAAATAACTTGTTGGCAGTAACATCATAACTAACTCTCGCTACCGGTACTCAACAAAGGATGTACAAAATAACAAATTTAATTGACAGTTCAGTGGGATAAAATACATTTATTGTTTTGTCATGCTTTTGATTCCTGCGTAGTTCAACTTTACTCGGCCACAAGAAAGAATCTTATCAGTTTTCTATCAGGTGATAATGGCCAGGATTATACGGTGGCCATAACCTTGAGTAGGTGGTGTCTGCCTGTTTCCTGGCATGCATACAACGCTATCAGATACTGATAAAATATTTGTTCAGCCCGAGGACAAACAGACGACAAGGCGGTCAACCTGAATACTGACCACTCTACCACAGCCGTCCACGTACATGATAAGACACAGAAATGAAAGCTCCATGGAAAATATGAATGCAGAACTGCAAAGATGGTAGACTTATTTTGCATGCTGCTTGGTAGCTCAGCGGTATATGAGTTTTTGTAAAGAAGACTCCGTATCGAGTCCATCTATTAACACATCATAACATTATAATACCAGTAATGACGAACATTTATTAGGCATCCTAAATCTACACAAAAGTCCCTTCAGTTCATGGGTGGTAAAACTGCATGAAACATATGCATGTGGGCAACTTAATTTACCACATGTGCTTCTCTGAAGAGATACAAGCTCGGCGTCTATGCTAGGGGAAGTAAAATATCCAAGACACACTGCCTGCTGTACACTGATGACCAGTTTATGATTTTTGTCTAACTGTTGGATGATATCTGCGTTAAGTGTATGAGGCAACTGTCAACTTTAGCACTTCATTGTTCCAGGGTGAACTAGTCGTCCATGTACGCCAGGCATTATATACATCATCTCTGCACTAACCCAATGAATCTTGCTTTTTCCCAACAGTCAGAGTTGTTTAGTGGTTGGTGTGTTGGTGTATAGGATAGGAGAGTTGTCACTGACTCCTGACTGCATAAGATAGAGGTCTACAGCAATGGGTGAATTCATTTAACACCAGTTGGTGTAACACTGAGATTTGCAGGACATTGCTACAGACATAAAGACAAAAGAACAATCTTGTAGCAACCAGCACATGGAATGGCCAGTAGAGGAAGACCAGTAGCAACATGCATAGACAGCCTGGAGGACAATGTAAGCCTACAGGTGGAAGACCTAAAGTTGGCAATGGTAGACGGAGAGACCTGGAGATGGTTTGTTGAAGACACAAATGTTTGAACCCAGTCGCCGACATGAGTGAGTGAGTGGAGTAGGCAAGTGCACTGACTCAAACACAACTCAACAGACAGTCTATAAAACAGGAACCAGACATTCAAGTTCACAAGGTCAACTGAGATGTAGCACAACATATTTTTATATGTGAACATTCGTGTAAATCAGTGGGAGTCTGGGAGAGTGATGACCAGTGAGACAGAGGGCGTAACCAGTCAAAGTGACTAAACGACAGCCTTTAGAAAGTGTCAACCAATTCATTGTTACTTGTTTAACATAAACTCTTCCATTCCCCAAAGGACGTGTACCCGGGTAGTTGTAAAATAATGTACTTGTCATCCTGCCCTTGGTGTCGCGGTTTCAAACCTTGTGCTGTTGTACCACCCTAATATAAAGGTGAGGCATCAATAACAAATTTACTTGCTTCATTTTGTATTCTTTTACCAAAAAAATGATTCTAATTATACACCACCAGTATCAACTCATTAGTACAGCTTGCAAATATGTTTGTCTTGGCGAAATAATCGGGCAAACTATTACATTATTTTTATTTCTCAGTTGTTTGGCAGGGGGAAACAGTTGATGTTCAAATTTATTTAGAAGAAAACAACGGCTTCATGTGGTGTTTCTACAGCTGCAGGTATTTGTTGTGTTACATCAATTCTCATTCCCGGATCTATTTAACATCTGAAAAAGTAACTGTACCCTGCAGCCTCCGTCAATGCTCTGAGATAACAACTTCTGTTTATACTTTCAAGGCTTACACGGCAGTAATACAACACTCACTGTTTATTTAGAAGTTCTAACAAATTGCATAGAATTGCTTTTAATGTATAACACTGTGTCTTTTGATAAAAGGCGAATGAAAATAAATTTCATATAGAAGTTTGACGGCTGTCATTTCAGTTACAAAGGTTACTAAAAACTGTCATTGATGATGTTATCTTACACAATGCTCAAACAGGTATCAGGTATATTTATTTACTCATATTAATGTATTGCTACATACAAATGGATTTCTATTTTAATGTTTATAAATGTACTACTGTTGTAACGTAATGTGTCTCTGAATGGCTATAAATGCCAGAGTTTTGATGCAGACAAATCCTATGTAATAATTATTATAAAAGTAATGAGTTTTGAACTCTGATTAAATATATCCATTTCCATGTTGTCTACCATGCACCTGCTATAATTCTGCCCCATCAAACCTGTCTAGCAGTACCCTGACCGAGAATTACTGTCACCTGTATTTAGCCTTTCTAAGCCAACCCCAAGCTGAGTAATCCGGGATTGATTTTCCCCAGTGGCAGCATTGGTCAGGTAATGGTATTTATTTAAACAGAAGCCACAGCACACTGGAAAGTAGAGCAACTTCTAAAATCCAATTTCTCGACTCTTGGAGAATGTGAGAAAATCATTAATTGAGGCCATGTTGGTCAAATTGGGCCCAATCAGGGGATGGCCTTTGAATATCCTCAGTTTCCTGCCTTTGCGGCTCTGGTTGGAATCAATATATAGAGCAGCATTTACTAGGATCTTCTTGTGATCATCGTCGCTAGCCAAAGATAATTAGGGTCGTCCACCCAACTAATAAATAAGTTGTTCTAATGGTTTGTAGATGTTAGGGCATGATTGGTCATTGCAGCACACAACTGTACTGTAAGTACTAAATGTTGGCAAAGTATCTACAACATAATACAAATGTATAACAGAGCATTAAGGAAAAACACACATTTAACAGAAAAAGTTCCTTTATCTAGAAACCCATCCACACATCATAGTTGGAGTTTTATTTTTAACAGGATGAAATATGAGTTGACAGGCTGAACTGTTCTCATGTTTATGAAGAAAACTACTATTGATTCTTACTCTTATTTACGGTAAGTTCTAAAAATACTTTTCCATTAAAAATGTGTGTCATGTTTTTGTATGCACATATTATCATATAAATATATGTATAAGTATTATCTATATGCACATGTTTGGACTGGATGGTGTGTGCATGGACTTGTGTATCTACTGAGACTTTATGGACAACTGCCATGGTTCTTTAATATAATCTTTGTTCTTGGACAATATGTGTTTTCCCTAAATATTATGTTTTCGGATCAACAGTTTACTGGGTCTGGTTGGATATAAATATGAACTTTCTAGACCTCTGCACCATTTGAACTACTGCTGTTAAAACGTTTCAACTCCATGACATCACAATGTACTTATATGACAACACAAAAATACAGCAGCCATTGTTCTACGTCAACGCTGGTGTGAGACCAGTTTATTGGCCTCCCTGTACGAAGTGAACTACAAGCAAGCACACAGATAGAATCGGTGAAAAGCAAAGCACTACAAACACCAACTATCCCAGTCAGTTTAGTTCAGTACACATTGACAGTTCACAGGCTCTTGTTCCAGCAGTAGATGACTCTTGTCTCCACTGGTGAAAAACAAGGAGGTATTTATGGAGCCACTGATTGCTGCACTTGACTACTACTACATTTGGCACTGGCTGACAAAAGTTTGTACGCCGACTTCACGGTTGGATTGTGACCACAATGATTCACTAGTTGCACGGATTATGATTGCTGTCATTACTAGTTCCCTCACGTGCCATTATTAGTGCACCATGCTCTCAATAACATGTGTTTAAACAAATGGCGAGACTTTATGTGACCTCTTGTTCCATTTGTCACTGCAGAACAAAAATTCCTGCTCAAGCCGTCTTGTCTGGGGCATTATATGTTGCTGATGGTCTCAACTGTTCCAGGGAGACATCAGGCATCAATGCTCCTATCAACTTGGTCTGTTTGACTTGTTGATCCAAATTCCTTCTTTGAGTCTCATAGTTAAAAGTTTATCATGTCATCTTTCAATTCAGTTATGATGAATGGTTCCATTCTCCGACTGGGCAAGAGCCTTCTTTCCCACTGTTACCGGAGTGACTGAACCCTGCTGAAACTGGACACAGCTCCAGGTGATTCAGATGGTCGATGTAACTATTGATGTTACCTGTGTACCTGTGTACATCGCGGGCATCAGGAGGATCTCTCCTTGAGTAAGTAATACAATACACGTCTCAGAAGCTGCTGTAGTCAGACATGTGAGGTCTCCTGACATTTGCCTGCTGCACCTCATCATACTGTCATGTGATAACGTCACAATGCCTGTGGCCATTAGGCACACAGGTTGTCTCAGGTTCTACCTGTGTGGTCTCATGGTTACCGCTGACGGTGAGTTTGGTGACATTTATTTCATTACTTCACTTACCTTTAAGTGCAACAGAAGTTACCTCGTCATTCTATTTATTTCAGATCAATTATGTACATAACAATACAGCAGATCTATGCACTATTGTAAGTATACGTAATGATTGATCTTTGGAGACAAGCAACAAGACCTAAAAGATTGTAGCCATGCTGGACACCATGACGAATACCTACTGTACATGTATTACTGGTGTTATATAATGATAATAACAAACCAAGATAATAATTATAATGATTTGAAAGTAAACATAGTGGTTAAAAAAATGTTAACGTATCTGAACAAAAACTAGCCTACCGTACACTCACAATCATAATTAGTATAATCATGATCACCTGCTGGATAAAATGAGTAACATTTTAGCTTAAAAAAATTATAATAATAATTAAGTAACTATAATTTAAGTACAAAAAGATTGGCATACAAAGTAATACCATCGGTTGCAGATATATTGATTATTAATCAATTAGAGAAAATAAGTTAATGCTAAC
This sequence comes from Oasisia sp. SBJ-2009, assembly GCA_964017155.1. Classification (NCBI taxonomy): domain Eukaryota; kingdom Metazoa; phylum Annelida; class Polychaeta; order Sabellida; family Siboglinidae; genus Oasisia; species Oasisia sp. SBJ-2009. Next base: position 40,987,738 of record OZ024857.1, on the reverse strand, counting down.
TGAACAAATAATAAATAATTTCAATTATAATCTAGTACACTAACTGTGACAAATAACGGTATACACTGTGGTATATTAGAAAGTGTCTCCTTGTACAAATGTTCCATTTGGTTTACATATATAACAATTTTGTACATCACAATGTGATCACATTGTGACAAATATTTGCTAATTATAAATTTGTTGGCGTAACCCTGGTACCACATCGGGGTAGTTCATAAAACCTTGGTAAGAATGACTATTGATTTTTTTCAGATAAATTTTGTTAAAGAAAGTTTTCTTGAATTACTTGTGGAATTTCATATTTGACACAAAAGCGGCAATACTTTGAAAACATTGAGGTGTCCATCTGGTCCTTCTTAATGTTGTCATTATATTGTCCTGTGTTTAAAACATGTTTTGAAAAAGAATTTGAGACATGACAGTTTATAGATGTCCTCAACCTTTAGTAGATGAATATTCTTAAATGTGTGGTATGGAAATAAAAATAAATCTCTGACTCCTTTCTTTTACAACTTACTTATTGTTGATCCAAATGTTGATTAAAACCCAAAATTTGAAGACTTCCTCTACTTTCTTCTTGTCTAAGTAAGTTTTGAAGTTAGGTTTCCCTTCAGTTTTGATTTCATTAGCAAGAATAAGCCTGACATTTAAAAAAAGTTAATTGTTTTGCTATTTCGTTTTTATCTGTTATCTTGATTCCGAGTTGGTAGTTTATTTTGAATTCTGGATTTATTAGTTACTTCAGCAATAGTTTCCCATGTTTTGTATTGCTTTGTGTTTATTAAATTCTAAATTGTAATAATCTGCTTTGGCTGCCCGTTATAACCTGCTAACTTGTTTGTAGTCTTAAGTTCTGCATATTTAGATGCATATGTGCCACGTTCTGTCATGTTGAATGAAATGCAGCTTCTGCTTGTCTCGTTAAAATGAAGTAGTGTAACAAATAGGCTACAAAACTGGCGGTTGGCAATCTTCATTGTGTCAATGAATTGAGATTCTGAGAACTAAAGGGCAATGCACTACTCTACCACGATCATGAATGTTTTGTTACCTTCCATGCTGTTGTTATTCATTGGAGTGTCGTCTGAAACAATTAACATACATTCATTACTAGGTCATCAGTAAATTGGTCACAGTCACATGCGCCTTTGGGGCAGACAATCTTCCGGAATCATCCCAGGAAGACTACATGGCTTCCTTAGAGAGACAGCATATCAATTCCACTATGTAATAGCAGGATATGTGAATCATACAGTGCTTGGATGAGAAATATTGCATCATAAACAGTAAGATATCATAAATGGGTAGTGAATGTATTATTTCTATAGATGGTAAATGAGCCTATTGTCGAACAGTACCATCTGTTTACCATAAACAATTACAGGAAAACAATACAAGAATGAGTGATCTGTGTCAACTAATGTGAACCTTAGTTTTACTTCTTTAATTGTACACACTGGAGTCATCACTCATCACTCATACAGGTGTCTTGGTGCTGTCATTGATCACAATCACAACAATGTCTATCACCATCAGTCTCCAATGACTGTGACATGTTATGGTGTACCACAACCATCTTATAAAGTACACCACTGTGTAAGACTCGTAACGGCCTACTGAGTAACAACCAAAGGTGATGTCATCTCCACTGAGTGCCACATTCTCTGTGACGTACGATGTCGGTTTTCTGTGTAACAGTGTGTATACATCGCGTAGGTTCGTCAATGGCTCTACGCAGAACATTTTGACAAGGCTAGCGTAAACAACAACTCTTTAGAGAATTAATACAGGAATGGTTTCATTTCAGTTTCCTTCTCTCGGGTTATCAAGTTCATTACTAACTTTTTATTTCCACATGTGGGATCATTTACTCCATTCACTTGACAGACAGCCATCAGAAGAAACCTACAGTGTTTGTCTTCTTCAAAACAACACAATGACAGGCAAAGTAGGAAAGTGTCAAAGCATCAAAACCATTGTTCTAACCACTCCGCCACTACACCCATATTTTCAGTTTTAATCATGAAAACCCACAAATTTACTTTCAGTCTCAAGTGGCTACCACCAGTACCAGAGCACATATGTGACTATGAATGGCTATTAACCTGAAACTAGGAAGACCATTATCTTGCAACTGGATGACCTGATCACGGTCATGCTTCGCCGGTCACACACAATACTCAATGGTTTATGGCACTGTTCGCTATTTAAACAGCCGGTTGACTAAGATATACATAGATGTCGAGACTGTTTTGTGACCGAGACATGAGTTACTTCTATTACAACACCACTCCCACTTGCGTGCTATAAATCACAATAACTGCTCCCCTCAGACAGTCGAAACAACGCAAAACTCTGTAGATATCAACAAACATCTGGTCTACTCACTCTACGGAGTCATGTTTAGTATTGCAATTGACCAATACTGAGTTCGATGAACTATGCAACAGAGTACCAGCAGGGGCCCACAAGTGTGTGCAGTCACGCATGACCTATTAAACACAATTCGTCCACCAATCGACACGAAGATGTCTACTACAAATAATATAATAGTCAGAGTGCAACACTTTTAAGCTGCCATAACATTTGACCTTTCACTGAATGTTTGCAAATATGTAGTAAACAAACTGTACGTGTGTCACTGTTCAAAGCTGCCTTTTATTCAGCTAACCCAGTTTCTGGACAAACTACTAGATATAATTCATATAAACCATAATCACCTCCGGAATGAATGAAATAATTAATAATGTTGTCTACTGGTACACTGTACACCAGCAATCATATATGTACCTGATAATCAAAGATATAATATGTGGTAAATTATATACTTGGGCGATTCTTTTGAGACCAGGTACATATCCAAAAATCAAGTACACATCATAACCTGGTAGATCCTAATCATCAACTTTCCCAGTGCTCTCAGCCCACATGTCTATCTTTCAGTATCTCCTTAAGGTCCCTCCCTCACACCCACACAGCCAATTACAGCCATGCAACGCCTACTGCCTGTGATAGGAAACAGAATATTTTTCTTTGAAAACTTCTCGGCTGTCAAGTCAATTAATCCTGCACAAGCTCTCTGCTGAAAGTCACAAATTCCAAAGTACCGTTTTACACCATTCTGGCATTTGCCGTCAAAGTACAGATCCTCAAAAATGCGAATCCTGTCATTGCCAGGTGCCATGTTGACATAACTGAAGCAACAATCAGTGGTATCACTGTGGAGGGTGTCACAGAACTGTCAATCATTTGAGGGCGTCCTATAACATGTCCCAATTAGACTCTTACAACTGTCATCTTGTTGGGGTGACCAACAAAAATGTTACTACGGGATTACACATGAGTCATTGTGGAATGTTTCAAAAATCATGTCTAGAGCTATAGTAACAGTCCAACCATGAATACTGTACAAAAACGTTAATTGACAATAATTCATTTTTATCATTAGTCCATCGACCTGTATTTTAACTGAAATGACAGTAGTATTAAATTAATAATATAGACAAAACAAACAGAGACTGAAAAGGAGAGCATTGACTGGGTTATTGAGTGAGAAAGAGAAAACGATGGTTGAGGATGATAAGAAGGAATGTGGAGTAAAACTGAAAGTGAAAGTTGAAACCGGATGCGAGCACTGCAGAGAATGGAAGATGAATGTAAACAAGAATGTGTAATGCTGTCCCAAGTCCTTACCAGTTACTCTACCAAGGACTAACGGTGTTAAGACTGAAATGACACTTGTCCTTGCTGTGCGTTGTGCATCATACTCTACGATGACAACCTTTGTGTATATCATGCAACAGCAGCAAGACACACCTCCATCATTGATACCTCATTAACACCTGAGACATACGACACACCTAACACATGTATCCACCTGGCTGGACCTCCACCTGTCTCCGATAGATGAGGCCAATAGAACCCCTGGAGGGGACTGTTGACACGCTGAGCTAGGCAACTCACCAACACTTCAGCATGACAAGAAGAATGAACACCACCAGGCAATGTGTGAATGCCACCTCACAGACCCCTGGACCACTAATACGTGTCAGGTTCACTGAAAACTTCAACAATTCAAACAGCAAATTGCACCACTCCAGGCCTTAAAATAATTGATGGCAAAGCAGCAAAGTTGCCCTAGTCATAATGCCACTGAGAAAACATAAACTTGTGTTTCCATAAACATATGGCTGTTTGTGTTATTTATGGCTCGTGCGGCACATATAAAACAACTTAGCAAATTTCATTATGAAAATAATGACATACATGCTGCAAACCACTTTGCATTAATCTGCAGGGAGACCTGATCTGCACTGCCCGATATTGGGTGATTCAAATTTAAAAATCATAAAGTCGGCAGCCATCATAAGTTTATGTGTAAACTGTATTGGCCGTGACTATCACTTTGGCAAAGCTAGCATGTTTTAGGAAATTCAACCCTGCTTGTCTCCATTGAGTTTATTTTCATACTGGTGGGACTACCAAAAGAAATTATCAAATTGACACGATATACCCAGGTACTCATAATTTCATGCCAAATCTGACTGCAAAAACTGATTCTGAAATGACCAATTAGCACATAAAAAATGCCTAATTTTCGTCATGTCAATATGATATATATAATATATATATATATATATATATATATATATATATATATATATATGTGTGTGTGTGTGTGAGGGTATATATATTATATATATATATACATACACACATATATATATGTGTGTGCAGGTATATGTATATATACCTATATATATATATAATATATATATATATATATATATATATATATTATATATATATATATATATATATATATATATATCATATTGACATGACCAAAATTAGGCATTTTTATGTGCTAATTGGTCATTTCAGAGTATATATATTTTATGATTCCATGGCATGTACTTTGAAAGGGCTGGTCCCAGTGACACAAGTTGTAACAAAGTGCATCATTAAGTACAATAAACCACACTGGTGCCATCTGTGAAGATCTAGAACTTCCATGAAACTTTGATACTGATACCTTTCAAACTGGCCTTGTCATTTCTGTTCCTTCTTTAGAGCCCTGCGGTTCTCTCTAAAAAGTTCAACCTACTCAGTGAGACGGAGCAACAAGTGCATTAAACCTGAGACGTTGCTGGTCTCCATTGTAATAGGCACCTCTTGTGGAGTTCCAACAGCTAGCCAGCTCGCTCCCCCCCTCTCTCTCTTGCTCCCCTTCTCTCTCTGTGACTCTGTCTCTTCTCTCTCTCTCTCTGTATCTTCTCTCTCTCTCGCTCCCCCCCCTCTCTCTCTCTTGCTCCCCTTCTCTCTCTGTGTCTCTGTCATTCTGTCTCTTCTGTCTCCTCTCTCTCTCTGTATCTTCTCTCTCTCACTCCCCCTCCCCCCTCCCCCCTCCCCCCCTCCCCCCTATCTCTCTCTCTCTCTCTCTCTCTCTGTCTCTCTGTCTCTCTGTCTCTCTGTCTCTCTGTCTCTCTCTCTCTCTCTCTCTCTCTCTCTCTCTCTCTCTCTCTCTCTCTCTCTCTCTCTCTCTCTCTCTCTCTCTCTGTGACTCTGTCTCTTGTCACTCTCACTCCCTTTCTCTCTCTCCCTCTACCAAAGACCCAACAGACGTCTCCCAATCCCAGTCTTGCGACTTTTGTAATTTGCTCAATCCTCCTCTAAAAATAATACTAATATCTTGACTACAGCCTTATGAGAATTATCCTAACAGCTGTGAGTAGCAATCATATAACAGGAAATGACCATCCTATTGACATGGAGCAGGGTGTATAATACATAAAAATCCTGATATGGTCGACCTCTTTATGGTACACCTGCAGCAACTATATTGTACACCTGGGGCTATAAAACGGTCAAGGAACATGTTCTATAAAACATAAGAAGGGCTCAGTACGCTACTACCTGGCTTATGACAATGTGACTGCAGGGCTCTAGTCTGTTATCTCCTACCCTCACCAGTACTTTCAAGCTGTATACAGAGTTTGACATCAAAGATAAACATCTTGGCCAATGGCCACAGTTACTACCTGGTACAGCTGTCTTTATTAAAAGTCAAGGTGGCTACAAGTTTTATGCTTGGTGTTTAATGTGGCTACAGTTTGGTTATCAGTTCCACACAGGCATGTGCCCTTTGTACGTTAATGTACATTGAGATGACAACTGTGGTTGCCATTTCAATGTACTTTACCTGTGTGTGTGTGTGTGTGTGTGTGTGTGCGTGCGTGCGTGCATGCGCGTGTGTGTGTGTGTGTGTGTGTGTGGTGTGCGTGCGTGCGTGTGCCTGTATACAACCATAACCATGTCTGTAAGTGCACGCATATTTGAATTCACGTGTTTGTATGTAGTTATTAGATCTGTGTCATCTACCTCCATAAAAGGTGGTTATGAAATTGCATAAAAAAGTTGATGTTTAAACCATTAAATGTGAACCTTATCGCATATACAATGACTTTTTATTTTACATTACACGGTGAGTGGGTGGGTTCATCTAACATTTTATGACCTGAGTTCGCAAGGCTATTGTGACTACACACATACCTGTGTTAATCATTTTTGTGATCATCAAATAAACTACCATGGTACTCTTTACTAGCAACCACCCAGATCAGGATACCACACACATGGTCACACATGACCGCACTTCAAGTATTTAGCATGATTCAAGGCATGCCTTAGTGCAACTCTCAAACAACATGCCAGCCAACAGGACGATTTCAACATACAAAGTGGAGTGGTATAGCCAATTCATGTGCCCACAAGTCATTACCCAAAACCAGATTTTTTTTCACCAAAGTCAGAAAACCATGTAGCAAACTTTCACAGTGAATAAAATCCTGAACAGGTAATTTCAAAAACCCAGATTGCTTATTAGTTCTGGTAGGGTCAAAAAGGTCTTATTATAAAAAAAACATTCAATACATATAATTTCTAGACTCAATCATATTTCGGTGTCAAACCATGTTCCGTATAAATGTGTTATTTATAAGATAGCAGTCAGTCTTCATAAGTTCACAATGTCTACAACCCAACTGGGAAACTACTGTAACCTTTGTGCAGCCTTGAAAAGAGAACCTGTGCTACTGTGTACAGAGGACAGCCCACTCAGGACACACACTTGTCAGAAACACCTGTTGACAAGTTACTGGATAGACATAAACTGTTGTCATAAAATCTTAGGCTATAAACTGATTCACTATACACCTACAGTCGCAGTGATTTAAAGGTTGCCAGGTCAAAATGCACACACTCCGACGTGCAATTCTGCGAACTCCAGATGTTACATTCAGCGTCCTGACTAGAACGTTTGGCGAAGAAATGGTCATGGATCACCTGTTAAATAGGTCACCGTGACTGAAGTCAAGGAACAGTGCTCTGGAATAAGGAATTTATCAAACAAAACTTTATTTTTATGCCATTTAGTAAATTTATTATGAGGTCACTGAAGGGTTCATTATAGGGTAAGCAATGACTGACGTAGTTTAAAGAAAAACAAATATACTGCTACAGTGTATTAGAATTGTCAAAACAGAATCATAGATCTAGCATTACTTCCTCAATGTGAGTCTATAAATGTAATTGCTTCATTGTGCTAGGCACATGTTACTTCCTCATGTAGACCTATACATTTCACTGGTTTATTGTGCTACTCCCGCTGCTTAGGATGGCATTCAAAAGTTGTTATGGTCCAATAAGCAACACAAATTGCTCTAAGGCGGAAGGCTTTTATTGTTGGCAGGAATTTCTTTGACAGGTCTCCTAAAGCATTTGGTATCCCACATAGTATTGTGCTAAAATAGTAGTGGTGTGTACTTTATACGCAAAAACAGGCATGTTGCAAGAAGATTAAATGAAGCATAAAATCTTCTTATATCACAGTAATAGTATAAAAAGTCTACATTATGTACACGCACATCCATGGTCATGCCAACATCAATATTCTCAACCACTCAACAAAAAGTGAAATACAACACCATCTTACTAGATAATAACGCATGTAGGATGACAGCGCATGTCACTGCTTATGAGACTGTACAGTACGTTACTGTTATTAGTTTATTTCGTATATTGCTGGTATGTAACAACATCTATTTTGATAAACTAAGTGACTGTAATACAATAATGTCACATGTATACAGTGGTGTACAAGTACATTATATTCTAAATATATTAATTATAATGTTGGCTCAACATATTACTAACTTCTACAGTTTAAAAAGTTGCATGATCCACGATTGGATATCTTATACGACTAAACTTAGTAGAAGAGAGGATGATAGTAATGACCGTGATAAATGAAAGTTTAAGCCTGCTTCATATCAGATAAAATGGGTAATAAAACATATAATCTTATGAAACAGATGTTATAAACAATTGTAATATAAAGCTATTTTTCATTTTCAAACACTGCACATATGATCATGACGATATCAGTCATGATCAGTGACCATGCTATCATATAAAATATTAAAGTCAATTAAACCAGTGCTTTGCTGGAGACATAGAACATATAAAATTACTATAAACTGTCTTTAACTTGAGGCTGGGCCAGTGTACTTTACATTTATGTTTTTACATTTGTGAATGGCGCATTCCATGACTGGTGAGTAATAAAAACAGCAAATGTTATCAATGTCACATGATGAACCTGCCGTGGGAATACGTTCTACCATTGACTGAATTCCAACTCACAGCGTGTTAACACACGACCACACCTGGGCACTCAAGATCAAAGGGGCCGTCCAGATTAACGAATCACGGGGCCAGACTAGGACTCACCTGCTAGTGCTGGTTTCTCATTCATGCTGGGTTCTTCGGTAGTGGGCGGAAGACGGAGGATGTTGGGCATGTCTCCACGGATTACGATCTTCTTCTCGCGGTAATACCTGTCCGTCTCCGCGTCCACGACGAGTAGGTTCGTCTTGTTTGCGATCGCCTTCACCCTCTGCACAACCTGTTGGTGGTTCTCGTTCGCAATGTTCGTGCCGTTCACCTCGACGATCCGGTCGCCGGAGCGGAGGCCGGCCTCGGCTGCCGGCGAGCCAGCGTCGACGTCGCCGATGAACTGACCCGCCTTCCCCTTTTCGGCGTGCAGGTTAAATCCATAGCCTACAAAGTCGGGTGACTTGATTAACTGTGCAAGGCGTGGCCGAGGGGCACCGTCCGGCACCATAGAAGACATGTCTTCGTCGTTTCTCGTCTGCCTTCTCACCTGAACGCGCCGTACGCTGTCGCACCACAACGCACCTTGATAAGCGATCTCAAAATGGCGAAGACAACTCGCGTGTCACGTGACCGCGCGCCGATGAATACACGAGATAAGTTGTCTCGACTGGTCGACTTGTTGTGAGGCCACGACAGCAGACAACAGTGATTTAGTTGCCGCGCGGTTCACGGTTCTCAAACGTGTACTCCATAAAATCAAGGTGTTGCACAGATATAGAGGGGTGGCGTATGGGACTGACTATATAAATATGAGCGTGATTGGCGCTCTACTCAGTCTCTGCCACGGGAAGCAAGGTGTTTGGGCCAGGGGACAGTGCTACCAGGTCCAGGGCCTACCTCAGACGCTGGACGCGTGTTTCTATGGAGATAAGGTTCGAAGACGTAGCGTTGCTTGATGTAGTTCGTTTGTAATGCCGCTTTCCAGTTTATATTGTAAACACGAGTTGGCGAATTAGGAATTTCACGAGATCGATGCTTTGTCATTGATGAATTTATGCAACTGAACTGGGTCGACTCAACTTGTCAAGTAGCTAGCTTACGCCACGGGCACGGGCACGGGTTACGAAGTCGTTGACGTTGTGATATACGTATAATCATCGTCTATGGTATAATATAGTCAAAACTAGGTCACCCCTTAATGTTTAATTGATAATTAATCTAATTCAGTTAATGCTAATGAATTTTAACTTAATTAGGTCCTATTATAATAAAATGGTTCGGTAGTCCCCCTCTTATACAACCCCCCCTCCATATGCCTTGGTATAACGGCCACCCGGGTTATGCAGCCACCTCACCCACCTCACCATGCAGTAGCCGCTAATGCGGCCATGTCCAGGGTAGCATAAAGAATCTACCCCTCTTCAATGGCCAATCGGCAGTAAAAAACTGCAATTTTTAACCTCAAGTCAATGACAAATAAGTAAGCCTGCCATACACACTCATCATTCTCGACAAAACACCATAATTGTTGAAATGTTAGATGTCTCGAATGTTGACAACCTACATGTGTACAGTTTTCCATGAAACAGGAGCATTCATCGATGGTTTCCCCTCACCAGAGGCCACCTGCCTTATATGGCCACTGGGTTTCCTGACAAATTTGTAGTAGAAAATATACTTGTATAATTTTATGAATTTAAAAACCATAACATTATTTTGCAAGTGTATAACATTCCATCAAATATCTATAACTAATAAATTTGTTATGAAATGTCATTATTCAAAATGAATTAAAACATATCTACAGTGCAGCTGTGTCATTTATTGATACAATAATTGGCCTGCATGCATGGTCACTCCAGCAAACCAATGTTACTATGCTTTTCTAGCACCATGTAGAACTGAGTGATGAGTCATCTTCCACCAGAGGACGCCACTGTAGGAATTAGACTTGTTGCATGGGTGGCTGAGTTGTTGATAAATACAATATATATACTAACCCCAAACCCTTATTTTAACATTGACAAATCACCACCACACCCTGCTGGGTGACTTCATAAAAGGGCCTTCATGTTGAGTACGTTCAACAAAACAGCATGAAGCCTTTTCATAGCAATGAACCATGATGGTAAATGATGACATTTATGATAACAGATAACCCATATCTAATTAGGGTCAGTTTGACCCAGGAGTTTCAGTCTGGTAAGGCCTACATAAGTATATGTTTATAAAATGATGCTTTATTGATCCATAAATTATTAAAACAGGTTGAACAACTTAAGACACTGACATTGTCTTAATTATTTTAACATTTATCTGATGTGGTGTTAATGGCATTTCCATAATTTCATTATAGAACAAAATGTTATATCTCTGTTTATAGATACAGTGTAAATATATTTTATTTTACCCAGAAGCCCTGACCAACAAGTGATTTTAATCAGGATATGTTACTAGGTGTCTTTCCTCACCTTGCAACAATTTAATGTGCTAGTACTAGTTATAAATTTTATTAAAGTAATTTTTGTTGAGATTATTATTTATGTACTTTAAGTAATCATATTTGCTGTGATATGAAAAAAATATGTGTCATTTAAAAAATAATAATAGTGTGTAAAATATATCATTAAAAAATCAACTATACATTACTTACTATAACAGGTCATCGTAGTCATAGAACATCTTTTTGGGGAAGGATACTATATTAACAGGTTTCTGAAATGTTCTGTAAAATATTTATACAACTTCTGAAGAAAAAGGTTAAATGACTTGGCAAAGAAATTTACAATGACAAAATTAGTATTTTCTACTGATTGGAATGTTCACAGTTCAAACTACAGTGTGTACATTGTGGTATACAAGTCGTAGTAGATTCTACATGACTTACAAATCATCTGAGCTCATTCTCTGGATTGAATGGGAATGTTGCATGAAAGAAATCAGTTTGGGGGTCACTAGGTGTTCTCGCTTTTCCTCCCACCCTCCCTCTCAGTCATTTCCTCCCACCATCTGTTCCTTCCCTCTCCTTTCTTCCTCCCCCACTAGATGGGTTGGGCATATAACAAAGGCTGGCAAATCACACATCTTAATTACTATTGTTTTCCTAAATATGTTACCACTGGCCACGGAGGCAAATTAGCTAAGAAAATTAAGAAGCAAGTGGATTTTGGCACACAACAGGTTCCCACTTAATATTTTCTAAACGGTATCATATACAATAATTATATATGTATTTTTCATGTTATTTCTACTAATTCAGACATAGTTGTCATATTATATCTTTATGTGACAAGGGGAGATGTATTTTTATGTGTGGTTTTACTTGTAATGTTTCACATTATTACCACATTTTAGTGGCACTAGGGAATAAAATACCCACCGATTTCATCCACTACCCTCATTTTCATGCTGTTTTAAAAAAGTGGTATAGTTTAACTAATTATTAGTTAGTTTATAATACGGTTGTTCTGTAACCAGCTCTTATTGGCTGGTCCCTACACACAGATACAATTGTGGGAATTTTTTTATTTAATACATGGTGCAGTTTTTATACCCTGAAATGGGAAACTACAACTTAACAGCAAGCATACGTGTAGTATATATTTATTCATTCACGGTAAAAGTAATTTATTTCCACCAACAACAAAAAACAATTGTACATCATGTTATTCCAAAATACAACATTTTTAACAAGTGAAAACAAATCATAAGTGTTAGCGGAAAGCTTAATACCTGGTCTAACCTTTATACAGTTTTAATGCATCGGATGTTCATTTTCTTAACATATATATGAATGTACCAGTACACTAACATTCTTAGTGTTTACAGCACAAAAACAAATTTGGTAACAATCTAATGACTGATTTTGTGACACAATCTACTAAAGGATAAATTTGAATAACAATCCAAAACAATGCATTCTGTTACCCCTTAATGTGCACACCTATTTACAATGATATCGAATAAAAATAGTCAATATACATAAAAATGAGTCACACACATAAGTTGTGATACATGCAGCATTCGCCAGGTGGAGCCACTGTCTGACTATTAAGTGGCCATGCTCAGGTGAAAGATAACACGTGCAGGACCAGAAACATGAAACCTCTTTGGCGTAAACGACATCGTATCTCCTATGCAAGCACCAATTAGCACCCAGGGCACCACAAACAAACAACAGACTCGACCGTCGTCGCTGGATGTGATGTCATTCGGGTTATACTGTCCTCCTGTTGACCATCATCAATTTGGCTATCCGGTGGCACACCGGATAGGAGACGTGTTGTGGGAACATGTAGATGTCGTTCTCCAGCGAGCTCACGCACTTGTACGTCTTGGCGCTGGGCTCGACTGTCCGACCCACCGGACTGCCGGGGAGAAGCATCTCCAGGTGTCCTTCTGTCACATCCAGGAACATCACTGGCTTGGCACCCAGCTACAGCAGAAATGACACGAACATTTGGCCAAGTCATATCTTTGAATGACAAACGACATCACACAGACATTATACTAGGGTATGCAAGAACACAACGGCTTGACACTCGATAATAAGAAACATTGTGAACGTTATACCAGGAACATATAGGCTTCTTAGTTCTTAGGTGGTTTCCGCCAAACTTGGGCTAACACAGCAGTTGTCTTTTTCTAGAATTAGTGAGTCCACTACATTTACCCCCTGTGTGGGATCTTTTACTTCCCCTAGCATAGACACCAGATAGAGGGGACCACCGGCTTTTAGTGTCTTAAGGCACAGACAAATGTGGCGTGAAAAAAATTTCCTAAGTTTTGAAACGGCGGTAGGTGGGATTGAACCACCATCCCCTCGATTGACAGTCCGGTGCTCTACCGCGCGACCACCACTCCCCACATACAAGAAACATCACACAGATATTATTCCAGGTTTTCCAGGAATATAATTGGTGTGACACTCAACTACAATTAACAGTCGATGCACAGAACTTATATAAAGAAAGTGACACCAAACCTAGGGCGTGCTAATAGGCCATTAGAAAATGGCACTTAAATAGCTGACGTCAACTACCAAGAACTAATATTGTGGGTGATTTAGCAACTTGGCACCGGGCCAACTTGTTAACAACACATGATGACAAATCACTTGGATCAGCAAACTAAAAATCCTGATATGTCTCAATAATATATTTTATATCAAAATTATATTTTATATTTAAGAACATAATTTTAATTATCGTAACACAACTTTGTCAATGATCGCATCACTGATGCACACCAACACTACTTTCAGGATAAAAGTACAGTATCTTCGAATGTAGTGATACAAGTTCTTGGGTCATGTTATTTAGTAAAATATTTACCTCTCAAGAAACGTTTTTGTTGTAACACATGATATAGGTCATATGACACAACCGTGAAATTCAGTTCGCTGAAGAAGGCTGTGAGAGAGCCAAAATATATGGAGAAAAAACGTTTCTTATCAGGTAAACATTTTACTAAATAAAAATAGAGTACACACCTGTTCTTTGCAATATGTTTTATATATTCTGGGCATACATATATTGTAGAGAAAATAAAAGATTTAAATATACATATATTGAAAAAAATCTATAAAGGGGTATTATTCCACCAACACTTCTTGCATCAATTTTTCTTGTATTTTGCCTCGCCCTTGGTCTTGATTCTTTTTGCGGTGTACCAAATTCAATTAAAACTAAAAATGCATCCAATGCGGGTAATGTCACAAGAGGTCATTACCCCTAAGACACCCCACCCTCACCTGTGTGATTCCATCCTTCGTGATTGCAGTTCCGCTGAGGAAGACGACAAATGCATCACTGGCCTCCATGGATGAGTCGATGTGAGTACACAGGGTTGACAACAGGTTCTCCTGGCAATGGAAACATGACATGTCACACTCATTCATGCCTTCAAGGCTGTTGTACACAGTCGCCAGCGGTAACAGTATCTTGCTGGACAACTGCTATGTTTTTTTTCTTCACATCTTCAGTATATACACATTCAATTTGCTGTCACACCAAAACAGTACCTAAGAATTAAGATTGTTCTTCAGTCTTTAAAATTACCACATCATGTACCTGAACCTGGCCTATTCCATTTAATGTGCATTATTATTTGCTGTGATGTGTATGGCATCACCGGTGTGTATACTACACAGGACTTTAAATAGTGATTGCAAGAAATTACATTATTTTAGATAATACACCCAACTACCTGGAAGAGTTTACAATAATGATCAACAGCCCCCAGGGAAGTGTAACAATAAATCATCTGACAGTAATGATGTCACTAATTACCACTGAATCCATCGGATCAGGAACTATTGATCTCAGATCGAGTTTCTCCATGTGGTACTTCTCACAGTTGATTCCGTCCGCATCTGTGTCTTCTGTGAAACAAGGAATGTTTCCATTAGGTCATACCATGCTCACAAGTTTTATTAAAACTGTCAATCTAAGAAAGGAAAGATAAGAAAATAATGCTGGTGTTTATTCAGTACAATTCAGAACACATTACTTATTAAACTGTACACATTTGTCTCAAACATGAACAGCATTCTTCACCTTATAGCTAGCCAAGTATAAGTAAAATATATATAATTATCTTGAATTTATATGATAGAAATAGGAAAGCAACATTTTCTAAGTAAACAAAGTTGACAGAACATTTTGAGGAGAATGACACGTGAAATGAAACACTGTGACATAAAAATTACACATGCAACATTTTGCAACACAAACAAAAGATGACAGCAGCAATATTTAGAGATGTAATGATGTTTTGACACAAAAAGGTAAAGGTGACAATACACATTAATTAAATAATTATAAATTTTATAATTTTTAAAATAATATCATAATTTTAATGTTTTAGTTTTTAATATACCATCATTAGTTTTGTAATTGTCTTAATATTTTAGAAACTATGTCATCCATCATTACTTATTACACAACTGTTTTTATTTTAACATAATACATTTACCATGATATACATATTGTTTTATTCTTTTATAATATACTTATATTTTGAAATGTATTGGGTCGATTAAAAAGATAGTTATAATAACATTAACAAATGCGACTCGTACCGAAGGCGAAGAGAATGACGCTGTTTGTGCAGCGGCATGGCTGGAACTTGAGTTCACACAGGAGCTCATGGACATGTTGCCAGATGAAGTCTGAGCGTCCACACGTGACGTCCACTGTCACCAGTCTCTCCGTCCCATCAAAGTAGTTCAGGAAGCTCTGGACACTCTGCTCATACGTGGCTACCCGCCTCTGAAACAAAAGTTTGTACAATATTTATAACTTTTGTAAATGTTATACGTTGCATAGTTCTGATACCTTACAAAATGGTGATATATTGTGTATTTGTTTTCAATATATCTGTTTGTTTTAGAACGTTTTCAAAGTTTTCATATTTGTCTTTCACAGATGTGTCACATCCTATTAAGGGCTGCATATATGAATAGGGGAAGTAGGGCATATCCGCATACTGAAGCATGTCCGTACACCCTATTATTTCCGCATCGCGTAACATCTGGTTAATGGAATCATGCTAAGCGGCATCGTCTAACACCCAAATCAACCACTTGTATTTACTTTTTGATAGAAGTGAATAATTAAAAACTTATGACATAACATTTTATTTTCGTAAACACTTATGTAATTTTACTCATATGCTGTTATGTGTATTACTTTAACTGTAAGACGTTCATATACATTTTCTTTCATAATTCCAAATTGCATTTTAATGTTTTATGATGTGTGAAATAAAGGATACTTTCATAAGTAGCATTTTCGTGCAATTCAGAATTATTCACGTGTTGGATGCTTGGGGCATGTTCGCACAGGCCTGTGTGGTCATGCCCCAGCCACTGTGCAGACGTATTTCGTGCATCGGTGCTTATAACATTATGTAGTCTACATAGATACATATTTAGATACTTCACTTGCTTACCACAAATATTATAGGAAACTTTGATGTGAGGTAGTATAAGATGATTATTATATAATTATTTAATATTATCAAACTTATTATATCATTCATCACTTCGTCAATGTGTAGTAGACTATATCGTGCTGACGTCACATTTTCCATGTTGTGTATCATTAAGTCCGTTAAAGAAATAAAGCTTAATTGATCATTGCTCATTGACTAAAATAACCAAGATGACAAATGATGTATAATCTATAATATAGAACTTTGCCCGTATACGTTAGTCCATACAAAGCCATGCTCGCACAAATCCGACAAACTGAGTTTTTAGTTTGACTTTGCGCTTTACGAGACTAGGCTGTTTTAGCTAGAAGGCTTCAGACAAGCTGGGTTGCAAACTTTGACTTTCCCCGTTACAAAATCATGCTGTTGTTTGCTTTGACTCTCAAGGAGGAATAAACGTGGACTATGATTCAAGGCCCCTATATTTTCTAAACTTTACATATATATGAAAACTAGAAATCGTTGATTTGTGTTCTCTGTTTTTTTTTAATAATGCACATGTCAGTAGTGTACACATACCAATACACATTATTATTGCAGTTAATGGTCAGCTCTGCGAGACTAGCTGTTGTTTCGCCATTCCTGGGGCATAACCGCACACAGTGTGCGGCTATGCCCCGTACCTTGGGGCATGTCCGCACAAAGCTATGCCTCTATATTTGACAACATATTTAAATATCTGATGTGATATGCGATTTCTTAACTAACTAACAACAAAGGAATATGATTGCTCATTCTGAATACTAAATGTCACCCTCTTAGCATACACAGTGCATTATCTATAGCTTGTTTCACCTTAAGTGTGCGGACATGCCCCTACTTCCCCTACATATTTCAGAGATACCTGGTATTTAGAATTAGGTGGCTATTTGTGTGATTCTTTATGCAATTATGTGTAATATTTAGCATTTCTGGATTTTGTCACACAAACAGTACGCATATAGATGACAACAAAAAATTTATAGTTACAAAAAACAATTAATTTCATGCCATACAAAATGTTGATAAACCTGGCAGATTTCTTGTTTGTGTTGTTTCACAGCTTCAGTTTTTATACAGAACTGGAATCTACGAATGGGACTGCTTAACCTCTGACAAAATGATACACATTTGTATACTGCAATCTCAAGTCAAAACAACAGATTTAAAAAAATGGCGGGTTGATCTCATGAAGTGAACATTTACTCATTTGTCTAACTGATAGGAAAACATGACCAGCTAAAATCTGGCTGAAATGTTCATGCCTAGAACACCATGAAAAAGAAATGGAAGCCGACAACTAAACATATTATCACTAGCCGAGACAGAATCTGAATGAATACTGATGGAAATATTACCAACCGATAAGCATAAACAGTGACAGAGAAAGAAATGTTGGTCTCTTGACAAGTCAAAGGCTTCTGAGTCCATTTGTCATCTGGGCTATGCTGAGAATGGCAATGACGTTAAATCATTTTCGTGTTAATAATCTCTACAGTTGCCGCTTTAAAGGTCACCAAACAAACTGTCACCATTTGAGTGGCTCAACATGTCATCGGAAAGGGCATCGATTATATCAGTGCTGCAGATTTACATTAGTTGGCCATAGCAAATGACCAGACTTCACTAATGCCAGTGCAGGTCTCATGCAGGTTCTTCCAGAGGCATAATGAATACGTATCCTACTGAGCATTGAGGAGATCTGTTTCAAAAACGCGTGCAATTTTTTCAATGACCTTTTTGGTTTTTACCTTATATTTATATCTTATGGTATACTACAACTGTGTAGATAATTGAATCTAATCAAGACACAAAAACCTGAAAATCATCAGAATTAAAACATTGTCAGATGTAACTCGACAAAACCTCGATCATTATGATTTGAAAGTGGGATTTTTGAATAATACTGCCCTTAGTAAAATAATATTTGGTCCACAGAAATCTATACAATTGACATGGTCACTTCACATTTTACAGAGTCCTATAGAATTCAACAGTGTAATATTTCTTTCTGTAGAAAACTATCCACAAAAAACCTATAGAATATTATATAGTTTTTTTTAAGCTTGATAAAAAATTACGGAGATGTTTCCACTACACCAGGGGAGTTGGTGTTGACTTTGACCCACCTTGGTGCGACCGGAGTCAGCCTCGTCCCCCTGGCCCCCCGTGTTCTTGAGGGTCTCCGTCTCGGGGACAACGTTCACGGACTGTCTCGTCTCCAGCACCTTGTCCGCCGGGATCGCCAGGTTCAGGGCGAATGACACGGGGTACTGGGGAAAGGCAGACACAGGTCATCTTTTGATGCTAGTGTGATTTCAGCTGAAAGTACGGTGGAAGCTCACTATATATGGGTGCAGTGGCTGAGGGGTAGAGCTTCAGACTCTCGACTACGACAACCTGGGTTTGAATCCTGTGCTGCGGTGCTAAAACCTTGGGCAAGTTTTTTCACTCTACATTGCTCCAGTTCACTCAGCCGAATAAATGAGTACCTGGCTATAGACAGTGGTGGATATGTGTACGAGCAGCCTTCGTGGATTAATTGTAGCATATGGCTGGATGCTTCCCAGAGAAGCCGAGATGGTGTCTGAGTGAACAGGTCTGTCAGGGAAATAAAGTGTAAAGCGCTTTGAACGGTCCTGAGGACTGGATACTGTGCTATAATATAAGAACTTGCCTTTATATCTTGATGTCACCCTGAGTAAAAATTACTTGAACAGTGTGCTGACTGTATTGGCCTGACTAATGTCATATATACTGTACTTAATTATTATAGATATAATTTGGGAACATTCTAGGGATCCTAGTTGTGCAAAACAACCGGTTTATTTTTAGTGCGATACATGTTTCAATACAGAGTACTGCTAACTTGATGTCTGTCTAATGCTTTGATGTTGCTATGTCATAGAACTCTGGTTTCTCGGGTTGCTGGCACAACATAAATCGTTTTATATGTTACCATACGTATCAAACCCCGATACTAAGTGATGCAGGACATTACGTGGTAATATGGCAAACTATGCTTACTACATCCTGTGGGTGTCTGTATCATACACAAATTGTAATAGTCTAAGTGGCCACTCCAAGACTAACAATCAGGTGCTTAGCTCCAGTCAGAAGTCTTCATTCTCAGCCCTGTCACATGCATGTATGTAATATGTTAACTCACACGTTGCTCAAACTTCTCCATGGCGAGGCTGCAGTCCTTGACAAAGTTCTTGGAGCGCAGTACGTACTTGAGGTTGGGGATGAGGTCCACAAGGTAGGTGCAGTCCATGCTGATGTCCTGCTCAATGCGACGCTCCAACATGATTAGCACCCACTCCAGGGTCACATGACTTGGGTCTTCCTGGAACCCAAAGGACAGTAAAAACATGAAGTTGACTCAATCCATGATGACATGACTCAGATACTCCCAAAATTCAAGTCAGTGAGAACATGATAAGGAACTAATATAGAGATACATGGGACACATGACTTGGGTCCTCCCCTAACCAAAGGTTAGTGAGAACATGATGAGAACCCAATCTTTATTAACAAAACATGCCGCAAATTTACAATTACATATTATTATATTTTCCTGGACACGGCACTACGTGCCTAGTAACATAACAGACGACATCATAACATGCGATGATTGAGACCAACATGCACAATCTGACAAAACGACCAATCCATCAGAGTCCTCACGCAATAAGGGTCAGGTTACTGCCTTATTAACTGACAGCTGAAGGTCTAATGATGGCGTGCAGTGCTGCATGCAGTGTTAGCTGCCGTGTAGGGAGAGGACTACATGGCCACACCTCACAGGCTCTGGCAGACTCAGGCAAGACATAAGGCCAGGATAACAAAGTAGTTATGGCTATTTGTGGCAATAACAAGAGAAGACAGACAATGGAGGGGTGGAGGGGGAGGCTGGTAGCAGAGAGAGATGTGGAGAGGGAGAGGCTTGGGGAGAGAGAGAGAGAGAGAGAAGGGGGAGAGAGAGAAAGAGTGAAGGGAGAGAGAAAGAGAATGAAGGGAGAGAGAGAGAGAATGAAGGGGGAGAGAAAGAGAATGAAGGGAGAGAGAGAGAGAAAGAGTGAAGGGAGAGAGAGAATAAAGGGGGAGAGAGAGAGAGAGAGAGAGAGAGAGAGAGAATGAAGGGAGGGAGAGATAGAAAGAATTAAGGGAGAGAGAGACAATGAAGGGAGAGAGAGAAAGAGTGAAGGGAGAGAGAGAATAAAGGGGGAGAGAGAGAGAGAGAGAGAGAGAGAGAGAGAGAGAGAGAGAGAGAGAGAGAGAGAATGAATGGAGAGAAAGAATGAAGGGAGTGAGAGAGAGAAAGAGTGAAGGGAGAGAGAGAATAAAGGGGGAGAGAGAGAGAGAGAGAGAGAGAGAGAGAGAGAAAGAATGAAGGGAGGGAGAGATAGAAAGAATGAAGGGAGAGAGAGACAATGAAGGGAGAGAGAGAAAGAGTGAAGGGAGAGAGAGAATAAAGGGGGAGAGAGAGAGAGAGAGAGAGAGAGAGAGAATGAATGGAGAGAAAGAATGAAGGGAGTGAGAGAGAGAAAGAGTGAAGGGAGAGAGAGAATAAAGGGGGAGAGAGAGAGAGAGAGAGAGAGAGAGAGAGAGAGAGAAAGAATGAAGGGAGGGAGAGATAGAAAGAATGAAGGGAGAGAGAGACAATGAAGGGAGAGAGAGAAAGAATGAAGGGAGAGAGAGACAGAATGAATGGAGAGCGAGAGAGAGAGAGAGAGATAGAGATAGAGGAGGCAATGAGTGTAGGAACAACTGGTGATCACACCAACAAAATGAGTTCTGAGACACCAGGTGAAGCAAACCAAACAATATCTAAACAGAAATGCCACTGGGAATCACGACACCAACACTTACAATACAGACTCACGAAACACAGAAACAATCTCTACACTTGGGAATTTCATTCAGTTACAGAAGATACAGGTCTTCATTTAACACAATTTTAGTAAATATGAAAGATACTCCCAAAATAATATGAAACGCTAAATTTATACATTTTAGTGTTCTGTACGTCTAACAAGCCTGCCAGGTGAGAGGAGGTGACAGCTTGCAGTCATCACAGCTGAGTGAATGCAGTGTTTACCACGGACTCCTGGCTGCCTGAAGCCTCACACCAGGCTATTGATTCACCTGACCCAGCGGAGGCAGCCTTCTAATAGATGACCAGGTCAGCTAGACACGGGCAACATGACATGTCAGGTCAATGGACTAGGTCTCACGGAGCCAGTGACGTCATATGTCAGTGGTGATGTCACATGGCTGTGACGTCTGAATGTTAAGTCAGTTGGGATGGTGTTGTGACATCACATCATGCAGTGCTGCTGCATCACACTACACAATGCTGTGACATCACACAGCAAAGTGTTATGACATCACATAAGGCAGTGTTACAACATTACAAAAAACAGTGCTGCGACGTCACACAAGTCATTGCTGCGACATCACACAAGTCATTGCTGCGACATCACACAAGTCATTGCTGCGAAATCACACAAGTCATTGCTGCGACATCACACAAGTCATTGCTGCGACATCACACAAGTCATTGCTGCGAAATCACACAAGTCATTGCTGCGACATCACACAAGTCATTGCTGCGACATCACACAAGTCATTGCTGCGACATCACACAAGTCATTGCTGCGACATCACACAAGTCATTGCTGCGACGTCACACAAGTCATTGCTGCGACGTCACACAAGTCATTGCTGCGACATCACACAAGTCATTGCTGCGACATCACACAAGTCATTGCTGCGACATCACACAAGTCATTGCTGCGACATCACACAAGTCATTGCTGCGACATCACACAATTCATTGCTGCGACATCACACAAGACAGTGCTGTGACATCACATGGGAGTGTTGTGACATCACACAAGACAGTGCTGTGACATCACACTATACAGTGCTGTGACATCACACAAGGCAGTGTTGTGACATCACACAAGACAGTCCTGCGACATCACAAAAGACAATGCTGTGACATCACACAAGGCAGTGCTGCAACATCACAAAGGCAATGCTGTGATATCACACAAGGCAGTGCTGCAACATCACAAAGGCAATGCTGTGACATCACACAAGACAGTGCTGCAACATCAAACAAGACCGTGCAGTGACATCACACAAGACAGTGCAGTGACATCACACAAGACAGTGCAGTGACATCACACAAGACAGTGCAGTGACATCACACAAGACAAGACTGTTGTGGTGCACCTGTGCCTACACTACACACAACACAAACTGTCCACAAGCGATACACAGATCATTAGCTTCATTTCTAGGACTCTGACTTGACAAAGTGCGGTGTGATGACAATGACTAATGGGAGAGCTTCCTGTATGGATTTATTATGAGCAGACATTAATGAGTCCATAGAGTTGTATCTGAGGGAAGTGAAGTAATGTGAGTGCTCTCTCTCTCTCTCTGTCACTCTGTCACTCTGTCTCTCTGTCTCTGTCTCTCTGTCTCTCTGTCTCTCTGTCTCTCTGTCTCTCTGTCTCTCTGTACGTCTGTACGTCTGTCTGTCTGTCTCTCTCTCTCTGCCTGTGTGTCTCCCTCTCTGACTGTCTTTCTCTCTCTCCATCTCTCTTTTCCCATCTCTCTGTCTCTCTCTCTCTATGTATCTCTCGATCTCCATCTCTCTTTCTCACTCCCTCATTACCTCCCTCACACAGCTCGGCTTGTGCACAGGTGCTTTTTAAAGCATCAACTGCCATGGGCTGCTGTGCATGACGTGTCTCATTATACGTAGTGCACCCAGCCACCCACATCAAACATGGTGTTTACTCCGCATTTTGTTAAATCAACATAACAAATGGCTGCACGGAAACCACACATTTGCCATCAAGGAGCTAACCAGCTTACAGCAGTTGTCATCAAAACACGCCAGTAAACATGCAATAAAAGTATTGACTGCACAATCCTAATTGGAAGTGCTCATTAAAAAGTGGACAAGCGACTTCAAAGAAATTCAAAACAACGATCTGATCATCACTAATGGCTGAATGACAAATCTCTGACAGTCATGCTAAAATTACATCATCAAATAAATGCACATAAGAAATCAAGAGCCAGTAATCAAGAATATAATCAAAATGCAGTTCACTATAAAATACAAACTGTTGTGTATATGTTTAAAATATATCTGTACATTTAGAGTATGTAGGTCTTTCAGAATTGTCAAACTGTTGAGGATATATGATTATTGTTGACATATATATATATATGAGAAAAAAACAGTGAAATTTATTCATATAAATTATATAACCTGGACAGAATCTCCCTTCAGAACTAAAAGAACAAACATTTAGTTTGGGAGCATCACAGAGAGAAGGGCTATTACCTCAAGGAAGTCGCGCACGTCTTTCGATGTTTCTAGTTTGACGATGTTTGCGAGCTTGCGGGGAAGTTCCCGGATTATGAGGTCCTCGCCTGAGATGAAGCGGAATCCGTACGTGGCCGTCAGGTCGTCCACAATCCTCCCCTTGCGAGATCCGGGCCCACCTACCAATGACACAGCAACCAAACAGTAAAGGTAAGTTCATGTAAAGCGCAGCTTCTAGTCCTTCGGAATGTTCAGTGCTCTAGTACAAATACTTTACTTAGGGGCCGAGCTATTCAACCGAATGTCATTTAAACTGTTCTGGAAAGTGTTCAGCCATGCTGCTATTAATGTGTGAAGACTACAGATATGTGTCCATAAATATTCACCATTGCCTACAGCCAGGTACACATTCATACAGCTGATTGAACCGTTACAACATTGAGTGAATGAACTTGCTCAAAGCTTCACCCATCATCACAGGATTTGTGTGAATCCAGGTTCTCTCAATTGAGAGTGTGGATCTCCACCAACTGTGCCAAGCCAACAGTCATATTAATCAAAGCTCACAGTAACAAACTGACAGACATATAAATGAATTGTCAGATATTTCAATGACTTGTCAAACATAAATTGACACTAAACTACCCTTGCGGTAAATCAACACACAGGTAGCCTACCAGGTAATGTGTGTCAATATACAGGCAACGACTACCAAAGTACACCCCACATTTATCAATAATGAGTCAAACATATCAATGTACAGGTCAAAGATAAAGGACATGGCACTTCAAGTGCATCTACTCAGATCCATCCCCACAAAATAAAAACATCTTTCATGGGTTAGTAAACATTTCATTTGGCAGACAATACCACTACAAAAACAATTCTGCTTTCTAAAACCTTTATCTAATGGTAAGAAATTATGAACCACCCAATCAAGTAAATGGAAAGTTATATGATGGAATGAGTCTGAATTAAGACATTAATAATTCATACCACATGACATTAGAAATAAATAGTAAATAAATTAGTAGATCGATGTAAACAGTGGACACATTATATGCAATACATATAAACAAAGATAGTGGGGGGAGGGGGCTGATATGAATCAACAAAGAAGGTCAACGCTGTACAAGGTAATGAAGATAAGAGTAAACCAATCGAAAACATTACAAAACAAATCACGATTACCAAACACACATTACCAAAATATATGAAACATATGTTGAATATCACATATATGTAGCTGGCTGAATCACTATAATAGATATTGATCTTCAGCATAATGGAACAATCAGCCTTCTCCAGGATTAAATCTGCATAACATATAATAACATACCACCAGAATAATGGGCAGGTTCACAAAATAGAAATTTGGAATCCCTATCACCTCATGGACCATGCACAAGTTAGGAACCCTATTATGTGTAAAGAAATGGAACCCTTATCACTGGTTATTATATTCCATGAGTTCCCAAAGAGAACAATCAAGGGTGTTTACATGCATACCATATATGGTACTGATGAAAACACCCTCGGCTGGCAAAAAAGCTCGTTAACAATCTCAACAAGACATTCTTCCATCACCCCCAGTTGCTCTAGTCCACTCCAAGGATCACAACCAACCCTGCTGGACTGACCACTGTATTAGAATGTCAGTCAGCTGACTCTCCAACAAGTATTGTTTTTACAGTACATATGGTCAGAGAAAACGATTCAAAACCCACTGTCTAATACAACATGAAGAGAAGCAAAATTTGGCCATCAACACTTGTCAGGACATGGCTGCAGAATGTCTACTTTCGTGTACACCAAGCATACACCAAGCAACGGCCCAATTTGAGACAGACCATCTACTTAATGAAGCAGAGAAACAGCAGATGAGAAAAAGAGGGAGATGTCTCAACATCTTCACATCTCCCTTCCACCTCACCCCTTCTGCCCACTGTGCAACAAGATCTGCAGATCAAGAATCGGGCTCTTGAGTCATCTGAGGATGCATGACCAATCAATGGCCAACGTCATCCTCGTTTCAAGGGACCGCTGATGATGACGCTCTACGGAAGAACACTTATATGATGAGCTACAACCTCTGCTGCTCCCGCCATGAATCAGTGCCATGTCTTCGATAAATTAATAACTACCCAGGTGCACTTACTGCTGCTACGTGACAATCACATCAGACGGTGATGTAATTCCTTCAAGCTGCTCTAACAATAGGGAATGTCTCGTGGCAGCAATCGTAGTCATTAATTTGAATTCCTGTTTACTGCGAATGGCTTCTTACACTTGCGTGGTCATTAATAGAAACGTCCAATAGAGAAATGGAAAGTCTTCTGTTCAGGAGCTGAATCAATATATATGCTGTGCAGGTACTAAGAAAGTGAAATGACTGCAAATGGAATTTTTTTGCACTCTTATTCTCCTCCGAATGATGTACTTTAATTTTCAGCTGGTTGTTTTGATCAATCTCAGCACTGAATTCCTCATCATTTTCCATGCAAAGAGACATGGGAAGATAGAAGGGATGGAGGAATTATGATAAGAGATTGATGAATCATTTACATTTTGGAAAAGAACACTTTGCCCGGCTTTTCCACACATTTTCATAATGTCCTATCTCCAAAACACCCAACTATCAAAATGACCCTTTATCAAAATGTCCTATCACAAAAACATTCAATTACCGAAATGTCTGGCTACTGACTGGAGACTGACATGACACTGAATCTCCTGTGATTAAAGATAGTTGGGAGTAGGCAAAGGAGGAGGACACAGATACAGAGAATGAGAGAGGCATGAAACAGGGACCAAAAAACATACATTACACTGTTAAAGGAATAAGAGGATGACCAATGTTGCTGGTGAGATGAGTCAAGAATGCTCTCGAAAAAAGACCAAAAAACAGCCAACAGAGAGGTCTGAGGAGTTGGTTTCCTCCAAACAGCCCTAAGTTGGGCAAACGCAGGAGTTGTCCTTCTCTAGAATTAGTGAGTCCACTACAGGTTACACATTTACCCCCTGTGTGGGATCTTTTACATCCCCTGGCATAGGCACCAGATCAAAGGGACCACTGGGTTTTAGTGTCTCTTCCGAAAGACACAGGCAAATGTAGAGTGAACGAAATTGCCTTAAGTTTTTAAACAGCGGGAGGTGGGATTGAACCACCGTCCCCTCGATTGACAGTCTGGCGCTCTATCATGCGACCACTGCTCCCCACAAGAGAACATTCCCTGGTATTCTGGTGGATCTTTGTGCAGATTTAATCCTGGAGAAGATCATTTGTTCCATTACGCTGAATATTATAGTGATTCAGCCAACCACATATATGTGATATTCGAGAAATTTTTTCATATCTTTGCCAACATTAAGGAGATCTTCATTCATAAGATGAACTGAAAGAAAATCGATGCATGGATGAACTGACCCTTCAACACAATAAGGCTCCATGTACCTCCCAATGAATCACACAGAAGAAGATTATGAACTGCATAAATAAGCATCACCTGCTATTTGCGTGAATTCAGGTAGAAATCACATCCAATCAAAAGTATATTAAATCTTGAAATCAAAGCGCAGCAGCAAGAGTGTGATCTTGTCACGTCAGCACAGAATACTTCCAGGTAACAAGCACACAAGACGTCAGCCTGCATGACAATTAGCATCATCATTCTAAATTAAGACGACTACTTTCTAAGCTGCCACAGATGAAAGGAGGCTGAACAGTGGAGTCGGGGAACAATCGTGAGAAACTAGTGAGAAACAGCTAATTTTTACACATTACATCGCGTGTAACACAAAGCTGTTTCTCTCTGTCCATTAGCCGCCCATTAGCAGTGATCATACATGTGTGAATAACAATGATCTCCTGTCAGAACTCATTATAACCTCTGGCAGTGTCGGCATTGACTTCAAGCGGACGCGACAACAGTGTAAAGGTATTTCGTGGAAATATCCTTGACCTTTCTGCTGGTTCCATTAAGAATAAATGATGTTATCGCTATATGGCCTTTCTATATTCCTCATAAAGAATACGTGGTATGATGTTTTTGACTACGTTTATGAGATTCCAGAAGAATTACGATAAGTACCAGGTACAAGCAGATACTGTGGATGTAATAGTTGTGTGGGTAGGAATACAGAATACAGTACTGCCAAATTTATGGCACACAGTGGTCGCGTGTCAGTGTCCAAATGTCCAATAAAGTTGGCTTAATTCCTTGGCCAAAGCCTTCATCTCCAGGCCAAGTACCGGCCAATAATTTCTCTGTGGCATTTGGCTCATGTAAACAGTAAAACAGCAGAGCTAACCAAAACATGTAGCAGGATGAAAAGGAATTAATATGGCTCATCATTTTGGAATTTGTTGACAACTCGTCTGCATGATTACGTTTAGGCAAAACAGTAAAATGCTATAATATATTGTCTATTTTGACATACATATAATGAAAATTCAGAATTTAACTTAATTTTTTTATAACCATGTTGACCACCTCAAACTGTTTAATTTCATCAAAAGGAAAATAACACCATTTATGCTCTGAAATGCCATAAGTATACTATAAGCCTAGCGTAACATTGGCTTTAATGTGTGCTTTTTCTATGAAGTAAAAGTAA
Source organism: Oasisia sp. SBJ-2009 (assembly GCA_964017155.1). NCBI lineage: Eukaryota > Metazoa > Annelida > Polychaeta > Sabellida > Siboglinidae > Oasisia > Oasisia sp. SBJ-2009. The sequence continues at coordinate 40,959,111 of OZ024857.1, read as the reverse complement.
ATTTGGTCATTTTGTACCATACCTAGTTTAGGTGTAATTAAGTAATTTTAATATATGAAAATGTGTCCTTGTACAGTGTGGTATGTGATTCTGAAGGCTGTTGAAAGACCTTAATTGCAGACACTTATTTTAAAGATGTTCATGAAGAATTCAGCCACGCCGCATTTAATACATTAAAGGTATCATTATACTCAAGCACATTCATACAGATTCACTTATAAACATATTCACAAACATCCACAGACATATACCGTGTTTTTCAAAAATACATATATTAGTAGTACATAACTACATACACACACACACATGTACACACACATACACACACACACATGTACACACACATACACACACATACAAATGCACATACATATATGTCAGGTAGGCATTTCTGTCGTAATGTAACTATACACTATAAACAGTAAACTAAACGTTTACGTCTGACAATTTAATGATAACACCAGTGCTTCCCTCCTATTGGTTTCTTGCAGACTGCATAATAAATTAGACCCTAACTCTTGTCAGATTTCTTCTTTAAAATGATTGTACAAAATAATTATATATTATACTAATTCATTTTAGAGTATTGTTGCATTTCATATAACTGACCATCATTTTATACAACTAAACATCTGTGGAACTAAAATATCACAATTCTATTGCATCATGATAAAAATAGAACTTCACTGAAACTCAACGATCTTTTCATTACCCTGTCAGCCACCTCAAACCACCTTGTTCTGTCAACAGGAAAATAACACCGCTAATTTGTCGTGCATTTCGACAAACAAGTGCAGCTGAAAGTGAAAAGCTCGTCGATTGTGTGCTCGTTATAGCCAGCCATAATGCCGACGATGTGGCTAATTATATCGCAGTATCGACAAGCCGGCCATTGTACAGCCAGATGGGACTTCTCTGCTTCCCAGCAGGTCACTGACGCTCAGCTCTACAGACATGATCATCTGCAAATTGTTCATCACCACTTAATACCGTAATTACATTACCTCATATCTTAAGTAATATCCTAATTGCAGTGACCTGTTTCTTTTTAATGTAAGCCGTTGGTTTTTAATACTGTCTCGGTATCTATTTTATACATATGTCTTGAACATACATGTAATAGCACCAACTGCAGTTTTACTTATGTAATAATAAAAATTAAAATTAAATAGAGGAGTATAAATATAAAACCCTGCTTTACCGGATATCTGCCAATAACGAAAACCTGACTACAGTGGACTTTCTGGAAAGTGCTGTATTTCTTCTTTCCAGTCAATTACCTGGTCATTGCAGTAATCAGGCTACACCAGAAACATAGGTCCACTGTGAGCAAATTATACTGTACAAAGGTTTTGCTCACAAGATCGGCCAAGTATGAGAAAGGATTGAGCTGGGCACCTGCAGGAAATGAAAGACGACAGCCACTCCAACCTCAATAAAACATGTGGAGTGGGAAGATTTCAAGCAAATGCGCATATCCAGCCTGCTCTAGACTGTGAACTGAGCTGTAGACAAGAAGGTAAGAAGATGGTGACTTCTTGTATGGGCAGAATCTGGTCCTTGGAACTGCTCAAATTACTTCACACTTTATTCTGTGGCAGATCTGTTCAATCGAACACCTTCTTCGCTTCTCTAGCATGCATTCAGCCAAGCTGTACATAATGCATGAAGACTAGTCATGCACAAACATACATCACTTTGTACAGCCACATACTCATTTATTTAGATGACTGAATTGGAGGAATGAAGAGTGAACAAACATGCCCCATTTCAACATGGCAACCCAGGACTAAAACTTGGTTTCCCTTTATTACAAGTCCAATGCTCTAATGCTGGGCGATGACACTCCACAATCCTCTTCACATGAAGTGGAATACCTTGCTCCTGCCTTGTGTACCATAAGGAGCAAGGAACTGCTTTTATTTATGCCTTATGGTGCATAAGGCATGAAGAGAACTGATGCTAATGCAAAGATATCAGGTCATTATACAGAATATCAGGTGATATTATGCAGAAAACAGAAAGATATAAATTTGGGAAAGATGTAACACACTTGACCTTAATGATATTCATCAAAAGTAGCATGGTTGACAGAACATCATCAATCTGTGAAGAAACACTGTGCATATGCACTGTCCTATTCACTGTCGTCTCCTCTGTCATCTCCACTGTCGTCTCCTCTGTCGTCTCCTCTGTCGTCTCCTCTGTCGTCTCCTCTGTCGTCTCCTCTGTCGTCTCCTCTGTCGTCTCCTCTGTCGTCTCCTCTGTCGTCTCCTCTGTCGTCTCCTCTGTCGTCTCCTCTGTCGTCTCCTCTGTCGTCTACACTGTCGTCTCCTCCGTCTACACTGTCGTCTCCTCTGTCGTCTCCTCCGTCTACACTGTCGTCTCCTCTGTCGTCTCCTCTGTCGTCTCCTCTGTCGTCTCCTCTGTCGTCTCCTCTGTCGTCTCCTCTGTCGTCTACACTGTCGTCTCCTCCGTCTACACTGTCGTCTCCTCTGTCATCTCCTCTGTCGTCTCCTCTGTCGTCTCCTCTGTCGTCTACACTGTCGTCTCCTCCGTCTACACTGTCGTCTCCTCTGTCATCTCCTCTGTCGTCTCCTCTGTCATCTCCTCTGTCATCTCCTCTGTCGTCTCCTCTGTCGTCTACACTGTCATCTCCTCTGTCATCTCCTCTGTCATCTCCTCTGTCGTCTCCTCTGTCATCTCCACTGTCGTCTCCACTGTCGTCTCCTCTGTCGTCTCCTCTGTCGTCTCCTCTGTCGTCTCCTCTGTCGTCTCCTCTGTCGTCTCCTCTGTCGTCTACACTGTCGTCTCCTCCGTCTACACTGTCGTCTCCTCTGTCATCTCCTCTGTCGTCTCCTCTGTCGTCTCCTCTGTCGTCTACACTGTCGTCTCCTCCGTCTACACTGTCGTCTCCTCTGTCATCTCCTCTGTCGTCTCCTCTGTCATCTCCTCTGTCATCTCCTCTGTCGTCTCCTCTGTCGTCTACACTGTCATCTCCTCTGTCATCTCCTCTGTCATCTCCTCTGTCGTCTCCTCTGTCGTCTACACTGTCATCTCCTCTGTCATCTCCTCTGTTGTCTCCTCTGTCGTCTACACTGTCGTCTCCTCCGTCTACACTGTCGTCTCCTCTGTCGTCTCCTCTGTCGTCTCCTCTGTCGTCTCCTCTGTCGTCTCCTCTGTCATCTCCTCTGTCGTCTCCTCTGTCGTCTACACTGTCGTCTCCTCTGTCATCTCCTCTGTTGTCTCCTCTGTCATCTCCTCTGTCATCTCCTCTGTCATCTCCTCTGTCGTCTCCTCTGTCGTCTACACTGTCATCTCCTCTGTCGTCTCCTCTGTCATCTCCTCTGTCGTCTCCTCTGTCGTCTCCTCTGTCGTCTCCTCTGTCGTCTCCTCTGTCATCTCCTCTGTCGTCTCCTCTGTCATCTCCTCTGTCATCTCCTCTGTCGTCTACACTGTCATCTCCTCTGTTGTCTCCTCTGTCGTCTCCTCTTTCGCCTCCACTGTCGTCTCCTCTGTCATCTCCTCTGTCACCTCCTCTGTCGTCTCCTCTGTCGTCTCCTCTGTCGTCTACACTGTCGTCTCCTCCGTCTACACTGTCGTCTCCTCTGTCATCTCCTCTGTCATCTCCTCTGTCGTCTCCTCTGTCGTCTCCTCTTTCGCCTCCACTGTCGTCTCCTCTGTCATCTCCTCTGTCACCTCCTCTGTCGTCTCCTCTGTCGTCTCCTCTGTCGTCTACACTGTCGTCTCCTCTGTCGTCTCCTCTGTCGTCTACACTGTCGTCTCCTCTGTCGTCTCCTCTGTCGTCTCCTCTGTCACCTCCTCTGTCGTCTCCTCTGTCATCTCCTCTGTCACCTCCTCTGTCGGCTCCTCTGTCATCTCCTCTGTCACCTACTCTGTCATCTCCTGTGTCATCTCCTCTGTTGTCTCCTCTGTTGTCTCCTCTGTCATCTCCTCTGTCACCTACTCTGTCATCTCCTCTGTCGTCTCCTCTGTCGTCTCCTCTTTCGCCTCCACTGTCGTCTCCTCTGTCATCTCCTCTGTCACCTCCTCTGTCGTCTCCTCTGTCGTCTCCTCTGTCGTCTACACTGTCGTCTCCTCTGTCGTCTCCTCTGTCGTCTACACTGTCGTCTCCTCTGTCGTCTCCTCTGTCGTCTCCTCTGTCACCTCCTCTGTCGTCTCCTCTGTCATCTCCTCTGTCACCTCCTCTGTCGGCTCCTCTGTCATCTCCTCTGTCACCTACTCTGTCATCTCCTGTGTCATCTCCTCTGTTGTCTCCTCTGTTGTCTCCTCTGTCATCTCCTCTGTCACCTACTCTGTCATCTCCTCTGTCGTCTCCTCTGTCACCTCTTCTGTCATCTCCTCTGTCACCTCTTCTGTCATCTCCTCTGTTATCTCCTCTGTCGTCTCCTCTCTCGTCTCCTCTGTCGTCTCCTCTGTCACCTCTTCTGTCATCTCCTCTGTTATCTCCTCTGTCGTCTCCTCTCTCGTCTCCTCTGTCATCTCCTCTGTCACCTACTCTGTCGTCTCCTCTGTCGTCTCCTCTGTCGTCTCCTCTGTCGTCTCCTCTGTCACCTCTTCTGTCATCTCCTCTGTCGTCTCCTCTGTCGTCTCCTCTTTCGCCTCCACTGTCGTCTCCTCTGTCATCTCCTCTGTCACCTACCCCGTCATCTCCTCTGTCACCTCCTCTGTCGTCTCCTCTGTCACCTCCTCTGTCATCTCCTCTGTCACCTCCTCTGTCGTCTCCTCTGTCACCTCCTCTGTCATCTCCTCTGTCATCTCCTCTGTCACCTCCACTGTCGTCTCCTCTGTCATCTCCTCTGTCACCTCCTCTGTCATCTCCTCTGTCATCTCCTCTGTCACCTCCACTGTCGTCTCCTCTGTCATCTCCTCTGTCACCTACTCTGTCGTCTCCTCTGTCACCTCCTCTGTCATCTCCTCTGTCACCTCCTCTGTCGTCTCCTCTGTCATCTCCACTGGTCACATCCAGCACAGAACTATGTTCCTGTTGATGATGTATTTATTAATCAATAAGATGCTTTGCCCGAAATTGCCTCTGTCCAGTTAGTGATGAAATATAATATCTGCCATTAGCAAATACAAATCACTGCATGTATTGCTGTTCAATGTAGCAACAATATCTAACTGGACTTGCGCTGGGTCAAGCCATTAGGTCAAGCCATTAGGCATTATTGCAGGTGTGGGAATCAACAGGTGTTCCCACCATGACGCAGGTAGAATAATTGATTTATAAAAACCACCAACACCAGGTCTTGACGTACTTGAATAGATGTCAACTTGAGTCTTGATGCCACGGTGTCACAACCCTCTGTTTCTAGAGCACTCAGCTCAGCTATTAATAGTCTACTGTCGCATCTAATTTACTCACTCCATTTATTCAGTAGCCTTTCCTCTTTTTCTCTGGCCTTCAGTGTTCCTTGAATGTCAGGCTTTCATACAGCATAATGCAAACATGCCCAAACCACTGGAGTGTTCTTAATCTGATTGCCTCTGAGATAGATGCAGGGGTAAATGTCTCCTCTCTGACCTCTCTATGTTACAGTCTCCTGAGACTGTAATGTGCAGGAAACCATTTCACTAAGATAAACAGCTCTTAGGGAAAATTCATCATAAAACAAAATTCATCGTTAAATTAAATCATTTTTTTTTTATATTAAAATGCAAATATCCATTGCCATATTACCAAGGACACTATTTCTATGACACACCAGTGACTGGAACGTTGTAGTGGTAAGAGTTTTCAGATATCCAAGATCACTGTTAAGGATCAAATACATTTTTAAAGAGCTCTTGTTAGTGTTAGTGAGACATTCCCCAGGTGTTTCCACCATAGACTGGTGGAGGGCTTTGGAGGCAGTATAAGGCTGCACAATTTGGCTTTCATTTTTGTTGAGATGGCTGTCTTTAAAAATAAATTATGTTCAAATCTAGTGAGTCCAGTACCAGACAAGCGCAGGAAACCTGGACATGCATATGCCCAGTCATTTATATTGAATAAATGATTGGCCAGCCCAAAATATCTGATGAGCTATATGCTGGCATTTATAGAGTCCAATATTAACTGTATTGATGTACAAGTTTCTTGGAAATTTAATTTGGATTTTTTTCTTTCATGGAATTTAATACTCAATCTTTATAATTGAAATGAGTCTGTTACAGGCAAATTATGCACATTGAAATAAATAGTTACTGTTTTGAAATATAAAAGATATCAACATTACATTTTCTTAATCTTGCAACACATTCCAGACAATGCTACCGTATTAATTAATGATCGGCAACACTAATCTGATGAATGTTTAACATGTTTCATCAAAATCCATTAATTTCTTCATCCATTTGTTCGGCCGTTCAGTCGTCCATGCTCAGGAAACACCAATCACAGCGTCAACCCCGCAGTCTATGTCAGATCTGGCTTTGATGTTGCTCATGCAATCATGAGACACTAATCGGTGAATGAGACATGTTTACTGAGCCAAGCAAAACATACAATACAGCACAGAATGCTAACACGATGGACGATAATTGACCATACTAGCTCACACCGAGAAGCCAGGAAGAAGTGGGTGCACTTTGGAAGAAATCCCACCAGGCTTCCTCCAAATTTAGGGTATAAATATACAGATAAGAAATCATTACATCAATAATTTAATAATATTATATGTTTGGAACAAATTCAAGGATGTATGATAGATAACAATTTCTACATTACATTTACACTTGTCACCTGTAAGTTACAGGCGACAAGTTTCTGGCTTTGGTATATTTTCTTTTGGGCCAATTTTGTCAATTTGTTTTTCTATAAATAATGTGTATGAACAATATGCATACAGTAATTGGCGCATGGCTGATTGCTTCCCAAACAACATGGCTGAATGCTTTCCAGACCAGATGGTGTTCGAGTGAACAAGTCTGCTAGGAGGTAATATCAAGTGATCTGGGCAGTCATGGAGATTGACACCAACTGTACTGAACTGTATAAAAATTATGTTTACCTTAATTTCTTAGTAATCAATTCTACATTTTATAGCAAAAGATGCCATAGAACGGCTACATTAATAATGCTGTTGTGGCATTCTTGTTGTTTTAATTAAATTTAAGCCTTATATGATATGATATGATATGATATGATATGATATGATATGATATGATATGATATGATATGATATGATATGATATGATATGATATGATATGATATGATATGATATAACCTCCCTCTCACCCTTCTGTTGTTTCTTATCCAACAGGAGAGTTTACTTCATTCTTAGTCCTACCTCTGCTCCACCCAGGCCAGCGCTATCCAGAAAGACCCACTCAGGTGTAGAGATTATGACTACATATCGTTGATTCAGTGCTAACAACAGCCTGAACGTTTACTGTATGCTATCAATTAATCTCAGACTTAGCATTTGCAGTTTACCTTTGATATATATATATATATATAAGTAGCTGTTACTTGAAATCAACAAAGAAGTTAAAGGACAGAAAAAGGCTACGGCTTCGTGTCATACACCTAATAGAGTTTATACAACGTAACAATTTCCACATATACTCAATTTTTTAACGTCAGCGGTTTACTCAGAATGTGACTTTAAAGTCTAAAATTCTAGCGAAATCCACGATGGTCTGGACGCCGCCATAGGTGAAGGGTTAAATTGGCTTGGCCATTCAGCGCGCGGCATTCTATATCTCGGTCAGCTTCCGGCGACGCTTTTAAGGGTCAACAACTTCGAGTCTTCGACAGTTCGTTCAGTTGGCGTGACATCTAGCAGCTGCTTATAGACGTATATCTAAATCTGTGGTTAAATCTATGGTAAACTTTAGTAATTATGCCTTCGTGTTCGGCATACGGTTGCAATAATAGTTGAAAAAACCGGTAGTATTGAAGCAATGGATTCACGTTGGTGATTTGCGGGCGTACTGTTTGGCACTTTGATCGGTCCATTTTGAGGAGAAATGCTTTGATGTAGACATGTATCATCAGTTGATGGGATGATTTCAGCGATAACAATAATAGACAACTTTATATTTACCGTCATCAGCATGTTACGCGCATTGCCGAGTTGCAGCCATTTCATGACAACAGCCAAACCCTATGCAGGGAATCTACGTGGAGAGCGCCTCGATCACCGTCGTGACGTCATTCTTCGTCTAAGATGGGGTAGCGCACAGAATTTGGATGGCTGGGTGTTAAAAAATATTTTTCTGGTAAACCGCTGGCGTTAAAAAATTGAGTATATGTGGAAATTGTTACTTTATATTAACTCTATTAGGTGTATGCCACGTAAATGTTAACTTTGTTTGTCCTTTAAACTACTGTTACACGTGATCTATATACCTGTACCAGTGAAGCCTGAAGGCTCTGGAAACTGCTGAAAGTAATATCAACACACTTGCAGAAAATAACTATATCTGATCTATATACCTGTACCAGTGAAGCCTGAAGGCTCTGGAAACTGCTGAAAGTAATATCAACACACTTGCAGAAAATAACTATATCTGCTGTGTTACTGAAACGTTTCCTAATACTAAGGCAAACTGGAGATCTACAAATTTCTTAAATGAATTGATAATGTACATGATACCCAACACTTGTAAATCTATTTCACATCTAATATTAAAAAATATTAAAAAACTGAAACTGTTTTTTCAATATGTTTCCATTCAATTAATTTCATACTATAGCCTGGGATAACACTGTCATGTCTGCTAAACCACTTACAGGTATCATTGCAGCACAAACACTGGTAACAGAGTGCCATGTTTCTATAATTAACTAATGTATCCGTGCAATATGTCAGATATTCTCTCGTGCAGTTTATACTATAGACATTCATTATGACGTTGTAATAACTTTATTTAAAACACTACACACGGCGAACACAGTCGTAAAATAGCCCACGACTGGCAGACGACACTCACCGAATATAAAGATAATGCGCGGCTTCGTGTCCAGTTTCTTCACCTTCGAGCAGACCGTGACGTTGATCTTCGGACGCCTGTCATAGGCTTGTAACGATGGACGCGAACCGTTCGAGAGCAACCCTGGCGTTTTTTCCTTGCTTCGTCCACATCCCATAGTCTCTTATGCCGCGTTCCCGTCGCATTCAAATGGGAACGTGGCGTCCCCTCACATGTCCGTCAGCGACGCGGGTGACCACACGAAAAACGCGGCGGGAAGCGTCCATCATTGCACGGTCAGCGCACACGCCGTGTTCGCGTCTGGAGTTGGCGTCGGCAGAGACAAGCGAGGAGTTAGAGCGACAACCGTAGACATAGGAGAGTTGTTCCTTCGGCGCTTCGCTATTACTGCGGGCCGCTGTTGCCACGAACGCCTCGCTGTGGTCTCGTGAGTTGTACGTCGAACGTTGCTGTAGTCTCGTGAGTTGTACGGCGAACGTTGCGGTTCGGAACGGTTCTGACGCTGGTTACGTTGGAAACGGCACGGCACCTTCGCAGCATCCGTGGACCATCTAATTATCTCGACGACAACGTTCTGTTACTATGGCGACATCTTGCGAGAGGTAGGATAATTGAAAGTACGTGTGATGGTATTGGGGACCGGTGGAACCATCGATTACCACTGCCTTTAGTTTCTGAACCGGGCAGGATGGGCGGTGCCGGAGGGGCGGATGGAGTGATTATCCTTGGATGGGCCCTGGATAAAAGTGTAGACATGTAATGATATATGGGCAGTTGGGTACAGCTGGATACAGACTAACTTCATATGTACGAAGTGCATGACCATTGCTGCCCTGCTGATGTGTTGCGATTGCATACGATGTGCATGAAAGCGGATGTGGTGCCGGTTAAAGTAATGAAATGTGGATTAAAGAAACAGTGTCACACCGTAGTGAAAGTTGGCTAAAAATTAAAATGCGAATCCGAATGTCTATCAGTTAGGTTCAGCCTTCCCTTGAAAGTGTTTAGAATGTGCCTATATTGTACACATATATGCGGATGCAGGAGGCGGCATAGGGATTACATGTACGCTTACGGCATTTCCTAGTGTTGCATGCCGACACCATTTGAATGAGCCCTCGACAAGTCTTAATTACGGGAAGACAGCTGGAGAATTTGAGTTTCTAAATGTGTGGGCGTCGATGCAATAAGTTTTGAACAATAAGTCTATCCCCCTATTGGCGATTTTGCATTGGAAGGGGCCATCCGACATGTGTGTGTGTGTGTGTGTGTGTGTGTGTGTGTGCGTGCGTGCGTGCGTGCGTGCGTGCGTGCGTGCGTGCGTGCGTGCGTGCGTGCGTGCGTGCGTGCGTGCGTGCGTGCGTGCGTGCGTGCGTGTGTGTGAGAGAGAGAGAGAGAGAGAGAGAGAGAGAGAGAGAGAGAGAGAGAGAGAGAGAGAGAGAGAGAGAGAGAGAGAGAGAGAGAGAGAGAGAGAGCTGAACTGGCTAGCTGTTGGAACTTCACACGAGGTGCCTATTACCGACAAGTACCAACACATAGCCATTTAAAATTACGCTGATGAAACAGTAGTGAAACATTCGTAGGCCTACCTCGTGGATGGTGATGAGTTCAACTAGTAACTTCAGAACGTGTAACGTTGCTGCTTGTTAAAAAATAAAGTTCACGGTAGGAAGTGGCAACTATTCAATAATAGAACATTGCCTAGATAAATTACTTTGGTTACAGTGTGCAATTTGACCTTAGTTCGGGCAACTATTATTTTGCATATTTTGTTATATTGATAGTCCTTAGGCGTCACGCACTTTGAGCATGGTGACATTTTGTCCTGTGGTTGCAGCCAGCGCGATGATTATCGTCTACTGCAGAAGGGAACGATTCCTCCACTTTCGGTAACGTAATCCCCTATTTGAATTATAACAGATTTCTTTGTCAAAGGAAGGACTGGGAAGGGAAGTCCTACACCGGCATCCATGTATCCTCAGTACTTTGTCATTCGATTAATCAGGCAGCAAATTATTGGTCCTTGGTTCCATCTCCTCCTAATTTTCAAAGATTATTGACCATCCCTCTGGCTACGTCACTGCCTCCCTCTCGCCTTACACAGACACACGCGCTCGCGTAGGTCCATGGCTCCACGGTCAAAAGAATATGCGCGCGTCACACCACCCGTCTTCTGGTGTCTTTAACCAAACCGAGACAACCAGAAAACGGTACTGAAGTGTTCCGGCGGCGAGAAAAATCTTCATCATCGTACCCTTCCCCATCATGTCCACCTTCAATGAAAATAGTGGTGTAGAAGACATATGGACAGAACTAAAGACTGGCCTGAGCCAAACCCATACAGAACATGTTCACCACAAGCAAACTAAATTAAAACCAAGCCACCAATGGGTTGACTATGAAACCAAGAAGCTGATCCGAAGGAGGAACAGGATTCACAAACGCTGGAAAACGTGTGGAGATGAAGACTTGAAACAGGAATTCAAATTGCTGAAATGGCAAGTCCAGAAAACCCTGCGCCGCCTTTACTGGAGACATGTAGAAAACCTGATCTCAGATGACGTGACAAACCCAACCTCCTCCAAGAAGTTCTGGAGCTTCATCAAAGCAAGAAGAACTGAAGCGATGGGAGTCTCTCCACTCAAAGATACTGGGAAACTCATTACTAACTCCAAAGAACAAGCCCAGCTTTTTAATAACCAGTTTTGTTTTGTTACTGCTGAGGAGTTTCAATTACGTTGCCCCCAAAAATCAGACCTTCCTGAGTACTCAGACTGCAAAAACGTCAACATTACCGAAGAAGGGTGAAGAAACTCCTCCTAAACTTAGACTCTAACAAAGCATGTGGTCCTGATGGGATCACACCAAGGCTCCTGAAGATAGTTGCAGAAGAAGTCACACCAGCCCTTACCTTGCTCTTCCGAAACTCCTGCCAGACTGGAACATTGCCACACGACTGGAAATTAGCCCATATTACGCCTGTCTTCAAGAAGGGAGAACGATACACGGCAGAAAACTACCGCCCCATCTCACTCACATGCATAGCCTGCAAGGTGATGGAGCGCATCGTCGCCAGTCACATCATGTCATACCTTGAGAAGAACAACATTCTCTGCCCAGAGCAACATGACTTCCGATGCGGACGTTCCTGTGAGACGCAACTACTGGGGTTCGTGGATGAAACAGGCGAAGAGCTGGAGAGGGAAAACCAGTAGGACACCATTATCCTTGACTTTGAAAAAGCATTCGACAAAGTGAGCCATAGGGGCCTACCTTTCTAGTTCACAAGCTGCGTCGCTATGGAATCGGAGATCGACTCAATGCATGGATTGACAGCTTTCTCGAATACAGACAGCAGGTTGTAGTGGTTGGGGGGGGGGGGGAGCTCAAACTTCATGCCAGTGGACTCGGGAGTCCCCCAGGGATCAGTCGTCGGCCCGTGTCTCTTCCTTCTGTACATCAATGACCTACCCATAGACATTGAATCAAAAATCCGTCTGTTTGCTGATGACACCCTGTGCAGTAACATCATTAAACACAAAGAGGACCAGAACAAACTGCAAAAGGATCTTGATTCCCTCACCATATGGGAGAAACAGTGGTCCATGAGCTTCCATCCACAGAAATGCTACACGTTGAGTGCCACCCGAAAGAAAAAGAAAATTGTACCGTCATAACACCTACACGGACACAACCTGCAAAACGTCAGCACAGCAAAATACCTTGGCATAAACAGGACAACTTGACTTGGGGATTCCACATAGACACCATCAGCAATAAAGCAAACAAGACACTTGGCTTCCTCAGAAGAAACCTAAAAATCGGAAACAAGAAAACCAAAGAAACACCATATAAAGCCTTTGTCCGCCCAATCCTGGAGTACTCGGCCACCGTCTGGTACCCACACACTGCAAACAATATAAAAACGATAGAAAAAGTTCAACGCCGAGCAGCAAGATGGGTTACAAATAGACACCACAAGACCTCCTGTGTCAACTCCATCGTCGACTCTCTTGCCTGTCCTACACACCAACAACGCCGTAAAAAGCTCGACTTGAAATGTTTTACAAATTTCACCACCGCCTCGTCACCATTGATTCTGAATACCTACCACAGCCAACAGAAAACAGATCTAGCCACAGAAAGAACAACACACACAGCTACAACATCCCCTACTGCGGGACGCAGTACAGACAGATGTTATTCTTCCCCCGGACCATACCCGAATGGAATAGCCTGCCCCAGGAAATAGTGGCAGCCAAATCCCTGGACTGTTTCAACTCTAGGTTTGCGGCCCACCTGTAACCACGACAGACAGATTTCTACAGTTATATAAAATTACATTCACATTTCCTAACACCATAAGATACATTTGTGACTGATTGCAGTTAGAATACTGTGATGTAATGCAAAAGCATTGTCAGATGTTTGTCTAAGCCATTTTGTTCATTCGCGCAGTTTATGGTATTAACTCGGTCTATATCATTGTCAGTTCAGTGTTGTGTGTGGCAGATGCATACCCTGCTGGTGTTTCTTATGCAAACACTACATGTTGTGTGCACACATATTGATTCCATTTCACCAGTTCAGTTGCTTTTGTGATATCTCGGAAATATAACGAACTGTATTCATGCAAGCTTGTGTGGCGACGTAAGCCATTGCCTGTCAAGACCGACAGATGCATTAACTAGATGGACGAGGAAACATGGCTGCTGATAGTCCATTCCTGTTCGCCTTTCAACCACTGCATGTAGGCTGTCCACGGCAGGTTGAGAGTATAGGCGGAAATAGAGAAAAATAAGAAGCCCTGTGTCTGTTAGGCAGTGTGACATAAGGTACATGGTTATATTTGCAGTTGTCATTGTAGAGAGTTGCAGTCAAGGCTGTGAACCATTTCAGCGGGACTACTGGTGACCATGTAGCCCCAATGGTATATCTAGTAACCCGCTACAGGACAGCTTCCAAGTGGTCGATGTTGGCTCTGGCGGGTGATTCTCATATGGTGGGTGCATGGGCTTGGGTACTCTACGATGGAGCGTACGTGATGTATCGAAGAGAAGATGTACTTTGATATGTCTTTGTAGTGTAAGGTCAAGGAATGCAAGCAGGTTGTTTGTTTTCTGTGTCGGTGTGTGATGGAATCAATAGGGGTTCCATGATCTATGCAAGCCAGGGTTGTTTGCTATGCAAACTAGCCCTGACAAATCCTGGGTCTACGAGAAGTACTTGATTGAGTTGAGTTGAACTAGTTTATTGACGTTGCCAGTAGTGACACTTCACCCGTGAGAACAGCGCTAATGCCTGCCCCAATTTGAAGACGGGTACACAGTTTCTGGGAAATGGGTAACAACCCCACTCCAATCGCTCGAACATTTTTGTGTATTCGATTATTAGTTTGTACATCACACAACAGTGCATGTAACACGCGCAACAAACGGCTGACATGACCAGAAACCGACCATGATACTAATCGTGGGCGATGTTATTGGGTAACGTTAAAAGAGGAGTTTTTGACAAGGATGTGCCAGAGGCAGGGGTAGAGAAAAGCTGGTACTGACGTAATCAGCAGCAGCGACCCCTGGCGCGCGAGAAGGTATTCTATTGACCGCGCTGGTCTTATGCGTGAAGTGAATGTCATCTTGAATTTTATTGATAGCATTTCCATTCCAAGAGGAGAGTAATCTAGTTTCCGAATCATTCAACCGGCTCTAGAAACGCTTTGCAAAAATGCGGCGTTCTGCAACCGTGGCGCCACTCGGTGGATGGCGGACTAGTTTAAACGGAAAAGTAACCGATGGTGATGCCACCTCGTGGAGTCTATTCAAACGAAGTTAAAATCGTAATCACTGCGACGGTATATGTAACAGAGGCAACATGCGTAGTGACCTGCGCGTGTAAACAACCTTGCTTGTGTCAAGTGAATGTTAAAATGGGGCAAATAGTGAAGCTGAATTAAGATCGATTTTACTTTCGACATCTGCAGGCACGATTGATCTGAACAACGCTGTGTTGCATCGTTAGTCTTCGGTTACAGTTTCACTGTTGGAGGTAGGTTAAAAAGAACGTTTGCGGTAATAAATGCGACCAAGTCACACACCCCCTGTTTGCCGTCCGGTACCGACAGAAAGTGTCAAATGTCCTGTGACCAGGTGACTGTCACCTCAGTGTAAATACAGGTCGGTTCCAAACAGAGTCTTTTCTGCGATACATCATAAACTAATATCTTAAAGCTTTGTAGATATATGTATCGAATTTAAACGCAAATGCTTGTCTACTAAATGAGCTGGTCAATTTATATGTAAGAATATGCCACGTTAATGAAAATAATTATGCAATAATGTCATGGTCACATTGATAACTCCCAGTGACAGTCACTGTCAGATGCAGTGACACTGTGTGGATATTGAGGTGGGTCAGTATTTCTGCAATATACTACATACTTTGAGTTTGACACAGCGACATAAAATACTACATGACCAATACCTGGCAATGTAGCTTAAATTACATGCAATCGCAGGCAAGAGTCAGAAGTTTGGCTTTGCATATGTAACTTTGAAGTCCCACAATTAACAAGTTTATATTTGGGTTATCTTCAATAACATGAAAATCTTGTTTTTAGTTGGATTCCCAATTCTTTGTACATGTTTCAATGTGGGCAGCGGTGGTTGCGTGGTAGAGCGCCGGACTGTCAGTCGAGAGGACGGTGGTTCAATCCCACCTACCGCCGTTTCAAAACTTAGGCAATTTCGTCCACCCCACATTTGCCTGTGTCTTTCGGAATAGACACTAAAAGCCGGTGGTCCCTTCTATCTGGTGTCTAGGCCAGGGGAGGTAAAAGATCCCACTCAGGGGTAAATGTGTAACCTGTAGTGGACTCACAAATTCTAGAGAACAACCCTGCGTTAGCCCAAGATTGGGCTGTTTGGAGGTAACCACCTGAGACCTATACAGGTTATCTTAGTACTGCTGTTAACAATGTAGGCATTGCTTGTGCGTGCTCTTAGTTTTAACACCTCCAACCAGACAGTGTTGGCCAATTTTTGTTATCCAGAATAGATTAGTAGTTTGTAAATTCTATGTATGCAGTATACATGGTAGGCATATAACATCTTGTTCATATGTAGGATACTCAAAGATTCCTTAGATAAATTACATAATTAGTACCACCCATAAAATATATATAACGGTAAGTCTAATGTTTGCAATATATACAATAAAATACAAAAGGATGCATTTATTTTTCACATTCATAAGGCACTGCCCTGTAAACGTAATTTTACAAAGCCACTACTGTGCATTAGATTTGTGCGTTAGATTTGTTCTGTAACAATGTTGTACTTGTTTGCAGATTTCACCATGTCTGAGTTTTGGTTGATCAGTGCCCCTGGTGAAAAAACATGTCAGCAGACATGGGAGACATTGAATAAGGCGACGATGAAACAAAACAACCTCTCAACAAACTACAAGTTTCATATTCCGGATCTGAAGGTAAAGTGAACTTTGGATTTAAGAAAAATACATATTAACTCAAGAACCAAGCGGCTATGTTTACATTTTAAGTTTAAAATATGTTAGTTAAATGCCTACTTACAAAATAATATTTGTGTTTACTGTTCCAAATTTTTGGAAATGTAGATATATATAGCATTCATTTATTATTTTCCCTGTGAGGAATAATTTGGGATAGGTAATAATAATAATTAAAACTTTATAAAGCACAATATTGACTGTGCTCAAAGCACTGTACAATAAAAGAAAACAATTGAACTGTGCAATCTGCATTTTAAAATCTGTAAAAGGTGTGAATGATACTTCCTCATTTATTATTTTCCATGTGATGAATAATTTTGGATAGGTAATAATAATAAATTTATTTATAAAGCACAAAATCAGCTATGCTCAAAGCGTTGTACAATAAAAGAAAACAATTGAACTATTCGATCTGCATTTTAAAAGCTGTAAAAATAAAACATCAGGCCTTAACTTAGTGTGTTATTGTTGTAAAGATATCACCAACAAGTTCATCAGATCGATATGAAAAGGATATATTTTTATTACTTCTATAGCAGAGACTGCATCTGGCAGAAACGGTTAATTTTTCCATGTGCTTGTGTCATTTCCTTGCCATGCTGTAATGTGTCTAGAACGAAGTCCTAGGGTCAGCTATATTTAGTAGGGTCAGTTGAGTGAACCAAAATGGAAGTAATGTTCTGGTAGGCTTTCAGTCTCTGCTGGTGAGGATTGTGGCACATGGATTTTCTTGACTTGCAGGTTGGCACGTTGGATGTCCTTGTTGGCTTGTCTGATGAGCTTGGGAAGACAGACACCTTTTGTGAAGGGTGAGTGGTTTTTGTGAGTGATGAGTGATATTTTTGTAAAGGGTAAATGATTGTTTTGTGAAATTTTGTGAAGAGTGAGTGATCGTTTTGTGAAGGGTGAATGATTGTTTTGTGAAGGGTGAATGATTGTTTTGTGAAAGGCGAGTGATCATTTTGTGAATGGTGAGTAACTGTTTTATTAAGGGTGAATGATAATTTTATTATAGTGATTGATCCTTCCTTATAAATTTAGTATGAAACCCGAGAAATAAACAATCAAAATGAGTGAGGAATTTTAATAATAATAATAATTGTTTACCATATTTAAGCATTAAGTTACATCTCTAAAGAACTTCAGATTTCACAAAATGTCTTCTTTGGTACTGTTAAAAAGTTGGATGATGTCATTGTATATTTGCAGAAGCACTTATTTGCCCTTGTTTAATAATACGAACTCTGAACTATCAAACATATATATGATAACATCTTCCAACTTCAGTTGTATTGACAAAGCCATCCTGCAAATGTTGAAAGGTAAATACATTTTTGGATCTGACAAAATACATTATTAAATTGATACTTAAATGTGAAATTGTATACATAATGTACTGTTATGACATTTCAGTGTTGCAAGGAAGGTCGCTCAGTACCTGGGCGACGTCCTTGAAGACCAACGAGACAAGTTGCAGGAGAATCTCCTCGCCAATGGAAGTACGTCATTTGTGTTTTTCTGACACCTGCTTATATTTCTTCTCTGCATTGATATCATTTATAAGACTGTATCATTACATACTTGACATTTATACTATTACCTACCAGACATGTTGTTCATGTGTATAAACATTTACATATATTTCCTCCTGAAAGAAAGCCTATCAGATCTTGATTATCTTGTTGGGATTTATGTTTTGTTCTAGGTGTACCTGGGGTAATACTCTGTGGCAAGCCTTTTGAATTTGCTCATCAGTTGTTGAAAATATAACAATTCTGCTGTCAATTAAAAACCTTTACTATCTTGCCTTTAGTTATCCACATTAGCTCCCTGGCACATCCATCTAAATGTCAGTTTTGAGATGGGCCAACATATTTGGCTTGGTACATCTCTGCTTGGTGTCAAGGGATGTAGCGATTTTACCTAAGTGTTATTAATAGCACAAAATGCCACTCAACTGGATGTCGCTACAGACAGAGAAGATGTTTTGTAACGTTTTGTATATGGTATTTGTTATGTAAAAACATGTTAAACAATGTGTACAATTTACATAATATTTTATGTCTATCTGTTATCCTGTATTCAATTCAATAACTTTATTCTGGTACATTACATCCATATAAAAAGGTATACTAGACTAATAACTGTTAACAATGACGACACGATGGTGATGTCTACAGTATATTACTACTCATGATACTCTGTAATATTGCATTCCCCTATTTAGCTGCACATGTCATAAAACTATACACATTTTCTTATCAACATTTTATACATGTATGGCATCCAACATACATGTATGAACCATAAGCTAGGTTAACAAAACTTAACGGATGGGGAAATAAAATAAAGGATTTTAGTTTTCCATGACACGGTCATAGATCAATCCGTAAAAGTTTGGGATCCAACATCCAAACCATCTAAGAGAAAGATGTTAACATGAACTTACACAACACCTCAATTATAGTTAGACATTGATATACTGAGTGTGACATTGTGGTTTGTGCACAGTGGAGTTGGCCAACTACATCACACACTTCCAGTGGGACATGGCCAAGTACCCCATCAGGCAGACACTCAAGGGCATCATCGACATCATCACCAAGGTCAGATACAAGTCAAAATGTATCAGCTATTGGCAGTTTTGTGACAATTGTTTTGCTGTGTCCAAGCAAGTTACCATGCTAGCAAGCCACGTGCAATTTCGGTACTAATTAATGCATGCTTATCCATGCGCTAAGGGGTCGTTCAAAATTGTCAAAATTTTCCAAAGTGTACAGAAAGGCTTCTTGACACCCCTGCCCCTCTCTAGAGAGTACACTAAACATGTTAATCAGTGTGACTAATATGTACCAGGGGCAGAAACTAACTTTTTTTACCACTAGTCCACCGGACTAGTGGCCAGGAAAGTTCACTAGTCCGCAGCCAAATCCACTAGTCCCGTCAAATTCATCAACTCGGAGTCAAGATGACCAAATTATATGCAAAATTTATTTACGAAAAACATACCAGGTAGTAACGATAATGCACCTCTCTCAATCTGCATGATCCAAGTACTTGTCACAACTGGCATCATTGTCCCACTCTACACAATACTGGCCTTGACATTAAACTTTTGCATACACTGGCCCGGGGGCCAGTATATTTCAAAAGTTACTGCCCCCAAAAAAGTTACTGGCCCGAATATTGTAAAAAAAATATGCTGCTACCAAGGTGCCCATCACTTTATAAGACCAAGTTTCGACAGGAGTGACACCATGAAGACTATCTGAAGCTCTTATGTTGCATGCGTTTATTTTTAATGTACATTATTCAGATTGCAACAATAAAAAGAGAGAACTCGACGTTAAATGAAATGTTTTAATTGTGGTGTAAGTCTGGTAATATAAAATCTGAGGGAACGTTCACACTATACAATTTTAGCACATTTATTTATAAACTTTACATGGATTAAAATTACTATATATTATGAGAAATTAAATATTAACCTCAATGACAACAGTCAACGTCTTCTGTGAGTGTTGTGTGTCTTCTAAATATTAAATAATAAAGTCAGTTTAAATTCGATAAATAATATAAAACAAAAACGTGTTTTCATATTTAATATTAACAATTGATTTGCTCGTTGGCAATATCTATTAATTAATAGTTGGTTTTGCATAACTGCATTGAGACTAGTCTAAAGCAAAGTCGGCGAAGTCGAATTCATGACTTTGTCTTTGACTGTTTTGATATGCTTGGGGCTTGAAGCTATAGCTGTCTGTCATGAAAAACATTTCTTAGTTTTGGTTGTGCCTGAAAACTATTACTGCAGAATCAGGCATACATGATACCATGATAAATTAGCACTAGAACGCATATAACCCGTGCCCCATCTAATGACAAGCTATATAGCTTGTCATTAGATGGGGCACGGATATATCCTATGACTATGTAAACATCTCGTCTGTGTGTGAGGCAGAGGCTGTCCAAAACACTTGTCCTCTTTCTTCCAAGATTGTTTTACAAAATCTACCGCTGCAGGAATGGTCGTTTGCAACACTATCAAACGTTTCATAGTATAATTACGTAGATGTCTTTCCACTACGGAATGTGAACTAGCGTTTTATCATGCAGACTGCAACGACATCGCCTACCATCCATAGCCAACGGCAATGTGTAACACGATCGCTGATTGGGTGAATAATGAGTGACTCCCGCAATTTGCCAATCACGCAAGCATTTATAAAATATGACTTCCACAGTACATGGAAATAGTTGTATTCGCACGACAACATTTTAGACATATTGCGTAATAAGTTATATATAAAATATAACAAAACGAACGTTAATAAATAGACTCATGTTATTAAAGTCGTTCCATTTTTCTGTGAAGGGTCGGGTTACGGAAACATCGACGGTGGTCAGTAGGGCCAGGGGATTGAAACCACTTGATATTAAATTTAAAAACTGGTGGCCCGAACTGGTCCGACAGCTTTAAAACACGCGTCGGGTCATCGCGCCAGTGCCAATTTCAAGCCCGGCCGATAATACACGTTGCTATTCTTACGAAAAATTACGCGAAATTGGTGCAAAATGGCGGCGTATTTCAATTATAAAATTATCAACTTTTGTAACACCAGGTGGTGCCACTGAAATTTCTGATGAATTCAGTAGTCCACCGGACTACCGAGTTGTAATATTTACTAGTCCGTTGCACAATCTGGTAGTCTCGGACTAGCGGACGGTCCTTAATTTCCGACCCTGTGTACCGACAATAGCAAATAAGTTACAATTGTTTTACATGTATTTTAATTGTATAATATACAGCACTAGCCTCAGTTACCCATGCACCATGGGATGGCAGCATATTCCAGCCCCTCACTCTCTTCTTGGTCTCGTCACACAGCCATGCGAGTGTCAGTAAAAATAAATGTTGATTTCTCCGAAGAAAAATACATGGAAGCCTCTGACCCCTTTCCCCTAGTTGCCTAGTGTGCACAGTTTAAACAGAAAATTGACAATTATTAATGACCCCCCAATGTTGCTCTGTTGTAAATCTGTTTTATTCGTTCGCGAGAACCCAGAAGAATGAAAACGGTATCACTGGAAAGCTCAATGATTTGTCTTTGTGATTTTGACTTTGTGCTGTTCTCATGGTGATCAGCCAGGGCTAGTCTCCCTAGCAAACAGCCCTGGCTTGTGAGGTTGACTAAGACAGATAAACATGAAACAATAAACAGCAACAATGTCCATTCTAACGATAATGATACAGTCAAACTTTACCTTACAGTGACCTCTGAAATACAGCCACCTCAGAATTAAGGTCACGCTGGTGGGACATTTCCAAATTATTTTCTTAATGGCAAAATGTAGGAATTTAGTCATGTTTTGGTCACTTTTGCCCTGTTTCTTACTATTAAGGTCACCGTCCTTAATACTAATGACTGTGTGCATGAAACGTTCACATTTTTAGTACATAATCTGTTTTCTTGTGTGTAGCAAGTCAGCCAGATTGACACAGACTTGAAGGCGAAGGCCTCGGCCTACAACAACCTCAAGGGCAGTCTACAGACCCTGGAGCGGAAAGCCACGTACGTAGCAAACAGCACTGTCACTGACTGTCACTGTCTGTCACTGTCTGTCACTGACTGTCACTGTCTGTCAACTTATTTGAGGTGCACTGGCATTACACGGTTAAATCACTATAAATTTATGGGTCGGGTATTCTCTTTATTACCTGTTGAATTACTGTTATAAATATCAGCCTGTTGAAGGTAGCAGTATAGATCATATCAGCCAATAATCTTACACCAATACCCATATTAATAGAGGAAGACATACCTGGCTTTTCACTGGTATGGAAAACACTGAACCAAGCAAATTTCAACTGCCCATCAAAGGTTCAAGCGTATTGGATTCTCATGCCTGGTCGTGATTGCCTCCATATTTCCACATTTCTAAACAACTTTTTGTTCCTAAAACTAAACTCAATATTGTCAAACATGCTTTCTCTGTAGCTGGGCCAACAATCTGGAATCAACTCTTACATTCATAAATTATAGCCACTTTTTGTAAAAGAAAATAACTAAAAAACATATTTGTTTGAGATTCTATTTCTACCATAACTTTTTGGTGGTCCATGCTCCAATGGTGACACTTGCTTGTCCCTATTTAGGATTATGCATAACAATTTTGCTTGTTGCACCCATGAGCTTGAATTTATAATGATGTAGGCAGTATAGAAGTGATTACATTATATTATAATTACAAGTCCTATAGATACTGAATGCTACTCATTGTTTACTTGCATGTCTATTGGGCATGTCTATTGTCTGTTAGGCTACTAAACGCAAAATCGGGGAGGGGAAAATGACCGGGGAGGGATGGGGGGATACAATGGGGCGAACTACTTTCCTACAACTTTGCACTATCACTACTAATTGTCACTACTAATATCGTTGTGTTATGTGAATATTTATCACAAGAATTTCCTCTATGTGAGACTATTAAAGGATATTGTATTGTGTAATAAAGAGCAGTGACCCAGCAGCAAAAGAGTCACTTTGATTCGTGGCCCACAATTACAGCTGGGAGACATCTGGATGCACGTTGGCCTCTGCCCTCTCCTGGCCAACCCTGGACCAGAGGAGGGCTGAGGCCAGACTTTGCACACTGTGCAAAATTACCAACAATCTTGTAGACATCAATCCCAATCAATACCTCATACCCGGACACAGCCAAACAAGATCCAACCACCCACACAAATACAGACAAATATCCACCTCTCACAACTATTATAAATACAGTTTTTTCCCCGGAACAATAGCCCAGTGGAACAAACTTCCACCTAACGTGTTTACCCACAACAGTCTTGACACCTTCAAGGGTGCATTGCAGGATATTAACCTGACAACTGCACCCTTGAGGCACCTCTAATAGACAACATACCCCACCACCCCAGCCTCCCTCCACATCCCATCCCTACCACACCCATATCATCCCCCAACATTAAATTGTACTTTTCCCCACCCACCCCATCCTAATTCCACATTCCCAAGCACACATACTCTTATTCCACTTCCAGATAACATGAAGCCAGCCATCCTGAAACCAACCACCCTCACTAGTGCGTGATGCCCCAGTAGGGGTTTTGTACTACAAATCATCAGAATCAGAAACTTTGATGGTTTCTGTTACAGCGGCAGTTTGCTGACCCGGAGTGTGGCCGACCTGGTGAGGAAGGAAGACTTTGTGCAGGACTCGGAGTACCTCACCACACTACTGGTCGTTGTTCCCAGGTAACTCACCACACTACTGGTCGTTGTTCCCAGGTAACAAGTCACACTCCACATAGCTCCATCTTGAGCTTTTCTGACAGATTTATCAAAGTTGGTGGACAGAATAATTCACACAAGACTATTGTCGTAGTTGACTACACCATACTGGAGATTGTTGAATCAGTTGTTTTCTTTCATTGTCATTATCTTTCATCTTCATTATCTATCGAAGAAATTCCAGTAATCCTATTTACTAAACATTACATGTGACACCAACCGTGAAGCTTCATGTTTCAACAAGCAATAAGCCAGGAGGGCAGGAACTGGCAAGAGATCAGTCAAACTGAGGGGGGAAAAAAGTTTGGTTTTGAAAGAAAGTAGTATAAATAAGATAAAATGGAAAGTTTTGAGTTGACTGTCAATCAGCTTATTGCAAATGAAC
The DNA here is from genome assembly GCA_964017155.1 of Oasisia sp. SBJ-2009. NCBI lineage: Eukaryota > Metazoa > Annelida > Polychaeta > Sabellida > Siboglinidae > Oasisia > Oasisia sp. SBJ-2009. Next base: position 40,934,936 of record OZ024857.1, on the reverse strand, counting down.
ACAGGTGAGCATGTGACAGGTGATGAGGACTCTGTGTTATAGGTCTCATTGTTTCTGGCAGTCGGCAGATTTATATTAACTGACTAACCTGTATATTGTGGTAACAGTGTTATGAACCTGTGATGTCTCTACTCTATGCTGGCACTGAGGGTGGACATTGTCAGAGTGCTTGTCAGTGATTCTTTTTTTAGTTGGGACCAACATTTAATGTGATTTCCAAGTCATGAGGGATACAATCCCCAGTGTTGACAGCCATGTTTTACACCAAATACACCATGCCAGGCAAATGTGCTAACCGCTATAATGTTACATCTGTTTGACAGGAGTGGATACCGGGACTGGTACGCCCAGTACGAGAAGCTCAGCGACATGGTGGTGCCCCGCTCCAGCAAGTGAGTACCGCACACTGGTTTTTTATCAGCAGCAGTAGTTCAAATAATAGAAACACAGTACGGAGGAACCGCGGTATTGGAACGCCTTAGTTAAGGTCACTTGCCCAGTTTTGTAGATAACCCTAATACCAAGGGGACATTCCACTGTACATGTATTTTATCAACATGGCTTATATTACTATGAAAGATAAAAAGCAACACTAAAATTAATTGTGTGTTGCTCTCATCTTATATCAATGATGGTTATACATTCACAGACACGTATGCAAGCAAGCATGCATGCATGCACACACATACATACACGCAGAACAAAGTTCACACAAGGGCCCTTCTATGAAGGTTGAATTATGTTCCATGCAAGGCTGCTTAAATGTCAACTGTCTCCTGTGTGTCAGGTTGGTCTTTGAGGACAAGGAGCACGGTCTGTTCACAGTGACACTCTTCCTCAAGGTGGTTGATGAATACAAGACACACTGCCGTACTAACAAGTAAGTACGGTGCATATTCATCTTTATTGACATCACCTGTCACAGCAAACTTGATGTGAAGTTACAAAGGCATGTTCTGCATGCAAGCCAAAAATAGTCGAGGTCATTTCACATATGTATTCCATATAAAATATGTTCTCAAGTCCAGTATATTTTCCTCTGAAAATTATTAAAATGAATAGTAAAATGGTAAAATTATTAATATTTAGTTGCTGTGGGCATTGTGATCCATTTCTGGTTTTTTTTTAACATTTTTTAAAGTTGGCTTCATTTTAGTCAAAATAAAAAAGAAATATATTTCAACAAATTAGGTACAGTTTGTAAGCAATTTGTCAGTCAAATGGACAAATGATATAGAACTCTGTTTTACAATTTTGCAACTCATTTTGCTTTGTGCATTCTCTGTTGTTGAAAACTTGGTAAGGAACTCTCGATGTTCTAGCTCCCACTAAGCTAACTACTTGAAACAACGAACAACAGCACTACATGCAGCAGTGACATTTATGTTGCTAAATTATGAGAATCCTATGAATCATTTGACCAAACAAACTTTCTGCAATGTTACCATCAGTGTGACTGATGTCAGCTTCTGTGCGCAGGTTCACAGTGCGTGACTTTGTGTACAATGAGGATGAAGTGAACGCGGGGAAGAACGAACTCACAAAACTGGCCTCGGACAAGAAGAAACAGTTTGTGAGTTGATGACTAGTACTATGTGGTTGCTATTGCAGCAAATATTGATTGGTTATTATATGTGTCACCCTCAGTGTCATAGCGATTTGTTGCTGCCAGTATCAACCTCCAGTCAGACATATTGGTTGCTGCCATTGTTGTCTTCAAACCATTCCATACTGGCTGTTGTCAGAGTCACAGTCAATATGTAATGAGTGATTTCCCTGGTGAGATATTTAAGCAAAAGTGCTGATCTAAGCCTTGATGCAGGTCATGTCGACTTTGAAGCAGGTCATGTAGACCAGAGTACAGGCCATGTCAACCTACCTAAAAGCAGGTCGTGCAGTTAATCGGTATTGATTACACAGATGTTTGATGCAAGTCTCCATCATCCAAAAAGTCAGTGTAGCATGGTGTGAGATGTCCTTTTAGCTGACACACTGACCATATATGTGGGTGTTTTAGGGTCTACCAGTGCACTGTGACACTGACCTTGTATTTGTGTGTTTCAGGGCCCACTGGTGCGCTGGTTGAAGGTGAACTTCAGTGAGGCGTTTACAGCCTGGATCCACATCAAGGCACTGAGAGCATTTGTTGAATCTGTACTACGGTAAGTTAGCATGACAAGACAGATATAATAACACCATGTGCTATCCCTTACTGTAGCAAACATGTCTTCATCTGTCACCTCAATGCAAGACAGCTGTCTTCTCAGTGATTCCAGTCAGTGTTTACATCTTAAGCCAGCGTACTCTGTACAAGTTTTGTTGTAAGTCAGACATTTTGCCTTAGTAAAAACTTTCTAAAACTTATCTTTTGTTGTCCAGACCAACACAACAAAAGTCTGGCCAATTTGACAATTGAATCAGCAAGACTTTTGTTGTTAATATATGTGGGTAGATTGCACAATGTTGCTACTATATGCCAATCAGCAACACAACAAAATTGTTGTTGTGACAACGAGCCAATCGCATCATGCGCAGTCACTGGTGATCATGACCAACAAACATGTGTCTGCATTTTCCTATGTCTTCGCCATACTGATGTAGCTTATTGCTGTAGGTACGGTCTGCCGGTGAACTTCCAGGCGATGTTGTTGTAGCCATGTTGTTGCTGTAGGTACTGTCTGCCAGTGAACTTCCAGGCGATGTTGTTGTAGCCGTGTTGTTGCTGTAGGTACGGTCTGCCGGTGAACTTCCAGGTGATGTTGTAGCCATGTTGTTGCTGTAGGTACGGTCTGCCGGTGAACTTCCAGGCGATGTTGTTGTAGCCGTGTTGTTGCTGTAGGTACGGTCTGCCAGTGAACTTCCAGGCAATGTTGTTGTAGCCATGTTGTTGCTGTAGGTATGGTCTGCCAGTGAACTTCCAGGCGATGTTGTTGTAGCCGTGTTGTTGCTGTAGGTACGGTCTGTCAATGAACTTCCAGGCGATGTTGTTGTAGCCGTGTTGTTGCTGTAGGTACAGTCTGCCGGTGAACTTCCAGGCGATGTTGTTGTAGCCATGTTGTTGCTGTAGGTATGGTCTGCCGGTGAACTTCCAGGCGATGTTGTTGTAGCCATGTTGTTGCTGTAGGTACGGTCTGCCAATGAACTTCCAGGCGATGTTGTTGTAGCCGTGTTGTTGCTGTAGGTATGGTCTGCCGGTGAACTTCCAGGCGATGTTGATGGAGCCTCAGAAGCGCCAGACCAAGCGACTGAGAGAAGTCCTCAACAACCTCTACGCCCACCTCGACAGCTCCAACTCCAACGACTCCAAGCAGGAAGTGAGTACAGCTGTCACCTCCAGTGTCACCTACATAAGAGATACTTGTAATACCTTTCCTTGACTAAGGTCTCATAGTCAGTGAGGATACTGTACTTCTTCTCCAGGTCACTTTATCTCTGCCCATCCAACAACCCTAGTTCGTGTCTTTCATTTTTCGTAATTCTTTGCTAGATTGTTTTTAATGCCTGACTTCCGGTTTGCCTGCAGGCATCCGTGATCAAGATGTAAGGGAATGGCTGTCTTCTTCCATTTAAAACTCAAACACAGTTGCGTGTTTCTTCAAGAAGAAAGACTAAAAACCATTGTTTCTCTCTCCCTAGTATCTTTGCCAGAAAAACTACATATCACTCTTAGAGTAGGTGTTTACTTTACTATGCACTCCCCATCTCGAAAAATAAGAAAAAAAACTGTGTTCATGCTGTCGGAATTGCGACCTGAATATTTATAACAACAGTAAATTCATGATGTGTTCTTATAGGTTAAAAGATACTTGCTTTATTGATCTCAGAATGTGTTTAACCTACCTATATGCATGTGCTTTCAGCAGATGGTTGACATTCCGGGCATCACCCTTGGGCAGGCAGACTACTATCCCTACATCTACTACAAGATCAACATAGACATGGTGGAGAACAAGTTATGAGGCGGCGACCAGAAGCCATCTGGTTGGCCCGGTTCAACCCTTCTCACAGGCTCAACTCATTAGTTATGTGTGTAGATTATATCGGATGGTGGGAAACATTCCATTAGAATCATGATTAACATCGGCAACAATTACACAGGTCACACCTAAAGTTGGCGCTTTGTTTTCTTGTTGGTAAAAATAAAACAATTGCACATTCTCAAATCTAACGTCCCGATGTGATGGTCCATATAAACTAATTGAAACTGTGTTTGATTAACAGATGGGAATGGCTCAGTGATGTTAGTTTTACTGAAAGTGTATACTGAAAGGTGTGACGTAGCATTTATAAATAATTATACATTTAGACGCTGGATTCCTAGTTGTGTAGGCTTCACTAATATCTCACTGCCATTGTGAAGTGTCATCGGGAATAGCCTGCAGGTTGACAGAGAAGGTATGCATTTATTAACCAAACTGTAATGCTGGTGCCAAATTGAATGTGAGCATATAAGTTGCAAAACTACTCCTGCTGATTTGGGTGATGTAAAATGATGAACACTTGTGCAACATTTTGTGTGTTTCTATATACGTGTAGATAGATCACAACATGGGTTCTTGTTTACGGGACAATACATACTGTTTACACTCTGTACATTACCATGGCGACCATGTTTTTTCTTGCAGAAAGGTTTAAATATCTTGTCATCAGAGAGATATCATGTTAAGCGATTATTAGAATTAACCATTGCGCAAGGCTTAACATGTTGTCATGACATTCTGAATATAAATGCTCCATTAAGTTATTCGTTTGTTCTACATGCAAATGTGATTGAGGATCTTGATGAAAATGATGGATATTTGAAAATTTAGTTTGTATATTGACAGAAGTTCAAAACAGGTGCTGAAAAAATGCTTGTGATTTGTATATAAATAGTTGTGTCCGCATAGACTTGGCCGGACTTGCTGACAATGTGTATTTGGTTGTAATTTTAGATAATCATATGCTTAGATAACACATGTATGCCTAAATAACACACTTCTCTGCACAAATCTAGGTGTTGACACAGCATGATGATTTTGTTAGTTATGTAAAATTAACAATATTACGCATTACAAACGTAAAAAACAAGTTTCTTTGAGCTGACATTGTATGAAATACACGAACATTAGTTTTTACAATTTTGTTGTGAGATAACTTGACCCCTAAGCCTGTTTAACCAGTGCAATATGTGGCATTTATGGTTCTTTTGGTTCAGGGTTTCCAGAAAGATTCACAATTAAATATAGTAATTGTGTGTGATGTAGTGTCCCACGGAATATATCTGTAACATCAAACTACATAACGCACAAGACAAGATCACTATTACAACTGTGTCAAGGATTCTCACATTGTGTTTAATCAATATTGTAAATTCAATGGTTCTGTTGAAGCAGTAGTGAACAAAACCAGTGTAAGTTATGAACAAAACCAGTGTATATTTTGCTTAGTGGTATCAATAATTTGTTGAAGTTAAATGTATATATTGCCGTGAGGAATGTACTGTTCTAATATAGGATTTATAATTGTATACACAGGCAAGTGTGACATGGCTTTTGTCTGTTGTACAGCACAGATAGAGTATACGTAAATAAAGAAACACATTAACAACATTTATAGTATTTCTTTCATTTTAATAACTGCCAACTTCAAGTACACTTTTGTATTAATAACTGCTGACTTATACTGACAGAAGAATAAAAATTCAACACTTGATATGTCATTATTTTGTTTGTTTCACATTAGTAACACAGATTAATTGTCGAGTATTTATTTTTATTTGTGCTGTAGCTTAGTAAAATTTCCACGAAGTTCACTCTGCATCATCCAAAGAACAACCGGTCAGTTTCACACATCACAAACAAGGGAGTGTTTTTGAATGGAATAAAATGTACAACGGCACCTCGCTATATGGAATGTGATGAAGTTTGGTCAAACTGTTCCTAAAATGCACGAATATATAAAACAGTAGAGGTCGGTTCAGGGATTTCAAGTGTTCCTTCTGAAAATAAATGTACCATGCATCAGAATTTCTTACAGCAATAGCTCCCTGCAATTGTATTCAGCATTCATAAAACTATCATCCAAGTATCACAAAACAAACCAAATCAAACACTAGTCATTTCAAAGTCAACTAAGCAAACAAATGCAAGAGAAATGAATTATCACAAGATAACTTAATCCAAACTTTCCAGATCCATGTCCAACTTCTCGCGTTCTGTTGTACCAGATGCCGCTACCGATTTTGCGTTTTGTTCCTGCTGCGTTAACCCTGCGTCTCCCTTGACTTTCTCGCTGTCTCCACAGCTTCCTTCACATTCCGTCTCCTCCGCGACTACTTCTATTTCTTCTTTTGTTCCCTGGGTCTCTGGTACCTTCATGTCTTCTGTATGGTTTGCCTCTGCGACAGATGCTTCCTGTGTCTCTGGCCCCCAGACATGCCTCACCCTACCGCCGTCACCTGCGGCTGTCATGCTCTCAGCATCCAGCGTCATGTCACACGCAATGTCATCGGAGTGGATCTCTTCAATTAGGATCCGTGACGATTTGGGCTCATTCGATGGTAGTTCCGGCTTTGTTGAGATTTCAGTGAGAGGCGGCTCGCATATTGCCTCATCCTCATTGTCAATGCCTTCGTCTTCGCTCTCGTCTTCCTCCTCGTTTTCTAACTCCTCGATCACGGGTCGGTAGGATGGCTGCACGGTACATACAATGTCACAGTCAGTAAAACAACTCATTTTATCATAAAACATGTTCATTGGTAAAGAAAATTGTGGTTTTATAGTTTTGTTATTAAAACGGTGACATACCAGTGGGTATGCTACTAGAAACATGGTTGATCACAGGATGTGTCTAAAACTATGTCACAGGTGATGTTATATGACCTACAACTGTTCACTGAAATGTGCCCTCCCTCCCTCCCTCCCTCCCTCCACCCATCTACCCCCCCAACCCACACAAGAGATCAAATCATTGTTGGCAAAATTCAGTACTCTGAACGTTTGCCAACTTTCCCCACATCTCGTTGAAACTCGATCTACCCCCAAATTATGGGCACTGAAACTAAGCCACATAAACTACAATTATTATTTGTTATCTATGCATTACTATACTGAAGAGATCAAACATCAATTATAATAGTTCTTCATTTATACTAATACATTTTTTTTTAAATTGTTTCATGTCCATTGTTTGATCAACTGTTGGTCACTCACCCGAGATGCTTGTGTCTCGACTGTCTCCAGTTCACTGATGTCGACATCTTCTAGGTCAGGCAGGTCCTGGCACACAACACAGAAAATTCATTCATAAATAATTGTTCATGGTGGTGTGCATAAAATTGAAATTTTAAGGATATTTTTACATTTTAATTATAAGAGTTGAATGACCTCTGATTTAAATGTATATTGAAGTTTGCAGTGGCAGGTAATGGAATTAATTGCTCACACCGAAGACCAGACTTATTCTTTGTGTGGAACTAGTTCTGTTTGATTTGAGATTAGAACATTTTGAGGAAAAATATAAATGCACCCTTTCCACTGTCTTCCAAATTCATGCCTGACAATCATAGGCCCATAAACACACGTTTCCCAAAATTCCAATATATGACAATATTAACTACTGTTACAATATAAAAATAAACTTTTTTCCATGATTGCTAATCTGAGCTATCATTGGATATTATCCACATGTATTTCTACACCACACCACTCATTCATCGGATGTCCTGCTGTGGAACATTTGGCACTCACATGGTTATTGAGTGAACAGAATTTGGAGTGTATGAAAAGGTAAATACAATCAAATCCTACCTCCAAGTCATCTGTTTCATCCTGTACATTGCTGGAAGGTTCTGCAATACAAAGAATTGGCCACAATAAGCACAAGAGTACAGATGTTTGCCAGCAGGCAATATTCACAACAGAATATATACATTCATTGTATGTTAAACTATGGTTTTAGGCACCTTCCCACAAGCTGGTACACTTTCGTGTGAAAACAGTGCACTTCCGTTTATTATAAAGTTTATTATAAAAAAAAACTACTATGGTATATTAGCTATTAGTGAGCTACTATTGCCACTATAATTTATTACTCTATAAAATAATAACACTGACTAAATCTTACATAATTCACCAATTTTAACTTGTTATCCAATCAAATATGACAGTCTTCCAATAGGCAACCTTCAGTACTCAGCATAAAGTTACTACACAATAATCATGCAACACGTACACAGCTGCCTGTGAGTAGCACCTAAAGTACAGCTATATGTGGGACAACATCCTGATGTGCTTGCCCCAAGACAACTGTAAATGTGACTGCTAAAACACATTCCAGGCGATGAACGATGTCTTATACTGAACCAAGACAAATTGCTGGTTTTAACAAATATACAAATTTGCAACTAAAGCATGATTACTCCGACACGACAACTACCAGGGGTACACAGATCACCAAATGACTTCGATCCGACAATTACACAGATCACCAAATGACTTCGATCCGACAATTACACAGATCACCAAATGACCAGATCCATATGGACCGCCTTACCTTCTTCCATCATGAATATATCCGCCACTTGTTTCTGCCGTGTGCCTTGTCCGGACGAAAAAATACTTGCTCCCGCCTCCTCTCCCTTGGCCCTGATCATGGGTAGTTCTTCCACCTCTATGCTGCGTGATTCCTTGTTTTCCTCGTCTCCTGAGCCGGCCTCAGGCATGTCCTCCCCGTACAGCCAGTCGACAGTGCCTGGCTCCACGTGGATGTCGTCAGTGGGGAGTCCCCGTCTCTCCGCATCCTCCTTCCTCTCAGCCTCCATGCGCTGGGCCTCGATGCGATGTCTCACCTGTGTGAGGGCTGAGGACAAACGTCTTCTTGAGCAACATAGTGACACACACACGGACAGCTTCAACTAGACATATTTCATCTTATCTTATTTTTACACCTATGTATTAACATTTATATGTGCCATCGTTTAGTATGTGTTTTGCATGTAAAAAGGGTATTAATTAGTTTTATTTATTTATTTATTTTACTCATCGTCGTTAATTCTATATAATATTTAATTAACAGTTTTAAATATGAATAATTTAACGTTTCTACATTTTTTATCTGAAAGTTAATTTTACACTTGTATTTATTATTATTATTAGTTTTAACGCATAATAAATAGCTTTATATTTTATTGTACAGCGCTTTGAGCATATTTGGATATTGCGCTTTATAAATAATAAATATTATTATTATTATATTCCCTGTACGGTTTTCCAATGTACTTAATGGTTCAGTTAAACCTTGTAAAGGTGTGTATTGCCAAAATTACGGTAACCTCACTTCACCCCGATATCACAATCACTGTGTTATTACTTTTCCTCAAATAAAGGGAATTGGTCTTGCTTATATAGTTATCCCATTGGACTGGTCAAGCCACTGGCTCAACAATGACAAAATGATTGCCATAACATTAAAATATAAGGAATTAGTCTTGTTGATAAGGTCACTGAGCTGTTTAAGTTACTTTGACACAGTCACAAAAGCTACCTTTAACAATAAGGTTCCATCCCAGTAGTAAAAGATTAATTTTATAATGTCATATTTATAGCACAATTTTCAATGGGTCATGCTATAATCATAAACACTCCTACATCAGCAGTTATGTATAATCTGCTCTTGTTCAGATATACAATTCACAACATGAAGTTTTTTTTAACAATTTAATCAACAGATCATCGTAGTTCTAAAAACGAATTGCTAACAATCTTAGAAAGAATAAATAATACCTAAAACAATTATTTCATAATATAAATATATTTTTGTAAATTAAGATTTGTTCATTCGCTGACATTCCTTTTTTATTTATTTGTTCACTTCCCATCCAATTTTTCTCCCATCTATTCTTCTCTTTCCTGGGTGCAATCTAACTTTCAATCTTTCTGTTCTTGCATTGAAAATTTTATTTCAACCCCCATAACCAATATTATTTATTCTCTCCCTCCATTGATCCATTCACTATTACTCTGTAATGGTAATTACTATAAAACATAGAATGTATTTTTATTCAAATTCTCTCCATAAACTTTTGTCTCCAAAGAGACCCTTATCTACCTTCTTTCATAATTATGCTTGATGATTTTGTATGTCATGTCTCTGAGCTTGGATTCTCAAGGATATAGGTGCTGTAGACATTTTACTATTATTTTTATTATCAAAGCATCCCTGTGTTGCTCCTCACCATCGATGCTGTCCTGGATCTTCTTCCTCTCCTTGCTTCCCCACAGCTCCCTCTCCGCCCTCTCAGCCTCCCGCCCTCCAACACCCCTGGAACACAAACTCACGCTTATGAATTCTACACGTCTGGAAGGAAGACTATGTTTACATACATAGTACCGTGTTTCTGATTGCACTTATTGTTATAACGCAATGTCCTGCAGTCAAGATGCTGTTATGAAGATTGTTTCAGGGTCTTTCACCCAGTTCAGGGTCCAAAAGAAAAGGTGGTATAACACACATTTAAAGTACATGACCTACATAAGAATGTGTAAACACAATAAGACATGTGACCTGACAGTCTGACACATCAAAGGGGCATCAAAAATAAAATTATGGAACACGTTTTTGTTCTTTCATTATTTCAAAATAACAGTTCATAAGCTTTACAATTATACCTCGGTCATCACTTGAAATACCTTCAGTAGATTGTAATGTACTACTAAAACTGAAGCAAAGTATTAAAATCCGATGTTTATAGAAAATCAGATCTAAAAATTGGGATATATATGAAGAAAACAATGCCAACAGCAAACATGCATATATTTAGCATTTTATTCAGGAAAACAAACTGGACATTGAAAGATGGGATTATAGGGAAGACATTTCTGCTCATATCACAAAATTAATGGGATATAACTTAGACATCTGTTTTGGCTTGTGTGCAGAACAGATCTATATGACGTCGCAACAAACACATAACATTCTCGTAATGTTAGCAGAAGGTCATAATTAGATTATGCAGTAACGTTCCTATACAACGTTAAGGGAACATAATGAAAATTAAAAAAAAACATTAGGAGAACGTTACCGGCTAACATTATTGTCACATAGAAATAACGTTCTCATAAGGTTCTGGTAACCTGATTTTGTTAGCTGGGTTAATATTCAGTCCACTATCAGAATGAGACCTACCACGCTTCTGCACATGCTCGGTCCTTGGGGAACACCGGCCGGTCGTCAAGATGACACAGGTTCTTCTGTAAACAAAACGAATCTTTCTTTAGGTTTGTTTGCACCAAAACAACACCAAAACAACACCAAAACAAGGAACTTCAGAGGGTAGAATTGCTGTGTATTCCAATACGTGTACTAAGTGGTATATATACATACCAGTCGGACAATGAAGGTCTTCCTGTAGTCGGGGATCTGTCTGATGACAGGATTACCCATCAGGTTGAGTACTTTCTGTGGAAACAAAGTTTTGGTTATTAACATATTCATAAAAGTTTGTTTTTATACAGTGCTACATCCAGTCTTTAGGAGTGTTGTATGTAAGAATATTACACTTCCCTCACAGCAGATTACATTACTTCATCCAAACATCATCTCAATGTCTCTATAAAGCATTCAGCCACGCCCTGAAATTACTCAATGAAAACTATTCATATGCAAATATCCACCAGTGTCTACAACCAGATACTCATACATATGGGTGAGTGAAATGGTGTATCATGGAGCTAATGAATCTGCCTAACTTTTTAAATGGCCACAAGGAGATAGATTCAAACACAGAATTACTTGACAAAGGGAGAAAGTACTAATATCATTCCCATTTAACGCATACCCCAGGGCGTATAACAAGCACGTGAACTACGCGTAACATAAATCTTAGACCACTGCAAAACATATTTACCAGACCAGACATTCGTTCAAAGACATCCAGAATCTTGGGGTCATTGAGTTTGTTGTGTGAAAGGTCAAGGACACTTATTTCGTGACATTCGGTGAGATGTTCAAGGTCATCCGCTGTCGAGAGTCGGTTGTGTGAGATCTGTAGGGTGTGTAACTCAGGCAGACAGGCTGCAAGCAAACGATGAAGATGTGTGTAGTAAATATATATATTGTTCATGGCTCCAAGAATGGTGTGTGTGGGGGTGTTGGGTGGTTTCTAGCCCCCACATTTATTTTGCTTAGATAGCTAGTTGTTTAGATAATTTCTTGTGCAATCCCACATTTATGTTTCTTAGGGGATTTGCTTTATTTATCTAAGCCAACGGCAATGCCCATCGTTTTGTTTACTTTGTCATTTCTCTTTGTTTGTGTAATTAAAGGCATTGTCATTTCCACCAATTTTGCTTCTGTACTTTCTCGCTATCTCACGCTCCATAAACTGAGCAAAGCACAGCAGGCTCCCTTTACTTCTTTTTAGCTTGGTGCCAGTGAGCAAAATAGCATAGCATTTCTTTAAAAAAAGTAAATAAATAAATTACCTATTAGGTATAATTATATGGCTATTAGACATAATTAATTATACATGCGTCCAACACAATGAACTCTGACCTAGTTCTGGGTGACACTGACCTAGATTCTCTATCTTGGAGATGCAGTTGTTGCTGACGTTGAGGGAATCCAGCCTCTGGAGCGGCTCCAGATTGGAGATGTGGTTGATGAGGTTCTGCTGGAGGTAGAGGCACCGCAGCTCCACCTGGTGGTCGAGGTTCTCGATGTTCCTGATTCCGTTGCACTCCAGCCACAGGCACTTTAGGCCCGTGTACTCCTCCAAACTCTCAATCTTGCCGATTCCTTCCATGAGATAAAACACTCTAGATATGAACTTACATCATATTTATTTAGACTTTGAAAACAAAGTTATCCTTCCTTGAGTGCATAAATAAAGACTTTATGTGAGTCTTAGAAGTAAAACCTCAAAATAGACCAGATGACGCATATTTAGCTTTGTTCTGTGTTTAGCAGGATGCTCAGCGACTTCCGACTGGTTTTCGTAGAGTGCCACACAAGTGTTAATAGAAATAGGACCAATGGGGAGGTAAACTCCCGTAAATCCGCCCCACTCGTAGCAGAGTAAAGATAAATTGTGGAACGAACCAATGCACACAGCATCAGGTTATACATTATATTATACACCGGTACCTTGTCACTACGCTTTTGCGCCATTTTTGTGTATGTATACACCCGTTGTTTATTCGGGCATTATGGCTCTTACTTTGTATATATATGATGCACCGAATAAACTGTTTAAAAAAAAAAAAAAAAAATGTTAATAGAAATAATACTGCCTATGTCAATTTGTCAAAAGATGTTCTGCAAATTTAGGGCATGATAGAGGGGACGGGTAAATAATTAGAGTGTTTTACATTACTTTCTAACTAATGGGTGGCCATCCAGTGTTGCCACAGTCTACTGGACAGATTTGTGGCTCTGTGTATTTATCTGGGCCCATTTTTAATGATACACCATAGTTGACAATCTCTGAAAATGTATGTAAATATTGTGTGTGTTTTATGCTATGTATGTTAATTAATATTATTTGTTAACAATGACATAACTAGTGAACCATTGACCATATGCTATAGTATATTCACACATGTTTTAACTGCCAGCAAAATTAAACCAGATGAGAATAACTTAATCTCAAAGTAATTTGGGCTTGACCTTTAGAAAAAATAGGAACAAAAAGTCAAGAATACCTTTGTAATGCAGATACAAGACGTCATTCAGGTGCGGAGTTAAATACAGCTTCAAGTCCTTGCAGTGTTGTCTCAGGAACTTTGGTGTTAGTCTGAAACATTAAAAGTATGATTAATATGTTATCAGACTGGATGATTGGAGAAGATAAAAAATTCTTATACTGGATGGTATTATTCAGTTACTCTACATCCTGACAGTCCTGTTCCATTGAATACCATCTTAACTTATAAGGGAAGCATTCAACCATACCATAATTAATGCACAATGATTATTTGTAAACATGCGTACACCAAGACCTCTACTGCATGTAGCCAGGTGCCCATTCATACAGCTGAGTGAACCTGACCAGTCGAATGAATGAACTCACTGTGGTTCAAATCGTCACCAAAAGGATTAGACAAAATATCTTGGTTGAAACCTGATGTCCCTGGTTGTTCCACCCATCATGCACTGCTCCTTAGACAGATGGGACAACTGCACAAAGGGTGATTTGGTTGGATTGGTACCGTAGAATAACGGAGTTGGTGGAGACAGCAGTGTAGGCAAAATTATGGGAAGGGAGACTAAGCATCAAGGACTACTACTTAGGCCAGCCTTTCCCCGGACTAGATGCAAAAAGAAGACAGCAAAATAAATTTACACTGATGACCAAAGTCACTTACCTTGGCCACCGATCTTCATCGTTCTTTTTGTTCTTTTCTTCCTTGTCAATTGGTTTGACTTCTTTAGTTTCTGTTGCTTTGTTTTCATTGTTTGCAGTCGACTCTGTTTTACCGAATTGTTCAACTTCGAGAACTATGTCATTGACTTCTTTCTTATCTGTATCACCTTGCTTGTCATTGGCTGGTCCATTTGTTGGCACATCTGTTGAACTGTCTGCGTTGACTTGTATTTCATCATCTGTCACATGACACATCAATGATCAACTTAACATAATATTACAACCATCATAAATACACTATTTTTTTAATTTTAAATAATTTGCAGCGCATTGCAAACATCAGTAGTAAAGTAACCTGTTTGAAACTATCTATTCTCACTGCTTTGTATGAAAAGTAGGTACTGCATAAAGTCATTAAAACATTAACGATAATACACATATTCTACATAACGAGTACATCCTCTGCCCTCTTCCAGAAGGTTTAGAACCATCACATACAAAACAAATAAGAAGCATGGATCATCCATTCCAATGTCTGTATGACTTCTCAATAACAAGCACCTCTGATGTTTCTGTGACAGACACATTATTCATTATGTTATGTGTGCATGTTGTATTTTTTTTGTCAAAGGACGGCCATAATTACAATTATATTATAGATTAGTCTCTTTATTTTAACATGATTAAGATACACATACACATACAGATAATACCAATATTATTTTGAAATATCTTTACGTTTTGCTCCACTTCTACGCACCATTTATTTCTTGTATCATGACACTCTTCTTGGTGACATCGTCCTCTGCTATATCTCTCTCCTCAGTATCATGGCTAAGCTCAACTATAAGTGGAGAGTCTGTTTTGGTATTGTCAGTTGACAACACTAGCTTCTCTTTTAGGTCATCCTGAGTGTCATCAAAACTGACATTGAAACTGGTGTCATCGGTGGAAATAGGTTCCAGTTTCTCTGTGTCTGCTTTCTTGACATCACATGCACTTTCATCATCAGAGAATATTTCCTCGATTAGCGGCATCCTGGATCAATGTTACCTGAAACAGCAGTTTGAAGCATTAGATATCTAAAATATATAGATGAGATAATGATACTATTGACATTTGAATATTAAAGCCTTTGTACCAAAGGTAGGGGCTTATTGAAGGCACATCGACATAAAAATCCAGACTAAGCCAATCAACAACATGGAACAACAACATATAGATGCCATTGTATTGTCAAAATGATCGATCAAAGTTGAAAATATTGGCAAATAAGTAATAGAATATTTTTGGGGAACGTTACAAAAGTATCAATATATTATATTTGGCAGAGCTATTTATTTTCGACGTGTCTAAGGATGTGTGAGCCGTATCTTTAGACCCGTTGCCTAACCATACGTGAGGATGCGCGCGCATGTTTTTCAATTGTGCGCACGCATGTTGCGTCTAACTCGTCGCATTGATACAGTGGAATTACATGAGGAGCAATGTTTAAGACAGCTATTAAAGATATAGCTCATGTATGGACATCATGTGCATGCGCTTATCGAATGTCATACCTTTAGGCAAACAATGCTAAAAATACAGCTCATGTAACCGAAAATAAAAGCATATGCATGCACAGAATGAATGCCGTACTTTTAGACTGGTGGCCTAAATGTATGGCTAACGTATGCATAGCCACTGCCATTTATTTGGGCTTAGCTTAGTCAGCTGCTATGTCTTACTCTTCTTAGGCTTAGCTACTTTTGTCTTTCTTCTTGACGGTCGTTTTCTTATATATGATCGAGTTACATATTTATCCATTTATTTATGTAATGTTTTCAGGCCTCAGGCAACCCAGGGATTAATATACAACAAGCACTGAAGCAGTAATGGTTCAGCCTGTGTAGCTATGGCTTTGAGCCAAATAAATGCATAATTTGAAGTTTGTTGCCATGTTGGACAGGCATATTTACCATCAAATTGTGCATTTATATGTTGCTACTTTACATCGTTCGATAAACAAAGCCATTTCCGAGGGTTACACACATAATATTCCACACTCATGAACAACGCTGAACATGTACTAACGCCCCCAAGACAAGTCGCTGTCAAGCGTTTCTAAGACAAGTTCCAGAAAGTACGCCGTCGAATATAACCTTTATTATCGCCCACGTCAGGGGCATACTAACTTATCGTACAACCGTTGTAAGATAATCATCTCGCTAAAGTCCCCATTTATGTAGCTTTCGTATGATATCCCAACAAATTACATGCTAATGTTTGTAATTAAATGTAGCTTAAACATACCGTGTAAACGTATATAATATCGCCGCAAACCACTTGCGAGAAATTGAACGGTTGCCAAGACAGCAATATCAACATTTACATCTCGCGAGTAGCGACGCTAACGGGAACACGTCATTAAGGACGCAACCAAGCGTTTTATGACTCCGTGTGAATGTGGATTTTTCGCAAGTTCGATTAACAATGATACCTTTTAAGAGTACGCAAGGTAATAAATAATTATAATAAAATGTGTGCACATTCTATGTATAGCTAAGGCGTTTTATTGAATGACTTTTTCATACGACTGATAATTAGCGTCACCGGCGGCTTTCGGCGCTCATGGGAGACTATGCAACCTCGCCACGCAGCCACGCCAAACGGCCGCGGACGGTGGATCGACAGCCTACGCGCTCGCTCGTGGGTAAGCGCCCGCGGAGTATCAACGAGTCGCCGTCGGAACTTGATCGGCATGTAGAGCGTGCGCACCAAAGGCTGCCACTGTCGATAAATAACCTTGTCAACAAAACAAGACTCATACAGGCGTGACTATAATTTTTATATATATATATATATATATATATATATATATATATATATATATATATGTATGTATATAATAATAATAATTATTATTATTATTATTATTATATATACCTTCTTTTCTTTTTTGTCAATAATGTACCGATTCTCATTAATAAACAAACTTCAAAACAGTCACTAAAAATCTGATACCCCCGTAACATAAAGTAAACTTTTACTAAAGTGCATGCATAACTATATAATAACATTACGCCAGTAACATAGAAAAACACAGTCTTGTCGAACCACCAATCACAGTGCACGTAGCAATCCCTATGTCCAGTTCGACCATTATCAGTAACGTGGTTAACAGTCTTCTTAGTAGAAACCCAATACTACACCAGGTGATAATGAGGCTTTCGTCGGGTAGATTGCCCTCACGCTGTGGGCGACGATGCTGTCGGATTGAAGTTGCATTAGTTCTTGTAAGCCTAAGTTGTCGTTTAGGTCAAATTCACTTGTGTGTCCTGTGGTGGTTTTACTTGACATGGTGGTTGATTGACTGGTTGGTTGATTGATTGATTGATTGATTGATTGATTTATAGATTGATTGATTGATTGATTGATTGATTGATTGATTGATTGATTGATTGATTGATTGATTGATTGATTGATTGATTGATTGATTGATTGATTGATTGATTGATTGATTGATTGATTGATTGATTGATTGATTGATTGATTGATTGATTGATTGATTGATTGATTGATTGATTGATTGATTGATTGATTGATTGATTGATTGATTGATTGATTGATTGATTGATTGATTGATTGATTGATTGATTGATTGATTGATTGATTGATTGATTGATTGATTGATTGATTGATTGATTGATTGATTGATTGATTGATTGATTGATTGATTGATTGATTGATTGATTGATTGATTGATTGATTGATTGATTGATTGATTGATTGATTGATTGATTGATTGATTGATTGATTGATTGATTGATTGATTGATTGATTGATTGATTGATTGATTGATTGATTGATTGATTGATTGATTGATTGATTGATTGATTGATTGATTGATTGATTGATTGATTGATTGATTGATTGATTGATTGATTGATTGATTGATTGATAAATTACTTTTTTTGCTCGGTGACATTTTTGTTCACACTATTTTCGATAGTCAAGAATGTCTTGTCGACTATGATGAGATTTCACACGGCATTTGCAGAGGTTGCGGTGGCCCAGTGGTTCGGACGATGAACCTTATTCATCATCGATGAGTCTTCGTGTATACTGTTTTTAGCGTACCGGGGAACTATTTGAACATCAAAGGTACTTTGTAACATTCTAACATTTTCAATCGATATGATGTGTTCCGCAGCTGAGCGCCAACGAATTTCGTCGCGTTGCACCAACAGCCTTCGACGGAAACAACTAAGGCGTGCACATGGGTTGTTCTGGTCGTTGTGGGAGTATACTGAATCTTCAACGCAGCCGTATTGGTAACCTTTATTGGTGCCTTCGATTTCTCGCTGAGTGGGTGGTTGGTGGTAGAACGTTTCTATGTCGGGTGACTGTCGTACCTGTACCCTGACGGCTGTAGATGATAGACTTGAGTTGACGTCTTCACTCGCATCAGTAAATGTGTCACCCGTAGCAACTACGTCTTCTTCCTCGATAATCTCGACAATCTGTCTGGCCTTTATATTGTATAGGCAATCATGTTCCGGTAGACATCTACACTCACTGAGAACATGCTTGTAGTCGGTCCGATCAGCTCGCTTGAATAGAGGACACGACTTTTCTCGTTGTACGCATCTCTCTGGTGGTCTCTTCCGTTCTAATCTGTTAAATCGCATAACTTTATGGAACTGATGCTGGAGTCCGCATTACCCTCATATCTTCTGCAGTGTGGATCTCATGATTTAAGGAGTTGAATGTTTGTTATAATTCTGGGTTTTTTAAGGAAATGTGCAGGTCCTAAGTTCAGTCTCTGTTTCTATGACTAGCTTTGGAAATGTAGAATGGATCAATCTTAACCATGCGAGCATGGTAAGGTTTACCAGTGTGGGGGAGTGTTCCTCGTCTTCTTCGATCGCTTATTCACCGCTGTGCGTTACGCCTTTGTTTCTGAGTAAACTCTCTTCAACGAATACCATATAAGACGTCGATATAAGTCTTCTTGGCCTCCATCAAAACGCATATCCGAATTTTTTTGTCGCTTAGGAAAATGGAGTCGGGTGATTTGCTATAAGTATTTTATCGAAGTGACGCGATGTGTAACCTGCATGTGTAACACATTATTTTTATCCAGCGTTCGTTCGCGATCGTGGTGTCTCTGAAGCGAATTATTTTTTTCTTAATAACATCATTGTTGGCTTGTGGCCGTCGTGCGTCAAATAGTCGGTAATCTTCATATCAACCCGTAGTTTCCTTGTCTAGAAAGTGAGCGTTGCTGTGTTAGATCTTCATTCACTAAGATACATTGCGCTGGGTGTTCGGTTTTGCTAAGCGTCTTGAGCTGCACCTGATCGCTCTACACAGAGTCGGGAATTCTTTCCGATTTGAAGCGTACAATCATTGGACGCGCTTCACCAGTGCCACACTCTGGAATCCCCTGTGACACACACGTGTACATTTCCACGGCGACTATAATGCTCCATGACATCCATGCTAGCTTCTAAACCGCCGGCCCTGTCCTGCAGTTCAGTGATAACTTTGTCTTTAGTATCAATCATATTGCTTAGACGGGTCATTTTTGACTTGCGATCCCTCGATTTAGACATCAGGGTCTATTGGTGAAGCACACGTTTGATCTGTTCTACCATCTCCCTATTGCTGTCCGAGTATCTCCAACACAATCAGGGCGAAGGCGGCATGTATATCGTCTTTTGGTTTGCCACTCAACTTTCTTAGATTTGATATCGGCATAATGATGTGTTACGCAATGTTGCCAGCCAGACACGTTACGGTTGGCTGGTCAGCTGACTGTCCGACACGAGAATTCTCCACTCTCGCCCAAATAGACAACTACAGTTATAAGGAGATCGAAAAAGGGGGGGGGGGGGAAATTGAGAAGGGAAGGGGAAGCATTGTGTGTGTGTGTGTGTGTGTGTGTGTGTGTGTGTGTGTGTGTGTGTGCGTGTGTGCGTGCGTGCGTGCGTGCGTGCGTGTGTCACTGTGTGTATGCGTGCGTGCGAGTGTGTGTACGTGCGAGAGTGTGTGCGTGTGTGCGTGCGTGTGTGTGTACGTGCGTGCGTGTGTGTCATTGTGTGTCACTGTGTATGTGTACGCGTGTGTGCGTGCGTGCGAGTGTGTACGTGCGAGTGTGTGTGCATGTGTTCACGCGCGCGCGTGTGTGTGTCTGTGTAAATAAGATCGGCCATACGCTAAAGGCCGGTAACATCGACCACGTGCTAATGGCCGGTAACATCGGCCACGTGCTAAAAACCGGTAACATCGGCCACGTGCTTAAGGCCGGTAACATCGGCCATCGACCTCACGATAAAGGCCGGTAACATCGGCCACGTGTTTAAGGCCGGTAACATCGGCCACGTGCTACATGCCGGTAACATCGGCCACGTGCTTAAGGCCGGTAACATCAGCCACGTGCTTAAATCCGGTTACATCGGCCACGCGCCAAACGCCGGTAATATTGGGCACACGTTAAAGGCCGGTAACATCGGCCACGTGCTACACGCCGGTAACATCGGCCACGTGCTTAATGCTGGTAACATCGGCCACGTGTATAAAAGCCGGTAACATCGGCCACGCGCTAAAGGCCGGTAATATTGGGCACACGCTAAAGGTCAGTAACATCGGCCAGGTGCTACACGCCGGTAACATCGGCCACGTGCTAAAGGCCGGGAACATCGGCCATACTCTAAATGCTGGTATACATAGGCCACTTGGTAAAGGCCGGTACCATCGGCCATACTCTAAATGCTGGTAACATCGGCCACGTGCTAAAGGCCGGTAACATCGGGCATCGGCCATACTCTAAATGCTGGTAACATCGGCCACGCGCTAAAGGCCGGTAACATCGGCCATACTCTAAATGCTGGTAACATAGGCCACTTGGTAAAGGCCGGTAACATCGGCCACGCGCTAAAAGCCGGTAACATCGCCCACGTGCTAAAGGCCGGTAACATCGGCCACGCGCCAAAGGCCGGTAACATCGGCCACGTGTTAAACGCCGGTAACATCGGCCACGCGCTAAAGGCCGGTAACATCGGCCACGTGTTTAAGGCCGGTAACATCGGCCACGTGCTTAAAGCCGGTAATATCGGCCACGTGCTAAAGGCCGGTCATATTGGGCACACGCTAAAGATCGGTAACACCGGCCATACTCTAAATTCTGGTAACATCGGCCAATTGCTAAAGGCCGGTAACATCGGCCACGTGCTAAATGCCGGTAACATTGGCCACGCGCTAAAGGTCGGTAACATCGGCCACGCGCTAAAAGGCCGGTAACATCGGCCACGTGCTAAAGGCCGGTAACATCGGCCACGCGCTAAAGGCCGGTAACATCGGCCACGTGTTTAAGGCCGGTAACATCGGTCACGTGCTAAAGGCCGGTAACATCGGCCACGCGCTAAAGGCCGGTAACATCGGCCACGTGTTTAAGGCCGGTAACATCGGCCACGTGCTTAAAGCCGGCAATATCGGCCACGCGCTAAAGGCCGGTAATATTGGGCACACGCTAAAGATCGGTAACACCGGCCATACTCTAAATTCTGGTAACATCGGCCAATTGCTAAAGGCCGGTAACATCGGCCACGCGCTAAATGCCGGTAACATCGGCCACGCGCTAACGGCCGGTAATATTGGCCACGTACTAAAGGCCGGTAACATCGGCCATGCGCTAAAGGCCGGTAATATTGGCCACGTACTAAAGGCCGGTAACATCGGCCACGCGGTAAAGACCGGTTACGTCGGCCATAATGCTAAAGGGCGGTAACATCGGCCACGTGCTTAAAGGCCGGTAACATCGAACACGTGCTTAAAGGCCGGTAACATCGGCCACACGCTAAAGGCCATTAACATCAGCCACGTGCTAAAGGCCGGTATAACACCAGCCACGTGTTTAAGGCCGGTAACATTGGCCACGCGCTAAAGGCCGGTAGCATCGGCCACGCGCTAAAGGCCGGTAACATCGGCCACGCGCTAAAGGCCGGTAACATCGGCCACGCGCTAAAGGCCGGTAACATCGGCCACGTGTTTAAGGCCGTTAATATTGGGCACACGCTATAGGTCGGTAACATCGGCCACGTGCTTAAGGCCGGTAACATCGGCCACGTGCTCAAGGCCGGTAACATCGGCCACGTGCTCAAGGCCGGTAACATCGGCCACGTGCTCAAGGCCGGTAACGTCGGCCACGTGCTGAAGGGCTGTAATATCGGTAACATCGGTCGCACGCTGAAAGCCGGTACTATCGTGGTATCGGCCACACGCTAGTGGCTGGTAATATCGCCCACACATCAAGCGTTGGTAACATCGGCCACACTTGAGAAGACAGTAGCAATGGCCACGGTAATTAAAAGCCCTGTAATGCCATACACTAAAGTCTAAACCCAGCAACATCGGCTCCACGCGAAGGGTCCAGAACGAACTCCGCTAGAGAGAAGGGCAATAGCTGAATTTTAATGCCTGCATTCCTGTGTTCCTGACAAACTGTCGTTTCTTCTTCTGTTGGACCGGAGGGCGATGCGACCAGCAGAAGAGATTCACCCCGTCACACGCAGGCGCACGTATTCCAGATGAACGGTACCAACCGTTGATATCAGCTAGGCCCCTTATCGCCCGTCGTGTTGTTATATAGACTACTTCCACCAAATCCTGAAAAATGGCAATATCAGAAGAGAAGACGATGAGCAACGACCACATAGGTGTACATTGCCTCACTTTCAGTCGGTACGTCATGGCAATGCCCACGTATAGAGCCTGCCAATGATCTCCAGATCAAAAATGCAGCTCCGTGTCATCTCTAAACCCATGCTACGGGTGACCTGTGATATGTGGACGGTATTCTCGCTTCTACAGACCGTCGATGGCGATTCTGTCTCACAGATATAGACGGATTTCATCCCATTCCGTAATTTTCTCTCCCCAGGGCTCCTCGCGTAACCAACGTTCGCTGTCTATGACGTCATTACGTCTCGCTTTCGCCGACGCCTTGAAACGGAAATCGCAGAAATCCACTGTTATGTGAAATATTGACCGCCGTTTTATGATGTTGCAAAAGATTAACAAATCATGCGGATTCTGCCTACGGGGTTTCTGACAAAATTGTATTATTAACAGAGTCAGAGCCATTGTTTTTAGATGTTTTTCGACATTTAATACATATATACAATGTATATTTGATGTATAGTTGTCTGGCGAAGGGTAAGGCCGACAGGAAACAGCAAGCGCGACATGTAAGACTGACGCGAAACTGTTCCAATTACAAATTGGCTAATTATGAATAAAGTTGGTCGATCACTTGAGGTCACGTTACCTTACCGCGGTGTAACTCAAGCGCTGCACTGACTTCTGGCACGGAGTCGAAGTTATCCGGTCACCAGAGGTTCACGTTGCTAACATTTGGTTGCATCAATTGGGTGTGTGTGTGATATTCGTATTATCTACATGTGTATATTGTCGTATCTCTATCACCTAACCGATGCTCCCTGGGGTGTCAGCCGACAGGAGACGGGACAGGGTCCTGAGCGAAAGTCAGCCGTGAGCCGTGCAACTTGGGTCAGTCCACTGGCGCAGTTCATTTTACGGCCGACAGATCATTCTTTGCATGTTACAATATTACCTATAAACGACGCCCGTACCGTTGTACGTCTCACAGACAAAAGAAGTTTGAATAACACCGTACCCTGGTTGCAGCTTCGGCAAAGGTTCAGACACCGACGATCGGCTCGGTAGACCAATGTTGTCTATATATTACTTTGGTGATCACGTACGTAAATTTGCCAGTTCATTAAGCAGGCATACCAAAATCGATGAGGTCAGTTTCCAGTTCTCCAAGGGTTTGAAACCACATATGCCATCAGGAGATCGAAATAACTATGTTTTCACAATAAATGTGTATATATATTGTCTTATAACCAGTAAGTAAAATTCATTAACGAGTGGAGGATTTTCGGAAATATATCGCCTCATCTACAAGTGCATAGGGGGGCCTATCTAACTTGGAAAACTTTGTTGGATATTAAATGGAACACTTTTTTTGTCAGTTAATGAAACAGGCTATAGAGTTTTCAAGGGTTACGTATACACCTCATCAGAAGCATCGGTCATCTCGGGTTTAATTACCACAAGACATATAAGCGTATTTATAAGATGTCATATCTGAACAGGAGGACGTAGTTTATAAGATGCCCTCTAACAAAAAACATCCATACTCGTATTCGTATAATCTTGAAAATCAACGTATTTGCTGTTGACTGCTTGCTCGATCTATCGCGAAATAAAAACAGCTAGCAGCAGGCAGCCGATCACGGCAAGACGAATCTAAACGTATTGCACCAGTGGAGTGAGATCTCGATGGTAGAATCCTACTATATAATATGTAGCTTGCACGGTCCCCTAGCTCTATAGCGATCTGACCATGCATTAGTCTCGCTTAACCGACTGTCGGTCGGCTGCGGAACTATGCCGAAAAGACAGTCTGGCCACATTAACCGCTTTTGTTTGGTATCCGCGCGTGATCTATACAATACTGCCACCTCACGGACACTGCCGTGATATATATTTTATAATCAACTGCAAATTTGTATTTCTATTTATTTTGTGTTAATATAAGTTTAATTTTGAATAGTTTTTATAATACAGCATTATTTGATCAAAAGGTTTCCTTATTTAATTTGTATGCTATGCGTGTCGGGCTAGACAATGCTGCCACCTCACGGATAGTGGTTAATCCTGCCGTAATTCTTATTTTATAAACAACGGTAAATTTGAATTTTTACTTACTTTTGTGTTAATATAGGTTCAATGGTGAATACTTTTCATATGATATTATTATCTTGTAAAACTATATCGTTATTTAAATTTTTATTTCCTAGTTGGCCTGAGAGCCAATCAGCGTCTCTACCCTAATCTGGGGTAAGGCTGCCCGGATGTAGAAACTTAAGCCCATATACTGTCCCAGGCGGAGTTGAGGGGGTTTAAAAGTGCTGCCACCTCACGGAGTCTGGGTAACCGAGGCTAACCATGCATGTGCTCAGGGGCGTCAATCCGGTTTTAAACAACATATTAGTAGGATACATACACACATACGCATGCACACACGTATATAATGTATTATATATATATATATATATATATATATATATATATATATAAATTATATATAATATATATACTAATATACATACTTTTGTATATACACATTATGTTGGCTATACGTATACTGTATATGTTATATGACCTGACGTGCATGCATATAAAATATGCAATGTTTTGTATATTTGTAATTCTAAAATAAACAAAGGCCCTTATTGGAGGCCCTAGTTATATATATATATATATATATATATATATATATATATATATATATATATATATGTTGGCTATACGTATATTTGAATAGGAGCAATATGGCCCACCCCAATCACGGAAAATTTGGACGGCAGACTGGACTTATAACTGGTTGCCTGATTCATAGCGTGACATGTGTGCCTGTGACTGTGTAGGACTTCCCAACTGCCCCAAACTAGGAAGTAATGTGTTTTCCTGAACTGAAAAATTATTGTGTGGGGGGGGGGGCGTATCCCCATCGGTCGACGCCCGAGCATAAGCATAAACATAATGGACCATGCCTGTGCTAAACTAGAACAGTCTCTCGGTGTGTAACCTGCAGTGACCTCATTACCTCTAGAGAAGGATATTCTGAAATAGATATCATCTCAGTCCAATTTCCTAGTAGGACTTTTCTGAGTAATCATCCGTGTCCAGATTGACAGTGGGCGTGCATGGCCATGGCCTGGGCCTAGCCTAGGCTACACTAC
This sequence comes from Oasisia sp. SBJ-2009, assembly GCA_964017155.1. NCBI lineage: Eukaryota > Metazoa > Annelida > Polychaeta > Sabellida > Siboglinidae > Oasisia > Oasisia sp. SBJ-2009. Next base: position 40,908,776 of record OZ024857.1, on the reverse strand, counting down.
AGACTATAACGTCCGGTGTTCCTAAATGAAACTCGAAAGGCTTTAGTTTAGCAGATCGCGTAGCCGTAAGGGCCTACGTAATAATTCCAACAATTACAACAATGTAGAATTATATTGAAGTCATGCTTTCTTGTATTCTGTGGCGCTGTTACCTAGGGTATTTTACCACAACAGTTCAACTTTAAACACGTTGACGCTCGAAATATCACAGCTCCCATGTAGGAAGATTTGTGTCACGCCCCTCGGATGAAACCAATACGCCGTAGTATTAAACTTCCGCAAAATTTAACACACCGGAAGCAGTTTATTTTACATTATTTCTTGAGTATGTGATTAATTTATAATCATAGAACAAATATATTCATGATTTATGTAAATAGTGTATGTTTAAAATAACTTTGACGTTTCTTATAGGTTGTTTTTACTTCGATTATGTGGGACTATTTATCGCACTGAGCTCAGATCCGGTCTGTAATGAGTCAACCAACCGCCATTGATTATGGGGACAGCTAGGCTAACTGACGAAGGAGGGAAACAATGCCAATGTTTGAAGCTTTGTCGTATTTAGCTATTTCGATTAATGCCTGAATCGTATGCGAGTATCATCTGCACACAAGCGAGTAGTTCGAAGTCGGTAAACTCGGTAGAAACGTGAGCAAGACAGTTTATATTGAAGGTAAGAATAGCAATCGCTATCACGGACACGGGTACGATTGATTTAGGCCGGCCGGCCCCTGCCCTATGAATGAATGGCCTTGGCCAATGCCTGGTCCATATACGATCATTCGATATTAGTATTCCAATATCCATTTTATGCACGCATACATAATCAGACCGGCACCACGTAAGTGGTATCTGTTTCGCAACCAGACCAGTTGGCGTTGTCGAACGGGCACCGGTACTTCACCAACTGACCGGCATAATAAATGACGGAAGTTACCGATTTTTTTAATAATAAAGAAAATCACCCATAAATCATTGCAGTGTATACAGTGACAAGAAACATCACTGTCAGTAGTGTAATTCGCTTTGCTAGGAAGTACTTTTTTACTGACACACACTGTTTCAAAAAGCCAACAACTTGAACAACAATCAGCAGATCGTTGCCTGTTGGCAACCTCTTCCAGCCAATCGGTTTAACACCACTCATATAGATAGAATTTAAATAGCAGTCTCCAACAATACCCATACCAACCCGTGAAATTACAAATTTACTCTAGGATAAGAACACATTTTGGTGTCAGACAAATGAAGAAGTCACAGCGTTGGATATTTTCCAGTCTGGCAACTGTTTGCCTGGTGTGTCATAATTTGCAAAACGGTGCCATATAATGCATTGATGTTAAATGAACATGAGCTATTTAGTCTCAATTTTGACCCAAAAATTTATCTGGGAATGCACGGATAAAGTATCAAACCAGCACTACTGTCCATTTGATGCTCAATATTATATATCAAAGTCTTGCGATACCATGATGTATCGGTATCCAACTTCCACAACTTAGTTACTTAATTATATGTAGTTATGTTGAGTATCGAACTGACACAGCAAGTTTGATAACAGCTCCTGTCAATAAGCTAGATCATCTGTGTCCAACAATTGGTGCAATTGTGAAAACGTATCACCCTATCAGGATAGAGCTTGCACTATCTTTAGTATTGGCTAGAGCAACAGTTTTCTGATTGCAGGCATTTGAGGTCTTTCACTACAACAGCATCGTATTTAAAATTCTAGATTGTTTAAATATTTCGATATAACTAATTCTCCGTACTATGATCACAGACTTGGCATTCTGTTCATATTTTGTCATTTCCAATTGGTAGAATTTGTACTTTGTATATATGATAAATAAATGAAATTATGTCTTACATAATTATGATAAATTATCATACAGTAACATTAGGCAATCAGTAAACAACATTGGATGCCATTGTGGCATATCATTAACAAAATAGTTTACTTAGTACAGTACGTTGTTACAGTTTGTTTTGAGGACCCCATCAGTTTTGCAAGTATTCAGCAGGAATTTGCATGTGATCTAGCAGGTTCATTTGGTTCATAGATTTAGACTTTTTCATTTCAAAATTCACCCACAGTGTCGGAGAACTTGTCAGGGTCAATGTTTCAAAAGGCTGTACCTAGAGTTCCAGTCATGACATGTCATGTTGTCACTGTACATATAATTTTGCCATTTAGAATTATGTCACTGGATGCAGGAGCAATAGTTCTGCTTACCACTGGTAACATTAGTATTTTTTATTTCTTGCCACTAGGGTGCAACCTATTCCTGCATTTCAGGTTGCGTCTATATTTGGTGTTCATAATTATACCAAAAATACGTTTGTTAGATTTATGAACCAAATCATTTCTGGTTTGGTCACATGCATGTGTAACAAATTGTGGAAGTGCTAGACTTTTTAATTTTTAGTGCAAAGCTAAGCAACTCAGCTAGAACATTAATTTAATCCATGGGGACTGCAGTTTTCAAAACTGTTTTAGCGCGAGTGACTGAATTTTTGTTAGGACTGTATTTCCAGATAATTTGGCTGGTTTATGATATTAATATATATACAATACTGCCAGAAAGTAACTGATACAGTCATGTTGAAATTCATTTTTGTACATTACTGTCTACCTATCAAGAAACGACACTCCCAATTGTCAATCACACACAGACATGTTAATTTGATTGACAATTGGGAGTGCTGTTACTTAACAGAAAGACAATAATAAAAAATAACTTCAAAGTAATTGTACTAGTTACTTTCTGGCAGTACTGCATATGTATTAGGTAATAATGGCTACAAAATTTACAACTGCCTTGGACTTTTGAGAGAACCATTGATAATTTGTAAAGAGTCAAAACAGCATAGCTATCTTCAATATTTTATTAAACACACCATGATAATTGCAGAATATTGTACAGACAACCTTCATACGGGCAGACGTGAAAGGCCTTAAAAAATGCCCCTATCTACTGGATCTTTCAAAAACATCTAGTAACATACAAGATACAAGAAGCTTTATTTAAAATCGGTTACATAAGATCATTGTGGTTACTCAGTTCTGAACCCAAACATAATGAGGTTCTAGTAGCACATTTGCTGTGTTACAGTACAAAAACACTTCATTGATTTGACCAGACACCAGTTTTATCACACCTTAACCTCTAGAGCTGTGTACAACAGTCACTGTACATACAATATCATACACTGTCTCAATTGTACATAGTTTGTGAAGCATGACTGCCAGTGATGTCATTACTGAAACTAGCATCTGATAACATTGTTATAATGACTTGTGCAGGATAAAACGTGTCATGCGTGAACTCTGACAAGTTAGTATCATTTTAGACCAATTTTAGTTCTACCCTGTTATACCTGCTTTGTGTAAATTGCTGTATTTTTAGATTTGAATAATTATAATATGTAATTTGTTTTACATATTATATTTTTTAAATGCAATATGGCAAAAACAATGGCATTGAAATCAGTGAAGTATGATATTATTGAAGCAGTATTCATAAATTGCTGTGTAGTTCTTCTGTAAACTGTCCTGTTTAAATTTGTTAACATATTATCATTCAGATGTGGTTTTGAGCAATAAAACAAGATCATCAGTGATAACAGAATTGTGTGTATGCACATACAAATGTAGTTTTATTTTAGCAACTTAAATTTATATATAAAAACACAGAGATAAACTGGCCAACTGTCATAGACTCATAAACATTTGACCATATGTATGTCGTAGACTTAGTCATGAGTCATGACCAAATGTCTTGCTCTGCACTACGTGATTCAATCAACATGTCAGTGTGACCAAATGTCGTAACAATGACAACCTGACACCCTGTGTGAACAAGAGTCTTGTGCCTAAATGGTACACGACTAACACGGTCTACCCCATTTAATAGACAGTTACCAGTACAGATTGTATCAATGAAGAAATACTTTACATTGCATCCTATCATTATATTTTCCAAGTGTCTGCACAGTTTATTCATTCAGTTGCTCCCCGTGGCTCACTTGTTTATTGAATAGTACAGGTACATTTCAATATCTTCACAGTTCACATAGTGTTACAAAACATGTTTTGTGAAAGAAGCAGTATGTGAAGGCAGTCAGTCATTTTGCTTGACAGGATTAATGTACCAGTAGACTTTCTGTGGTTCTAGTTGATTTGTTACTATTCAAAGATTATGGAGTGGTTGGATAGTACTATGGACTACAATTCAACAGTTTTAAATGATTACGATACTAAATTTGTATGCAGTCTTCATCTGTAAATAACTATTTAATTTCTGCTCTTTACAATGTCACCACAAGTAGGCTAAATACCCAAGACTCATGTTTCTAAAAAAAAGACTGTAGTTCAAGTTATTTAGCTAAAACTATTGCTGAAACTCTTTGAGTGAATTGTACTTTGAATCCAGTTCTAAGTAGAGCAACCACAATACAGTGGTGCATCTTTGACTTTTGATTCAAACATTAATCCTCTTGTTTGTGTGTTGTGTTTAACTTAAAGGCTCAGTATGCCTGAACTACTGGGGGTGTGATTACCTCCAGTGTGCAGGAAAGAAGCCTTTGTTTCACTGTTATGCAGACACCACCTGTCAAACATGGGACAATAACTAATCGACACATCTGGAGTTTTAGTGGTGGCTTCATTAGTTGTGTAATTTAAAGTACTTTGAAGTGTGTTTAGAACTTAGTTGTGGCTACAATGTACTGACAGATCCATGGAAGCCCAACTACATAGAATTAGCTTTGAGTCGATCCCTGGTTGGTGTGCTGGCTGGCAGGAATTTGTACAATCTGATCGAAACTGTAATTACGTGATTATTAGAGAGGGCCCTGCTATTGTCCTGGTTTGTTGAATCCTTGAATCAGGCTGCTATCAGTGTGCATGGTCTTGTTGTGTGTTTGAATTATGAATACCTGTCATGAAGACAGCACAGCTCCAAGTGATGGCAAGATATGTAGGTGTGTGAGGCTGTCATGTCACATTGTGTGTGCGGCATTTTTGCGTGGCCTTGTGTACACACTGCAAGCTTGTGCAGTATGCAGTGTCAGGCAGAGGATCCGTTAGCAGGAATACATTGCCCACTGCACCAGGCAGGTGCTGGGTTCACTCATAGCACTGGGACAGTTTAACATACCCACCAGCCAAGCCTCACTGATGGATATGTGGGTCAAACCAACATGCAATTAGAAGCAATTACGGCTTGCTCTAATTCCACGTAATGCTGCTTCAGTAATCAGTAGTGCCGATGCTAAGTTATCAGTTATGTCAAAACTGGATAGTTAAGATAACGGTCACTTAACTCATTTTGGTTAAAAATATAATAACTGTCACAGTCAGTGTATTTTACGGTCGTTCAATGATGCAGTTACTTTTACTGTATGATATTTAAGTATCTTTTATAAATGTAATGTTTTCATATTTTGAAAATAAAAAACGGATTATCTATAATTATGACATTCATGATTTCACACTTGTCTGCAAAGCATATATAAAATGCATGTCTCATGTCAGCGAAGAATGCAATGCACCTGTACCAAAAAAGTGCTTTAACCCTTTTTATACCAGACGTCCGCCCAGAAATTATACCCATGTTACCAGAACAATTGGGAGAAAAAACGGATATGGAAAAAAAAATTACATGGTGTGTGTCAAATTTGATTTTCTCAGCAACTACATAACATATATACAAGTGTTGTATATCAAATGAAAGCTAAGAAATGCAGCTTTCCATTGATGTGCATCATATAAATAGAACTGTTTATTCAACTATGTTATTATAAGTTGAAATCAGAGGAAAGTTTTTTGATTTTTTTTACAAAATGCATGACTGAACTTCAGCACAACTTTTCGACTGTTTCTTGCATGAATAGAAAGCAACTTCAATTACAAGAGTTGTAGACAAATTCAATAGCTACATTTTGCTATAAGAATTATTCCTGTGTGACGGGTAGAAGGAATGTTATGAGCAATATTCATCAGGTATGTCAGTCTGAAAATATTAGTTTTGTAAGATGACAAGTAACAAGTATGGATATTATCATATTATTTCCTTCCAGCAGTCAATAATAACTCTGCTACTGTTTTTTTGCATGAATAGAAAGCAACTTCAATTACAAGAGTTGTAGAAAAATTCAATAGCTACATTTTGCTAATGTAAGATGACAAGTAACAACAATGGATATTATCATATTATTTCCTTCCAGCAGTCAATACTATCTCTCCTACTGACAAAATGAGTTCCAGAAATATGTATGCTATGTGTAAACAATAAATTTATTACAAAACGACAACTAGAACTACAGAACGATCCATCGATTTACATGACAACCCTGTCTGCCAATGTTCGACTGGTTGATGTGTGCCCTCAGGCATTTCTGGTGCAGAGGCACAGAGCACTCACTACAACCATAGTTCATGGCCTGTGCCATCCAGGGAGCAATCTGGCGCACTGACAGGGCGAAAGCGGCGAGGATCAGTCACCCAGTCGGGGTGGAAACCCTATAAATCATCCCCAGACTCGTTGGATTCGTGAAACAAATTGTCAATCCACTGCGGTCTGGTTTCGTCGCCGCCATCCTGCACTCGATCCAGGGCAGTGGGTCGACATTCTCTCCCGCTAATTCTCCTTCAAAATCGTCGTTTATAAACTTGTCAACTCCCGAAATATCACTGCCTTCGCTGTGTGAAGCACCATCGTCCGCCATTTTTAAATGCCGCGACATACAACACAAAACAAAACTTTCCAAAAACACGTTTAAAACCACTGAAATTGCCGCAATAAAATGGCGTCTGCCTTGCAGGAAGTGTGGTGTAGCCTCGTTCTCTTCGTATGACGGAAGTGGGGGATTTTAATTTATTCAATATGGCCACAACATGGCCGCATGGGCGGACACGTTGGTAAATACGCACCGATGCGTATCTGGTAAGATGCGGCAACTACGCATCGGTGCGTATCTGGTATAAAAAGGGTTAATAGTGGTATGAAACATGACCCACATATCAGCATTTCCTGGTCTCTTGCCAGTATCACAGGATGCAGCCTAGCAGTGTAACTTGTATAACATTTTAAAATAAATTTTAATACCTAGCTTTGTGGCGCTTGATCTGGTAATTATGTACCGTGGAAGCCAACGAATAGAACAGTACTTAGAACACACTGGGAGCCCTGTAATATCATTGTATATTATATATATTATAGCTATATTTTTTTAACTATGCTGGATGTCGTTTTTTGTTGCAGTGTTTTGATGAAATTATAGACGATTACATCCATTTTTGTGTGTGACTTTTTAATGTCACATATCAGCTACAATTTAGGCTTACAGTAAACCACATAGTCATGTCGCTGTTTTATGTTGTTTCAGGCTGTCTTTGTGGCAGCCACCAGCCCTGAATGTATTTGACTGTTGTTGTTTCTGTGTGGTCATTGTTTCAGATCCTGCTTTGGTTGCAGGCAGCAGTCACTGGCACTGACTGTTTGATGCTGTGTGGCTGTTGTTTGATCCTATATGGCTGTTGTTTCTTATTCTGATGTGGTTGCAGCAGCCACCAATGTTTGATGCTGTGTGGTCGTTGTTTCTGATCCTGCTGTGGTTGCAGCAGTAGCCAGTCGTGCCTGTATTTGACTGTTGTTTGATGCTGTATGGCTGTTGTTTCAGATCCTGCTGTGGTTGCAGCAGTCGCCAGCCCTGACTAGTCGACTGCCAGCACCATGGGCAAACTACTCAGCAAGATCTTTGGCAACAAAGAGATGCGAATTCTCATGTTAGGCCTAGATGCAGCGGGAAAGACAAGTATCCTTGCAGTTTATGCTTCACAGATTGACTTATTTTATCTAAAATAACATGCAGTGAAAAAAATTAAGTAACCTGAAATGGGTTTATTGATGAACAAAATATTCTCTATCTAATAACATTATATAAAATGTAAAGATATATATATATATATATATATATATATATATATATATATATATATATATACACACACACATACATTTAGGTATTTAGTATTAGTAAGATAGAAACTGACAAAGGTACTAAAAGCTGCACACATAAGCGTTAAGCAGGTATTGATCATGCATCTTATGTCTACTTCCTGTTCTTTCCTTGACTTTCTTCCAGCTGTTTTATATAAGCTCAAATTAGGTCAATCTGTCACTACAATTCCCACGGTTGGGTTCAACGTGGAGACGGTCACATACAAAAATGTCAAATTCAACGTATGGGTAAGTACATTATTATGTTACAAGTTCTGATACTACAGCAATCTGTAATGCCTTTCAGTAACTAAATCTAAATTGTATATGAGTCAGTATTGACTTCTTCTCAGGACATTTTAACGAGTCATCCTGTTCATATCTTGTGGCACTAAAACAGCAGCATGTCGAATGCTGTTGATGAGTGCGGACCAGTTTTGTGTCACAATTGATTACAGTAAAACACAACATTTTGTCATTACAACAAAAACAGAGGGCAGTGTTACGTAAGCAGCGATAGTATCATGTATGTGTGGAAAATAAGTTGTGCAGATGTTATACCAGCTGAATAACAGAATACAAATGTTGGTGAAGGAAAGCTTGGCAGAGGCTATGGTGGTGATGTAACTGAACTTATCCCCCAGTTAGCCCCAATTCTATCCTGGGCAGTGATTGTTCTATTTTAAAACGTTCGACCTGCTAGAATAAATGTGCTGGTTATTCACCAGGTGGCGCCACCAACATGTACTATTAAAGTAGTGATGCTAAGCTTCACACTAACTGGCTGTACTCATTCTTAAAATATTTTATTTATTTAAATTTTTAAGACAACCTTTCCAATAGATAGTACTATCCGTTTTGAGTGTCAATAACTGGCACATTTACATTAAGGAGATTAGATACAGTTGTCTTTGTCCATTGTCAGGACGTCGGCGGGCAGGACAAGATCCGGCCACTGTGGCGACACTACTACGCAGGCACGCAGGGTCTCATCTTTGTGGTCGACTGCGCGGATCGCGACCGGATAGACGAGGCACGGCAGGAACTACACAGGATCATCAACGATAGGGAAATGAGGGACGCCATTATCCTAATATTTGCAAACAAACAAGATTTACCTGATGGTGAGTGCCGCTAGTTAGTTAGTTAATTAGTTACCAGTTTGTAAAAATAAATCACTGTTAACTGGTTCCTGCATCACAAGTTTTCAGTGTCTTATGCTGTGTGTGAGTCGTATTGTATCGGTGTCAATTGACCAAAAGATGTGGGTAGATTAATTTGCTGGTTTAGCAGTATAAGATGGCTGCAGGTGAACAAAATCATAATCCTTAACGACTTGAACAATACGTAACATTTTAAAATTGACTAATATGAAAAGTGTAACACTGTACTGCTGTAACACTGTACTGCTGTAACACTGTACTGCTGGTGTGTTGTAGCAACATAACTGTAACACTGTACTGCTACCAGTGTGTTGTAGCAATATAACTGTAACACTTTACTGCTGATGTGCTGTAGCAATATAATTGTAACACTACCTCTGGTGTGTGGTAGCAACATAACTTACACTGTACTGCTGATATGTTATAGCAACATAACTGTAACACTGTACTGCTGGTGTGTTGTAGCAACATAACTTACACTGTACTGCTGATATGTTATAGCAACATAACTGTAACACTACTGCTGGTGTGTTGTAGCAACATAACTTACACTGTACTGCTGATATGTTATAGCAACATAACTGTAACACTGTACTGCTGGTGTGTTGTAGCAACATAACTGGAACACTACTGCTTGTGTGTTGTAGCAATATAACTGTAACACTGTACTGCTGGTGTGTTGTAGCAACATAACTAACACTGTACTGCTGGTGTATTGTAGTAACATAGCTAACACTGTACTGCTGGTTTGTTGTAGCAGCATAACTGTAACACTGTACTGCTGGTGTGTTGTAGCAACATAATTAACACTGTACTGCTGGTGTGTTGTAGCAACATAACTAACACTGTACTGCTGGTGTGTTGTAGCAGCATAACTGTAACACTGTACTTCTGGTGTGTTTTAGCAACATAACTGAAACACTGTACCATTGGTGTGTTGTAGCAACATAACTAACACTGTACCACTGGTGAGTCGTAACAACATAACTGTAACACTGTACTGCTAGTGTGTTGTAACAACATAACTGTAACACTGTACTGCTAGTGTGTTATAACAACATAACTAACAATGTACCTCTGGTGTGTTGTAGCAATGAAGCCGCACGAGATTCAGGAGAAGTTGGGCCTGACGCGGATACGTGACCGCAACTGGTACGTGCAGCCGGCGTGTGCGACGGCGGGAGACGGGCTCTACGAGGGACTGACGTGGCTCACGTCCAATGCAAAGTCCTGATCACGCACGCACATTGGGTGCGCTGACTATATTGTACATAGAACTATCGTGTCGTTTCCAATTACGAGCCCGGTACGCGTGCGTGTACATGCATCGAGGTGGTACATGTGTGGCTGATGGGAGGGAACTCACACACTGGTTGGCGCAACCAGCAACACTAGGAAACCCGTCGCTCTGCTGTGGGTCGCAGCGGCCAGTGACTAACAGCCGAATGTATCTGTGACGGGAGTATTTAAATGTTTTTATAGCACGCCGATGTAGTGTCCGAAACGCAACATTTATCCAGTGGCTGGTGATAACAGCGAGTGGCTCTCGGTAAATGTACATGTGCCTCACTGCTTCCGTGACGTCCGTTTGATACCCGTGTTGTGGAGGATTGCTGAAGCATCAGTCTCGCAGACAATGGCACGCTTAGCCGCAACACAAGCGTTCTCTAGACCGTTGTTAAGTCGTTACCTGTGTTACTAAAGATAGACGTCTTTGTTCACAGCCCGATTGCTGTAGCATACGGAAGAAATTGCGGGAATCGTTTATTTTATACATGTGTACTATGCACAGAAGAGTACTGGTATTGATGATTTTCACGCAGGTTTTGTGGATTTATTTCAGCGCAGTTGCCCCAGTAGCATTTTTGTATAAGCTGCAATAGCAGTGGGTGGTTCTTATAAGGATTTTTTGTGTACCGCACAGAGAAGTGACTTGTATGAATTTTAAAGGATGCTTTCAGTTATTCGTGCTAGACCACCATCTGTGAGTGAGTATGACCCTCCAACACTGTCGGTGCTAACAGCAGCCTTCTTAGATGGAGTCAACCTGCAGTTGTGATTGTATAGTCCATCACTGTTGATGGCAAACAAATTGGCAGGTATTGTAATTAATAAAGGGAGATGTTTGTTCCTTGTGACTGGCCGTAATACTTCCATGTAATATTATGTTCACGCCATGTGGGTGGTCACGTGTTTGTAGATACAGTGAATCACAAGACTTGGTAGATGTAGTAATGCCTGCACCGACAACAGACAGCATGGATATACTTTCGCTACTTATTTAACTGTCTGTAAGATTAATAGACACCTGTTCACCGTGGATCTCTGGAAAATGTGCTTCCGAAATTTATATATGTTTAAAGATTGGTTGTCTGTTTTGACTCCCTAGATCGGACGAGGTGGTAATTCACCATATACTATGGAATTATCCTGACAATGCTAAACATTGCAGTGATGTTTGTAACAGCCAGTTTATTTTTAGAGTTCTTTATAATCTGCATGTTTTGTTTACATTTTGCGAGCTAAAAATTGAAATAATCAAAATATGTTTCAGCCTTATTGAACATGTATTTATTATAGCATTAAGAACGTAATATTAATAACATGTGAACAGACATGACAAAACGTCTGTTCACATGACAAAACACCAGTGCATTGGGTACACAATCCTTTGCAAATCTTATAAATGTTTACACCCTGTACAGGAGGACGTGTCCTTGACCCTAACATCTGCTTTGCACAAGTTTCACTGTATATTAGACATTACACAGTGTAAGCACTTACACTACAGCTGTTGTAATAACTCAAGGTGCTGCGTGAATACTGTGGCTGTCTGACTGTAAGATATGGTCAGCTTTGTGCAACCCACAGCTAAAAACTAGGAGAGATTCAGTGTACATAAGAAAATAATTGTGATTGGAAATGATTGTATTGTACTGGGATATTGATGTGAAGCGACCGTAATACACAAGTCTTCATACAGTTGTAGTTGTTTGAGCATATTGTCTTGCTTTGTCCTTTTTCAACCTTCGTTACTTAATCAACAGGATGGAAATGTCATCATACTGAAGTCCTGGGAGCTGGAAGTTTAACATATTTATTATTTTTATTAACTGAACATTATATTTATTCATAGCACTCCAACAATGTAATATTGATATATATTTCCTGCAAAATCCTGTTTTATTAAAATTCTGAAATTTCTAACATTAAATTGTTAGTTTTATGTCTGGTCTACATTGTATGGTACTTAACATTAATAACCCTAAACATAACTATACTTGAAGAAATTGCATCCATGGGCTTTCTCTTGGTGGCTGTGGAGAAAGAAGAATCGAAAAGAAGGAAAAATTATTCCAAGTATTGCACTGACAAAATTGCAAAGCAAGTTGCTGTTAACGCATTGAGACACTTCAAAGCCCAGGTGTTGGAGGCAATACACGAAAGTATCTCAAATATTTATGAAGATGGGAAATGGACTATTTTCAAGAGCATGTTTTACCAGAGCTAGTAATCATACAGAGCGTTGTTATTTTTTTTCTATGAAATATCGTGTTGAGAAAAGAACATAGTCACCAAAGAGAAATGACGATGCAAAAAACTAATGCAGAAAAAAGATTATGATGTTCACACACCGCACACATAACTACATAATTATTGAGAAGGTGGCCAATTACATCCGTATAATTGGAAAGCTGAGTCCCACAGCAATACTAGGGGTATGTTGCTACAGTAATCCACATTAGACATAATTTTCTTTAAAAAAAAAACAATTAAATATTTAGGCTCTTGGACATGATGGGTCATTATATAAATCTTGAAGGAATCTCTTGAATTAAAGCTGGGTCAAAATACATAGAAAGCTAGATAATATACAGTAGTCTGTATATTGATGCTTATTGTGTAGTATATTTTGGTATACATCTCATCATCATCATGCTGTCGGTCGCGAAGCGACAAAGACTGCTTCCATCACTTGACTCTTGCTCTCCATTTGTCTCTCTGCTGTGAGAGTGATGTCCAGGAGTCGATCTTTATGTCTCTCAGCTTCAGGTTTCTCTTGATGGTATCTTTGAACCGGAGACGAGGGCGCCCTCTCTTTCTGTCTTTCTAACAAGCATTTTATTGATCTTATTTTATACACGGAGATATTTGAAATGTATTGAAGTTATTAATTACATTCTGCTAGAAATGTTTAACGTCATAGTTTGCACCAGGAATTATATTTACGTGTGTGCGAGCGTGTGTGTGTGTGAATGTAACAACGCGATATAGATTATTCATAAGTATGCGTTCGCTATAAGGCAGTACGGAGTACGCATGCTCACGCTCAACCCGAGCAGCCGAACGCGTCCGTGAGCCCCCAAACTCATCCATGATGGATGCGCCTGAACAAGAAAATGTAGACGGATACACTATTGTCGTAGCGCCAGATTTGGTGCATCAACTGAGGTGATTTGAACGTACATCTGTATACAAATATAAATGCGCCTTTGATGCTTGCTATATAAATTTAACATGTCATATCATGATAACCGAGATGTTTCAGTTTCGTTTGATGACTGTATTATCGCTCGCATTTCCTTTGTTATTCTGTTGTATACAAATATGGAAATTATAATTTCCTCATAATTTGTCGTCATCTAATCATTATGCGTATTTTGGTATAAGATTATATTGTCATTTTAACATGTCGTCCTGGCTATATTGACACAAGTATAGAATTTGACACAACGCAGCCACGCCCACAACCAAATCAAATGACAGCCGGTGTTACTAACTAACTAACTAACCACGTAGCCAAGTGCCTGGATAAGACTATTTTTAAGACGATAATACAATTTAAACAAGTAGATGAAACCAGTTTTAATTTGTACACCATACAGGTAGGATAAGTTTCTGTTTTTAACTCCAAAATATATAGACACCTGCATAATAGCGAACAGATTACTGTTTTAAGACTAAATAAATGTATTAAAAATTGATGATAATTTTTTTCATTAATTTTGATATGATCAATTCAGATACTTTGGACTTATTGAACCTTGAAGATATGTGTATTATAATAAGCAATTTTGATGGTTTTGAAGGAGTGCATTGGAGCAGATGACATACTTGGACAGTGACAGAAGGATCCAGAAACTGTCAACTGGTTCTGTGGCTATACCGATAACAAATGATGCTGCAAAGACTCTCTCAGACAATAACTTCTCCTTACGAGCTGACAGTGGCGAAATCAGGTACATATCCCTGCCCAAAAGCAAGAAAGTGACTCGGATTACACTGTGTGTGAAACTACTCAGTTCATTGAGGAAGCTACTGAAATGTAAACAAATAGCATGGACTGGAGAAATAGAGAAGGATGTTGCAAAGACGTGGGAGCGACGCGGAGACTTGGTTCTGTTGCCGCAGGATAGCTTCCAGTTGCCTCTCTGGAAGGGCATTGGTAAGGAAGCTTCAATCACTGCTGTTTGTAGGCTTTGTACTGTGCCTGAAAAGAAAATTTACATGACCAGGAAGTTATATCTATCTGGCAGCAATTATAGCTATTGGTTTAAATTAGGAAGACATTATTTTGTAAGTAAACAAACATTCTTATTTGGCATGGTTTTCAGGTATGTTTTAAGGCTCCATCTATTTGCCCTCCCTTTAATTTCAGTTTTTAACACCAACTTGACTGCATGCTCTTTGTTAAATACAATTAAACGGCAACATAAAATTATAATAATAAAACAGCAGTGAAATACAAGTGGGGTATTGCATATTTTTATACTGAGAACTTGACTTGTTTGTAAGGAAACGTAAACATATAAACCAAAATGTTGATTTTCTTTAATGCACAACTTAGAAATTTATGACAACTGGTAAATACATGCATTTATGTAAGATAACAATTTTGTCAGTCACAAATGTTGAGGTAGATACATGCATGTTAACTCACATACAAGCCAGTCAAGATGTGTAAATATTATAACCTGAAATAAACCCATCCAATTATATTTCTTCCCATCCAAAACTGGTTTACATATCCAAATGATGGGTGGGCGGACCTCTGCATAAAACTACGTGTATAACAAACATTCTGACTTACTAAACCTGTTTAAAGAGTTTCTGTCAGAATATGTTTGCTGTGGTCTCAGGTGAGGAGGTATGGCAAGCCGTGGCCGAGACGCTGTCTGTCACTAAAGTAGGCAGGCAGGCTGCGGTGTGTGACAACAACTTCCGCAGTGCCCAGGTGGGTCTACTGCTTGGGACAGATGGCTGGGTGAGACACGTGGACAATGGCATTGTGTAAGTATCATTTCCAGAATTCACAACAGGTCTCGCCCATACATATGTCAGTGTTTCCCATGAGTAAAATTATATGTGAGGTGGTAGGGTGGGCTGAGTGAGCACCGAAGTTGTGATGTGACACTGTGTGGAAATGTTCCATTCTGAATGGTGTTTTACCTTATTCCCTGAGAAATAGAGAGGAAACAAATGCATAAGATAATAATATAAGATAGCTTTATTGCCATGTGTTCACATTGTAGTTACAATAAAACATTGGAATGTGTAATGATATTGGTCGTCGTACTAGTACATTCACATGACAATGCATTCACATGCACCAAACAATGATGTTAAAATATACTACTACATTAAATTAAATAAATAAATAAGAACAATCACATAAAAAGGTCTGAATAAAAAATTGCTCTTTATAACATTGATAAATAATTAACTACAAGGTAGCAGCATGTAAACATGTTTATAGCAAGAAATAGCTACGTCCCAAGTACGAGGTGGCAAGTTTGGCATATTTAGAATGAGTTGGCTTAGAAAAACAGCGTGGTGACCCACCTTGCTCATAATATAGCAGGGGAAACAGTGCATATGCGTAAAAAGATGTTGCCTTAGGCTATTTTAGAGATCATCGAAGATGACCAATATCAGATAAAACTATTTTCGTTTATGGGGTGGGGATCAAGTGTTTTGTCTGGTGTCACACATTGATTTTGTATGCTTCGAACTGATACTATTGATGTATTCATATCGATATTATCATGTCAAACTTATCTGGATGTGGAGAACTGATATCAGACATTGATGTTCTGAAATGATTTCTTAAGAGATGAACTTTCAATGGAAGTAACATGAGAGCGAGCTATTCTGTACATTTCTTAGATATGCTGATGCAGATTTGCATATATCTGATTTTGTGTATGATTAATCAGGGAATCTTTCACTAATTAATATCTTTTTTAACATGTCACTGTAATTATAATTGTTTTACAATAACAAGGAAATGAATATTTTTTTAAATATGTGCTAATACTACCACCGTAGAAGGCTACAATTAATTAGACCTGATAGACCTGAAACATAATGAAAATTCTTTGGAGCATTTTCGTAACATGATGTTCATTTAACCAAATTTTGTTCGGTTCCAGTTACTGCTATAATGTCACAACGTGCATGTGTAGCAGTGGCAACATCACAGAGAAACTGCGCATTGCCTCCTTCAGCTGTCGTAATGAGGTGGTGGTGGACATGTACGCAGGTGACGGGAACATTCTCTTAGTAGTGGTGGTGGTGGTGGTGGTGGTGGTGGTGGTGGTGGTGGTGGTGGTGGTGGTGGTGGTGGTGGTGGTGGTGGTGGTGGTGGTGGTGGTGGTGGTGGTGGTGGTAGTAGTAGTAGTAGTAGTAGTGCTGTGGCGCAGTGGTTAGAGCTTCAGACTTCAGACAACTAAGCGAATTGGGTACTAACCCAGTGTTGTGTCAAATTTGGATTGGATATTTCACTATATAAATAATTAAATGAGGGAAGGATGTTTGCATAAAAATTTAATAACAACCACATCTGAACAATCACTAAAATTTATCAGGGTGGTTGGGTGTAATTCCGACGCTCAGTATTAAAAAAGAAACTTACATTTACTTTAATACATGTTGCTGTTATTTAAGAGATGAATTGGGCAGATTGGGGGGAAGCAAGGTACCTGTGCACCACACAGTCACAGTGTTAAAGTGAAGTCTTTAAGTGTTATCCTGTTGTAGGCATTGGCTACTTCACGTTGCCATACCTTGTACACGCTGGAGCGAGACTGGTGCATGCTTGTGAGTGGAACAGTGCTGCACTAGAGGCACTACACAGGAACCTCGCCATCAATGGCGTAGCACACCGGTGCATAGTGCACCATGGAGATAACAGACAGGTGGGTATTTCTGTGCACCATGGAGATAATAGACAGGTGGGTATTTCTGTGCACCATGGAAATAATAGACAGGTGGGTATTTCTGTGCACCATGGAAATAATAGACAGGTGGGTATTTCTGTGCACCGTGGAGATAATAGACAGGTGGGTATTTCTGTGCACCATGGAGATAACAGACAGGTGGGTATTTCTGTGCACCATGGAGATAATAGACAGGTGGGTATTTCTGTGCACCATGGAGATAACAGACAGGTGGGTATTTCTGTGCACCATGGAGATAACAGACAGGTGGGTATATCTGTGCGGCATCTGCTGCTGCTTGGTTTGTGACGTGCAGGTGTGTGTCAATGAAATTATCAGCAAAATAACACAAGAATCAACAGTCAATGAAGTTTGTCAATATGTTTTTGTGTTATTCTGTGTAAGATCTGTGAATTGCTTGAACGTCTTAAAAAAATAGATTTACCCAAATACAAGAGTTACTGAAGTCAAAGCCAAAAATGCACCTTGAAGTTGATGATGTGATGTGGCACTAAAACATGTCAAGTTAGTAACTGACTTATCAGAATGTGTGACATGTTCATTTTCAAGGATATGCATCTTCTCCATTGCCAAATCTCTGCAATAGCATTCTTGGAACAATGGGGAACCTACAGAACTAACAAATCAGGTGGCACCGCTATGCAACTCGGGCCTCGTGCCGTCAACCGCCAGTGTCTCATTACCTGGTTACACAGCATTCATTCATGATATCCAGCATTTGTTAACACACAATGTAGATATGCCTTATAGCAATAACAGTTGTGAATCTAAAATAATTCAAAGGTGAACTGAAAAAAGAAATAAACCGTGTGCTTATGTATAAAGGGCATGGTTACGTCACAGGCTCAAGATGCCTAACAGCGCCAAAATATGAATATTATATGTGTAGACTGGCTTACATTTTTGTAATGCTATGCCTAATACTAATATATTCTTGACAGGTTTGTCCCAAGGGAGTAGCTGACAGGGTGAACCTGGGTCTGATCCCTAGTTCTGAGGAAGGGTGGCCAACAGCCTGCGCCGCCCTGAAGCCCCACACAGGGGGCATACTTCACATACATGCCAATGTGGCCAGTTACCATGGCAACACAACACCATGTGATGACAACAGCCGAATTATAACAGACAAATCCACTGTTATTCCAATGCCACCTAGTGGTCAGATCATGAACTGGAACAATGGTTCTCGCCGAAGTGAATCCAGTGAATTGTGTAAGACGTGGATCAACATGAAATCCGGTGTTTCAAAGAGAACCACTGCAAAGTTGGAATGGATGGCTTGGGCCGAACAGGCGGCACAGAAAATAAAAATTATCCTAAAAACACAGTGTGGGTCTGATTGGACAACTACGATACTACATGTGGAACGGGTAAAATCATATGCCCCTCACATCGATCATCTTGTGTTGGATTTGGATTGTCGTCCAGCATATATTTCTGGTTGAATTGCAAAGGGAAAATCACCCAAAGATAAATGCAAAGCATTTGAATGAAGTTTGAATTGTTTGAATGAACAATCTAAGTTAATGTAATTTAAATTATAACATTCCAAGATTTCCAGCAGATATTTCCTGTTGAATTGGTTATTGAAAAAATGTCCTTAAAATGTATACTATAAAAATGTATACTATAGGTTGGATTTAGGAAGTTGTCCACTGAATGTTTCTTGCTGTTTACTAAGCGCAAACATTTTCCAAAGATGAGAAAAAGTATTTCCTATCGGAAAAACCCGTGAAAGATAAACACAATGTTATATTACGTTATTGATATTGACTAGGAAGTATTTCCTGTTAATTTGTTAAGGAACAACCAAAGATTAACACAGTGCATGATTTAGAATGTGATATTCAAAAAATATTTACTGTTGAAGTGAATGAAAAATACCCACAAAACACGATAGTTAAAATGTTGCCCAATTATATCAAACAGGTTTAATAATTCTTAAGCAAAAATCCTTCAAAGATTTACCAATTATATTTTTAATGTCATTTAGCAGGTAATAAAAATAACCTGCTAATTAAATTATATCTCGTAAGCTTTGTCTATCTCTGAGCAATACGTATACTACAAAGTAGTAAATATATTAATTTGGTTTATACTTCTGTGATTGCTAGAAAATACAAATGTGATTGTTTGTACAAAGCACAGACCATGTTATGTTGGCATATAGTGAAGTGAGATTTAGCGTAATCAGCTAAAGGCCTGAAGAACAATACTCTTAGACGTATACGTAGATTAGGCAACATGAAAGCGGTGGAATTTATTTACATTACAAGTGTGTTAGTAATTATGAAATCTTATTTGTTTGTTATTTAACCCCACAATTAGATGATTTTTGAACTAATATTAAGGGTTGATTGTGTTTCCAAATAATGTTTGTTATATTATAATTGTTTATGCAGATGTGTCAAAATAGTCCTACATACACATGGAGTAGTACTATTCAGAAGGTAATTAGATGGTAAACATATTTGTTTTCCCCTCCTTTAGAAATAATATTTTTGTTTTATCAGATTGCTCTTTATAAACAGTTTGTAGACTATGTATAGTATGTTCATTCCAACAAATTGTTTTTGTTATGAAATGAGTGTGATTTTTGTGCTCAAATAGTTTACGTGAAGTAGTGTTCATTGCGTGTTTTGTTTTTGTTGAAAGGAATAGTTGTGAAATAAAAAAAGTGCTTCAATCTACATGTGTGGATATGCTGTGCACTGATTCTTTGTAATATTCAGCACCCCAGTTGAACCCTTCAGGACTTCTAATATTGTTGTAATTAAGTTCATCTTCCTTCTACTCATCTTCATTTTTTATCTCTCTAACTTCTCTTTCATCTCCTACTTACCACCTTCCTTCACATCTTAGTGTCATTATCTTTCATCTCACTGTCCTCACTTCTATCTCATTTTCCATGTCATCCTCCTCTTCATCTTCCATTTCATCTTCCATGTCATCCTCCTCTTCATCTTCCATCTCATCTTCCATGTCATCCTCCTCTTCATCTTCCATCTCATCATCCTCTTCATCTTCCATGTCATCCTCCTCTTCATCTTCCATCTCATCTTCCATGTCATCCTCTTCTTCATCTTCCATCTCATCATCCTCTTCATCTTCCATGTCATCCTCCTCTTCATCGTCCATCTCATCATCCTCTTCATCTTCCATGTCAGCATCCTCTTCATCTTCCATGTCATCCTCCTCTTCATCTTCCATGTCATCATCCTCTTCATCTCCCATCTCATCATCCTCTTCATCTTGAGAATGGGTGAGAGAAGAGAGAAGTATGCAGAATGACAGAGAATGAGGAAGATGAAAGAGAAGATGTAATGAATTACAGTAGATCCTTGTTAAACCAAACACTAATTTATCTAGTTTGGAGTAGGCAGTTCTGAATAATATACTAACATTTGTAAATCATGTTCTCTTGAAATGGTAAGTGATTGTTGCAGATTCTGGATTACTGGGTCAAAATAAAGAGATTTCACAGTACGTAGAGTCATTCATTAACTGCAGTATTCTTGGAGCAGGCGAAGTGTAACCAGCAATTATCCAAAATAAGTTAATTAAATAATATCAGGTAATATAATGAAACAGGTAATATAATGAAAGGTAACAAAATTACCTATTAATGGACTGTCCCAACCCTGCCTGCACTCCTGAATGTCATTAGAGAAATAGACTGCGCCATTTGATGAGGCTGCTTGATGTCGCAGCAAGTGACAGAGGCTATCAGAGCACAGGTCAGTGACTCATTGGAACTCATGTGTGCCAGAATATTGTCATCGATACAGGTATGACAACAGGTAATTAGAACTTGATGCTCTGTGCTCCACTGCCAGGTAAGGGACGTAGTCTTGCTTTGCTTATTATATATTGTCTAATATACTGCATATTTTAAATGGTTAAATGTTGTTAATTACTTTGAGAACAATAATAGCTAACACATATTTGACTTTTTTATAAACAGAATGGTTCTGATGCATTTACAAGACAGTTCTTGTATAATTGACACATTTCTACGATATATTTAATTGTGTTATGCTAAAGACACCCTGATAGGCTTTTCATAAGATGCATTTTCTGAACTTTTAGTGTGTGTGTGTGTGTGTGTGTGTGTGTGTGTGTGTGTGTGTGTGTGTGCAATGCTGTGCATGTGTGGCACTGCATGTGTGTGTTCGCACGTATGCATGCACACGCACATGCACATAAACACATGCACACACGCACGCACGCACGCACACACACACACACACTCACACACACACACACACACACACTGTATCTGCAAGCAGCAATAATGCCGCCCATTGTTTGTCCATCTCTACAGGATGGTTCATCCCGACTCTGATGGACGGCATTGTCCGTGTAAATGGTCATCTAATTGGTCAATGACCAGCACCAGTTGCCATGGAAACTGGCTCATAATTGTGGTGATACTATTAGCTTGTGCTCATTGCCAGGCAGCAGAAATGAGTAAGTTCATTTGTGTTATCCTGTTAGTTTATGATGTACCAGATAGGTAGGAATTAATAAGGTGACTAGTGGTGTTGGATTATTTCAGTTTGTAACTATTTGTAAAATAAGTAAATAAGTTTTGCGTGTACGACTGTACGTGTCTGTGTGTCTATGTGTATGTCTGTGTGCCTGAGTTGTGGGGTGTGTGGGAGTGTTTGTATGTGTGTGGTGTGTGTCTATGTGTGTGGGTCTGTGGGAGTATGTATGTGTGTGTGCATGTATGTGTGCGTGTGTGTGTGTGTGGGGTGGGGGTGGGGGGGGGGAGAGTGTGTGTATGTGTGTGTGCTTGTCATTGTTTTTAGTGTGTAATGTGTATGTATGCTTTTGTGGTATTACAGTATATATCACATGAGATACATGCATCTCTATATGAGTTAATTGTCATTTAATTATCCCATAGGTAAAAAAGCTCATGATTCATGAAATATTGTTTGCCTGGTGATGTTGCTAGGTCCTTCAGCCTGCAGGGACGGTCTGCGTCTGTCAGGAGGAACCAACCAGTCCGGCCTTGTCCAGGTATCTCCCTCTCTTAAACATCTCAAAGATTATCACGTAACTCATGATTATCAATCATGATAAGATGCTAATTTTGGGGCAGCATAAGTGAATCTTCTCCCCTTTTTCCAGGGTACACTTGCCTCTCTAAGACACAAAAACATTTTGGGTGATTTCAGCCATGCTGCTCATGTTACATGGAATGTTTAGGACATGCGTGAATGGGTCATTATATTCGTACTCCCACCTGTCATGTATTGATCTTCAAATTGGGGTGGGTTCCCATGACTGATAGTGTAGTGACTGGCAATATCAATTGCTATAATTATATAGTTCACACTCCGCTATATGGAGACAATCGACCAAGGGTATAGTACGTAGCGACAACCCCGGGCTTGTGGGCATGATGGGAGAGGAAGAACATGGAGACTGCCATTACTCCCTTAGTTAGTTACTGTTTTACATATTAGTAAACAGACTGATTGGTCAGTTCACTTGACATGATGTTGAGAATGAGAAACAGTTTACCCTAGAAAAAGTCATAACAAATTGCACTACAAAGGTTGCATGTCAGTGTGATGAAAAAAAAGATGTCCTATATGTTTCTAATGAATCATTATAATACCGGGTAATTATAATATATTTTATTTCATATATTGTGGCGCTTCACAACATATTACAATGAAGCTACATAAAAAGGATAATTTTATACAATAAGAATACTAATATTTTTAAATGAATAATAAAAAATAAATGTATTTGTAAATAACTGAAATTTATACAGTATTAAATAACTAGTATTTCTAAAAAATATAAAGAAGTAAATAAATCAATCATAAAATATCCATAATAAAAATAATTAATCTAGCAAACAATTCCATAAAAATAATACAGATAAATAAATCAATGTATACATATGGTTAACAATAATAATAAATAATTTAGTTAATGTAAAAAAACAATATTAATTACACCACAAAAATGCTAATAAATAAATGTCTGATCATGTAGTAATAATGTTTAAATTATTTGTTACTATTATTTGTTACACATGGTCATTGTTTGACGCAGCTACTCCGAGGTAGCAACTGGCATGCCGTCTGCTCCCAAGCCTGGGATGACAGGATCGGGGCTGTCCTCTGTACACATCTTGGCTTCCACAGCTTTGACGGGTTTGGAAATGGGAGCTGGGATATGGAGGAGCTGAAGGGGGAGAAGTATGAGACATATGCCCGCTGTAAAGGTGAGATAGCGAGATAGAAAAAAAAAAAAAATGTGCTGTCAAAAAATATTTTAACAATTTATCTTCATGATAGTGAAATATTTTTCCACAGATATGTTTATATCATAAGAAGCTGCAGGTATGATTAAACAAAATTGACAACAAAGTTTAAAAAAATATGGTGCTTTAAGTTTAAGATGTTTTAATTTGGAATGTTATAGATATTAAGCAATATATTGTATAAAATATGTTATATAATTCCATTTCCTCCTATACAACAATAAGATAATGGCATTGTTGCTCAAACCAGCTACAAGACACAACATATTTTCTTTTAAAAAGGCATATTTATGGAGTGCAGTGGCACGAGATCAGTGGCTATACTTTGTCTACTCTGTGTTGCTCCATTTATTCTCTTAGCTGCATGATTGAATACATGGCTATAAACATTATGGAATATTTTTGAATGAATAATCTTCGTGAATTAATTGCAGCATGGGTGCAGGCTTTTTGGAGAAGTTGAGATGATGTTCAATTGAACAGGTCTGCCAGGGACCAGAGTGTAAAGCACTTTAAGCAATTCTAGGACTAGATACAGTACTATAATTATTATAAAACCGTATACATATCTTCTGTACAGTTTTACTTTATCAGAAACACCAGATAAATGTTCACTTTCTAAAGATGCAAAACTATTTTACATAACTGTGTCCTTACTATGTGTTTGTTACATGTTAATTATTGCTTTAAGTTGTTGTCTTAGGAACTGAAGCCTGTCTGTCAGATTGTGAGGGTCATACATGGCAGAGAGCTGTGGTGAATGCCCCCACCCCCAGGGGTATTGCCCCATGTTACCTCACAGCAGGCCTAGTGTTACAGTGCAGTGACAGAGACACACTGGCCTCGGCAGACTGTGTCAACTCTACAACAATGGCCGCCAGGTCAGACGGATTCAAGATGGCGGACAGTAAGTGGCCTGCTATGTTAAATAATAACTAATAAATACAAGTTGCTAAAGATTTATGCAACAGCTTAAGTATGTACAGTATGCAGGACAAAAGGAAATACATGCTAGTTCTGGTGACATTTTTAACTTGGTGAACTGTCAGGACTGAAAAATAGAGACAAATCTGGCTCTTCCTGTTAATAGGTATGATTTTGTATTTTTAATTAACATATTCCTAAATGATAACTGTGTATGTTTACTTTCTTTGTATGAAACACAATAGTATGTTTTTGGCCAAAAACAGAAAAAGGGATATCATATTTTGCCATCAAACCCTTCATTTGTATATTAGAATACATTAAAAAATAATGTTAAAAAATTCTATGATAAGAATTGGTGATAATGTTAATAACATTTTGAGAAAAAAGTAAATCACATTTTGTTTGCCACTACTATAAAGTTAGACCCCATAATAATGTAGATATATTGCTTCCTGACACAGACATTCAGGAGGGAAGACACCACGAGGACTGTCCACACAAGAGACAGACACGAACTGGCTCTGACAGTGTTGGTCGGATCACTTCACCGTTCTACCCCCGATTCTATCCCGGACAGACGCACTGTCGCTGGAAGATTGAAGTACACCACTCCCAGCAGGTGGAGCTAGTGGTCGTTGGTAAGAGAGGTTGTGATTTGTACGTAAAAATGACTTGCTGTAAAAGTAGCAACATCATTGTTAGTTGGAAAGTTATATCTGTTATTGTATGTAATGTGTTAGCACATGTTAAGGCATCCACAAGAGCCTAATTAGTCTGTACACTTTTATCCCAGTGTACATGTCCTGGTTAAGATATCGATGTAAAAGAATCATGGATATAAGAGGATATATAAATATGTTGACATTCTGTTCCCGTGAAATTGTATCGGAATGCTGATGTTTCTACATAGTTAATAAATATTTGTTACAGTTGCCCTCACATTATGGTCACCTTATCATTCCAACCACTTTGCAATTAAGGTCACCATAGGACAGTCATTAATTATTTCCACATAAAGTAAGATACAGGAAATCAGTTCTGCCAAAACAGTCACCTCATTATTAATTCAGCCCAGAAAAGAGTTTTCACTGTACTTTCGTATGTTGCTCAGATTTAAACACATATTTCATCCAGACTTCTCCATTTGATTCATGTTTAAATTGCGCTATATCAATATATGACAACTACTTGTAGACTTTGAGACGGAGAAGGACCGAGACTTTCTGTCCATCTATGAAGGCAGGATCAGCTCGACTGGATTTTCACGAGTTGTGCGTCTCCATGGCAACCTCACAGGTGGGACAATCACACTTTATGTTCTTATTCAGTAAGGATAAATTTTCTATCACCTCATTTTCGATAAAATTCAAATTTCCATTAAAATTTGTATGTAATTTCTTGTTTTCTTTCTCACAATCTTCTTATTTCACTGCCATCTCCACTCACATTGACTCAGATTCCCATTTACCATATCTTCTGGTTTTTGCGCACTAACATCAGGATTAATCGGGCAATGCAATATTACAGAATATCGTGAGTAGTAATGCTCTGTATACTTCACCACTGTGTTGCCAGTGGCAAAAAATTGCTTTATGTATCTAGTTATTAGTCATAGTTTAGTTTACCTTTTTATATGGATGTAATGTTCCGGAATAAAGTTATTGAATTGAATTAAAAGATCTCCTGCTACTGCAAACGACACCATTCCATTCGACTGGACCAAGTTTTGGTTGCTGTTTCAGGAAACGGATCAAAGTTAACATTTCAGAGTTCATCGTCTGTCGTCTACCTGGACTTCCGTTCTGATGAGTACATCAACAATAGAGGGTTCCTGATTGAGTTCAGTGCCACCCCACCTCTCAGTGATGCCAGTAGGTCACAGCCGTCTATTTAGATAATGTATCGAAATATGTTTTGTTAATGTGGTTTTCATTTACTTTGGCATTTTGACAAGAAACTTTTTACATTAGATTCCTGAGCAAAGAAGTGATAATTACATGAAATTCTCAATATGAAATTGTTACATATACATGCTGGGGTTTGTCCAAATTGCATAAAGTTGGCAACAGTAAAAATCGATGTAAAACATGGCAAACTTGTATGCATTAGTGCTAAAATACACTGTCAATGCTAACGTGTTGAAATTGTACAACATTTATCACTTGTGTAGGGAAATTTGCCATAACAATAGTTGTTCTTTCAGATAAGACAACAATTACAGAGAAACGTCGACTTGGTTTGACAATGCGTGACGTAATGTTATTGTCGCTGGGAATGTTGCTGCTGTTGCTGATGTCATTCGGCACTCTCCTGGTTTGGAGGAGGAAATCAAAACGTCACAAAATGTGAGTATTTGTCAAGCATCTGCAGCCTCCTCATGCTTCGTAGAGCGCAGTGGCTCAGGGGTAGAGCTTCGGACTCTCGACTACGAGAACCCGGGTTCGAATCCTGGCTGCGGCGTTAAAACCTTGGGCAAGTTTTTTCATTCTACATTGTTCCAGTTCACTCAGCTTAATTAAATGAGTACTTGGCTATAGACAGTGGTGGATATGTGTACGAGCAGCCTTCGCGCATTAATTGTAGCATATGGCTGGATGCTTCCCAGAGAAGCTGAGATGGTGTCTGAGTGAACAGGTCTGTCAGGGAAGTAAAGTGTAAAGCGCTTTGAACGGTCCTGAGGATTGGATATTGCGCTATATAAGAACTGCCTTTACTTTTTTTGTCATTCAGTGTCTTGCGTTATTCCCTGAGCTAGTTCCTCTGTGTAAAACAATTCTGTAAAACTTTGAACTGATGACAAGATAACAGATGTTGAATCATCAACATTATGTAACAATATTGTTTACAAAACTAATTATATAATACTACAAAAGACAACACAGCATTTGATATTTAGTAAATTATTTACCTCTCAGGAAACTAGATATTATCTCAAAAATTCCACCGTAGTCATTAAAATTCAGGTATAATATAAGTATTATTGTGGATTATAAATGTGATACATTTTGTTTCAGTGGCCTGATTTGCAGTCCGTCACATCACAAAGATGTCCCATTTGAATTGGAAACCCGTAACACAGAACAATGTACCTCAATAAGATCACATCATAAAAGAACAAGATATTTCAGAGATGCCAAGAAACTTGGAAACACAGAAAATGGACATGAGGATACACCAAGTTGTGGACCAGATATTGCTGTGGTTCTATCAACAAGTGGTACTATGCCTAGTGAGACATGTGTGGATAATCTGAACTGTGACAGATTAAGCGAAAGTATGAAGGATCAAGGGAAAGGTAGAATAACAACTGATGGGCTGATTTTAGACAGTTCTGCTGTTGGTACTTTAAGTCCTGTTGAATGTTAACTTTAGTAAAGCATGTCATTTGAATATTTTTCTGATCAAGTTGAATTGCATATCAATGTAATAATGTAGAATATATATATATATTATATATAAAAATGTGACATTCTCTTGCTATATATATATATATATATATATATACATACATACATACATACATACATACATACATACATGTACATACATATACAGCAATAGAATGTCACATTTTGCATCAGTTTTAAATATATGTAGCATTGTTATAGCATTGTTTAGAGTAGATAGATTTAACTAGTTGTATTACAGTGAACATATCAGTTGTTTAAACATACTGTATCTGTACTAAAATTATGTTAATGAATATATAAACAGTGATTTTATATTCTACAAGCATATTTTAATGTTCCATTTAAGGACATTTAAGTAGCAATGTACATGTATAAAAAATAATGCAGTATACATTCCAATAGTACTGTGCAACTTATATTGTAATAAGGATACATTCTGATCATATCTTCACATAGCAACATGGTATAACTATCAACTTAAGTGGCTTTGTTTGTGTCTCAATTTGACAAGAAAACAAACATAGTTATGTTCTTAGTGATAATCTGCTTTTACGAATTACCATTCATTTAGTGTAATCATGTTTGAACAAAACATATCTTTGATCAGTTTCAAGATAAAAAAAATCATGTTTGAGCAAAACATAACTATGATCAGTTTCAAGAAAAAAAATCATGTTTGGGCAAAACATATCTTTGATCAGTTTCATGATAAAACAAATAAATTGCGGTAAGCAGTATAATTTGACATCCACCAAATCATATAAAATTTGACATGATTTGTATACCTTTAAACCTACAACACTGAGAGCATATTATCACATATACATGTAACTCAGATGGCACTTTTTAATCTACCTTACACACAGGTTTTCTTAAAAAAACAGTTCCATAGTATCTGTAAGTGAAGCCCAAAAATGTAGCTTCCTTAAATAACCAGAATTTCACGGCATGTAGTGGGTTGGCAGTATTGTTCAGTTCAACAGTCTGATCTGAGATAAGATCTCTTCACTATGAGGTCACCTTGGTGTCTGGCACAACATCCTCGTAGTCGTTGACATCATTGTTTAGAGGAGGCGTAAATGTGGATCCACCGGCCTTCGTCAAGTTGATGACATTATCTGGAGCGTGAACCCAAACACGACAATCAGAAAAAGATACATCATAAGATTAATCATGACATTACTGGAAAAAGTAGGTAAAGAAAGTTTTCACATGTTAAATGTAATATTTATGTATAACAATTTACACATCAATATTACATATAACATGATTGACACAAATCCACTTACTTTGGAGCAGATTGTGAAGTGTCGTAAGCTTCACAAAATATTCTCCAAATTAAGTGAATTGGAGCAATGTAGAGTGAAAAAACTTGCCCAAAGTTTTAACACCACAGCATGGTGATTTTTTTAACCAAATTCATCATTAAACAAAATCTGTTGTTAAATGAAAGGACCATTTTCAAAATGCAAACCACTGCGTTATTACTGGAGACAGTATCTTCATGGCACACCAGCGATAATGTCATGCTGGCATTTCACGGTGTTGACAGTTTCCTAATATACAAGATCACTGTCAAAAAGTACCAAAATCAATTTTATAGAGCAAAGTCTGGCTTGTATAGTGTAATGGCTCAGGGGTTGAGCTTCGGACTCTCGACTAAGAGAACCCGGGTTCGAATCCTGTGCTGCGGTGTTAAAACCTTGGGCAAGTTTTTTCACTCCAAATTGCTCCAGTTCACTCAGCTGTATAAATGAGTACCTGGGTACAGACAGTGGTGGATATGTATACGAGCAGCCTTTCGCACATTAATTATGCCATGTGGCTGGATGCTTCCCAGAGAAGTTGAGATGGTATTTGATTGAACAGGTCTGCCGGGGAAGTAAAGAATAAAAGCGGTTTGAGCGGTCCTGTGGACTGGACACTGCGCTGTATAAAAATTTACCTTTACTTTACGAACTATTAAGAATTTTTTTGAAATAAGCCTCTGAGAATAACCTGCAATAAGCAGGACACCTGGAGAGAAGGCGTAAAAAAACCAGAGAGACACAAAAAGAGCACAAAAACACAAAAGAGTGTATCCACTGGTTGTAGAAAAGGGAGAAAAAGTTAATATGGACACACAAAGCCAAGACATTATTACGGATGATGCATTGATATCTCACCTGCCACTATACTCGTGGAGAACACCTGCTGATTGTTCTTGTCTGTGAACTGTGAGTAATTGATGGAGCCAGACACGTACACGCGGTCTCTGAAGACACATTTCACATCCCAAGTTAACAACAAACAACTGCACAGCAATTACATGATCTATGTATTACAAAAATCACTTATGGAATATCACAAAAATGACTTAGAATTAGGAATATCACTGAACATTCTTCAGAATAGTTCCTTGTTATTCACCTAATTTTACTAACATTCAAGACTTTTAGTTTCATTATAGAGGATTTCAGTTGTACACTAAAAAACTTGTTTGTGCATGTCTTATAAAGTTTGCATTTTATGAAGATGGAAGTTTCTGCAAGGTAGCCAATATCTTGGATATGATATAACCTATACAGTTTTTTTAATATTAGCGATTAAAAGATTTTTTTTACTATGGTTGATGTGAAAACATGTGGATATCCTTTTCATATTTCTATTAAACGTCAATTTAATATGACACTTATTACACAAACATTCAATACACATGCATGGATGCATGGATGCATATCAATGCATACAAGCAGATTTATATTACTACAAATACAAACCCTTTCTTGATTATTGATGCGACAACATCTCTGAGTCCCGGACGAAATACACTGATGCGATGCCACGCAGTCTTCTGGCTGTAGACACCTGTTGAAAACAGAGAGCATGATGGGATACTGCACTTTCAAATGTACGACATGAAGAGTTTAACAACCAAGTGACAACGTACAAAGTTCTAGCATAAAGGATATGATATATCAAATGAATCACACGAATATAGCAGTTTCACGCTCTGAAATAAAATGTCTTGCTATTTTATATAATATACACACATGCTTCACACACATACATAATTGTAATAAATGTCATACTTATATGAAATCTTTAATATAATTTTTCAATTAGTCAATCAAATAAAAACAAAATAATTGCATTTAAGAATACAAACTGTGCATACAATTACATGCACACCCGTGGATGTTAATTTATATTTCTGAAATAATGTCAATGCTGCTACAGACAAGAAGATAATCAATATATATGACAAAACATACAATTGTAACCAAGAGCTAAGCTTGTCAGCAAGCACATTATAAATACGATAATTATCAAACACAACAGTTACAACTGTAAAAATAAAAACAGGAAATTCACAAAACTATTAGTCTGTAAGTCTAGAACTTCATTATTGTTTGGGTCTGTAACAAATACATAACAACAATTTGATTCTATTCAAACTGTCAAATGTTGACAGTTCAATGAGTTGTTTCAGCTATGCAACATACCATCTGGACTCTTGAATGACTGGGACGTTGCCAACTGGAACAGAGTGACAGGTTTCTCCTGCGAGCCCCGAATGACAGGGTCTTGACCTACGCGACCTATCAAGGTCACCTGATTCACTCCTGAAACACCAGAAAATATTTAATATGATTAGCTATGTTCCTCACATTGAAATAGGTAAACAAAATTATTAAAAAATAATCATTGATAATTTATGCACATCAAGATGTTTACGTTTTCTGTACAGTATAATTGATTCTTTAGCATAACAGAATGTATTATTTATTTCTCCTTTTTAAAACTATTAAACCAATCATAATGTATCAAAAATGTTACGTTAAAATTACTTTACATCCAGGTGTATGATGCAAGCAAATCCTCAAACTCATTATATTAATGTATTGAATCACAGTGATCTCGGACTTTCGTGATCTCAGCCTGAGTGATCTCGGCCTGTTTCGGTGAACTCGGCCAGTGACCTCGGCCTATGTGGCAGTGACCACTGGGTAATATCATCCGAATACAGGCCGAGATCACTGCTGCATAGGCCGAAGTCACTGGCTGAGTTCACCGAAACAGGCCGAGATCATTAGGTATTGCTCAGACATTTATGGAAATTTTTCAGCGAACAATGTACCTCTTTCTCCAGTGTACACAGGCACACTCCCTGTTTGTCCCTCTGCATAGTTCCGTACAATTTGCCGCCATATCTACACAGTACAAGAAAACAGAATAACTACAATATATGTGTATTGTCTGTTGACCCACATCTCCGTCAGGTTTGCATATTTCGGGCTCCCAATGATGGTTTATAGATTTAGACTGTTTCTAAATTCGCATTTGCATGATGCTGCTCTGCATCTGACATTACGATGGCAAATGATATCGCCATCAAATGTGCCAAATACTGGGAGAAAGTGATATAGGTTGGTTGAAGAACACGGATGATGACGAATTTGCATTGATAGTTACAACAACAAAACTGAGGTGTGTCTGGATTCTAAACAAGGGCACTTGCGTAGAATTCGGACCCATCTCAAGTTTGCCATTATAACTGTATATTTGTCTAAACTGGATATATCACGTTAATTATAATCATAACCCTAATAAATCAGTATCCCAGGTATATTTGTTTTACAATTGAGACCCAAATATAGTGCTCCAATTTGTGCAAGCTGCAAGCGCAGCGGCCTTGTGTTATTTGCGCCGCGCACATGGAATGAGCGAGTTTTTTTATGGCATATATGCCAACCACACTGTCTTTTTGACCTCAAAAGTCCGCTAAAATGCACCGTTTATGAAACAAATATGCGTGAGATGATGTTGAATGATTAAATTATTAACAAAGTGAAGTATCAAATATTGGTAAAGATACAGTTATAACGACAAAATTAAGGTAGGTCCGAATTCTATACAACTGTCTAAACAAGTGCCAAAATAACTGAGCTATGTCATACCATACATAATTTTGTTTAGCAACCTCGCATATTCGAACTTAGCATTACAATTATGTATCTTGTTGCGAAACCAGCGTTGTGAAAGTGGGCGATATTAAGGATTATTATAAAATAGAGGTGTTTCGAGATAAAGACATGTATTTTCAAAAAACGATACTAATAAAACTAACACAAGGTAAACGATTCCTCCACGCCATTTGTCGTGTATATAGAGATGAATACGTAAAAAGATTATTATAATGCGAGCTTGATAATTATCACTCAGAACGGAAATGACAGGAGTACCACGTGATTATGAAATCAATCAGCACATACCTAATCTCCGAGAGTGATTGGTGGAAATTAATTGATATGTTAATTGATTAGCGCAACGTATCTTACCCATACTTGAATTATATAGATGTATTCCTATTTAATAAAATATCCGTTTACTTCTGAATGCGTATGTATCGAATATATAGCAATTATCCGGCATATGCAACGGGCATGCACGAGCTTCTGCACTGTCACTGGCTGGGGACGATCTGTCAACATTGGGCTTCCTCAATGGAGCGGATTAAAGAGAACGACACATAACGTGAACCAGTTTAATTAATTCAGAACACTACAATGTGTGTTCTGCAGTTCAGTTATGGTCACCCTAATAAAGAACCAGCTTCTGAAACGTTTATCTGTGTAAGTATCACTTTCTGTGGTCGATATTTATTGCTTTCTTTTTCATGTCTTACCTCGACTCGAGTCTTGGTTGTTCAGGACAGTACGAACTCGGTGATGTCATACCCATGCCATGCTTGTGGCTAATAACTTGTAAGTTTTCTAGCGAGCATTTTACTTGGATCTTGCATTTCTATACGGCAATAATGTGTCCATGTCACTGTCTTTAGCTCTTCTGTCTATTTGGCAAATGGCCAATGCAATGTGCTGACAAAAGAAGGCTAACCACTACTATAACATTAATTGAAACTAAGCCTAAAGGCCATAACTCGCAAAAATTGCAGTAAAGGCAATGTCGATGATAAATCTTGCAAACATTGTAATAATTACAGGCACTAGCCAGTTGGCTAGGGCAAGGCGTACACAGTCCTTTGTTTTAAGTACACAGTCTACACGATATACCTAATTTATTACCTATACAGGTGGATTGCGTTGTGCACCTAGCCAGAGACAGCTAGGTCATAGAGTGATTTATAAATGCAATTACAGAACCAAACAAAGTGTTTGGAATGAACAGATGTGACAGTGGATTTAAACAGTCAGACTCAGACAGTGAGTCAGACCGAGTGCATGAAGAAGATAAAGGAAGGTATGGCGGACTGAAACGTATCATAAAAAAAACCAAAAGGAGACTATTGAAGGCGTGCATTATACATCAGCATGTGTGGTCTAAAGACAGTGGCACTGCTGGAACAACCACAGAAGCTGCATGTTTGCGAGTATAATTGTGTCAAGATAATTACTGAAGCAAGGAAAAGAAAGGTGGATAACTATGATTGCCCTGAAGGAAGAAATCGGCAATATTCATATCAGTAGAAAAATTAACTATATAGTAGGGATTCACTAGGAAACTGGATGTTGGCTGTTCACCTGATAAGTAGGATGCAGGCAAACTAACAGAGAATAGAGACAGAACAGATAGCAAGGCCAAAGGAAGTGGTGAAGATCACACCACAGTTGCATGAAGAAGGATTTGGAAAAGTCAAAGAACCATGACGTTGGAGATCAATACGGAGCCATGGAGGACAACAACAGCAACAGGATACTATATACAGGCACTGATGACACTGAATCACCCCTGTATTGGCGAGGGCAATACCCGTACATAATGCAGTAATTAGTCTGTTCTCTGTAACAATAATTATATGCGTGATATCGATAGGCCAGGATGAAATCTACTTGTATTATTATTAATTTTAATCATTTATTACATTTATAATTAAACTATTTAGATTTACTGTCTATATTTCTGCAGCCACTATTGACAGTCCTGATATGTGCTGCTCATTTCCAGATTCTAGTGTTGTCACCTGGACTGAGTTCAACATAACTGCTGCTACGTCTGCTAGTCTGCAAATGGATTATACATGAATAGAGTAGCTGCAGATTGACCTAAATGTATTATGTATGGTTACATGTGTAATCCAACTTATCTAAGCAGAACACTCATAATTATTGGTTAGCACTGGTCATGTCACAACAGGATTTGCGACCACAGAGGAAGCAGCGCATGCAGAATATAGTATTATATCTAATTTAGAAATACATTTTTTCGCCGAAATGCTATGACAAACCCTAACCTGATTGCACTAATTAATAGTATTTAGAATTATTAATTTAGATAAGTCAAGTAACATATGAATATATTCATCATGTATACAATGTATATAATTTTGTTTGATCTGTATGTATAGTTTATATTGAAACACTATGAGATGTGTTCCCAGAACAACTGTAAAAAATAAAAAATGTAATCTTCAATTTAATTCCATCTAACACAGTGTGATATAAACCCTAATACTTTTAAAAACCCTTAACAATGGGGTACAGAATTTGGAAAAAAAGGTGTTATTTTTTCCCGATGGTTCATAAATGAATCACTGCAAGTTTGGAGCTTGATATCTAGAGCTTGATTGTGATTTGATTGTACGCTCTACTCTCTGCTGAGGAACCATTCTTGTTTGACGTCATTCATGTGTCACAGCTTCACAAAGAACCTGTCGCCCGACAAGCTCCAACTGAGCACACTGAAAGGTGAGGGCAACTTGTCCGACCTAGAGTTGGACGAGAATGTGCTCATGCAGGTCCTCGACCTGCCAACTTGGCTGCGACTCACCAAGGCCGTCTGCAACAAACTCTCAGTCCGGGTGAGTAGTTCTTTGCAATTAACAGTGACTGGCCTGGAGGTGCCTGGATTTTCAGGTACTGAAATCATCTTATGGTAGTGCAAATAGTATTAATACCACACCATAAAAATGTGGTTTGTGAGTATGTTGTTGGTGTTTGTGATTAAAAGTATTATTTCATTTTGTGTCAGATTTGCATCTTTCTCTCATCCAGACTTCGTCAAGTAGTTTTAATGTTTACTTTATCCATGCTGTTCAGTGTGACATGACAATTTTTTTATTCCAGCTGGGACTGATTTTGTTATAGCCATCTTTTGAACACTTCCCCAATATGACATTATCAACTCCCTTCCAGATACATCCAGATCTGCTCTCTGAGTCTCTGTAAACAATCCCAACTCACCAATGGTCTTCTCCTTCAGAGGCTCTGCCCTCCAGTCTACTAGAGACCTTTCTCCTTGTTAGTCAATTTCTTCCTTGTCTGAATGTTTAGTGTATTATACTTGTTCAGTATGATTTCATAAGGCTAAGATACATTTTTAATATCAACCTGACTATCAGAAAAGACTTGGTGAATGCTGAATATTAAGATAAGGTTTGGTCCTTATTTCCCATGTTCCTTACACCACAGAACAGTTGCTATATTTAATCAGATACTCCCTGGCAGACCATTTCAATCGAACACCATCTCAGCTTTCTGGAAAGCATCCAGTCATGCTGCAATTAATGCACAAATATCTGCCACTGTATGTTGCCAGCTACCCATTCATACATGAGTGAACTGGAGCAATCTAGGGTGAACAAACTTGCCATGGGTTTTACTCCACAATACAGGATTTGAGCCCTGATTTTCTATGTTGAGAGTCTGAAGCCCTAACCACTGAGCCACTGCACCACTACTTAGATAGTTGATGGAATCGTGATTACGCAATCTGTTTGTCGCGAAAAGAACATGCAGGTTAACTGTCTGTGGTGCTGTGGGTGCGTCTAGTGGCCGTCTACGTCGTTTACCAACAGTCTCTGAGCTGTACTCATCTGCCCCCAATCGAATAACAGAACAGATGAATAATTCATCCATCACTGCACCTGCATGTTCAGTTCGAGTTGCTTCCTTGGAGGTAGTCAAGCAAAGGCACTGAATGATTCATGAAGAAATGGGGCTCTGTGCCATTCACTTAATTAAGCTAATTTAACAATACTTAATTATGTATACCTTTGAAACAGCGTATTTTGTTTTAAACTTTGATGAAATGCTGACAGATATTGTGATTTAGGTTAATTCCCGGCCGTTTTAATTGGCACAAGTCCGTGAGGTATTTTGTTGCATTTAATTATGGTATGCAAATATGTGTCCACCCACACTTGTACCCACAAATCCCCGGCCCACTTTTACATTTACTTACAGTTCCTTAGCACGTCATTTCATTTATTCCCACAATTCCACAGGGCACTCTTATATTTATACCAACAATTCCCCAGTCCACCATTACATTTATACCAACAAATCACTAGGTACCATTACAATTTACATTTATACCAATAATTCACTAAGTACCATTACATTTACACCAACAATTCACTAGGAACCATTACATTTATACCAACAATTCCCTAGGGCACCATCTCAGATATTCCCACAACATCCCATCCCACCCAAACATTTGTGCTCACAATTAATTCCATGTCAACCTTGTCAACTATTACATTTATACCAACAATTCACCAGCCTGTCATAATCATTAAATTTATATCCACAATTCCAAACTAGAAATGGAAAATAATCACACAATAAGGAAGTTACACATAATTCCTTGAAGCCTACATAACATTGTTCACAATTTCCATAACTAATAGGAAGGAATATTTTCCAAAGGATTCTTTTATGTTATATTATTAAACAGGGTTACTATTTTCTACTTAACTATTTAAATCAGTTCCAAGTCAGATGTCGGCTCTGTCAGTCGTATCATTTGAATCAAAGAGCAGGCTGGCCGTCCCACGCATAGATGGTCTCAAGTCACAACTACTCAACTGGGGGAGTTTTAAAACCCAGCATTCATCCTGTCAACTCATATATCAGCCACACAAGTGTTGTCAAGGCTGCATCTGCTTCTGACTAAACCACGACTGTCACGAGATGAAAGTTGTTGACTTGAATTACATTTACGAAAAAAGAAGACTACTAAAGTGGCAATGTCACATGCACTGCAGGCTGAACTTTGTATGTTTGTAGTCATAGAGCTGTGTTATTTATATTCTGGTTGCCATTTCGAATGATACAGTCAACATAAAAAGCAGGTAAACTGAGTGTTAGTTGCACAACAAAAAACACGTGAGATAAATAAGAGTCAGTATCCCAGCAGGATGTGTAAATCATGACAACTAGTCCCGTATAATTTACTCTGACATTACTTTTTTGTGCACTGAGCAAAATAACAATATTTTGCCAATCGATTATTCAGAATTTTTGGACACTGTAGTTGTACCTTCTTCTGGATGGTGACGTCCATTTTCTTCCTTCTGGGCTCATTCCCATCCTTGTACTGTTGTTACTGAACTAGTCTGTACCAATCGATGATGCATTAAAACCTCATACGTTACATAATTATCTTGCATTTTATCTTACATTCACTTACGAAGTTATGTTTTTGTATTGCAACTTATTGAACTATATAGAAATTATAGAATGATTGTTGAATATACAGATGATGCACAATGAACACGTCTAAAACAAACACAGGAATGGAGATATACTTCTTCTTCCAGTAAATTACCTCGGTCAACTTGCTGAACATTATTGTCATTGGTTTTTAGAGTTGTCCTCTAAAATTAGTAAGTCCTCTACAGGGATGGGATCTTTTACTTCCCCTGGCATAGACACCAGGTAGAAGGGACCACCGGCTGTTAGTGTCTCTTCTGAAAGACATAGGCAAATGTGGGGTTATGAAATTGCCTAAGTTTCGAGACGGTGGATAATAAGATCTACAATAAGATACAAAGATACAAATACAAAGATAATTAAGATAATGCACATTTACAGAGATGCGATAATTATTACTTGAGGTACTTCCTTGTCTGTGTGAGGTGAGTAGTGACTTGGGCTTCTCCATCCCAGCTCCACTAATCTCACTCTAAGTAGTTTTGATCTCTAACAGAAGATTAATTACTCGAGCCTCCAATATCCTGACACACGCCCGTGCCTCGGTTAGCATCTGATTTATTTCGTCAGTACAAATGCTGCAAATCTTACACCATATTTCACTGTATATGACTATTGATTAATGGGCTGGACTGTAAATTGGAAATCTATTAATAGTGAACCTCAGAGGACATATGGTTTTATGGTATTATATTTTCATGTTAGACTGGTAGTGGTACTTGGCATGAATTAGGAGTGACATACAGTGATACGCTGACCTTGTGAAGAAAATTCACCATCAAATAGAAACAGCTGCTAAATTTAAGTAGCTTTTAAAAGTAAAAAATAAACAGCCACTGTCTCACCAAGGACACTGTTTCCATGACTTACAGGGGAAACTATCTCGGTGGCACGTCCTGCTGTTGACAAGTTTCAGTATACAAGATCATTGTTAATGAGAATATTTGATTAAAAAAAGTAAAATCGAGGTAATGAACTCATAAGTATGTTATTTACTACTGACTGACCTACTGGACTTGATCCTATCATCATAGGCTAGGAGTGACCACTGGTTTCATTATGTGTTGTTGCCCTTTGACCCACTTAAAACATGAATTATTAAAGCCAGTTTTATTGTGAATCTGACAGTCATTTGCAAAGCAAACCTTTAGAGTGTATTTAGTTAATTCAATCATAGTGACAGCATACTGTTTATGGTCCACAGTTGCTCCTATATTAGCCTATCTGACAGTGGACATGTCTCCGTGATACATATTTGATGTCACATCACTCTACTGTGGGGTAACCTGCACTTTGCCAGAATGAGGTGATAAATATGAATAGATGTACCCGATCTGTCCTAGTTGACCACAGGATTATTTCTCCTGGCACAGCCCAGGCTAATATAGATTAATGCGGTGTAATTCTTATCGAATATGGATTTCAGTCAAGTGCTTACTGTATCTTATCTAATGTGCAGGTATATTATTATCATGTTGCCACCTGAAAACAGTTCATGTTGAAAACATTAATCTTAGCCTATCTGTTCCTAATGTTTTAATATGCTTTAGGTCTTGGATACATATTGAAAGCGTACAGCCTGATGAATTGATAAGAATTTGCTAAGCCTGAAACAGTCAGTGCAATATGGAAGTCGAGCCATTGATATGTTCAATTTGTTAACAGACAATACAGTTAAATACCACCATTATTGGCTCTTTGTTGTGAAGGCACGTGTCCATTGTCAGAAATACCTTTGAAGTTTGATGGTTCTACTGCACCTGTTTAGCAAGACCTTTTGTTTAGACAGGGTGTTATTATGCAACAGTTTTGTCATGTTCTAGTAGTTGGACATTGATTGATTGGCTGATGACATTTCCCCATAATCCCATCCAATCTTTTGTGCTCTTTCTTGAAATGTCACTTGTGGGTTACGTTTATTATTCTCGTGCATGTGATGATTACTTCATCGAGCAAAAGAGCAGGTTCATGTGAATAAACCAGCATTTCCAGCATCCGTACACCCACATAAAGTGAGCTTCTGTAATGTCACAGCCACTTTATTAGGATGGCACACTGAACAACAGTTGCTAGAGCACAGAATGATTACATGATATGTGCATTTTTGGTACTATTTAGTGCCTGTTTCTGTCAATACTAATCTGCAGGCAGACCATCAAAATGAGTTAATTGTGAAATATAGTGCTGCGGGATGCATCGTGCCATTCCAAATTACTAGTTACCCTAAAATGTGTCAGTGGTTCTACCCTACACTATTTAAGTAATATCTGTGTAAAATGTGTACTTATAAATGTTTAATTGTTTATCGTACAGAAGGTGACTGCTGAGAGAGTGGATGTATAGTCCCTTATGGCCACTTATTTTATATGTGCTATTCACATATAACAACTTAGTTCATTTATGAGCCCAATTAAAACTATGTCTGACCGTACGTCCTTCCACCTGTCCGTTTGTTGGTCTGTCTGTTTGACAGCCTGCTGTCTATCAATTGATGTCTTTCAATTGCTATGTCTCTCCGTCCGTCCATCAGTGTGTTACTGTGTCCGTGTGTCTCTCTGTCTGTGTGTCGGTCGGTCGGTCGGTCGGTCGGTCGGTCGGTCGGTCGGTCGGTCGGTCGGTCGGTCGGTCGGTCGGTCGGTCGGTCGGTCGGTCGGTCGGTCGGTCGGTCGGTCTCTGTCTGACTATCTGCCTTTATCTGCCTGAGTTGTATATACAGTGTATGTAGAGTCTTAAAGGAAACAGCCACAATAAACTGCCCTATAAACTACTGCTATGAGAGTGGTCCTAAGGTTAGTGTCCATTGAAGAGACTTCTCTATTTATGTACACAACTGTAGAGTAAACACTCACTGTGTGTGATAAGCCTTGGTGTCATGTTGACCCTGGACTGTTTCAGATCCAATGGACAAAGCTCAAGAGCCAACCTATCTGTCTGGTAAGTCCCCTGCTAAGTCCACCCCTGCTAGTGCATTCACCTTTATCTGTGGGTGTCATCTATGTGGCTTTGGGGGGGGGGGGGGGCGTGTATGAGAGATTATATTTATGCCATGGTCATGTATTTGTTTCTAAGTAGTACTAAATGTACTTTTAAGTTTAAAATATCAACACTACACACAACACTACACCCAGCTGTTGTGTATTTTGAATCCACAAACAGGTTATAATAATCAATACAAATCAGCATTTAATTACATGAGAAACTAGTAACATACAGCTGAGTAAACTAGAGCAAGGTGGGGTGGGAGAACTTGCCTAAGGTTAAGAAATGGCGGCAAGAGGATTCAAACAGGTCCAGAATAAAAATCGAGACTTTAGTGCTCTAACCACTGTGCCACAGCATACCGATTCAAACACGGAATATCTCATCAATCAGACAAACAGCTACAACTGCCTGTGAAAATTGTATAGGTTTATCACCAGCACACTGTGATCATGTAGAGTTTTATAATGAATGACAGTTTTGGACATTTACATCTAAAGGCGCATTTATTGCCATATTTATTATTAGCTATTATTGGTCTGAAGAAAAGAAAATTAGTAAATTAGCTACGGATATTTGTCTCTCTCGTGGATATAGGTTCTCTTATTGCTTGCAGTGATTGATTT
This sequence comes from Oasisia sp. SBJ-2009, assembly GCA_964017155.1. NCBI lineage: Eukaryota > Metazoa > Annelida > Polychaeta > Sabellida > Siboglinidae > Oasisia > Oasisia sp. SBJ-2009. The sequence continues at coordinate 40,866,697 of OZ024857.1, read as the reverse complement.
CAGGCAGAAAGGATATTTTCTTATGCCTGACTTCCTACAGCTTGATACTGTTGCAAAGATAAATTAATAACGAAAGATATAATTAATCTGGCTAAATATAGACTAGCCTTGTCTAAATGTTGTGTATTCATTGTCATCCTTTTGGTGGTCACAGTCATCTTGCTGATTAAACATTATTCTGCTGCACATTGGGAGATGCTAATATAGGGTCATTGAATACAAATTACATTAATCCAGTTACACTGTAGAAAATATAACTCAGGTGTTAATTTTGGTTAGAATATAGAATTCGAAAAATGTGATATCTGCATTAATTAAAACTGTCCCATTAAGAGGTTGGTATGTGGACTTTTTATTGTCAATAATTCAAACACTGATCAGCATCAGTAACATTTACTGAAATTATAGGTTTCTTTCTATGTTCATGGGAATAAATGAAATTGTAATAAATAAATAAATCATTTAATGATTTATTTATTTATTGCAATTGCATTTATTCCCATGCTGTTATTTGACACTCTGGATATTCCATTTTTGTTATTACCATTTATTATTTAATAACATTCTGTGTCGCTGAGATATTTTTTTCTATTTATAATTTATTCTTACACTATAACTCAATGTCTCATTTTCCTATGTACACTAATATTCTATATCACTTTAATTTGACTCACTGGTCACTGTGGTCAGTTTGTGTACCACTTCACAACACCAGGCTGTGATCAGCTGAGGTCACATGTCCGTATGAGTGATCACATGACACACCTGGACACAGCCGGTGAATGGCGGTCTGACCCCAGATTGACAACTTATAGATTCACAAACACCATGACCATGACTGTGCATGTTGTGTCACGCAGTTTTATGGATCGGGTTGCAAATACACGTGTAATCAATAGTTAATGTGGAGCATTTGTATGCGTAACTAACCATTGAGAAATAAAGTGTATCTCATAAAAGCATTAAGTTGTTTTCAGTGGAATAGACTGTTAGTAAATTTTAATGACATGTTAAAATATTGTCATCGGAATTCAGCCACCCGTGAACAAGGAAGCCTTGTTGAGAGTCCAGTATTAATATATATATAATTATATATATATATATATATATATATATATATGCTGTCTTTTGGGCAGTTTAAATGTATCTCCACCCAGGAATTAGGTCCTGACATATCTTTTTATGTTCGTTTGCTAGTCTAGCCCATATGTGATGTTTAAAGATGCAAACTATGATTACTCAGATTTCTTTGTTGATAAAATGAGCAGTGAATCACATTTCAGAGAATACCAAAAGTGTGTGGTTTGAGTCAGGTGAGTGTTGTTCAGGTCAGTTTTTATAGTGGTTCAGTACAGTTGATGTGGTTGCAGTATCTGGATGAAGTGGTCGTTGAGATGGAAACATGCGACACTCCCCGGGACCCAGAGACGGCCTCGCCCATGGCTGGCTACAGGTGAGACGCCACATGATGTGTCAATTATAATAATTAGTATCTATTATGTGTAACATATAATAATAGTATACAAGTATCTATTACATGTATTACATGTATTCAAGTAAAATACTCAATCAAAAGCGCTACAAATGTAAGACATATCAATTTACTATGACATGAAACATTTATTTCCTACTGTATTTTAGCATACTTATTTTGTTTTAATGTAATGTATATCAATTTTATTGTAATGTTTATCAATTTACTATGATAAACATTACAATAACATTTATATACATGACATTAAACAAAATAAATATGCTAAAATACAGTAGGAAATAAATTGAATTAATATAATTATAAATAATCATTTTAAGTAATTCAGCAGAATCAGTTATAAAATGAATAATTTATATTCATTAGTCTGTAAGGTTTGTAGTTTGAGTTAAAATAAATAAATAAAATAAGTTAGCTAAAATACTTTGAGGATGAAGAAAATTATACATAACATAACCAACCCATTCTAGCCAGACATAGCCATTGCACCAATATTCTATTTACTTCTATGTTTGAGTTGAAGCATTTTTGTGATCCGCAGAACTTTCAGTATGGGATTGAAAAGTGGGTTGTTGGTTGAACTTTTGACTTTGTAAGATGGTTATTAGTGGAACTTTGAGAATTGCATAGTTGGTTGTCAGCTGTATCCTGAAATGTGTTGAGTTCGTTGTCAGTGGGACATGTATCTTTGTAAAGTTGGTAGTTAATGGGGACATGCAACTTTATAAATTTGGTTGTTTCAGTTTAAGGTTGGGCAGCCTGCATGGTTTCCTTTGCAGAGTGACTCTTTGTAAGAGTAGCTAGTTGAACAGAGAGATTGATAGTCCCAGACAGTCAGACTGGAAGTGATTTGGAACACTGCACCTTGAGTCATATGCAAATTGTTGGGGTCACAGCACAAAATAAATTGCAGCGGTCTGTTTTTTTAGACCTACTGTCCCAGCTAAGCAAATTAAGCTGCATCAGTTAATCTTTTCAAAGGAAAATCTCAATACATAACATACCTTTTTTCTACTACAGTATCTTAGTTGTTAAAGATATGGCCCATCGTGATAGTTCCATTAAATTGTGTCTAGAGAAGCAGACAGAGTAGTGGTTGTCAGAGCAGGTGTGGTATTTCTGGTGTTAAAACCTGGCTTTCTACATTGGTACTATGTACCTCTCACGAATCAGGGAACCCTGGTACTGTCGATCCCATCAAACTTTGCGATCTTTATAGTATACAATCATGTTAATATATATGATTATTTCAAGTAATTCCATGCCTTCATTTCATTAGAAATCTGTTTTATTTACCACTTATAAGTTATAACCATGGCGGCTTATTAAAAAATAACTTCGCATATGCAGAGTTTGTAGTTCAGGCTTCACATATACTATCCCTATAGGGCAATGTCAGTTTTATCTGACAAGTTCACTGTACTTAAATTCAACTGTCATTGCATGGTTCACTGTGCATGCATGAATATTGGGACGTAAAAACTACTGAAGACGACAAGGACCCTGAGAGTTGACACTGTCAGCATAGATGAGTCAGCTAGGTATAAATGTTCTGAAAAAGTGTGACCATTGCAGTGAGACTTCATAAGATTGTAATGTTCTCGCCATAATATGTACAAACTAAAAAGTTAATAGTTAATAGTTTTTTAGTACTGTATGTTTTAAAACTGGTTTTCATAATACATGTATGTGTGTATGTATATCTATATATGTATATATATATAATAAATTATATAGTTGATCTATTTATATTTATTAATATACATTTATTATATTTCTTGTACAGCGCATCGATCCGCCATGCGGGAATTAGCACTATAGAAAAACAGTATTATTATTAATAAAATCTAACCGAGTGCTGCAAACAACTAGAACTACAACTATTCTGATGTGACTCTGATAACGTGATTGTGTTTGCAGCACTGCGGGACACTATGGCTTTGCCGAGCGTATCATCGATGGCATGTATCTCTCCATCAACTCGGTTGTGGTAAACTTCAAGGCAAATGCATTTGCTGCGTCCTTTCAGGTTTGTTTTTCCTACGCAGTGTAGCATTTTCTAAGGTTGGTAGTTTGGGAATTATTTTTTAAATGGAGAATCATACGAGTGTTCTGTCAATGTTGTGAAATTACCATGGCTGGGTCAATTAAAACAAATTGGAATTGACGAATTCAGTTCCAATTCAATTCCGGAAATGGAGTGGGAATTGGAATTGAAAGATTTGGAACAAAATTAATTGAATTGGAATTGGAATTTAAAGATATTGAATTGGAATTGAATGAAAAGAAATTGAAAATCTGATATTTTTGTAATGCTGCAAAGGATATTTTTCACACTGATGGGAGTATTGCTGTGCAGGCAATGGTGTTTAATTAATGACCAAGAAAACTTGGACAACGGAATTGTTGTTCAAACATAACTCAGTAATTAATCATTGGTGGATAAAACTGATGAATGGGAAGTCAGTTAGGCATGTCCTATGGTCCTATTACCTTGTGTGAAATACCTGCTGGCAGCCGACTGCTTCAAAGAACCACAAGAAGTTGTCCAGATAACAATCACAGTTTCACAGTTAAGCAAATACTTGGGCTAGCAGAATGGACCAGCAGAATACCTCTAGACAGTCCAAAGTGTAACCAATTAAGGGCCAACATTATTACCAGTGCAAACATAAAGCCAGTGAAGACCTAAGAGACTTGTAGATTGTAACCAGAAGGTGAAAATTCCAATAATGGTAGTTGCTAAGTATGTGTAGTTTATGCCAGATTCAGAGTAGACTCAATAGAGACTATAAACTCAGACATTTTAATTATGCAGTGATGCCTTAATTAAAATGATTTTCCTGCAATAAAATGTCACTGAATGAATTATTTTTGTTTACTCATTTCTACGTACCAGGTAGATGTGATTATGTGTGTATGTAATGTAATACTATGTATGTACTATGTAGATTATAGCGTATATTATATAATTATTATATAATTATATAATTATTATATAATTATATAATATCAAAAATTGAATTGAAAAACAATTGAATTGGAACTGGCATTGAATAAAATGAATTGCAATGAATTAGAACGGGAATTGGAATTGATTGAATGGAACTAACCCCAGTCCTGGAAATTACATGTATGGGATTATCTACGAGGAAGAAGGGACCAAGTAAGGAAGTTCTCCCAGCTGGTTCATAGATAGTGCACTTATTTTTAATGCAAAATCAAATGAATGAGCTGGTATACGTTTTAAAATGGATATGAACTTATAATTATATATTTGGGACAGGCCATTATGCAAAAATAATGTTTTTCCAGCCTGGAATTAATCAAACGTTTGCATTTCAACACGAATGAATGGTAGGCACCTGGACTGGGAACTGGTCCATCTATTGGTCAGCTGGTCCCCTCAAATGTCCACCTCATCTGTCTTGTCACTAGTAATTACCCATCTTGACTGGTCATCTGCCAGTGTTGCAGATAGACAGATGTGTCTCTGGTAACATGTTTGGTCTCAAAGATGTGGTGATACACGTGTAAGGAATGTGCACGTGCATCATGATGCTTATGATGTATGTGTTTTTGCTGAATCTTAGGTCAGTCATATCTGGGCCCACATCACTGGCATTGGACATAAATACATTAGACTAATATTGTTAATATATTTATATCACCATACACATTTTTACAGACTTTCACCTAAAGGGGTGTGTTCCCAAGACCAGATGAAAGTAATCCTGAGAAAGGGTGTATATTGAGAGAGAAAAAATATGATAGTATACTGTGTAATGGAAAAAACGTAATCATCTTTAGTCATGCAAAGACATAGTTGCAAGAAATCCATACTTTGGTTGAATTGATTCCCACTCTCTGATGTAATAGTTTTGTTGTTAATTTGCCGCCCCCACAGATGTCTCGCATTGTGATTGAGAGTAAGACCCCGACCTGGCAGAAGGGAAACTTGCGTCTGACCCGCATCAAGGACGAGGCGAGAGGAGAAATCCTCCTCTTTAAGGAGGCTGAGTGGCAGACACTAAGGATTGAGGCAAACGCCCTTGAGGGTAGCGACTGTGACCTCAACACGACCCCACTTCGCCTCATTGCCAACCAGTCCAAGATCCGCATCACTATGAAGAAGCGGCTGAGTGGTGAGTTTTGGTCACATGGGTGATTGGTGTAAGATTCAATGTAGCCATATCCTTATGTTATTGACGTGATATTTGTTATATTGTCCCCACAAAATTGCTTGAATGCGCCTGAAGGGTGCGTAAATATAGCACTCTGTGCATACAGATTGAGTTAACGGTCCCTAGCAAAAATTAATCTAACTTAAAAAACATACAAACATATATTCAGTTGTTCAAAAATGAAAAATGTGTCCCATGGCACTATTCTGCAAAAACAAACCGGAATCTGCCGTGTACGAAAACCAGCAATAAAACTTATGATTCCTTGTGAATATGTTAGGTACCCGCCATTAGACCGAACTTGTTCGATGTCTGCTAGCACCACTCGGGAAGCAGCGCACTCACGAACAATGTGCCGAAAGTTTGACATGTATGCCAAGTTATGCATTTTGGCAGTAATTTTGGATCATCCAAATCGCACATACATCACTTTGTATTGATATTAAAGATTGAAACAATTCTATCCCAAACGCAAATCTTTTAATATGAAATTTTGAGATCATGCCTAAATTATGAATTAATCGCCCCTCCCACAGACTGCGGCATCGTGACGTCACGGCTCCAGGTGAACCTGGACGACCTCCTGTGGGTGCTGACTGACTCGCAACTCAAGGCCGCCCTCGTCTTCATCAACTCTCTTGAAGAAGTCATCAAGAAGTCATCGCAACAGAGCAAACTGAACGCCGCCAAGAAGTTCAAGGTGAGTCTGCCTGCCCCACCATTGTTGTCATTTACATGAATGATTTTATCTGTGTTGTCATATTTTCTGCCCATCATTGAGTCTTTGGATATGCAATAAGTTCAATGATATTTGCTCTACTCTTTTAACTGAAGTCACCTCTGAGGCTGGTCTCTGCAAGCATCCTCAGTTTCTGGGCTTTCATTTGTCACTTGTCCCCGTTCAGACACTTCTCCGTCACCCATCACCAATACATCTGTCTCTCACGGTCATTTTCCACAAACCTTACACGTTTGTAAAAAGGTTCACCAAGTTGGAAAAATATTACATAAAGCCATTTTTTTAAATCACTACTGTAAAAATTGAAAAGGTTTCAATCATGTCAATAACATCACGTATAGGTGAACATATTTCTATGACAACTTTTGTTGAAATGATCGGGCAAAAATACCTTTACAAAATGGCTACAGCATTTACTTTGCTGTTCAAGTAGCGATCACTGTTTGTCTAAATATGAACTGCATTTGTTTAACATTATCCAGTGATATATATATCCAGTGAAAATATAAATAAATGAGCAAAGTTCCAAGAAATGCTATGATAGTAAATGGAAAATGATTGTAACTTTAACCGTTTCCATACAGAATCAGTCTCAGTCACCTACACATGGGGCCACGGCACAGCAGGCCAACAGGTCAGTCCAGGCCATCTCTCAGCTGTTCCTCAAGTACGACATCACGGAGACGTCCTATCATCTTCACACCGGCCGCATTGACCTTCACCTCTGTGACGACGTAGCACCAGGCATGTTAACACATCTTTATGTGTTAATATACATGTGTAATGTGCCATAAAACCTGCTCAAATGTACAAATAAGACTAAATTAATGTAATTTTAAATAATGTAGAAAGTAAATGACATGTTTAAAAGACGAAGTAAATATAAGTTATATTAATAAGTTAAATATATAAGTGAAACAGACAATACAATCACTTAAATACAGCATTATTATATTTGGCCACATTACTACCCCTGGATGGTTACATCAAGATATTTTTAATCTGTGGTTTGTAATGATGGGAGCAAAGGCAACAATTGGTTCACAATATCGCCTCACCCCCACAAAAATACATAAATTACATAACATAGATCGATTACTGATTTTCAGATTGCAGCCAAATATGTTCAAAATGCAAACAGTGCACAGCGATGTGTACTGCGTATATTTGGTCACATAAAATGTGTCCGAAAACATAACAGAAATATATAAATTATGATTTTTTTTCAATTTTTAGGATGTCCAAAAATGTATTGTGTCCAAATACAGACAGTCATCCAAAATTTTCGGGAACTGGGTATTAGCACCAGTCCTAATGTGTGTAAGGTCAGTTTTGTGGTGTGTACATGGTTAACTCCAGTATTTCACCAACTTGCTTTAAAGCACACTGTTTGTTATACATACCTATGGTAAAAACACTGATTTGTAACATGAGCATAATATAAGCACTTCCATCTCAAACGGATAAAAACATTGTTGGATTACACGTAATATAAATCAGGTACTAGACATCCAAAGAGATGATAGAAATGACAACAGCCAGTTGTGCTTTGCAGATGAGGAGTACAAGAGGAAGGTAGAGGGCGGGGCACTACAAGTGACCCTCTACAAGCTCACTGTTGACCATTACCCCTTCCACATTGCCGGTGAGTAACACGTGACTCCCTCGAGCGTGAAAAGAGGCAATTTGTCTTAGCAAATCTTCCCACTTGCAGTACACCCCATTAGGGCAGTAGTCAGTTGACATGTATCTACCTAATCCAGCCCTGTGTGGAAAAGGTATTAATGAATTAGAAAATTAGAGAATTCAAGTACCAGTTCTAGTTTTATGGCCATGGTGTAGTTCCATACCACCAGACTGAAGTTTGACAATTTAAACAAGCTTTATTAAGTAAAACGCTGGTTGTATAACTAACTGTTCTTTAATTGTGCAACCATGAATCTTGATTCGATAATTGTTGATAGTTTATCCCAAGATACGTAAACGATAAACCTTTCAAGAATAATTTAACACCATTATCCCACTGACCACCGCCATCCAACTTCTTGGACTATATATATATATATATATATATATATATTATATTATGTATGTTCTGAATCCATTATCCCACTTCTGGTACCATGTGTATATTTTCTGACTTTCAACATCCCGCTTCTGACACCACATGTTCTCTGTGCATCTCCGTCAGGCACTGACCGCAAGCACTGGCTGAAGTACGACGAGAACATGGCGACCCACGACGCCTGGTCACAAGGTCTGTACGACGCCTTCAAGGCGGACGTGGGTCGGGTGAGACAGGCCTACACCAACAGCCCTTCCTCCCCCTCCCATGCAGCGGGGGACAAGGGGGGAAGCAAAACGGGACCAGTGCACCCTCAGGGGGTTGCGGCAAGGCTTTTGGAGAGTTGCTTTGTCTTGAGAGCGGAGGATTTCGTTGTGTTCCGAGTGTCGACCACCTCTGACTCGGGACGGAATACGCCGAAACGGTTCCTGTCGTCAGAGAAGAAACAGCTGCTGTTGCCGCCCGAGATGTCTGCGTTCCACCTGCAGTACACAGACTACTACTTCCCAGAGGGAGTCGACTACCCTGGTGAGTAACCAGTAGAGTAACCTCACTCTGGATGGGATAACCAGATTGATAGATAGATAGATAGTTATTTTCAGAATCACATACATCATGCAAATAAACTTAATCAGCAAATATGACTGTAAATGATATGCAGTGTAGTACATGATTCCCTGTTGACAACGGAGCCAATTGAGGCTTTAGCCAGTAAATTAACGTGAGGATAATACAATAGGGTGAATACTTAAAGGCAAAAAAAGTTAACTGTTTCGTGGCATACACCTAATAGAGTTAATATAAAGTAACAATTTCCACATATACTCAATTTTTTAACGTCAGCGGTTTACTCAGAATGCGACTTTAAAGTCTAAAATTCTAACAAAATCCACGATGGTCTAGACGCCGCCATTAAGTGAAGGGTTAAATTGGCTTGGCCATTCAGCGCGCGGCATTCTACAACTTCGAGTCTTCGACAGTTCGTTCAGTTGGCGTGACATCTAGCAGCTGCTTATAGACGTGTATCTAAATCTGTAGTTAAATCTATGGTAAACTTTAGCAATTATGCCTTACTGTTCGGCATACGGTTGCAATAATAGTTGAAACAACCGGTAGTATTGAAGAAATTGATTCACATTTGCGGGCGTACTGTTTGGAATCCCTCCAGTCCAAGTACAGTTCACTTTACTCGGTCCATTTTTAGGAGAAATGCTTTGAAGTAGACATGTAGTCATGTATCATCAGTTGATAGGATGATTTCAGCGATAACAATAATAGACAACTTTATATTTACCGTCATCAGCATGTTACGCACGTTGCCGAGTTGCAGCCATTTCATGACAACAGCCAAACCCCATGCAGTGAATCTGCGTGGAGAGCGCCTCGATCACCGTCGTGACATCATTCTTCGTCTAAGATAGAGTAGCGCGTAGTATTTGGATGGCTGGGTGTTAAAAAATATTTTTCTGGTAAACCGCTGGCGTAAAAAAAAAGTATATGTGGAAATTGTTACTTTATATTAACTCTATTATGTGTATGCCACGAAACAGTTAACTTTGTTTTGCCTTTAAAAAGAAGAAACTAGCCGCTGTCTCAACCCAGCAATAGTTATATAAACAATGTAATAATAATTTAACGTGTTGAATAAGGATTACATTTCTGTATTAGACCCGATTTGAGGAATGTCACAACAGTAATGTTAAATAATAAGTTGGAACATAAATAATAGTGCAGATGTAATGTTAACACTATTATTAAGTGTAATTGCTTGCAGTGTAATCATGTAATTTTGTTAATCAAGATCGTGTAATCTTCGTTAGACATCTGCTATGAATGCTGAATGCGAAAGGGCTTAAACAAGCAGAATAATTTTGGACCCTCCTTTGGCCCATAGATGTATCTCCGACAGTTTGGCATCGCAGACACGAAGTGTCTAGATGGAGAGCCGTAACCGACATAGTAAAATTACACAGATATTATGATTACAACTTTAGAGGTAATCATGTTTCTTTGATCATGCAACTGTATTATGATATATGTGAGTGTAATTACTTTGAAAACTAACTGCAACAGAAAGTGTAACATGTTTTGCTAACTAGAATTTGTTGATTTTTACGTTGACATCCAAAGCAAATGTTGTGTTTTTTCACAGAGGACGACGTGTTGGAACCATGTAAGATTGGTTTAGCTTTACTTGAAGGTTACATGGTTTGTTTTGGTTTGGGTTGATTTCAAAGCCAACTTCGTGTTTTCAATTTTTGATTTCCTAAAACGTACTCATCATAAACTGTACTAAATACAACCACACAATATGTTACTTCATCGGCTTTCTATGAAGGACTGCTATATGCAGGATCTTGAGAAATAAGACCACATTTGAATTTGTACGATAGTGGTCTTAATTCCGAGCTGGTGTTAATGGGGATGCTGCTGTGAATGATTTATTGTTACGTAAGCACTGATTGCTTGGTAATAACAAATAAATCATTTGTTTGTGATGTGTGGTGGAAGTGAACTTGGTTTGTGTCAATAAATAATACTGATATAAACATGTTAGTGATGTTACATGTTTAATATTACTATTATTGATTATATAATATTATATACTGTTTGTTTATATATATATATATATATATATATATATATATATATATATATATATATATATATATATATATATATATATAATATATATATATATACAGCCCTGTATATGTATTATGTACATAATTTACTAAACCATATTTGTGTTATAGGAATGTTATCAGTAATGTAGAAAACTGTTACTGACTGAAGAATGTCAAAGTATTTACTTAATTCATTATATGATCAGTGAATAACTACTAACTTTTATCTTGTAATGGATTTTTACAGCTGAACAAAATATAAGTTTGTATAATATTTAACTATCTAGTTAAAGTAAGATCGGAACTAGTAGAGGCCAGAACCGCAACATTTGGTGTCAGAAGTGGGATAGTGATGGAAATGTCGCACTCACAGGGCTGTCTGTGTTGTTCCAGTTCCTCACTCCAACCTGTACATGATGTTGAACCCGGTGCGCCTCATGGTGGACTACCTCACCCTCGTGTGGCTCAACTCATTCATCCTCAACCTCGCCTCACACCTGGTATGTCCTCACTCTCTTAGTTGGTCACCACAAGTAGTACACAGTGGCTGAAAGCACCGGACTCAGTTGAGAAAACTGTGTTCAAATCCTGTGCTGATGTGTCACTGTGGAACCATCGACAAATTCATTCACTCTATGTTGCTTCAGTTTAATCAGCTGTATGAATGAGTACCTGGCTATAGACAATGGTGGATTCTTTGTGTGAATATTTGTTATGCATTAATTTCAGCATGGCTGAAAATGCTTCCCAGAGAACTCGAGATGGTGTTCAATAGATTAGATCTACCAGGAAGTAAATTGTAAACTGCTTTGTGGAGTCCTAAAGATGTACACTGTAAGAACATCTCGTTTGATCTTTCTTGCGGATTTATATGTTTCCTTCTAGCTTCACTATACTGTATGTGGATGAATATTTGCTCTACTTGATAAAACATAATACAGGAAACTATAGTGATAAGACCTGATTGCATAATTGTAGTATTTGCTTTTTAGTAGCTTATCAGTTTACGAAAATGCCATGATTGTACTTCTCATAGTTGAAAAGATTAACCTCGGCTACATTTCTCTTCCTACTATGTCCATCTCATACTATGTTTCTTGCTAGGAGATCACCGAAGGCACTGGTCCAAAGTTCCACACAGACTTTAAGATTGATGCCCTGATGCCAAAGGTTGGTTGGTTACTTTGGAACACATTACTTACCAGTGAATGAAATCATACTGCTGACCATTGATTATGAACATGTTAACATGTGTAGTTAGTTCCCTATTTTGGTATAGATTATTCAGTTAAGTTGTTGACTGTCACAATTTATACACTTCAGATCTATGAACTTGTTAAGTGCTGTGCCTGCAAACTACTGCTGTCAACAACGTTCTAGTATATTGACTCTGCAATTGAAATATTACATTGTCAGATGATTAACAATAACATTACTGTGATCAAAATGATGTAGACATGTTTTTATCTGTTTTTTCCTCATATTACTGGTAGTGTAATATTATTTTTCAGAAAGAATATTTTCTGAGAAATGGAGCTGCATTTTGGCACTAACTATTCACACATCAAACAATTTATTGTGATCATTACGCACACAGCCACCCTGTTAACAATGCTTACATCACAGCTGTAGCTGACACTTAGCACATTTTCGTAAACAGTCTTTTCAAAAGATTTGTCATTCTTTATTGGAATCGTTAATTGAATATTGAATCAGTCATTATGTGATCATAATGACTGATTCAACACAATTTACTTAATATCATTGACAGAAAATATTTTTGGTCTCTAATTTATTGACAACATTTGCTGATATTTTCCAAAGTTATGTAGATGATGTATACACTTCTTGAATATAACAAAGTATGATCAATTAGAAATCACTTAATTTCAGCAGTGAAATTTGCATGTCACAAATGCTCAATAAATTACCAATCTGTCTGCAGATAATCATGCCAGCCGGTGCAGAGGTGACGGGCCAGCCCGACCGACCAAACGGACTTCAGATCCGTGCATCGAAAATAGTCATGACAAACTGTCACAGTGAGCCGAAGACTTCGCTGAAGGAACTTGGCTGTACGCTGGATGTGTTTAACAGTCACGCTCTGTTTCACACGACACAGTTCCCAAACAACGAACACGATCTAGTCGCAAATCCGGAAGTGTTTAACAGACATTTTTCTCGCACGGATGGCCGTTACTTTGACAAGTTCGTCGAGGACGCGCTACTAGGAAATGCTACCACAGTGCCATCTAGTGTGCAGAGTGAGTCGTCTGCAATGCCAACGTATTTTAACATGCGGACAGATTCGCTAAAGACGGACGCGACGAAAGATGTGTGGTGCGTACAGCTCGATCAGTTGTGGATGGAGTTTGTTGGCGTGGCTAGCTCTGGTAACCGCCCGGTTCCCTTCGCTGAATCAGTACCCGTGACCTTGTGGATCGCCCGACCTTGCTTAGTAGCGACACCTAGTGAGGGCACAACAAACCACATCGACACAACAAACAAATCACACACAAACGATTCGGTGCCATCTGTATCACCTGATACAACGCCACAGGAACGTCAAACGGCTGACGTCCACGTCATTGTGAAAGTTGACTCAAAGTTAAATGTACAACTCAACCATTATCAGCTGTTGTTTCTGCTTCGTCTTGCGGATACGCTCACCGAACAGCAGGCAGAGATCACTGCCGATGTTCTCGCGATCATGCACGAGCTGCCGAAGAAGTCGAACGCCGTCTTAGCCATCGTTCTACGGGAGCTGGAGTTTGCCATGGTGTGTCCACCTCTGCCAGAGGTGCAGACCTTCGCTTCGTCAAGTCGAGAAGACTCGTCCATCGATGATTTATATGCAGCAGAGCATTGTGGGAAGGGTGAATCGGATGTTACACTTACACAAATGAGCAAAGGTGAGGTAGATAAAGATGATGCCTTTTGGTAGCTGCTGTTGTTCTTGTAGGCATTCAGAGATACTTTGTAGAAATATAAACCGTTAAAATAGAAACATTAATTTGCATGTAGCAAAAAATGTAGTATTCTGAATACATAAATAAATCCAAAATATTTTTAAAAAATAAATACTAGTATAATAGAATATTGCAACTTAAAATTAATAAATATGTAAATAAAACAGTATATAAACAAAATTCTTGAACCTTTTAAACACCTAGGTCAAAGTATATTTTTATGTGGGTCTCGAAAACAAATTTGGCTTAAAGTGCTACAGAAGATAACATTTTTGTTATATAACAAGATGTCACCATAAAATAGCCAGAGATATACTTTATATACGGATACATTATAACTTGTTTCTTGCCCCTCAGACCCTGTTGTGAACTCATCCACTGACTCGGAGGCAGAGAAACCAGACCGTCATATATGCAACAAATCATCTTTTGATGGTCTCCACTCACACAGTGACACCGACCTACTGCCACCATGCAGTGGTGACCCTGCCGCCAGTGAACCTGCTTTCCACAGCGAAGACGGCCTAGGCACAGATAACAAATTACCAGGTGATAGTGACCTCCCATTACCCAACATTCTCCTCCCCGACGGCGGGTTCGTTTCGCCTGCTTCGGACGTGGACACGGTACAGTTTGTGAGTACGAATTCGCACTCGGTAAACGGAAGCACAGCCATGAGACAGGTGGATAAAGCTGGGAGTGCCGACCTGAAGAAGTCCTTCAACACGGCGTTCTCGAGTTTCTCTAAAGGACTCAGTAGTTCCTACTCTATCATCTCAGAGAAGATGAAACAGAACATGTCGAAGTATGACGACGACTTGGGCGATGACTGGGAGACTGTGTCGATAAAGAGTGGAGCTTCCAGTGATGACGACGAGTTTGCAGTGCTCAAGTTCCAGAATGCCAGCGAGGTGCCTGCGTTTGAGTTCAAGGGCTGGTCGGTGTCCGAGAGCACGTCGGTTGCGGACACGGCGAGTGAGGCGAATGACACAGATCTTGGCAGCGCCGGATCTACGATTGGTGGACAGAGTGGCTCGCCTGCTGGGGTATGTAGTTATTATTTGAAAATTTTAATAACTAATAATTATATTATTGTACTATTTATTAATTAACTAATTCATAACTGTACAGTTGTTTTTATATATATATATATATATATAATTATATATATATATGTACTTAACATTTACTACATACATTTACTACATTGATACATAATATAATTCACATCACTATCACTTTTAAGTAACTTTAAGTTCCTCTAGTTCAGCTCAGTACAACAATGCACAAGTCATACATGTGTATTTATTTATATTTATTTATATGTTTTATTTGTATTATTATTTTTATATTTAAGTTATGTTATATTTTGTTGAATATTGCAAACACTTCTGAATAGGGGTCTTCTTTTGATTTTAGTGTATAAATAAAGTTATTATTATGTAGTCAAAGCAAAGAATCTAATGACAATTAAGCTTGTGTATGCGTGTGGGTGTGTTAAAGTATCCCTCCTACATGGTTAGCATATTAGGTGCCAACATTTTAATGACTATGATTTATTGGATGAAGAACAGCACCTTTATTTAAGTTCCACATCAATTTATCCTCGCTTTCAACTTTATAATATCATACATCAGAAACTTGAATTGATTGTTCATAGCATTTTCTATGTTAAATAATTGTTTGCCAGAAAAGGAATGAAACCATTCGTGACATCACATGTGTTTCAGGTGTCGACTGCGTTGTTTATCCTGCGTCACACATTGAAACCATTCGTGACATCGCGTGATGTAAACTTGGTTGTGTTTCAGGTGTCGACTGCGTTGTTTATCCCGTGTCACACATTGAAACCATTCGTGACATCATGTGATGTAAACTTGATTGTGTTTCAGGTGTCGATTGTGTCGTTTGTCCTGCGTCACACAGACATGGTGATGCAGGCGAGGACAGAGGACGACTTCATCTTATCAGCCCAGATACAGGGTCTTGACATCGTTGAGCACGGCAACATTGGACTCGAGACCTTCCAGACCAAATTTGCCTCTGGTAAGTCACCCACAAGTATCTGCAGTTACATAAACATCTGGGGGGTGTCATTGTCACCTTGGTTATGATATCAGTACAAAATAAGCTACTTCATAATATACTATAAAGGCCGAAGACCTTCATATGATATGATATGGTACAAGTATCTATTATAGAAGTTGCATACAAGTCAAAAATTTAGCCGGTAATTGTCACAATTTTTAGTTGTCTTCAGAGGAATTATGGGGTAAAATATATATAGTCAACATTTCATGGACCACAGATTTACGTATATTGGATGTGCATGTTATTTAAATTTCCAAAATTTAATGAAAGGCACACAAGATATGGCTGATATGTGCTATTTTGTGTAATTTCCATTTTAAAGGGATCCAGCTGAATTTTGCTGCCTTCATTGCCTTGGCATTTTTTTGCAACTGCAATTACCAAACCAAGATTCCTCGCATCCATTCTCAAAATCTGTGTTATTTTTGCAGACACCAAGATCAGCGTGATGACAGAGGAATGGAAACGAGAGGAGCCACTCATCAAGATGCGGTACCAGATCGGTCCACAGGCGGAGCTACTAGCTGAGACTGGTGGTGAGCTCGGGTACCTGGACTGTCTCGTCCAGAACCTGCGTACGTCCATGGTGACATCCAGTATGACCAACCTCGCGGACCTGGTTGAAGATGAGAAGATACCGCCCTTCATGCCAATGGTTGTCAGAATCAACAACTCCAATATCACACTCAGGGTGAGAGTCAGATTCCATTGGTTTGGTGGATTTATCAGAAATTATGGTACAACAACAGTTTGTTGGTGAGGAAGTCCTGTTAGAACATGTATTTACCATAAATTGTATTGTATAATATGTTATTATAGGTATTAATTTGTTTAAATTTTACATGTTATTTAAGTTATTTGGTTTACAACTTTTGCTTTATTTAATTTAATAGCATGTTATTATGTGTATTAATCTGTTTAAATTGTACATGTTATTTAAGTTATTTGGTATACAATTTTGCTATCTTAGTCTCATATAATTTATTTATATTAATTCGTACACACATTATTGAACAGTCAGGCAGGAGAGCAGTGTGTAAATAAAATTTATTATTATCGTTATTTAGTTCTGGGGTCAGATACGTAAATGAGGCACATTTACATGTAAAAACTTTGCTCTCAACATTGGAGACTGTGTGTATATAAAAACTTGGGAGATCCAATGTAAGGTCTGCCGTTAATTTGAGATGTAAAAGAAACACATGTACCCTGGGTGACCTCCCCAGTGGCAGGGTAGACAGGTTGTTTGGTGACAATGGTCTGGAAAAGACTGAATACACAGTTGAATTAAGACCATCAGATTTAGTTTTGTTAAGTTACCACACAAGACAATGCTGGAAATGGCTAGAAAGATATCATTTGTTGATGTATGATTTAGTACACCACAAATATAAACATTTGTTGGTTCTTATTAAAAAATAATTGGTAAATACAATTCTGTGAAATGTTGTAGATGAGGTAAATTATGCTGGTATAAACTAGATGATTTATATTTTTTGTGTTCTTCAGGATGACAAGCCCCCAACTCACATGACCTCCCCAGGGGTCATTCCAGTTGACCTTCACATTGCCGAGATGGTAATGCAACGGGGCAAAGATGGAGTTTATCACATTACAGGCAAGTGTGAGATCACAAGGACTTGTTTTATTTTATTATAATCTTCTCAGCAATTACAAGATAAAAGTATTTGTTTTAAATTGATGGAAAGAAGAACAATTGAAGTTACTGAGAGAAGAAGTTACTGGTTTGGTAACTGTGATACAATGACATAAATATAATAAAATATAACACGATGGTCTTACGTATGTAGCATTTCATGATGCACATATTGGGAAACCCTAAAGTGGTGAATGGAGTTATTGAAAAGTCAAAAATTATGCAAGACTTATTTTTAGTAGAACATTCAATGACATGTGAATAAGTTTCTTTTTGATGTGTTGGATGATTGTGTGGTGGTACACCAACATTTCTATATTAAAATAGCAGAAAACTGGTCAGTGGTGATGATTGACAATCCATTCATTTGCAGGTGGATCTTCGGGTGGTGTTGGTGGCAGTGAAATGATGACATCACATCAAACTTCAATCATTGGCGAATCGCCTTCGACTGCGACAATCAACGGTCAAGATGACCGCCTGCAGAAGCTGCTTGCTGACAACGAAAAACTACATCAGGAACTATCAGTATTGAGAAGTAGAACCGAGGAAACAGACACTGAGAAGACGCTGCAAGCAGAGAATGAGCAACTTAAGATACAACTGGCAAAACTTGGCCAGTTGAACGACCTCGACTCGGTGACAACAAATTCTGACAATCACAACAATCAACAGGGGGAGGGCATGCAATTGACGGAACAGCAAGAGTTGCAGAGGGAGAATGGCGAGTTGTTGGAACAGCTGGTGCGAGAGCAGGAGGAGGTGAAGACGATGGAGCAGGAGCGGGAGAGCCTGCTGATGACCATTCAGCTCCTGCAGGAGGAGTTGTCAACGTCGGAGGAGCTCCGACTGTCACAGCCCTCGTAGGAGACGTGGAGCCTTCTGTCAAGGACTCACGGTCACAAGGGAACGGCTTATGTGTTGTAACATCAACTTATACTCACGCTTGGTGTGCTTAGGTTATTACAGAGATTAATATACTGTGTGTGGTGTATATATATATATATATATATATATATATATATATATACGTATATATATATATATATGTATATACATATACTATATATATATATATATATATATATATATATTTACATACACATGAATACATATTTATTATATATATACATTGTATGTGTGCAATACAGTTCATACCCCAGGGGTATATTATATTACCTGCCACATTCTCATTCACAGTACATACCACACATGCACAGAAACACACATATGCAAATTCACTCATACACACCACACTCACACCACTCACACACACGTCACTTACACACACACCACTCACACACACTACTTGCACACCACACTCACACCACACTCACACCACTCACACACCACACTCGCATACACCACACTAATGTACAACACACATCTCATACACACACACATGCACACACACAAGCACACTCGCACGCATGCGCACACTCATCTTGCTGCAGCTACACAAAACGGAGAATCTGATCTCAGACTGTTTGTTTAATTGGAGGTCTGTTGACACCTGATGCAATTGTATGTAGTTTTCCGCCGAACCCATCACTTGTGTATTTTTGTAGATATAGCGGCTCATCATCATAATACCCTCCACAGTCTGGCTTAGCTTGTACTCCTGCTACATAGAAATATGTCATGGCTTGTCACCGATGTTGAGTCAAGAAAACGCTGTGATTAGATGTGTCATGGTTGATGTTTTCATCGTATTGTATCCAGGTAGCTGTTCAGCTAGACATATCTTTTATAAGTGATTTCAGATAGACCCAGATATAGTTTACATTGGTTTCTGTTATAGATGTCATTGTCTCGGCATGAAACAATGACATAAGGATCATCGTCACCAAACAATGACACTTGTATGTAACATGTTAATTAAAGTGCAATAAACTAGTAATCTGTTTTAATGAAATGCATTGATTGGCAAAAAATGGCACGACATGGGGATGAAATAATATTTTAATACTCGGTTGTAAAATGCATTTCTTAGGAAACTGTATTCACGTTTGAACAGGGGCATACCGTAACAGTAGCCTATATACGTGTGAAAATGTTTTGCATTAAATTTGGTCTGTCTTCCATGCATTTAGCTGATGAAAGGGGAATTGCACACACATAATAATTATAGAAATCATCTTGATATGATTAGGGTGGATCCTTACTAGTTGTTACCTGAGTGTCAGCAGTAAGACGGTCAACAACTGTAACTGAATGACGTGATTGCTTTCACTTCTCTGCCATGCCAGACGTTCATGGGAAGGTATTTACAAATGTTGTGTGCATGGAGAACAAAATTGTCAAAGATCAACAGGGTTTTGTGTAACAAAACATGAATTAAGAATCTGTCATTATTAATAAAGTTATAAATTGTCGTTTCTTTAAACGCCTTCTTTAAATTTAGGTTCCTTGAATTATCACAAATTAGCCCAACATCCCCTAAGAAAACCACAAACCCCATGTTTGTATTCAAGACAAACCACGGTGTCTCGCCTACTTGTGCAGCCTTGTTAAACCGTACGACTCACTCCGTGGAAATATGCACTGCAAACTCTATTAACAGAACACAAACCTAAAAACTTGCGGGAAGTTCACTGTATCTGCAGCAAAGGCCTGAAATACACTTCCACACAATAGCAGAGCCAGCGCAACAATCGGTATCTTCAAGACAGCACTGAAAATACATCTTTTCAAAGCTGGAGGAATTGACTGTATACATTTTATGACATTAATATTTTTACTTTTATAATACAAGTATCTGGTAGCTGTTTTTTGTTTTGTATATACATTTTTTTAAACTACTTTACTTTAAGCTGATAATGATATCACCGTTTTTATTAATTCTATAATGAATGGTAATTATATATATTTTTTATATCTAAAATGTCGCTTCATTAACATTAATATATTTAATAGTATTGTTTTAGTTTGATGTTTTATATATGTTTGATAAACACAATGATGTAAAAGCGCCATGAGCGCCACCACGTGGCGGATACCGGCGCTATAAAAAATTGCCATTATTACTATTATCACTACATACGCAGATTTTAACGATTATTACTTCATTTTAGTTTTTTATTATATAATCCGTTTCATAAAATAGTAGGCCAGGCCAACACGAATTCAGCGTCAACTTTAAATGTGTACAGTGGCGCCACATTGCGAGCATGCATGGTAACAAGTGCTGCCATCTACTGGAGTGTATTCGGCGTCCTTGAACCAAAGTGGTAAACATCGACATGTCACTGCCGGGCATCATACTACCATCAACAATGACGAAGGCGAAGAGTTTAGGAAAGATTGCGGTGCGGAGTTCGGCGCTATTTCTGTGTGACATGCAGGAAAAGTTTCGCACGACTATCTCATACTTTCCCGAAGTTATTCAGGTGGCACAGAGAATGCTGAAAACGGCCGATATCCTTGACGTTCCTGTCGTAGTCACTGAACAATATCCGAAAGGTTTTCCGTTCCCTTTTATCGTTTATCAAGGCCAACCATATAGGCCAAGTGAAAAAGAAACATGTTTCTCGTCCCGTCCGCGTTCCTTTGTCAGCTGCATCTTTTCAATAATTTATTTTGTGTTTCTGTTTGTGAAGAAATCTTGTTAAACACAGCTACGGGCAAACTTTAAAAATATAAATCGTACTGAATATTAAGACAAAAATCTATCGGAAACATGTTTTTTTATTCGTGGCCTTAAAAGGTATGCAATTAGTATTTTGGTAGACAACTATAAAAAGTATGTATTGCTTGAGTTATGCTTCAGAATAAAAAACCTTAGTTTTGGAGTGTCAGTGGGTGATGCAGTTGGAGTTCTCGATTAATTGGCATTGCCTAGTTGCACTTGGAGTTGGAGGTTTGTTGGGAGTCTTGGGCCGACTTCGATTAGCTACGCGAGTAACTCGCGTAACCCGAGGGCTAACCGAGTCCCAATCGAACAGCCGAGATCACTCGAGCACGTGACCATTTTTGACCTACCCGGTAGATTAGCTACTCGAGGCAATCGCGAGTTTTACAGGATTCACTCGAGTAACTTACGTAGGCCCCCTATTGCATAAGAAATTAATTAAACATTACATGACACAATCATTTAAGGACTTAAATATGGATTAAAGTCAACACATTCTATGAATTATAATTAAAGTCCAAGAAGATGAACGTCACAATTTACACACTAAACAACATATTACTTTATTTTATTTATTTACATAAGGGGTTTATGTCCGTGATCACGATCATCGGTGTTCAGTTGGATTACGCGCGTAGTACTGCGCGCGCAGTGTAAATGATCATAAACCGGATACCACTTTGGGTTACGCGAGTAACTCACATAGCTCAATCGAAGTCGGCCTTGGATAGCAAACAAATGTTTGACCAGCCAGTCCCCAAACATTACTATAAGAATATACCATTTTAGGAGATCATTGACCACGGGGCGCCACCATATATTATGCTCAAGGTGTATTTAGTTTGAGTAGCTCCTATCTACTCTGTGTAAATTGTAAAAAAAATCTGATTTACTTCACAACTAGACATTTCTGCAAGGAAATCAGGGTTCAACTTTTGCGGGGGCTTGCTGGCCCAAAATGTCCAACTCTATGCGCCCAACTGGCCCCCTAATTTTGCACAGAATGCTGCAATGCCATGTTTCGCTACCAATGCCATTATACTGAACTATCCTGATTATATTATTCCCTTTCCCTGACCCTAAAACCAACAGACAACTGGTGTTATCCAAACACATTGTTGGACAGCACAACTAGTGACACATCACCTATGCCCTTAATCTTAGAATGCTGTTTTTACCAGGGGATTTTTGTGCGCCGATGGTAGACACATATTATGAACTATAGCACAGGCAGCCATGGCAGATTTCAATAGTTACTACAAAGATTAACTTCATGATACACCATAGTCAAACATATCACACTAGATTAATATTCATGAAGTAATAAATAGCTAATTTGTAGGCACTCCATCAGCAAAACAGACTCAAATAAGCAAAAGTTATACATAAATGCAGTCACTTTAAATGATGTATGATAAGTTATTCGAAGTGACTGTTATATTTTGACGTATGATAAGTTATTCGAAGTAACTTTAATATGTCATGTGGCTTCAGCAAATTGAATCTCTCAGAATCAGTCAGCAAATTCCCAAACATAGGAATTCCCAATTTGAAAACTGCACTGCATCGTTTAAAAGGCTTTTGTTTGTTATAAATCATCGTAATTTAAATAAACTTTCATATTTTGTATGTGTGTACAAGTGATTTGTGGATATATGTAAAACTTACCATATCTATAGAATGCCACCATATTCATGTTTTCATGCAGAAATATCTACTGATGAAGTAATTCAGAAACAATTTAGACAGATTAAATAGGAGCTAGTCAATGCAGTTTGAGCGTAATATGGTTATGTCCAGTGGTTATCCAAAGTTATCCAAATTCGAAAATTATTATAAATGTTCTGTGGGACCGTTCTCATAAAATCATGTATCCTCTAAACGTCAGTAAACGATGGTATGTTCTTAATCGTTAGTCAAACATTTCAGCCCCTGTTGGGATGCAGCTAATGGTTTTGTGGAGCTTCAATGTCTTTATCACGTTAGGTGCATTTGGAGGTTTTTAATTTATAGCCTTAAGGAGTTTTCAATAAAGTTGCTAAGATATTCCAATACCATGTACAATGTATACATCTTCAGTCATGCTTTGAGAAAGCTTAGGGGTGAGTTTTTGTTTGAGAAGAAGAATTGCTTTGGCCCACAGAGCCTTCGGTTGTACAATAGCTGTATGTTGCAGGTCTTGGTCATACTGTGTCCGAGTTGGACGTAAGTCAGTGTCCAGTATTTCCTAAGACCACTTTCTCAATGCTGACACCAGAGGTACTGGAACACATGAAGAAACTCACAGGTGACAAATAAATTTTCACATGCATCACGCTTACATGTTTACTGTCCAAACCATATCTATGTTGACCAAATGACTGTCTTACTATTACTTTTTAGGTTAATGATCATGATGTATCATAAAGCATCATGAACAATTGTGGATCTGACACTATGCCTAAATAAATATATTATTATTACCATATACAAATTACTAAAATCAGAGAAGAGATCGCCATAAAATTATTATATAATAATATTCTCCATCATATAATTTTTGCATGATGTTATATTTACCTTTACGTTCCTTAATCTGCATTTAAATAATAAGATCATTTACTTTTCTGTGTTGGCAGTTAAATAATATAATTGTTTAGAAAGCAGAATTTGTTGATACAAATGTATTACCTTTTTAGTCATCAGTTTATTACAATTCCTGTTGAGTGTTAGTGGTAATATTTGACTGTCATCACACTCGGTTGTCATGGCAATGATCACATGATGTCATGTGATGTGTGTCTGCAGTCAAGAGTGTCCTGTTGTGTGGGATTGAGGCCCATGCATGTGTCCAACAGACCGTGTTAGACCTTCTGGAGAAAGACTTCGACGTCCATGTAGTGGTGGACGCTGTGTCTTCACGCAACATGGTGGACAGGTGACTACTTGACCAGGGAACCGTTTCATTAACGTTGCTAAGAGCTCTTAAACCCAATTTTTCACTTTAAGAACAATTTTGATCTTTAAAAGTGATCTATTATAACTGTTAATACTAGAACATGCCAGCCGGACATTGTTACTTGTGTGTCGTGGAAATAGTATCCTCAGTAATATGGCAATGGATATTTGCGTTTTGAAACTCATTAAATTTCATAATGGATTTTGTTTAGTGATGAATTTTTCGTAAGCGCTCTTTGTCTTAGTGAAATGGTCCCCAGTTCAAAACAACTGATGTGATACTCTTGATCTTCTCAAATTTTCTGATGTAAGTTTAGCTACTACTAAAACGGACAAAACATGCAAAGCCACAAGCAAGAAGTCCTGTTTTTAGTGTTTGTGTACTGTGTGTAACTGTGCCCTGTATCTTATTACATTGACACTGGAAGTTAGAGAAGGATAGTAAACTATAACTATGTAAACTATGCAGATAAGCATTTACCAAAAATATCCAAAACACAAAGGTTAATATTTTATTCTTATGCAATTCAACTAAAGCATGGGCAATGCTGTTGGTAAGGATATCAACAAATATATCGCAGTTGTATTAGATTCATTCCTCACATCATAGCAATTGTTATCAATTTGTCATCATTGTGTATTTTACCAATGAAGTCTGACTGTGGAGGTATTAATTCGTCTGTGATGTGTCCCACAGGATGTATGCTCTGCACAGAATGCGAGATGCTGGGGCATTTATGACAACCTGTGAGAGTGTACTACTGCAGCTGTTGAAGGACTCGGCTCATCCAAAGTTCCGCGATGTCCAGAAACTGATCATGGACCAGGCTCCGGACAGTGGCCTTCTCTCCCATATTTCCCACCCAAAGTGACAGTTTGTTTAATCCGTTATGGTTGGTTTTGCAATCACTTTTTTTTTACAGAGTTTGTGTGATGGTTGCAAATATGTCGACTTCAAGCATTGAGGTGCAGAGTTTTAAGCATGTTTTCATTTCATGAGTAATGTAAAAATTTGCTGTTTTGTTACACATATTATGTGCTTTCATTTTATGAGTATAAAATGAAATGTGTAGCAAAACAGCAAATGTTGGTACCTATTATGAAAGGCATAACTTTCACACACGCATGCACACACACACACACGCGCACATATATATTGAATATGCAACTGACATGGTATCAATTGCAGACGGGCCAAATCAAATATGGGCATACATCAAAGCCACGTAATGAAACAGAGTACATCAGAGTACGTCTTTATGTAAAAACAATGTGCATAAATATTTAATGACTAAATTTGGACAAACAATGCCTATTTCTTATAGCTATAAAATCTGTGTTCACGTGTGCTCCAAGAACTGAAGCCAGCCCTTGACTTTCTTGTATGTCTAATCCAAGTTATCCAACTGCCAACAAATAATTTGCAAAATGTGACTGTGGAGTGTTCCTACCGGAGACATGGAGGTGACACAACTGTTTGTTTACTAATCCATAGCATGAGTGAATAAAAAACGTGAACAATAATTTTGCCTATAATAATATAATTATGTGCATTTTGTTTTAATAAATATATTATCACTGATGACTACTGTTTTGTGTGTGTGTGAATGTACAGCATTATACAAACAATTCACATGGATGACTATTAAAAATACAGATTGCAGTGTGGACAATTATATGAAATGAAAAGGCAGAAAATATAAAACGACAGTATTTAATGTGGAATAAAATTCATAATCAAGAAACACAAACCACCTCACTTTTTTAGACATACATGGCATTTGTGTTTTTTCAAATGAAGTTAAATATGTGTAGAACATAATTTATCTATCTACCAACCACAATATGGTATTAACTGTTTACAACATCACCAATGTGTATACAATTTGAGTAACAGTGTATACAATATCACATTGAAAGTACTTAATAACTGTGGCATGCTGTGTAAATAGATTGATCTCCTGTAACAATGTTCACTTCAAAGTCCCACATTAATCGTCGGTAAACCTCTAGTTCTAGAATGACCTTCCTTCTTGAAACACTGCTGGCAAGAACCCAAATCTTGTGTGTTTCATAATACCGTATATTCTCATTTCACAGTTGTAGGGCGAGCTTAACTGAGAGGTGACACTGTGTGTACCTGGCTATATGAGTTCAGCCGTCATGTGTTTACTGCATACAGTTGTAGTATTTTCTAGATACACTTGTACACATACTGAACATGTATGACACTGTCTAAATCTGGGATTATCCACACGTCATATGTTCTCATCATCATCGTCATCATCACTGTCATATTCATAATGAGAGTTCTGCTGCTGCGTCTTCTGGCGGTCATCGTCCTTGGCCTGAGCACTGACCATGTGTATTGACTTCACCTCCATCACTTTCATCTCCTGCTCTGCCTCCGTTGATGTCTTCCTCGCCCGCTCCAACTCACACTTGGCCGAGTGAAGTCGCTCACTCGCCGCCACGCCTGCGTAATTCGCTCCTGGGGAAAGAGCAATAATTATAATGAAATAATAATGTAAAAATACACAGTGGAAATTTCAAACAATGACATTCTGATAGTCACTGCAGAACATAGGATCTGTGTAGAAGTACAAAAAAGAAGGTGGACATGCATTGGTTATGGGCTTCGGAAGAATAACAGCAACCAATAGCAACCACTCCCTGAGGAGGACCAAAGAGAAAAGTGGGTCGCACAAAAAGAATGTGGCTACTTTTGAAAAAGAAAGAGACCAACATGTATATGGATGGAGAATAATTCAGAATATGGAATGAAGACAATCGTGTAGCCATTGATATGTCAATGGAAGAGTTAAACAGCAACATTACAGACTGCCAGGTCACGGCATGAAGAGGGCAAGAGAAGAAAACCCACAAGGAAATAATTATAATTTGTGGTGCGAGTTCTGTTTGTAACCTGTGAGAAGTTTATTTATCAACCCCTTGTCTGTTATTTCTCTTGGTCTCGGCTGAGTTCTCTGTCTCAATAATAGTAAACATTGTTTCATCATGTTCTAATACATTGATAGATAGTCTATTTGTGTGTGTGTGTGTGTGTGTGTGTGTGTGTGTGTGTGTGTGTGTGTGTGTGTGTGTGTGTGTGTGTCTGCGTTTGTGATCAGTTTTTTACATGTGTATATCAGCAATCTATATGTGCTTGTATGACTTTAACTCCACTCATGGCTAACAGACATTCATTCAATTCAGAGAAAGAAAAACTAAAGTAAGTTATTCCAAACAAGTTTCATATTTACACAACTAGCAATGTTCTATTTACCACACATGGGGTACTTCTATGTTTCGTAACGTAAAAGTAAGTAGAACATTGCTAGTTGTATAATTATTAATTTTTTTTTAAATAATATACTGCCAACTTGAAAATTTTCACGAATAAAGCAAGTTGTCATAATTGTAACAGTTTGAATGTGGCCTCTAAATATACTCAACACTGATTTTTTTGCATCACAAATTTTTTCAAGTTTAATAGGGCCCGCAAGTGAGTCACGATACATGGCGAGACTCCACGCGATTGGAGCTGATTTGGGGACTGGTCATTAGAATAATATTCGATGGATGACAGTTGTAACTTCCGACTGATGAATATTAGGAAAATCAGGACATAAATATCTTGTGTTATACCTTTCTTATCTTAAATGTCCGATTTAATATTGAGTTTATCACACTATCATAGACATAGCGATTTATGTAGTGCAGATAATAGACACTCCCCAAAAATTTAAGCCGTATGTGTTTTTTTACGGGTTTTGCATTTTACATAGCTGTACGTTGTGGTTTCAATAAGCACTTATATCTGACAAGTTGTCTAAATGCACATAATCATAACACATGTATGCGTTTGCCTCAAACAGGTTGTACTGCGCGAAAAATGGCACTTTTCAGCATTAGTCAAGATCGCTAAACACAAGTACAAGCCGGCGTTACCATGGCAACCATCATTATAATTCACGATTTCCGTGAGCATTGTCACCGGCAAAGTGTTCAACTGCTTCTGCTTTTAATAATCCTTCGGACAGTATAACTGAAATAATTAGACTGGAACAGTTCGTTTATTACAACCAAAAACAAAACGAAGTCCTATACGTTAACATGGAGAATATGGACTTTATGCCCCCAACTGCCCCCAGCCTCGTTTTCGCGCGCGAGACTTACACGCCCTATACGCATTTGTATCGCTGAAATTGCATTAGCTAAGATTTTCTTAATTTGTTTCCAATATATTTGTCACCTGTAAGCCAGTGATGTAGCGTCATATCATGACACGTGACACATACCTGAGAGATAGGCAGTCTCAGCTGCAGCAATAAGTACTTTCTCAGCACAAGAAAAGAGCATTTCAAGGTTCTGAAATCAACGTAATTTATTAGGATACAGTGTATCATATTAATAGAGAATTGCTTTTATACCAGAATATTACCAAACAAATGCATTTTTTTTTAAATAAGTGCATATTGAATCAATGAGTTTGTAAAAACTCAAAATAGTTGTTTTCAAAATTATTCAGTTGTGAACAAATTTAAAACTAAAAAAACCTAAAAACTGATGTCGTACATAATTGTTAAGAAAGAAACTGTACTCACCTGTTTCTGTAGTTTGATCTCATTAAGCTGCAACCGTACATTCAATATCTGGTCCCAAACTGCATCACATTTGTCAGGGATACCGAGTACTTGCAAGTTCAACTCCATGAGAGCTGTTAGTCGACTCATCGCCTGGTGAATAAACATTGATGTTAGAAGCAGATCACTTATTTAATATAAACTAAAGTAAATTTAGTTGCAAATATAACTGATATTTTATAGAATATTTAAAATAATTTTTATTCATAATTTGTTTTCAAATTACAATTACCGGTAGTCACAATTGTTCCCATGATAATATAACATTATTCCAGCTTGTTCAGAGAAATGTTCACCCTATATTATAAAATATTCTGAGTTATTGTAATGTTTCAACCCTATACTATTATTCTGACTTGCAGTCATTATAAGTTAGAGAAATGTCTGCACTGAACTATTTTGTGTTATTCTGACCTGGATGTACTCTTGTGACAATTTAGAGTAAATTATCCACCATATTAGTCCATATATATTATTCTGACCTAACATACTTTGTTAACAGTGTACTTAGTACTTACTTAGTAACCAAATTTGGCATCTGCATGCTTACAGTAGCCAGATTAATCACCGACTTCAATGTCAGTACATCATACAGACACACCTATAATACTTGGTTAGACATCGACACCAAACTTACGTCTGCGTAGTCATCCTCTGCTTCAAGTAGAGCTGTCACAGTTTGTGTGAGGAGTGCCGTCGCAGAATCAATGGTCATAACGGACGCATTTTTAATTAGGTTCACCGATGTCAAGTGATTGTAATCTGAAGACTGAAAGATTGCAAAGGCAAAGCTATATTATAGGGCACAGATTCATTTGCATAATGATGCCAAACAATCTTTGGGAATCCCCGATCTGGGCATCACTACAGCAGTAATGGCCAGATGGGTCACAGATTCTTGACCTGATTTGAAGGACAAATAAACAATCTACCATGATGCCCCTAGTGGGATGTAACGTATCTGGCTGTGAAGATTGTAGATGTAGTGTAAACCATCACTGCAAGCCAGGGGTCGTTGCGCTATGCTACAAACCCCTGGCCGATCATGTATGTAAATAACCTCTGGGACTGGGGAGTACATCCATGTATGTGGAATCCAACTGTACAATTATCGCCAGTTGCTACTGCATCAGCCATGGAAACAGTGCAAATACCTGCCCCAACTTGAAGATGGATACATTGCATGTAACACATGCAGTGTATGGCTGAAATAACCCAAAATATATCATATCATCAGAAGCCGACCAAACTCCTCGTGCACGATTTCACTGACTGACGTCATGAGCTTTTGAAAGGAATGTGCCAGGGGTTGAGAAGAACTGGTCCTGATGTAATCAGCCGCAACGACCCCTGGCGTGCAATTATATGGTGTAAACAAGTTTATTAAACGAAGTGTCTACGCGTACGACTACGTGAGCCGTGTCTTTAGACCCGTGGCCTATGAGGATGCGCGCACATCTGTTTTTCATTTCTGCGCATGGATGTTGCGTCCATCTCGTCGCATCGATGTGGCGGAATTACACGAGGGAACGATGTTATCGACACTGTTCGATTTACTGACATCCATAGGTCTATATATGTCAACTTGCGAACAAAATAAAAGGCATAAAAAATCACGTATATATAGAGTGCCAAAAGAGCTACCGTTCGTAGCAGTAAAACTACGGCAGTAGAGCTTATATAATATAACATGCAGTTTTCACGTACTTTTGGAATTGATAGCTACTAAAGATAAGGCTCACGTATGGAAATCATGCGCATATTAGACAAAGATGCTAAAAATACAGCTCACGTAACTGAAAATAATAGCATATACGCATGCGCAGAATGAATGCCGTACTTTTAGACTGACGGTCTAAACGTACGGCTCATGTACGCGTAGGCCGTAGCCACTGCCTTATTAAAAGTATTATGAATTGGACAACTTAAACCGTAAAATTTATACTTCTAATCAAGTGTTTGAATAATTATCACATTCTCGGACGACAAGTAATCACTTTTGGGATTGGCCTTAGCTTACTTATTTTTGGCATTTATGTTATAGATTATTTTACTGGCCTAAGACCACATTTGCATTTTCCATAGGCGACCATTATAACGTTTCCTTCATTTCCTATTAATCTTGATCAGCTCTCTTATTGACAATTTCACAGCATGTTTACCCTCCACAGACAGAGGTTCAGTGGAAAATTCGTGAACTTTTAATACCTCAGGCTCCCACAAAGTTCATTCAAACCTTACACCCCTCCATTTCTGCTTGAGCCACCCACGGATTGCCCCTGATTACATCACCAAGCAAAATGACAAATGTATTAATACGCAGAAATGCACCGAATGACAGCTGTCGTAATTTGACAGCTCTGATGTCACGCTGCACAAAAACGTCATTTATAATCACTCCACACTACATATGTGCTCACAGAAATCCAGACAACGTGCATAATGCTGCTTTTTTAAGGTACTCTGCGGTCGGGTAATGGCGGACGTGCACATTTTGGTGGTCTTACGTCAAATAGATTGGCCGAAAACGTCAAAAGTTCACAAAAATTAGTCATACATCAAGACTGACATATAGCTAGATTAACTGTCTAGGGAAATTGACACCATCTCGATAACAATTATAATATGCGTCTTCAAAAGTTGCACCCCTCCCAGATAAATAGCACCGTGCGTGGGTTGAAACACGTTTATTCAGAAACCGATAATAGATCAGACGTTTGCCTGAAACTAATGGCAATGTACACAACAAACAGTCCACCACAGTCTCTTAACCATCTGACAGTAACATATAGAGAATATTGAAGATATATATTTTTTGACAATTTCTTTGTAAATGTTGTAAATTTCACCATAAAAATGCAAAAATCATATTTTTGAACAGCATTTTTTCGGACACGCAAAGTGCTAAATTTCACGAATTTCTGTATATCATAATGCTCACCAACTTTGCTTAATTGTATGATGCAATTATGAACTGTGCGTCGTATATATACGTCCCCAGGAGGGCTCAGAATCACAGGCCAGTTTCTCATAAATTGTCGCAGTATTGAAAAGCCAGGCAGCGTCTTTCGATGGTAATTTCAATTAAATTGTATGTAGAACGCTGAAATGTGGGACATACATTCAGGAATATACACGTTACATGATGGAAGCATATTCGTGATACACAGTAGAACGTATCTCTTGCGTCAAACAAATTATCACCCTACCCCCCTTGCAATAAGCCGCACTTTACTCGGGCGCAACCCATTATATTAGACAGAGACACTTCCATAACCATCACACGTCGTTTATTATGCCACAAATTATTTCGCTGGTGTACATACACTATTGAACACATCAGATTCAGCTGGTAGATTAGTTACTGTCAGAAAAAAATGTTGGCCAGTGACACCATAGACACGTGGCAAATGTTGAATAGACAGTTGCGCCACCCTCTGCCGCAACTTGATCGCTGTAAACGCATCCATTGTGGTAATAATGTTGTTACTAAAACATATCCACATTGCTTTTAGTGCATTAAAGAGCATCTTAGATGTTGACAATTCGGATAGAACATACAAATTACCAGTTATTTATATAGTTTCTTATCAGACTATATATCACTTATGTATGTGATTAGTTTAAGCTGACATGTCATAAGCAAATATCTGTATAATTCGGTTATGTTACAGCTGAAAAGTGCAAGACTGTCGACAGGGATGGTGTGTTAGTTCTTGTAGACAATTTCAACATACTGACACTTCTGTTAGGTGCCCAATTTTAGTTTGTATGAGCATCAATGAACCTAATCGGATTACGGCAGTCGGGGCATACTTGGATAAAATGCGCTGCTTTCTTATTCTCAGTCACATCTGGGGTATATTTAAATATATTCTCAATTGTGTTCGGTGTTTCAGTTAGGGTATGTATGTCGCTAAAATGAGCAGGTGAAAGATAGTACATTTTTAGACGCGCGTGGACAATCCGCTTCATTCGGCGACCAACAATTGACTAAAATAGAGGCTGCGTTTAAGGGGTGGGGGTGTAATCAAATGTCCTTTGCTCGCCCGTTGATGCTTATTTTGTGTTCTAAATACGACACAAGCAAGCATCACATAATTAGGATTAACAAATAGGAAGCTATCGGAGGTTCATTTTAGTATTTGTTATTAAGAAACACGCATTTGTAGATGTCGCATACACAGTATAAGTAATGTAATTGCAGCTAAACTCATCGTACTGGAAATATGTCGTTAATGTGGCGCATTTTTTTAAATACGAAACAAATTATTCACGCTCTTGAACAGGGACATTTGAAGCACAAACTCATGCTGTCTTCAATATAGGATATTACGCATGGTGTGTAAAATGCAGCGTGTAACTTCCACATAACCAATATTATCAGTGTATTTTCCTTGCATATCACGCGGTAACTAGCTTGCTAATTGCTTTTAATAACTCTCCTAGATGGAGCATTATCAGTAAATAATGACTCCATTGTATTACAGTCAATAGCAACTTCAAATGAAGCAAAACAATAACCTCACGCATCGCTCAAACTACGTTTTCGTGCCTCTTATGTCAAAACGGCCGTTTTTCAATTAGGCCTAAGACCACATTTGCATTTTCCATAGGCGACCATTATAACGTTTCCTTCATTTCCTATTAATCTTGATCAGCTCTCTTATTGACAATTTCACAGCATGTTTACCCTCCACAGACAGAGGTTCAGTGGAAAATTCGTGAACTTTTAATACCTCAGGCTCCCACAAAGTTCATTCAAACCTTACACCCCTCCATTTCTGCTTGAGCCACCCACGGATTGCCCCTGATTACATCACCAAGCAAAATGACAAATGTATTAATACGCAGAAATGCACCGAATGACAGCTGTCGTAATTTGACAGCTCTGATGTCACGCTGCACAAAAACGTCATTTATAATCACTCCACACTACATATGTGCTCACAGAAATCCAGACAACGTGCATAATGCTGCTTTTTTAAGGTACTCTGCGGTCGGGTAATGGCGGACGTGCACATTTTGGTGGTCTTACGTCTACTACTAACTAGGCTAAGCTAAGCCGGCAAAGACCATGATATTCCCTATTATCGTTCAAATGCCAACTACCTGAACGTTATTTGTTGGATTCTCATCAGCCTTGACAGATGGTAAGAAACTTAACAAAAGACCGGTTCCACCATATGTGTTATAACAAAATATTCTCCCCTTTCTTATGTTTGTGACACGTCTTAAAATAAATTTGAATGAATAAATACGCCGTGTCCATGACATTGTTGTCGGAGGCCGGAAGTGGTGGTCTGCTGACAACTAAGTCGCACCGGATCACATTACATTCACTCCTTCTTCTAACCTAGGCTATCCTTCTTTTTCTATTCACTATTCTCTAGTATTTGAAATTTAATTTAGGCAGTGATATTAAAAAATGTCGCGCTGGTGTGGTTCTATTCATGACGCCGCAGCCAAGTCACAAATTGCGATTAGTCATTAGTTTCTATTCGATGAGGTGCGGTCATTAGTTAGTCTACTGTGGTCCGGTGTGGTAACTGGCTGCTCGGTGAACCGCGACCTGTCATCCAATCTCCAGAGTTCTGGGTCAATAGTTTGTTTATCAACGCGCATGTTCGTGGTCTAATCCTCTAAGTTGTAGATATGTTGTGGTTCACTTCTTTGTCTTGTCATGCACAGACTGTTAGTTTGTTTGTGATAGCATTTCACTGTACGTGTTGCCCAAGACTTGCTGTAGCTGAATCGTATGACTACGACCAGAAACCGCTGATGGGACAAGGGACGGGTTGTGGTATGGGCGCGGATGGCTACAGACATTGCGGAATATTGCCTAAAATAGGTGACTGTCTTGTTTATGATTATGAGGAAATCCGTACCAAACATTCATTCACCTCTGAAAATGTTTACTTTTCAGATACATAATGTTGTAACCATAATTTGGCCCTTGCCAGAATTATGCTGAAAAATGTGTTTAATTTTGACTTTTATTAAAAATTAGTTAATTAAACTTTTAAATAGTGAAATTTTAGAAACGTTAGAGGAACATCTATCAAATAAGAAACCCAACATAGAAAAAGTGAAATTCATATGAATTTGCAACTGCACTTGTCTATAGCATGGTAAATGTTGGAAAGGATGCGCGAAACATCGATCTTAATTACTTACATGTTCTGCCATTTGTTAACATTTTCTATCTTTTAAACCTTTTGAAAATCGTATATAAAAAACTTTACAACACTGTTAAAGAGGATCTATATAGCTTGAGTGAATCCATTACATACACATTTTGATGGCCCACACAGCAGTGGCTGGTGATTGGACGTTTCGACCCATGGACAGCACGGCCTGAGTGTGGTAACTTAAAATTTGGACAGGGCCAAATTGTCTCGGGCCACCAAGTTGCCAGTGGGCCAAACTGTCCAGTCACCAGCCGCAGCCATGAAGCATCAGCCGATAAAATGTGTCTGTATTTATATAGTGCCCCTTGAAACTTAATTTAAATATGTATATTTTAACTCTTCCACACTGGTTTGTCAGAGATATTGAGATGTTATCTAAATGCAGGTCTGAAATGTACAATAGCACTCTGACTAACCATAAAGACAGGAAACAGTGCTATTTAAAAACTTCCCTGCTTTCCTTTTAGCCTCACATGGCAACAACGTACAGCTAGGAGCCTAGGACATGTTCATGAAATAAATATAACAAAATTGTGCTAGAATTACAAAACATGCCAGTTTATCAACCAATTTGTTATTGTATCTGTGTTTTATGTTTAGCTGTGATTGGCGCAGGCATCAGTGGAGCCTCATCAGCCTTCTACCTACGCCAGTTATTTGGTAATGATGTATCCATCGACATCTATGAGAAACACAAGGTCGGAGGTCGACTGGCAAGCGTGCAGTTCAGTGGGAAGGAATATGAATCTGGTGGAAGTGTCATACATCCTGGAAATGCTTACATGGTTAATTTCACTCGCATGTTTGGTAAGTATGACAAGTAGGTGTGATGATTACGGATGTTTAAATTTGCATGTGTATTTTATACTCATGAAATTAATCCTTAGAACAAATTAATTTGTCTTGTGTAATCGGTGATGACATATTTCCAGTGTATTTTTTTGAAAATAAAAGTAAGTTTTAACTGTAACTTTTAAGTATTTTGGGGAATCATACATACAGCAGATCTATTTTACAGAATTGAGCACATGGAGTTAGGCACACACGTCGTGTATATGAACATGTGTTTCTATAATGACACGTACATTCACCCATGCATGCATGCATGCACGCACGCACGCACGCTCACACACACAAACGCACTCGTTCACACACATGCAAACACACACACACATATACAGAATTTTATCCCATCGGTTAGATTTAATGGTGTTATTGCACTGCATAGGCCTTCACGCACGTGATCGTGAAAGTGGTCGACTGGGCATCTTTGATGGCAAACAGATGGTGTTTGACAGCAGTCGTTGGGGTTTGCTGACACTGGGACAGCTCTTGTGGCACTACGGCTGGGACATCTACCGCATGCAGTCTTTTGTCGACAAGGTGGTTAGTCGCTTCAGAAAGTGAGTGTAGCTGTTTGTAGTTACACAAACAAGCTGATAAAACATCAGCAAGTTTTCATTGTGTCATCAGACACTGTTATTGAAAGTATACAAATAAGTAACAAAAATCAGACAACTAGAGTGCAACCATTTTGATATCAACAACATTCTTTATGTGGATTTATAAGAAAATCATGCCAGTTCACATGACAGTTAGAATGATAAAGCAAATAAACAAACAGTTTTGTTTTATAATTGTAAATTACTTGTTACTTGATTGCATTATTTTCTCGTCTCATATTTTTTACTAGAAAGAACTTTTCCTTGTTCCTTCTGATTTCCTGTAATTCTTTTATCCGTTCATGATGGTACACATTGTCATAACATGCACTGGGAATATGGTGGTCTGGAGACTGCCTTTCCCCCTACACTTCAATGGTTTTGTTGACGACTTCTTTGCAGGATCTATTCCCACCAGGCCGATGGGCAAGCTTTCACAACTGTTGAGGGTTTACTCAGTAGCATGTCTCCTGACTTCCTGCGCCTCTTACGAACATCACTTGCAGATGAGCTCCGACTGAATGGCTTCTCTGAGCTGCTCATCAGAGAGCTGGTGAATGCTGGCATCCGATGCAACTACGGACAGAATACGAATATACATGCATTTGTTGGTGAGATAGCAGAGTTTCATTTTGTTACTTTAAAGAACAAATTTGTCACAAAGTATCTTGGTAAACATTATTTTATTATAATAATTTGTTTATGTTGCCTACCATTTTAAAACATCGTATCTTCCTAGTAATAACAAATAACAAATGTGCATTGTATATGGAATTTTTTGTTTACATAATTTAACACCAATCAATTGATGTGTGTGAATCTCGATTAATGTGTGTGAATCTCGATTGATGCGTGTGAATCTCAATTGATATATGTGAATCTCAATTGATATGTGTGAATCTCAATTGATGTGTGTGAATCTGAGAGCATATGATTACATAGATATTATGTCATTGCAGGGATGGTGTCAATGGCTGGAATGCAGTCGGGACTTTGGAGCATACACGGTGGCAACCGTCTCATGCCAGAGAAGCTTGTCAACAGCTCCGAAGCGACAGTCCTTCACGCTGATGTCCACACGATCGTGCGACAGAAGAAGCCGAGAAAATCCTCCGGTGACCTCGGGCTCTATCAACTGCAGTCCTTCGAACTCAAAGGCTCCAACAAGTATCTGTCACGGACTTACGATGTCGTCATCATCGCTGCACCCCTGCACGACGACATAGCCGGCATACAGTTTGAGAAGTTCGCTCAAAAAATCGTCAAACCACCACAGAACTTCCACAAAACTGTGACAACATTTGTAAGTGGCTGGCTCAATGCCACCATGTTCAACTACCGCAGTGTCGGGAACCTGCCTGGACAGATCCTCACATCAAAAGATGGTTTATTCTTCAACTCAATCGGCCGACAAAGTGCCGTCGATTTCAAACATGCCCAGAAGACTACCAGCGACAGTTCAGCATCGAAGAACGACGACAATCAAACACCTGTCTGGAAAATATTCTCACCTAAGTTGCTCACTACGGAACAGTTGGACAGTTTGTTTTTGTCGTACGGTGAAGTACAAGTGGTCGATTGGGCGGCATATCCCAAATATAGTTCAAATGCAAACAATATGCCCGTGTTTGAGCTTGGTTTGCAGCTTTATTACGCGAACGCCATGGAGATGGCAAGTTCCACAATAGAGACTTGTGTGATTAGTGGCCGAAATGTGGCACTTCTCGCCTACAATCGGTGGTATGATAAAGATGATAAGATCGACAACATCGATGATAATGGACAACCAAAGGCACCAAAAGACAACAAAGACCGACAGGAGTTGTAGGGTGTCATCATCACTCAGGGATTATTCTTCATCACTCTGGGATAATTCCTCCGTCCTTAGGTTTGCAGCTACCGCTTCATCAGTTGCTCACTGCTGGTGGGGTTGACGTAAAAACCATTTTATGATTCCAATGCTCAGGTTAAACGTTTTTGACAAGCATAAATTCAAAGTACCAAAGAGTTTTCAAGTTCTTAAACAAGTCATTGATCCACCAAAGTGGGATTAGAAGCATTATTGCATTATGCCACCTTTAATGACAGCATTAATGCATTTTTACTACATCATCAAACAGCATGTTTGTTAAGTATGGACAAGTAAGATTGGTTGACTTTTTTATCATTTTACATTTTGTTTCTGTCATAAAACCTGTGAGAGATTGCAGAAGTTATTAATTGAAATGCATCCAGTTTAAGAATGCTCTGTTTATGTTTCTGAAGAGTGATTGTTTTAAGATATTTTCCGTTGTTTCTTGTTCCCCACCTACGGACATATGGGGGTAATTAGGAACAAATGTTATATTTCATGGCCGAACATGTCAATGTTTTGTCATTAAGTTTCCCAGTATGAAACGGCACTAAATTTGTAAAATTATTGTATATATGTGGAACCATTTTAGAAATTAAAATCTCTACTCAAAGACTGTTGTAAATTAAATTTGTTCAGGATAGATGTGTTGATGATATATTTTGGAATTGTTTTTGGACTAATCGTCAAAACCCAGGCAAGGTACTATAGTGTAACTGAAAAGTAAAATTTACTTCTTATATAATGTCAAGTTTCTAGGAGTTACTATATAGCTCAAAATGCTTTACAATTTACTCCCTGGCTGACCTGTTCAATTGAATACCATCTCAGCTTCTCTGGGAAGCATACAGCCATGCTACAATTAATGCGTGAAAACTTCCTACACATCCATCCAGACCAATAATAGAGAGAGCTTAGAGCTGTAGTTTTTCTCTTGTGCACGAAGCCAAATATGTGGACAGTTACTGGATTGAAGTTGCCGAACCGAGTCCCTAGAATGTAGACAAAAATGCCACCTTCTTGGGACTCTAGTTAGGCATAGGATCTCGGGGGGGGGGGGATTCAAGAACTCGACTGGAATATTACGCATCAGTGGAGCCACACATTGGGCTTGCAGTCGGGAAAGGCTGCAGTAGCGACACGTTGTGTAGTTATTACAGACTAACATGTTACCGCTCTTGTTTGGTTTATCGATCGTTAAATCGTAAAACAAGTCGTGTTTTCACTGCAGGTATGAATAACTAGTAGAACTTAGAACAGCAGTTCAGCATACGTAGTGTTTTCTCTTCTTATAACCACCCTTAAAGATTTGGTGTTCCTAAATTACCTGTCTTAAACTATCTCTATTATCGACCGATACGTAGGCAGTCTGTGAGTCTCAATTAGCGAATTACCGGGCGGGTAGTGACATACATTTTGGTGAGTTTTAGAAATCGCAATAGTGCAATCGTTTGACACTGACAGTGTTCATGACAACATGGTTTTGTTTTCTTATAGTACTGGCCCTGTCGTGATGATTTCTGGTGTAGTTTACAGAACTTAATATTTTTTGGCACGGTCGCACTAGCCCTGTGCCTGTGGCCTGTCACCCCCCCCCCCAGATTGGGTACCAAATTACCGTCCAATGGCAATGTCAATGTCGACAATGACATTTATACCTATGTGGCTATGAAACTTTGGATTGGGGCCCAAGCCAAGGCTTCATAGATTTCATTGTTACAGTTGTTGCAAAACTACGTATGAATCGTACACCATACACAATTAACAGTTTCATTGCAGGGTGCAGAAAATAAAATTTGGGTTCATGTAGATGTTGTCATTGTAATTATGCAAAAATTAAATAGGACAATGTCTGCATTCGATCATTCCGCATATTTATGGCATATAATGTTACACATGGATACACACACATACACACACACGCACACAAGCATACACACAGACAGACAGACAGACATACAGACACACAGACACACAGACACACAGACACACACACACACACACACACACACACACACACACACACACACACACACACACACACACACACACACACACACACACACACAGACAGACAGACAGACACACACACACACATTTTGTGATGAAAACAGTATCAATCATCACTTGATGTCATTTGTCGATTATCAATTTTTTTGTTCTTTGCATCAGGCTAGTAGGTTATCATCATTATCTATGGCAACTTCCCATTGATATCCAAGTTTGAATCGGTTGTTTCTGTCTGCTTTGACTTGATGGACATTCAAGATGTTCTACCGTTTTCATTACACTTTCCAGCCAGATTGAATGCACTCAGTTTGTGACATATCTGGTAAAACTCTTGTATGAATAGACTCTAATTAGTATTTACTTTTAAGGAGGTAAGTTAATGCCAGGATATATGCACTTCTAAGGCATTCAAGCATATCCAGGTCACATTTTATTCATCAGTAATTTTTTGAAGGTATATTCGATTTCTTAAACTCCTAAATACTGGTGCTTTGACAATATATTTAAATTGTATTTTAACTGTATATTCAATATATGATTACTCGTTGTTTTAAAATTATTTAACTGAATATTTTAATGTTCTAAATATTTGCATGTAGATTTAGTATTATTCGATTTAATATAAAACACCATAGAGCACTGTAAGTCTGTAATTATGGCACTGTATAAATATTCTAGTTTGTATTATTAGTATTATTATTTCCCATGTTTCGTAATCAAAATCACCTCGTAAATTGTATCCTCTTACTAGTTGGTCTTGTTTGTTAGTATTTCCATTGAAGATGGTATGCTTAATCTGCTGAACTGGCACAATTGTTGTAGAAATAACCTCTATCAAATTAAAATTGTAGTGACTGGTATAAAGCCGAACACAAATTTTAAATATTGTTATTCTCTCATACATCACAATGGCTCTTTCTGCAGGTCAGTTTATGAATAATATTCCTATGATTTAGCAAAGCATAAAATCTGTCTAATATCCTCCATGATATGCATACAAGTGTTTACAACTGAAGTATTGTTTACTGATGTAAGCCCTGCTTACTTATACAAATCAGACCTCAGCAATAATTATTACTGAATAGTTATACTATAAACAAAGTTTTAGCGCAAGCACCAGGACAAAAAGATTTAGGAACAGGAATGTTTAATGACAAGCACAAATTCACAACCGTCACAAACAATGACTCTACTCCTGTATTTTATCAAACTCTCACTAATCCCTAATTAACCGATACCAAACAAATAACTAAAAACCCTAAGACAACAACCGGTACTAAGCAAGATGGCCTTGATCTGTCAGGTACACTTAACAAAAAACACTTTGGGGCTGACGGTCCACGTCCCAGGGGTTCTCCCGCGTCATGATTACAATCTCGCGCCTCACACATTTTCTACTATTTGATATGAACCACATAAAATACATGTCATCACCTTACGATGAAATATATCAAAATAAATGGTTATCACCTGTTATATTAATGACAAGGAAAAAAGCAAACATTTTGCTAACACCACGAATGTGGCGCCACCTAGCGCCACCTAATCAAAATGATCAGGTCACACCGACTCCAAGATTGAATAACCCTCTTGATTTTATGCACTGAGCTTGGTTTCAAAGTTCCAACGATTTAGACATAGCAGAAGTTACCTTATTAATATTATTATATGCAAGCTTATCTATAATTTTTGCAAATATGTAATTTATTTTTCATAATCGTCATTTTATGTATTCCTAAATTGCACACATTCAATACTGTGTCACTACAAGACATCTCTCAGGATTCAGTTCCTCCAGCACTTGGTATACATCTCATGGTAGTTGCAGGTTTCTAGGTTACTGGTGTATAACCGTGTATTCCCACTTTCCCATATATTTTTGTGAGCTGCCTATCCCTAATGGGGGGTACTCATCGCCAGCTTCACATTTTCCAAATGACCCAGTCCTGATTCGTGCCCAGTGGTACTGACTCGGTCGCTATAACTGTGAGGCTAGTGCAGTCATCTATCGATGCCAAGAGTGTGTGCTATTTGTCAACTCTTGTAATGTTGCTAATTGATGTCATTAAGCTTTTCGTTGATTTCAGTCATCTGGCCATGGCTGTAGAGTTGTAGAGTGGGTGGCAGCAGCCATTTGGTTGGTGTGAACTTTATTGCATTTCCAATTTTTTATTTAGAAAGTTGACTGGTATATTTAGCACGTTTTGTGTGCAGAATTTGTAATGTGAAAGATAAGCATAAATTGCAACTTAGGAAGTAAATTACAAAAAAGCTAAATGCAAAAAAACTGTGCATCCATACATTGGTATTTTTACACTTTTACTATAAGGGCTTGGATGTTATGTTATAAGATGGCGTAAGATGAATATCGTTTGATTTGTTTGCCGATGTTATGAAACTGGCGCAATGTTATTCACGATATGGCAACATGACTTTGTTCATTCATAAAATAAATACCTATATTAACTGCAGTGTGACTAAAAGCATTCGTGAGAAGTGAAATTGATTTGGCAGACAATAGGCTATGCTTTGAACAGACACCTTATATAAGAACTTAGATGTTATAAGATAAACAGTACCACTCAAAAAAATTACAGACCATTAACTGACCAGTCCATGCTTTTTCCATCAAGTTGATTACAGACTGATTTGATTGCGTTTCTTCTACAATTTAAGTCACTTACTGACGCTGCAGTGGCCTTTTGTGGTTAATTAAGATACTACATTCCAAGAAACAGCACAGACAGATGTCTTTACTGAAAGGATTAGTAAGACAAATGCGCAATTGCAGACAATCAGAGGATCTCGATTTTTAGATTAAACCATGAAGAGCTTTCTAATCCACAAAGTGGATAACTGCACAGTGTAATAAATTACGTTTCTGGTAGTGTCTCTGAATTGGGTTTCCGTTCATTTGGGTTATTTGCTAATTTCTGGACAGCTATTTAGTTCTCACCCACATACTCACCTTTGCCAAAATACAGCTTCTTTTTGGCAGAGTTATACATTCAACTAAATCGCCACAGCTGTGTGTGGAATAAACTTACAAATAAAACCTGGTGAGCACATTACTTATGTAGGCCTGTTTGCTAACTGAGAGCCGAGGTTATTGGTAAAGATCTACCATTAATGATTTGTCATGTTTGGTGCCATCATTGCGAGTTCTTTCCAGGTGTGACTCAACTTCTTTCTTTTTGTTTCCGTGTCTCGCCAACAGGTGTTTTGGGGCCTACCCTGGTACCTCTTTTTCTCCACCTTTGTGGGTTCCATGTGTCTGATTGTCCGTTTAGACTGGATGAGGATTTCCATAGCTTGTGAATGGTCCACCTCAAGTTTCTATGCGAACGTTTCTCATGGAGTTGTTGCTAAACATGTTGGAGCATTTCAGATTAGCAATTCTGGTTAGATATCTGTCGATGAAAGCCGGGATTATTTTCCGTATGTGCCGTGTCATTTGTTATTTTTCTGATTCGTTAATACACAATTAAATAGTCTGTAAATGTTGGTAGCAATGTTGAAACAAAGTCTTAAGTGAACATCCAAAAGAACTTTTTATTTTAAAACAACGTTAATTGTAGAGTAAATTACCTAGTAAGATGTGTACATGTGGCTAAACTGTCTCATAATTTAATACTCTAAATTTGATGGACAAAATAACACTATTTGTTTCCATTAACAAAATTAATGTTTTTTATTTCATATCTGTTTTCCTCCATCTTTCTTTTTTCTGTTCTCTGGTTGTACCTTTTCAGTAAAAAAAATCCCACCCTGGTGATTTTT
Source organism: Oasisia sp. SBJ-2009 (assembly GCA_964017155.1). Lineage (NCBI taxonomy): Eukaryota > Metazoa > Annelida > Polychaeta > Sabellida > Siboglinidae > Oasisia > Oasisia sp. SBJ-2009. The sequence continues at coordinate 40,822,384 of OZ024857.1, read as the reverse complement.
ATTCCACATCCAGTGATTTCCTCATTTTTAAAGAAACAAATCACATTTGTACCACCCGAATCATGTCGCAACTGGTGTGTCCCGTGATTGACAAAGACACGTCACAGTCAGTTGTTAAAGTCCAGGTTCCATGTTTACATCTGCAATTAGGGAGTAGGGAACGTCGCCCTAGGACCCTCCCAAGTCCCAACCCTGGATGGAACCCAGATCCCTTACTTCCCACATCACTCGGCTAGTCGGTTCCCCTGGGGAAGTGACACTCTTTGTTAAACGGATCTTTTTATGTCTGACATCTTCACTTTTTCTAGCCCCAAATAGACTGTGGCGTCTGTAGACTATGTCAGTGCCAAACCCCTGTGGTCATTGTGCAGTTTATGTGGCGATGTAGCTTGTATATAAATTTCAGATACACTGTATTTGGCAATACGATAGTTCAAAATATTGCCATATAAAGTCCTATATCCTATATAAATATATCCTATAATTTTGGGTTGGATCATTATTTTATCTACCCAGATACATAGATATATGATTTTGGGTTGAATAATTTTGTGTTGGGTCATTATATTGTCTACCCAGATATATGGATATATGGTACAAGTATATAGAAATAATTATTTTAAAAGAACTAAAATCTCTTCAAGTGTCATATTTACGATTATGTTGCACATGTACTTTGGCTTATAAACCAGTTTAATCAGTTCTTGGGTTTTATCCAGTTTTACCTCATCCCAGTTGTCTGGTGTAAGTTTGCCCCTAGTTGAAACACCTAGCAAATCAAACTCGAAACTTTGTACAGGGCTCGTATTAAACCAAATTATTTAGAAATTCGCTCCAATACTAATACTTGCAAAACATGAGTATTCAATCACATAATATTGTGGTTATGAAATATTTGACTTGTAGTTGTGTACTCAAATGCGGCACTTTCTTAGCAAAGTGTGGTTTGAGGTTAGTTTTGTGTGGGTACATCGTTTGTGGTTAGGCCCATGTGTGGTCCAGCAGCTATTTTTAAATGCTACAATACTAAAGGTAAGTTCTTGTATAACATGGGATCCAGGCCTTAGAATAGTTCAGAGTACTGTACACTTTATTCCCTGGCAAACCCATTCAGTTGAGCCAAATTGTGATCTAGGTCTTTGGGAAGAATTCAACCATGCAGAAATTAATGCACACTGCTATTCATACACAGACATTTGTCATTGTCTATAGCCAGCTGAGTGAACTGAAGTAATGTGGAATGAGCAAAATTACTCAAGATTAAAAGTAGCAGGAAATATAAATTAAGTGTGATATGTTAGATTCGTTTGTCTATATTAACAAAATATTGTACTAAACAGGTAGATGGCATGAGACTGATTAATTTTGAGACAATATCATAAAGGCAAAACATGCATCAATTAAGTTATAAAGTGAACTTATTTGAGTGTGATTAATTTAAAGGAAAAAACATCATAAGACTGTTACTAATTTTTTGAAACAATGTTATAAAGACAAAACTTGCATCAGGCAAACCGTAAAACATGCTAATTTGGGTCAGGTGACTTTAGTAAGTCATGTTTACCTGGGCTGCCTTTGTAGCCATACGTTGCCTGCAAGGTGTAGGGCAAACCCAAACAGGTGAAATCTTGCAACCCATAACCCAGAGGAACTATCAAGTCAATTAGAGCATCTTCTGTTGTTAGTTTGCATCAGTCTGTGGCTGGCGATTGCTATAAAATATAAAATAAATTTGCATGCCTACTTTCCACTGATTTTATATTTCCCATGGAATTCTATGATGAAAGTTTCACTAACAAGTAGGAGAGCTATTTTCATAGTATGAATTCTTGTTTAGACATCTTTTTGTGGCCCTGGTCAGATTTGAAAAAATACACAAATTCTTTTAGTAGAATTACAAACCCAGAGAGACAAGTGTGACTGTAGCAGTTCTGGCTCCATGTTTTGAGTTTGATGAAAATATGTTATAGACATGTACAAGAGTTGTTGTGGGTTACTTGTGGGGTACGTAGAATACAATTCAATTGTTTGATGTCTGTGGGAACGGCAATTACAGTCAATTACCTGTACTGTGTACACACCAGACAGCCCCAGGTAGGGCCTAGAGTCTTAGTTAATCAGGAAACCTGGGGCGAGGATGTGTGGAAGATGCTCTCACTCTTTGTAAAACACGTCTTTTCATGTCTGACATCTTCACGTTGTTTAGCCTCAAGTAGACTCTACTGTCTGTGCAGTCTCACGTTTCTTCGCCGTTTGGACCTCTCCAAAAGGAGATAGCTTCCTCTTCTTGCCGTCCATGCCCCCAGTCAATTAGTTAATTAGTTGTGCATTTACATGGCGTTTAAATCATCCTGTCATAAAGAGCAGAACAGTGAGTGTGTGGAATAAAAAACATTGAGAAAACAAAAGTGAAGAGAACACAACAGCAAGATTGAAAAAAAAAACAATAAATAAAAATGCATGAATATATATATATTATATATGATCGCTAAGATAATTGCAGGTGACAAGTTAATTAGTGTGACACAAACATGTTAACACAAACGTGTCAACACGCTTGTCCTTAACCACATCTGTGGTCAGGACGTTACATTTTGTTATAGTTTGTGGTAGTGACTGACCTGCAGGTGATGTTGTAGTGTTGGTCGTGTCGTCGACGCTGAACTCGTTTAACAATTTCAGGTACCACTGCAACAGTTCAAACTGATGCCATATACCCTCTTTGAAATTACACTATGATTTCATGTGTATTAAAGCATTTAGTATCACAGAAGAAAACAAAAGCAACATCATAAATCTGATTTCTTTAATTATGTAAACAGGTGGATTATCTAGATATCCCATAGTTTAACGCAGTCAGTTTTTATTTAATCCAGAAACTAAACCAACGGCATTGGCTTTTACCGTTACAGTATTAAAAAAAAATCTATTTACAATGGCGCCATCTGGAGAGTTGCCAAACATGTAGCAGTTTCTATATTTCTCTGATAGGTGTAAAAGCAATGGTGTAACTCTGAGTAAATCCTCAAAATTTGTGTTTTTTGAAATACCTACCCAATTTGTTTATATAGTTTATATTTTATTAAGGAGCATGGCTGAGTGCTTCTCAGAGACGTCGATTTTAAAATTCTGCCATGGTGTGAAAATGTATTTAGCACTTTTGTTAATTAAAGACTGAATTCCCAATTCTATGTTGTCATTGTATAAGAACACACCATTTTTACCTTTACTTCGGATGTTAAGTTCCTGTACGTCGTCCCCTGTGCTGTAGGGAGATGCAGTTACCAGTGGTCCTAGTCACACTCCTGGTGTTCTCCTGGGAAGGCACCCGGGCTTCCCGTCCCTCCCCTGGGGAACAAGACAGCTGCTCCGAGGGGAAGACTCCCCCGGGGAAGTTGAAGCACATCAACGTCATCCTAATTGGAGCCACAGGTGAGTTGTGGAAGGACGGAAGAAGTTTAGATAAAATGTACAGTGTTACCGTTATGATAGACACATAGATTATTAAAAAAACTTATTTATTAATTATTTGTTACAATATAATACAAGAAGCATTCCTTTTTATGATAATATGGAGTTTAAATCAGATGTGTTGCTGTAAAATAGTTTGTGCAACTATTTGTAGCCCAATAGGCATTGAAACACTGATGCATGAAGCCAATTTATCTCAGACTAATGAAGATAGTGTGAGTGGAGACCAACAGGTGGTGCCACTAGTACCTGGTAGGACCACAGGACAGACTAGTTTGTGTGCTCCATCTGACAAGACTATTAGATCAGTTTACCTTGCCTTGAGATATATGTATATATGTATGTATGTAGGTACGTACGTACGTACGTACGTATGTACGTATGTACGTATGTATATATATATATATATAATATGTATATGTGTGTGTGACAGTGTAATTGATATTGTATACCACACAGTGCTTGGTATAACTGTGAAGTTATCTTATTAAAAAAAATAACTATAATCTGGATTATATTTTGTGACATGCAGGAATTTTTTGTTTGTTCTTTGCACATGAGAGCAACTTATTCAGTGTGTTATCAATGCATAATTATTTATTTACCATCATGGACATAATAAATGCGGAAACATTTAAGATTAAAAAAGCTAAATTACCAGTGTTATAAGCTGCAGGACTAGGTTACTGAGACACAAAGATAGATCTACATGACACTAAGTGATAACATAAATATCACAAATCAAGAAAACAATCACGCCAGTATCTCTGAGGAATTAATCCACTCCGTTTGGCCAAACAAGATCAAAAGTACTCAATGCCAGTTGACATGTGCTGGTTGAGTGCTTTGCCAGAGAGAAAGAGGGAGACAGAGAGAAAGAGAGAGACAGAGAGAAAGAGAGAGAAAGAGAGAGACAGAGAGAGAGCGGTTTCTCTCTTGTCCGTTACTGTTTTTATTGTATGAAGGAATTACCTATTGAGGAAGCCATATTGAAACTTGATGTATTCACTGATGGTATCTGGTGTAAGCCTGTAGTAAGGCGATTGTTTGGTCAAATGAAACCCTCCAGTCACACACAGTGACTTAAATCACAGTTAAGCTTACGACACTTCAGTTTTGATGATGCTGTAAAACCTGACATGGATAATCGTGTCAACCCAAGAAGTGGGGGGTGGTTAAGTTCTTCAAAATGTGTAAATTATTGTTACTTTCCATTTTTTGGCAGATAACTCTATGAATGTGGTGTTACATAATTTACAGACTAGATTAGAATACTATACCAAAGGTTATTATAAAATAAATTACACCAGACAGCAGTACATTATTTTACAATAACATCAAAACCAAATATACATTATTGTAACATTCACACATGTAGAGACTGCAGTTTTGAGAATGACTTGAATTGACGATGGGCTCAATATAAGTTAATGGTTGCTTGATAATTAAAAATGTATGATGTGCAGGAATCAGGTACGTGCATATCTTATGTTATTTTGAGACTATATTATATTTCATTCTATGTGCACTTATTTGACATTCTGATAAGCTGACACGGAAAATAAAATTTTTCTCCAAGGGATATCAAAGCATAAACTATTATTGTATTGTATTGTATTGTATTGTATTGTATTGTATTGTATTGTATTGTATTGTATTGTATTGTATTGTATTGTATTGTATTGTATTGTATTGTATTGTATTGTATTGTATTGTATTGTATTGTATTGTATTGTATTGTATTGTATTGTATTGTATTGTACTGTATGACAGGGGATTTAGCCCAGAAGTACCTGTGGACTGGACTCTTCCACATGTTCCGCCGTCACTACAAGGAGGGGGAGCAACACTTCCAGTTCTACGGGTGTGGTCGCAAGACAGCTAACTTCGGCCGTCAGCTGCTGAGTGAGATCCTCCTGTATCGACTCCCTTGTTCCGACGATAAATGTCGACAGATGAAGTCTCGGTTTGTGCAAGCGACGCAGTATCACGCCCTGGTGAAAACGGAGGATTATGAGAAATTGGCGAGAAAGGTCTCGGAGAACACACAGAGTATATACGGCCTGCAGGGGACAGAGTTTACGTACGAGGAGGGGAGGATCGTGTATGTGTCGACTGCTCCGTCTGCGTACAATGAGATCATAGCAATGATCCATGAGCACCTGCGACCACAGTTTGGGAAGGCGTGGATGAAACTGGTTTTCGAGAAGCCGTTCGGACACGACCTAGAGAGCGCGGTGGAGTTGACGGAAAAGATGAAATGGGACTTCAGCGAGGCGGAGGTGTACTTGCTTGACCATTACATCGGGAAGCCAGTTGTCCAGCAGATCGTACCTTTCAGGTAATGTTGCTTTGCATCATAGCTTTATGTAGAGACCCGTCATTTGGACAGGTAACAAAATGGACGGGCAGAAATATGGTTGGACGGGTAATAAAATGAAGGAGCAAAACACGTCTTTCAAAATCATAGATATTGTTAGTTATGCTTTGAAAGTTAGTGTAAATGGTGTCATATGAGTGTTTGTAGCCCATTTCAGGTCATCAGGCACATCTGAAAGTTTGTAAACTGGCTTAACAGTTAACATCCATGCGTCCACCAAAACATGTGTGACTGGCAATAATTTAATCCTGCATAAAGCCCTGCTTTGCATCAGTGTGAATAACATGTCGATGAAACTTTGCCAAAATCTTGGGTGTTCTCATTGATAACTGGACGCAATAAAGATGAATACATTATTTAAAAAAATATTTCAAAAGGAACTCTGATTGTGTGATATATTAGTGATTTTTTTATCACACCTATGCGCAGTTGGTTTAATTACAGTGTATATTCAAGTTGATGTTGATTGTTAAAATGAATATTAAGTCAACAAATTATTTTGGTTTAAGATAGCCTAGTCATAATTATATTTTTCAGGCTGAGACTGGTAGGACTTGCCCTGTACAACCAGCGCCATCTACTGGATAGTTTAGCATTAAATCTAATCATTCTGAAAATGGTTATTATAATTATGAATAATTATAATATTGTTGCAACGTCATTTTCCTCCCACGAGTTTTGTGTAATGCGTCAGAGTTACACTGATTCTACATCATCGTTTGGGACAGCCCGAGGATAGCCTTAATTATGATGTAGTTTTATTACGAAGGAGACCATAAAGTGAAGTACTGCTGTGATGTGACAATAAGTAAATTATAGCCTTGCAGCACTGGTCTGATGATAAATTGGTGTTGATTGTTTTCGTGGTAGATGCGTGGGTATTACTAATCCTGGTAGGTGGATTTTCTATATTGGTTGAATCAGTAGAAGTGCTTCTTAGTAAATTGACATTAAGGTCAGCTGATAAATATCATGTTTGCAGTTAACTGCACTGACATTTCAACATTGATGCTCACTAAATTACACACCCAGATTCCAAATAAAATATTTTGATGTTTAAAAACGTGATTTATGCACTGAAAAAAACACTATATATTTATAATATATATATATAATATATATATATATATATATATATATATATATATGTGCAATCCAGATAACAAATATAAACCAACAAGTTAGTAATTAACTGAAAACAAAATAAATTAAGGTGCTGAGAATTGTATTCTGTGACTATGTTATGTGTAATACATTTCGTTGTAGCCACCACAGCACACTGAAGTGAAATTTATTCAAACATTTGACAACATTATACAAGACATACATTTATAAGTGTATGAACAAGAAATCTCAGAAATGTTCGTGCTAGTTTACTCCTGACAATCATATTACCGTACGGTAGTAGTATTATATTTGCCACGCTTGTACATCTCCTTTTTGACACACTACAATAGGTACAAATTACATACACCATCAATGTAGTTATTGCGATGCAAGATACACTGGTTATTAACTTATTATATGTTAAAACAGCATAATTCAATATGACAACAGTTATATATTTCTGGTAACATATTTGTAAAATATTTATAATTTTTTATTTAGAGTTAAGTGCAGGTTTATTATTAAAAGTTTTTATGTAATTTCTTAGGGAATTCTACAGCTGCACTCTGTAGATACAGACATACATCGGTCTCATTGTGGAATGAGTGTGTACCCTTTCTGAATTGTGCCAGGCTCTCCATGAATATGTATGTTTGATGGTAGACAGCAGTAGTATGCTTTGTACATTTTCAACTTTAAAACATATAGAAATGTTATTTTAAGATATATGAAATTGTTGAAAAAGTATGCAACAGAATCGTGTTGTTGGTTTATTGTTCAAACCACACTCCATTTGATCAGTTCTCTCATTATTCAGCACTTGGATTCAGTACTTGTGTGGCGTGATTTCCAGTCCACAGTGTAATACAATAATTTCATCCTTAGGCTATTAAGACTATCACTCGGACAAGATTGAAACCCTCCACCTTCATCCAATAGCCCGGGGACTCCTGCACTTCAAAGTATTCCTATCTTAATTTTGTACCTCGTATAGGCAGTCTGTAATATAAGCCTATTACTGACAGGCAGCAGGGTTTATTCATACAACATATGAAGTGGGAAGGCCGAGCGGTGGTCGCGTGGTAGAGCGCCGGACTGTCAATCGAGGGGACGGTGGTTCAATCCCACCTACCGCTGTTTCAAAACATGGGCAATTTCGTTCACCCCACATTTGCCTGTGTCTTTCAGAAGAGACACTAAAAGCCGATGGTCCCTTCTATCTGGTGTCTATGCCCAGGGAAGTAAAAGATGTGTAACCTGTAGTGGACTCACTAATTCTAGGGAAGGAAAACTCCTGCGCTAGCTGTTTGGATGAAACCACCTGAGGCCTGAGAAGTAATGTGTCAAACATAATATGGGCAGTTTTGTTCTGAATCTGAAATTGAACCTCCATTCTAATTCCTGAATTTGTACTGATTTTTTGATAGTTTGGAATTGGAATATATTTTTGATGGGAATTTAACTTGGACATGAATAAATGAACTCAACTTATTTGAGTGCCCTTTAGTGAATTTGTAATGAATTTTTAATCATCTGAGTGTATAGAATTTTGGACATGTGATTTCAAGTACAACTACCCCAGAGGGTAAAACTGTTATGAGTTGAGTTGTAATTTTCCTTAGAATTTGAATTGAACATTTGACTTTGGAACTGGAATAGATGTTTTGAAAGGTGCAATTGTAAGATATTTTAAAATTGACATGGAGTGCTGGAGGAATGACAGGAAATGTCAAGAACAGCTATCAATGTCATCCTTATCCCAGGCAGGAGACAGGGAGGTAATATATATATATATATATATATATATATATATATATATATATAATATATATATATATATATATTTTATATATATATATATATATATATATATATATATATATATACATAATATATATACATATAATATATATATATATATTGATATGCATATAATATATGTATATATATATATATATATATATATATATACATATATATATATATATACATATATATATATATATAATATATATATATATTGTGGTATGCATATCAGTATATATATATATATATATATATATATATATATATATATATATATATATATATATATATATATATATGTATATATATATATATATATATATATTATGTGTTACCTCCCTGTCTCCCTGAGGCCTGGGACAAGGATGACATTGATACCTGTTCTTGACTTTTCCTGTCATTCCTCCAGCACTACCATGGGCTGCCTTCACTCTGCTATGCAGTTCAAAAATTGTCCCATGGGAAAGCTGTCCAGTCATTCTGCAGTGCTTTCCTGGATCAAAGATTCCCTTTCACAAAAACTAAACTGAGCATGTAAGAGTACAACGTGACCTATGCATCAGTGGGGCTGTACAACCGTAGCAGCTGGGTGGCTTTAGAGGAAGCTCTGTGCTGGCTCCAAGTCTGCATGCAAACGTCTCTGTACCATCTCCCTGCATTGTTGTTTGGACAGCAGGGAATGTACAGAGCATGTCCGCTGTCCATGAACGCAGCCCAACAATACAAAGATGGTCCATACCCAGCCGCACGCTGTGGCCGCGTGCCAGATGATAGTCCTGCACAGAGACCTAGTATGTACTGTACTAACTAGGCTGGAAACACAAGAAAGCCCAGAAAGACGATGCAAACCTTACTGTGGAATGGTCTCAAAGACCTTGGATAACTTTTCCTCAATCATCTTAACTGTACACGGTGCTCTCACATAGAGACCCAAGATGTTTTAAGCATTATGATAAGTATGTCAACACCACTCACAGTGGGGGGAATATTTAGCAACACCCATTAGTGAAATGATTTCAACGCAAACTGACAGTAACAGTACATCTGTTAACATTCAAAGGGCATACCAAATATTACTAGAGTTTTAAACCAGTGCTGAAGGTGTTATATTTTATATACATTTGATCTGCATTTAATTTTAAAGATTCATTGCGGTATAATAAAGCGTTAAATTGTTTTGTTTCTGTTGTTTAGGAAGTTGAACCAAGCACTGTATGGCAACATTTGGAACCGTGATCACATTGAGCGCGTGGAGATCGTGCTGAAGGAAGAGATCAATGTTAAAGGTGACTTACACTCAGATCATTTGGAAGATTGTGACAGCAAATATTCATTACTTTTCATGCCTTTTCATCACACGATATTTCAGGTAATTAAATTTGTTGCATGTGACATTCTTGCACAAAATGTGATTGATCGAAGAAAACTATTAGATCAGTTAAATTGTTGGTGTGATGAAAGTTGATATCTTTTCAGATATCAGAAACAATCATAGTATCTCATTCAGTGACAGTGTTGTTGTGCATACCATATCCTGCCGTTCCCAGTGGTAATTTTTTTACCCAGCGTTACTATTTAATTGTTTGTATAGTCAGTTCTGTAAGTTACAACTAAAAGAGTAAATGTTCTTATATTTTGTTATAGATCGAATCAACTTTTACGATGGTGTTGGTGTCATACGTGACGTCATGCAAAGCCACCTGATGGAGCTACTGGTGCTTGTTGCCATGGAAACATCAGATTCAGCAAGCATAAGCGACACCTTGGATCGAAAACTGGAACTACTGCAACAAGTCCATGAGGTGGACGCTGGCAACGTTCTCATTGGCCAATACAGGTCATATGACAGCGAACAGAAATCGAATGCGAATAATACTGATTTTGTTAGTTTGACCCCAACCTTTGCCGCCGTGTCGTTACACGTCGATAATCCAAGATGGCGTGGGGTTCCTTTCCTGCTAGTCAGTGGCAAAAAGATGGACGAAAAGAGCAGCTACGTACGCATAATCTTCAGAAATTCTGGATTTTGCTTTAGGAAAAACCACAAAACGTGTCATGAAAGGAAGCAAATTATATTCTACATAGACGGGTCGGACACTAGGTTTTCCCCAATGATTGTGGTATCCAAGTCACTATTGAAACCCAAACCTGGGCTTGGGTGGCGGTTAACGGAAGTGAATTCTGAGGACGTTCTGCTTGGCCAATCGATGGGTGACACGTATCAGGTGGTGCCGGAAGATACGACCTCGAGCAGTTATTCGACGTTGATTGAAGCGATGTACGACGGACAGAAACACATGTTCGTCGACACAAAGTGTCTGTTGGCGTCGTGGCGCGTCTGGATGACATGTCTGACGTCACTGGAGAACAGGAAGCCGAGGGTATACGAGGGAGGAGACACCCAGATGGAATGGCTGGACATCACCTACGTCGGGGACAAGTTGGAGTACGTGCACAAGGATGACCAGTTGGACGTCGAAGTTGCCGATGAGACCGTCACCCGACACATTCCAGCAGCTTTCAGAGGCGAATGTCTGGTGACCGGAAGTACCGATGACGTCATCGTCCAGTTGGCCAATGACGTGCGGGTGCAGGCGGAGAGAGCCGTCCGAAAGAACGGAGTCTTTCACCTGGCAGTGTCGGGAGGTAATACCCCTGTGGCCCTCTGGCGACACATGACGTCACCGGCGGGACATTACTTCCCCTGGTGGGGTAATACGCACGTGTGGATGGTCGACGAACGCTGCGCGCCACCTAGTAGTAATATATCCAACTTCTACGCACTCGATACCCATCTACTACGTCATATCCGGGTTCCGCACTGGAACATCCACCCCATGGTGATGGGGTCAGACTCTTGTCCAGACGGCGCCGATGTCGCGTATGAATCCACGATCAGGAGCGTCACTGACAAGATGGACTTTGTCTTACTAGGAGTCGGGTCTGACGGCCACACGGCGTCGTTGTTTCCTGGCATGGAATCAACCGATTCCAACAAATGGGTTGTTCATTCAGTCGCTGGGCCGGGACATGTGTCCCCGCGTCGACTGTCGATGACAGAGACCTTTCTCAACGCCGCGTCCCACGTCGCCGTGCTAGTGAGCGGGGTTACTAAGCACGACATCGTAAAGACGCTAGCGGGGGACGTAACCGATAAGGTTATGTACCCCATTCTCAGGGTAAAACCCCACAACGGTACGATCACTTGGTACATCGATGACAACGCGTTGTTTGGAGGGACGTAGCTGAGTGGCAGGTTTAGATAACTTTTGCAGAGCATGGATTTAGTTTTAGACAGTTTCATATCAAAAGTCTTGGCTGCTGATAAACCGGTACAGCTGTATCCTAGTGCACTTTGTAAACTATTCGTATATTTTGTTAATTTCTCAGCGTCATACAATGTTGAATAAAAGCTGCATAGGCGGAGTAAAGTAAATCAGATGTATAATTATATTCAATTAAATATACAACAAATTCCAGACAAATAAATAAGTTGATATTAGTATAGATATTATACTTGGTATAGATATTACACTATTATTTAATGGCGATGGTGCGAATAACATCATCTTTTGTGATTATTTATACACTGTTTACATTCCAAACAAGGTGATGCTAGTTGATTTATGTTACACTTTTATAATAAACCCATATAATTTCACAACATGTATTTTGTATCTTGTTTATTCATCCAGTACTGATGGCGATAATCAATACCAATGTTCAACACGTTCTGACGCCAGTGTAGCTTATAACAAGTATAAGTTGACTTAGGTGAACAGACAACGAATAAGGGAATACCTTCGAAGAGAGAGTGGATAAGAAAAGAACAAGAAGGTAAAAATCAACATTGAATGAAAACGGTGTGTGAGGACCGCGAACCGGCGATAGTGAAAGAACACTGGGACATACGAAGAAGAATCTGAGAGGACTACATGTGACAAATACATAAACTATATTATGGCACTAAACTGCCATTAATTAATTAACATTACGTTAAAGCTGTCCTGAACAGAAATACTTCTCCTGATTACAATATGGACGTAGACAAGATGGCCGAAAGTGGGGATTGTTGTAGTTGCAGTGTGTAGCATTTGATACCACCCAGAGTAAACGTATGAAAGCCACATACACTCATGCGCACGCACGCACACACACACGCGCACGCACGCGCACACACACACACACACACACACACAACCACACACACTCATTCAACCAACGAAGGTGCATGCAACCTGTTCCAGCGGAGATGCACCTAGTGTACCCGATAACACCCTATCACCTTCCGTATCACTAGCAACCAACAGCGCATCAACATACTACCAGATGGCTGCCTAGGTAGTCCTGACCACAAACACAGCTGGCTATAAGACGACAAACTCGCCAACCGCAGACCTCTTCTCAAACGGAATAGCTACGAACTACTCGCCATCAAGGAACAGAAGACCGTTTAACAAAAACATTGCTTTCTTTGGTGCAGCATGTCGAACTTGGAAACACACTCCGGTGGTTTTCCATTTATTTTTGCTTCTGATTTCTCGGCACGTTGCTCGGGTCTTGTTGTTTCAAGGTATCGTAGGTACTCAGTCCATCTGTTATTCGTGCTAACAATCAGTGTTGTCAGCACATCTAGGATCTGGATCTAGTTAGCTTTCCGGCAATTTGAACATGTCTAGAGTATGTGTTAAAGGGATATTCCAGTCAGAGAGAGATTCACAGCATTTACCTATACGTATGTATAATATATTGGTTGTGCATAATAATTGTGCACAAAGATCGTTAATAAACAATTAATTATAGTATAATTATATCAGAAACATCCCAAGTTGGCTTCGGGACGCTGCCATTTTGCAATCATGCGCCAGTGACGTAAACCGCTTACGTCACTGGCGCATGCACGTATGAACATCCTATGTATTTGATGTATCCAGTACGTCGCGGATTACTTACGTCAGTCACAATTGTTAGCGAAGATTCCGCCAATCCTTGCCTTTTTCAACAATGCGCCAGTGACGTAAACGATTTGGCTTACGTCACTGGCGCATAAGTCTCAAGACGGCAGCGCCATGAATCTAAGACTGCATGTTTCGGATACCATTAAGCTATAACTAATCTCTATGCACAATTATTAGGCACAACTAATATATTGTACGTATGTAAGTTAATAATGTAAACCTCTCACTGACAGAAGTATCCCTTTAATATTTGCCTAATGTTGGCCTAAATTGCTATCTCATTTTCTTAAACGCTTTTTTTAATTCGAGTATACCTACCAGATCTATTAGTTCGAAGTTGGGATGGTATTGAGGCGCGCACACAGCATAGGTGGAACCGACATACTTGACATCGTTAAAATAATATGTTAAACTGTATATTATATTACACTGATGGATAATCAGTGTAATTAACATTCGTCATTCGTTCACACACATACACACATAGAAACACGCACACATATACTCACACACGCACACATACACATACGCACACGCGCACGCACACGCACACTCACGCGCACGCGCACGCGCACGCACACACACACACACACACACACACACAATAAGGAAAACGTCTTCCCTCAAACCACAAAATAAAATAAAACGTTCTGAATGATGATGCAAGAGGAACATATTATATTACATTGGAGTTTCATGACAAACACAGACTTCATCGAGTCTACGTATCCATCGTAAAATGTGGTTCATTATCTGCAATGTAACAAAATGTGTAGGATATCTGATATACAGACGATGCTTAAATAAAGACTTTTTCCAGTTCATCGACCGTACTATGTTGCGTCTGACGAGTAACTGAACGTATTCTGCGCAGATTTTATTAAACCTGTCAGGTTGAACCGCGCGTGAAGTCAACGAACTAGACGTAAACACAAATGACGCATTCCCACGCGCAATTCAGTTATATCATGACAATCGTGTGCAACACGCCCATGGGAAACGCCCAGCCTGGCGCAAAGTTCGATCGTCACAATATCCGGCATCTTGATAAGCCACTGATGTAAGCGGCGCACGCCAATGACGTCTTGCTTACGTCGTCTGGTCGCAGTCGCGTTCACTGGGATCACTCGTAATGACGTAACAGTTCAAACCGAGGACAACAAACAAACACAAATCGAGGGGGCGTAACTTAACAACATAGCGCATGTCGTCAAGTTGTACGTGTCGCCTCGCACTAGCTGACCAATCACCGTGGCTGTTTGACTCTCATTCGGATCTCGTGATGTACTAGTTAGACTGACCAATCACCGTGGCTGTTTGACTTTCATCTGGATCTCTTGATATACCTGTAGAATTGTCGCTTCCATGTTACCGGTTAATGCTACGTGCGGCCAACCAAGCAATTTATCTAGTGATTTTCCACTTGGTAGTAGGACGTTTATAACATCTGAACTGGTACATTAAGTTTACTAATAGACCAATGTAGGGTTTTGTTTAGGAGAGAGGAGTGATCAGTCTCGTTATATGCCTGTAAATTGGTTATTTTAACTGAAAAAGCGGGGGGACATTTCCTATGCTGTCCCCCAGGCTGAAAAGTGGGGGGACGCGTCCCCCACCGATTGACGCCCGTGCCTAAATCAGTTTAGGACTGTCTCCAAGACATCTCTCTTTGGATGAAAAACAGTAAATTAGAACTTTATGCAGATAACACCGAATTTCTCATAATCTCATTCCCAACGCAACGTAGAACTCTTGGTGGCTTTTTCCCGACACATAATTTGAGTCAGAGTATCATAGCAGCCGCCACAGTGTTAAATCAAGGATCCTTGGTTACATCTTGGAGTAACGCCTGGTGAAAACTTCAATTTCAAACAGCATGTATCGAACACATGTCGCTGCTGTTTTGACAAAATCTGCGATCTTCGCTTTGTTCCCAAGTATATCTCACTTTCCGTAGTCAATACCATTGCAACCCTTCTAGTAAGCAGCAGACTTGACTACTGCAATTCTTTCCTTTACAAACAAACAAGGATATAGCAATATTTCATCGCGTTCTCGTTTTTCTCGCTCAGCGCCGCTTCTGAAATCTTTGAATTGGCTCCCTGTGCATTATCGTATTATTTTTACGATAACCTATCAAGTCCTATAATCAACACAGCCAGCATATCTGAATTCGATGCTCGCTCCAGTAAGAAATTCTAGTCAGCTACGATCAATCAATAGTAACCCTCTTTACATTCTTCAGGTGAAAACGAAAGCTGGAACCGAAGCTTTCTCTGTTGCTGCACCAACTCTGGAATTCGCTTCCTGCCAGTGCTAAATTACACGGAAATACAGTTTAATTCCGCCGAGGTTTAAAAACCTATCTCTTTAAAGCTGCCTATCCTCATTAGAATTCTAGCACCTTTACCCACCTCGCGCATTGTTATACGATTACGAGATTGCATAATGCCTTGGTTTTATCGCGCCACTGAGTTCGATCTTCGAGGATATTGGCGCATAAGAATTCATTATTATTGTTATTATATATATATATATATATATATATATATATATATATATATATATATATATATATATATAGTCCCAGGGCTGTAGAAACGGTAAAAGGTCACACAAAGAAGCACTAGAGAGAAATTGCACAAGTGTAGATCTATCTCTAAAAATCTTAATCCTAATTTTCAATTTTTGTGGAATTTATGATTTATCACAATAATTTATGATTTGTTACAATCGTCCGACATACCAAAACTAGCTCTCAACATATAAGGTCCTTGTTGTAATATGCTGTTCAACGTGTACCGAGAAATGCTCTACCTACACTGAAATGCTTTGTAAGGCAGGAGAACAAGTAGATCATTTTACAATACGTGTTGACGAACCTAAATGGCACGACCTTAACATTCCAATCCGAAAGTTTTCTGCGGTTCTGATTGCAGCGGTCGGTGCTGAAACATTCATTGGAATACCACAATAACAAACACACACACGGTGTAAACATAGCTTTTGTGTGAATCTCAATAGTAGTTAGCAAGGTATCTATTGCGGTAAGCCACCACTCTTTGTAGGACAATGTGTCTTCATGTTCTCTGTTTATCCACGGTCGTTAGTATCACTTCAGCAGATGCTCATATCATATATCATCCAGCGATACTTCAACTTCAAATTGGTGTTACAACCCTTGCGTTCGACGGGCACAGTTGCGTTATCAATGGATTCTAGGTTGCGCATAAATCGCCAAGTTGTGGCTCGCGAAACGAACGCTGAAGCTGATGGCTAGTGTGCGTGATGACGTCGCCTCGTTGAAGATCACATTCGTGGAAGTGCAGCGGCCTCCAACAACATAGCGTGATGTTGTGCTCACACTTTCCAGGATCCGGTGCCTGGGGCAAGCTCGTGGCCAGGCTCGCGTCTGTCCGAGGCGAGCGACAGGCGCGACTAGGACATTATTGTAGGAGATTTTCCGCCAGAGGCAAAAGTCTTGAAAGAGCTTTTCCATGCAATAGTTTTGTCAAAATGGCGCACTTGCGGCATAAGGTCACTTGCATGCTGCTGAGATAAACTATTTATACGACCGACGGTTCAATCTGACGGTCAACTGTTGACCAGCAAAGTATCAGTACAAACATACTATAAACTTGTATTTGTATATTAATAATGTGCATTTCAAATTGAAAAAAAGAGTGTGGATCCTGATTGGGCCAGAAAGATCAGATTTAATAATGTTGGGCGTGCATCTGTGCATCCATTGTTCCATAGCACAATGTATGCTCAAAATATAGATGCAAAATTATGCAAATCTCTGTTAATTCAAAATATACACTTGAATTTTGTAATGCTAATTAACACATTATTCAACACAGCACATTGGCTGTTGGTCGTTGTATTCCGATCGATAAACTATCTAATACGTAAATCAATATTATCCAATATATATATATATATATATATATATATATATATATATATATATATATATAATATATATGCCTTTTTATGTTAGGACAATACATTATTTCCTAATAAAAAAATATGTTATAGATCTACTACCAATTGGACCGGAAATATAAGTGTATATCTTATTTCCACGAGTAGACCGTAACTGTTTTATGGGAACCTAATGACAGCTGTAATACAAAATGGAAAACTGGATAATGAATCTTTGCCTAAACATCAGCGTTTTATTGAACATTTTGCTTTTTTTGACAACAAAGGAGCATATTGTCAGACACCTGTGATGATAGATCAAGTCATCATTTGGGCAATTTCCAGATCAGAAGTTTTTCATTTGAAAAATAAACCGCTGCTCACGACAAGTGGGTTAATAGAGTTGTAGGCGCACGCACAAATAAAGAACCAAAACAGAAACCCCATGCACAAACAAAACCGTTACGTTGGTTGTACCTGGCATCGCTGATACCCAACTACTTACAAGAACGTGACAATGCACGTAGCATACACGTAGGCATCACGCGTTTACCATCAAACAACTTGGCCGTATTCAACTCTACCTGGATGCGCTCTGGCCTATCTTCTGGTTTCCCGGAAATGCGGCTCGTTACACGTCTATTAGACAAGGCTTTGTAGTGACAGTTCCGGTGAACAAGCGTCGCCTTTGGCTTGACTGAGGAAAACAGAACGGTAGCTCCGTGAAATGTTTCGTTTTTTGGTTGTTGTTGAAAATTGCTCGCAAGAAGTCTGTGGGATTGTTGGCACCTTCTGTATTAGAGACAACGACATGCTTCGGGTAGAACACGTGTTTCTGTGGATGGTATATACATCTGGCGTAACAATCGTTCACTGGTACATGCCCCCAGCTAAGTGTCAGTTCAACGTCGTCACGACACGGCGTATAGTAGAGGATGCTTCTCCGTTCATTGACTGCTTGTAGAATCGATAGGCCATGTTTTATTTGTGGAACTGCTGCTTAACTGCAATGCGTATGCGCATGTTTTGTGGGAGTAATTCCTGCTAGGCCTGGTGAAGCTTTTCGTTTTAAGCGCGCCTTACATTGTATATACTAAATACAGATGAAAAACAATATCATATACGATATATATATATATATATATATATATATATATATATATATATATATATATATATATATATATATATATATATATATATATGAAAAGTTAGAGGTGTTACGTTACAGTCGTGGTGTCGTAGACTATTTCCTGGAAGTGTGTCTCCAAAAGGTGCAAGACTTCTAGGAGAAAAACCCTAACATACTCGCCGAGTATATGAACATACGCCAGCATGTATACTATTTTTGCCTAACATCCCAGAATGCATCTGGCAGTGGCCAACTCGACGACCCCTCCCCGCATTGCGTCAGACGTGTTCCCGGCCAAAACCAGCGTAGGAGTAATTGTTTTAGGACTGAACCGTGAACAGTTGACAGACACACTCAACTGGTCAACAAGTTCTCGCCTGCTTGCTCGGCCTTCGGGCAGCTCCTGTATTTCCGGGGCCTGCGCATGGCATGGGCGCACCACGTGGAAATACACCGTTACGGACAACGTCAACCTGGTGCAGACTGGATAAACATATTTTCGCTTACAAAGCGTGCACTTGTACATTACATTTTGTACTTATGGTATTTGAAGCGTTTATGTTGAGACCGGAACTAGTGGCCATTTTGGTTTTAGGACACCATTTTAGCTGTGTTAGCAGTTACGGCAAGGATCTACTTCAACTGTCTGTATAAATATTGTTAACGTTGCAAATGGTAATCATTGCGTCTCTAGAGCACAGGCTTCAGTTTTGGGCGTTCAGTGGTTAGTCATTTGATATCCGTATTCAAACAAGCGTTTTTCTGTCTGCTTGTCTAAGTCAAGTTCAATTTTAATAGGTCATCTATGCAGTAAGGCAAATTATCAAATGGTCATTATAACTGCGAGTAAATCGCATCAGCTATAGCTGATGCGATGATGGATACGTGATATCATTTTCTAAAATAAATCAGTGTAATGATTGATTTTGCATACATAGTTTGTTTGTTCATTTCTTGTTCACCAAGTTGGTATCTGTAGTCTAGCGCAAAAGAGTAATAATTACAGCATTCACTGGAACCCCAACCAGACCTGTTTTGCCGAGCAGAACTCGCACGTTGGTTGAATCTTGCCATACGTGGAAACAAGCGCCAGAAATGACCAGACATCCTGCTGTCTTCTCACAATATCTGTAGAAATCTGGCCATTTGCGACCACCTGCAATTGCATGTCGACTACCTACTCGGGTGGTGGCTTAGTTCGTAAACATCCTGTTCGACTGTGTCGTGACAGTAACGTCTCGAAATGCTGGCTGTCATAACATCATCATCATCATCATCATCATCATCATCATCATCATCATCATCGTCATCATCATCATCACCATCATCTTCTTCTTCTTCTTCGTCGTCGTCGTCGTCACAATCATCACTATCATAATCATCATCATCATAGTTATTATTGTTATTATTATCATATTCATAATAGTCATTATCCCCATCATCATCGTTATCATGGTAATCGCAAACGTCATCATCATCATCATCATCATTGACATCATCATCGTCATTATCAAATGCATATTTTACTCTGCTGCCTACATATATTCAAATATATATTTGGTATGTCATATATATATATATATATATATATATATATATATATATATATATATATATAATATATATATATATATATATATATATATATATATATATATATATATATAATAATATATATAGTGTATATGTATATCTATGTAAACTATGCATATGAAATATCCATAAAGGTATCCGTATACGTAATTATCCGTAACCGTATCAATAGCGTCTTCGTCAATGGTCTCGTAGTATCAATCACTACGATTAGACAACATATGTACACATTTTATGATATAGTTGAATTTACGTCGTTGGGAAATGTTATTTAATTTTTATATGTATAGAAAAC
>OZ024857.1:40771715-40796715 GCA_964017155.1 Oasisia sp. SBJ-2009 | reverse complement strand
CCTGCATCTTAACTAGTTAAACGGAAGTTAATAGTGGGTGTGTTTCTCCCTACAACAATATTGCGTCGTTTGATTAAAGTCAATCCTTGAAATTATCCAGTTATTTAATTTTATTTCGTTGTTGAAAACATATACGTGGGTTCAGTTTGTTGTAAAAATTGAACTATATCAGCTAACATTTATAATCTGAAGTGGTATAATTGAAAACGATGACAGTATTCGCTCAAGCAAAAAACCTTAAGTCACACAGACACACACAGGCACGCACACACAAGCCACGCACGAACCCGCGCATACATACGCACATTCTTCCAGGGTCTATACCAAAGGGCTCCCTCTTCAAACTATTCTTCGCCAGGATTCCTCTTGCGGTATGAAATCTGGTCTCAACCGTGTTTTAGTATCGCCGTTGCTTGTATGTGTATATTTGTAGATTAGTAATGATGATCTATTTGGGGAGAATGACATTTCGAGCAGTATATGTTCAATATTTGCAAAGCAACATGGGATATCTACACAAGCTACGTATTACAATATTAGTGCATTTCTACACTCTGTAAAGTTGTTGAACCATAACATAGTTATCTGTCGCAGTCATTGTAAGCAATGAAACTTGGGCAAACATACGCTAGACAGTAGTGATTTGTCTTTACGAGGTGAGCTGCTCACGAAATTTTCCATAGACGAAATAGCAAAAACAATTGGTGGTGCCACCTAGCGGCACTCAACTGCGCCTTATCTAGACGCCGATCAAGTCGACGCCGCAACTTCGCAAGAAATTAAAGTAGTTCTACATTGAGTGTATAAACGGCGCCGTGGTCAAACATCGTCGCTCGGTGTCCGGTGACAGCGCACGCGCAGAAGTAAGCACGTAATTCGTCGCCTAATCCGACCTGACAGTATTGTTTTCGTTGAGTCTGCAAATCGTGTTTAAAGGGCTAGAGCGTGATTCGGCGGCGCGGGGTGTGGTCGTCTGCTTTCTTTCGAGGATACTTTCCGGTGTTCCAGGAAAGGCAACCGAAGCATACGATCAATGGCGTTGCATTTATTTGATAAGCGAACCACCCGGGCGTGCTCAAGTGCTGTGCTGGCGTTTTTGTTAAATCTACCACAACAATAATTGTAGTCAAAGAAACAGACATGTGAGACTTGTCAGCGCACAATAGATGCTGTTGTCTGTGTCTGGGCGCATGCGCAACCGAGGCAGCAGACCATATGTTACGGACGGACTAACGTTTGCTTAGTCATTTATTTACCCCCCCCCCATACCTACATAGTCACTGACGATCGTCTTAGTCTAATTGATACAACTTTCCATATATTGTGCATCACTCTTAATTCCACAATGTGATGTTTGAAATAATGTTTTGTCACGTTTAATACGTATTTCTTTTACTGCTTACCAGATACACTCCATGTCTACCGTTTCTAACCTTTTTGTCGGTGTCGTTATCGTTCATGTGCTTGGGTCTCTTATCTAGATGCGGCCGCTACCCACCCGTCAACTATCGGCTGCTGGTGTGGCATTATTGTGGCTCCGGGCATTTTGAAACGACACACTTCTAAGCTCAGTTTTAGCAATCAACGCAACAAAAGTTGGAGACGTCACATGCACAACACTATCAATTAAACAACAACACTAGTTTGTCAGCGTACAATAGACGCTGCAATCTGTGTCTGGGCGCGCGCGCAACCGAGGCAACAGACCGTATGTTACGGACGGACTAACTTTTGCTTAGTCACTTACTTACCCCCCCCCCATACTTACTTACTTAGTCACTGACGATCTTCCTAGCGTAATTGGTATGTAATTCCATATAGTGTGCATCACTCCGATTATTCCACAATGTTATGCTTAAAGTAATGTTCTGTCACGTTTAATATATACGTATTATTTTACTGTTTTCCAGTTACACTCCATGTCTACCGTTTCTACCTTTTTGTAGATGTCGGTGCTTGGCTCTCTTAATCTTATCTCTTATCTTGGTTCTTTTATCTCTTATCAAGGCTCTTTTATCTCTTATCTTGGCTCTCTTGTCCCGCCGTCAAGTGTCTGGTGTGGGATTATTGTGGCTCCGGACATCTTGAAACGACACACTTGTAATTCCAAACTCAGTTTTAACAATCACCGCAAAAAGTTGGAGACGTCACATACACAACCCTGTCAATTAAACAACAGCACTAGTTTTTATTCGTGTTCTACGTTTCCGTATTTTGAAGGTCGTCTTATCGCTTCAAGATACTGCGTGAGAAATATCCAATTGTGCCAAGGTCGCGGCACCTGAAGACAGCCCGGAGCAAGAGACATGTGTGGCACTATTTCTGTAAGGTGGTCGTTTCAGCTGAGCAACTCAAGGGCTTTTACAGGGGCATACGTCCCTTGTCCTACCCGCAATACATACAATAATTTTGGTCTGCAGCAAACGTTGTAGTATCGCTGAATGCGCGAATGAACGTGCCTACCTAACAATATCAAAGTGAAAGCAAACACAATAGTGAAGTTGTAAGTTATGTCGGTGAACTCATCATAGTTTATATACAATTCATTGAAATGCGCTGTGGAATTATGCCAGCAGCACCGCACAATATAACAGAACTCGTACAATTAAACGCTGTAAAAGTTTCTTTAAAGATAAGCGTTTGAAACTATTCACGCAATAGAGAAGGGTAAAATGCGCTGTTGAAAATACGATATACTTAATAATTATGTTATCGTTAATGCATTATTTTTACACAGAAATGTTTTAGTTAACCTACTTTACAACTATTAAGACTTGATACGTAATATACCTTCTATGGATAGTTTCCAAATTGTGTTTTATTGCAGCATCAACATATAATCATTATAATAATTATGAATATTATGCATTCTAATCATATGCGATTTTGTAATCTAATATATAGTGGCTTTCTCGGTACACTTTCTATTTTTGCAAACACAAATGTAGGGCAAATATAACAATGATAACATATATATATATATATATATATATATATATATATATATATATATATATATATATATATATATATATATATATATATATTATCATTGTTATATTTGCATATTTGCCCTACATTTGTGTTTGCAAAAATAGAAAGTGTACCGAGAAAGCCACTGAAGACGTTTGCCCAACTTTGCAACGCGCGAGTGCAGTTTTAATGGCCGCGGCACCTCGGCGATTGTCAAACATCATGGCGGTCGTGTCGGGAGTAATTTTCCAACGCCGCCGGCGTCTCGTGCGCGCCGCCAGCACACGCTCACCAGCTGGGCGAGAAGCCGCAACTTTCCCACGATTTTTAGGGCGTGCCCAGCTGCCTACGCACCGCCATCGTTGTTAACACGAGCGGCGCAACGGCAAACATGAAACATATGTTATCGCGGTTTTGCACAGACGAATGAGTCAGCGGTGCGTGTTCTTCTTCTGGGACAACCACCGAGACAGACTTGCGCCCGCCGACCCACCCACCCACCCACCGTCCACGGCCCGGGCGATGTAAGATCATAGTACTATCAAATTAACTGTGAAGCGGAATCATTTAATGGGCTGGTTCCCGGAATCGGTTGTACGCGCAGGTCTTTTTCTGCGGGGATATTGACCTCGGTCCATTCATCGTCTCATGGTCGTTCTGAGTTTCTTGCAATTCTGCGTTATCAGCTATGTTTTCGGTGTAACGAATCTGACTCTGACTCACAGAAGAGACTCATGGCCACGTGTAAGCTGTACTTATCAAAGTCAAACAATACTGGTAGGTTAGGGTTAGGGTTAGACCAATACTTGTGGTTTGCGAGCGAATTTATTTATGTAGATGAATTGGTTTCGAGAAAAAACGATGTAACCGGTTTCGAGGAAAAACGACATAATATCACAAGTGCAAGTGCAGGATGGTCAAGCGAGAGAACTCTGCCGTTGTGCAGTGCGTCCTGATTTTAATATACACCGGACCATATAATAAAACGTATAATTCTGTAAACCCGGAATCCAAATTTGTCCGCGGGAGCAAAGAAAAACGGCAAGTTTTCATAGAACAGAGTATCCGGTAATTATTGCTATTCAGTGTGCTTTAAGCTTTATTAATTGAGATACCTATTCAATCAAACAAAATTACATCATGCTGACTTTTGTGACATGTGACATTCAGTCACGCTGTCTGTAATTAATGTGTGGCTACGATGATCACGTTTCTTTGAGTCAACGAAACATAACTGCAAACATTAGAATGACTGGTTTGGAGGGCAGGACTCTACCTATACCTGGTACTACGTCATTCGCAACTGTTTTGCATGCATTCGAGCACGTACAAACACACCTGTCTGTTTCGTATCGCTTTTCGCCTGAAGTGAATGAAAGGCGAGGGTCCAGTCCACCAAACGTACTTTCTCGGTGGTATTAGAAACACTACAATGCCATGCATATGGGCCAATATTCAATAAATATGAATTTGTAAGTCGATATTGATGGTACGACACTGGCATGTACGATAACCGGAGAGGACCATTTTTGGCTATAGTCAACGTATATTAATACTACCTTTTTTCTATATTCTGTGTCAAGTAAAAATGTCTCCTCTAATTAATGTCATTACTCGAAAGTATGATTGCTTATAAATACAGAGGCGTATTTAGGGGGCTATTGGGTCATGGCCCCCTCTTTGACTTTGAAAATATATTTTTTATTAAGTATTGCGTCACTAACTAATCATGTTTTTACTTGTTTTACATTCGTCATCCTAGATACGCAATTGAATATGTGATCACAACTGTTTTGTTTGGACCACCGACTTAAAGTCCTGGTTTTGTTTAGAACAAATATCCGGTACTGTCAATAACGATTTGTGAATACATGTATCGCTAAAGTTACTTCACAACATGAATGCCTAACTATAAAAACAATTTTGATGGAAAACTCGAAGTCATTAACATTTGTTGCAACGAAAAGTATCGCCGAATGTTAGATGATATGTTCATTCCTTACATGTAGTCAGTTATATGTTGTGTGCACATATCTTTTGTTTGTATAGCAATCTTAAAGCAATCTATACGTCATCGAACACAGTGTAAGCTTTCAGGGCCAAAGCCACCATGCCTGTTACCTAGACCTTTACAACATAAACCTTTGTCGGGCATTATCGTGACCTGTCTTATCGGCCAATGCAACCCCGACCACCTTGTTGAGTGGAGCAATCTGCCGTCCTACCTGATCACACCTGCAGAAACACCTGCTGCTGACTCAGCACGCGTTGGCAATTAACTATAGGTCCTATAAATAATATCACAACTACGCTTATGAGTAATAATCACTAATCAGTCAAAGCACGTGGACAGTGCACGATGATCGCACGTGGACAGTGGAATCTGATAGTATTTGCCAACAACATGTGCGGTTGTCTTTGCACTACGAGAGGGGCCCGGTGGTTGCCGTCAGGTTCAGCCGACGGGTGCGCGTGGATGGTGCGACGCTGGTGAAGGACGTCATGTTCTACAAGTGTTGCCCCGGGCGCTGATACACGGAACACGTCGTCGTTGACGGGAGGTGGGAACGGGTAACAACCAGTGGTCGAGGCGTTCTTCTGCACGAAAAAAATCGAGGGTCGCCATGGGTTCAAACCGATATCAGTTGCACTTTCAAACCGATCAGATCGTGCCATACCCAACATAACATCAAGCATAGATCTGATACAGATTCCAGTTGTTAATTTCATATCGGAATAGCAGTAGGGTCTACGTTGTCAGACACTCACTCAAAGCAAACACATTTATTTTAGAGCAGCACGTAGTTTTGATATTACGTTTTATGAGCATTATAAAATGTACAGGTTTGTAAATGTGACATAATTATATACTTAACCAACACAAATGAAACTTCCGAAGTTAACTGCCCTTATATGTGCAAAACAACCGGTATTCTAGCCTAAACGCGATGAATTATACTATACCCGGGGAATATTTCATTAAAGTTGTTAAGAGCTCTCAAATCCGATTTTGCACTATAAAATCAATTTATATCGTTAACAATAATCTTGGATGCCTGAAAACTGTCAACACCATGACTCGTCAGCAAGACATTTTCTCTGGCCGTGTCAAGACAATAGTGTCGTCGATAATATTGCGATGGGTAAGTTTTATTTGTGTTCTAAAAAAGGTCATTTAATTTTAACAACGGATTTTGTTTAATAATGAAACATTTCCTTAAGAGCTATTTATCTTGGCGAAATGGTCCCCTGGGTTCACGGCAGACAGGGATGTCAGTTTTGGAGCGCCAGTTTGACATCAACGATAGGCAAGTTCGAACCAGAGAACACCTGTTTGGCTCATACAACGATAACGTCTCACTGGTGGGCCATGGTCCCAGCAGGGTGTATGTTTCTCATGCAATACTTACGTAAATAATAGCTGTTGTAAGCGGTGTAGAAATTCCTGATTGGTGTCTATTGGTGTGAACAGGGCTCTGTGTGTCTATGTAACTCTTATATAAGACATGCCCCCCAGTGTTCTGGCACGGTTCGCTGCAGCCAGCGCGTTATGTGTTAATTTCCTCCTGGGAAACGAGGCCAAAGGCGCATTCTCGATGTCAAAATGCACAAACGTAGATTACAGTTAGATATATACAAAGGTGCATTGTATTTGTTATTGCATACGAAACACTGGTGTTTAATGTGGTCTTATTTACACAGTTTACTGTGTGAATAAATAGGCCTGTAGGTCACGGTGTGAGGGCTAAGGAGCCAACGGCAAAAAACAAGGATTTGGCTAAAACGATATATTTAGTTTCTATGCGAGGGAGGAATGCGTGGGTGGAAACAACGCTGCACGCGAGCGAATATTTCAAGGCACTGCGGCATATTGTTCTAAACAAGGAAACAAACGTTGTTTAGCGATAACAATAGGACCAGCCAAAACGGTCCTTATAGCGCGATATACAACACGTATAAGGATGCATAAAGCGCTCCTAATACGCCATCATTTATCCATCGCAATATATCTGGAAATTATTCAGCCATGCAGCAATTACTGTGCGCTGACTGTTGTGCCAGGTTTTTATTAATATAAATAGTACATTTTCCCAATATTATTGAATGCTGGTTCGATATATTAATATATGCAGAAAACATCAATATTATTTTTATATTTTCACGAGATGGTGTTATTTTGTGTAATTTATCATGTAGATAACTGTTCACATATTATATAACGAGTAATATAAACTAATATGTTGAAAGAGGAAAGCACGTCTTAAGTACTAAACTTCTGCTTTCTCCGTTTCTACAATAAGTGTTAATGTATGATTTTTGTATTATAATTTTATTGTGGAAATAATATAATACACTCGTTCCACCCCCAGAAAGAAGATGTAACCGTAGACATTTTGGCGATGTACGTCCCAATGTGATCTCCGTTGGACAGATGGGTTCACTTGCATGCTATCAATATCTTTTGAACCATAGTGCATTGCCAAATTACAAAATATAGAAATATCAATTACTTGTGCGAAAGACAGGCAGATATCAAGAGACGATCATCAGTGAAACATTTACGATAACCGCACATAAATGTACATGATTTGCGATACACTTGTCCAGATGAAGACAAGTAAATACCATTGCTGCGGAAATATCTGCTACTTGCAACATGACTCAATAATGTCTTAATAGTAAACCTTTAATGCATTTTGCATTAGTTTCGATTATCCTGTTCTGTTCGGTTATCCGATTTACTTCAACGAACAATATTTAAAACATTATCGTTTCTAAGTGTATTGGCACTGCTGATATTTAAAAATAGAACCTCTCATATACTTTCCACGTTGTAGCTTTACATGTAGTTTCTCGTGTACCCGAGGAACAGAAGGGAAAATCGCAAGTAATCTAATCTGATTAATGCTAAATATGGTATTAGGGTTATATTTGCCTACAAAGTTCTGGCTGTTCCGATTATTGTTTCGTTATTTAAGAAAATTGTAATTTTGGTGCAGGAAAGGGTGGGAGGAGAATGGAGAGCCACAGCAACATATAAAAGGAATTAGAGACTAATGATAGAGAACGTAGTGAGAGAAAGGTGAGGAAAGAAAAGACGAAAGAAAAGACGGCCAATGTCACCAATGAAGACAGGGATATCAAGAGAAGAAATATAGCATTGGTACGGCTAACAGAAGACGCTACCAAAGACACGAATAGCTATATCTAAATATGACAGTCGAAATGGGATGCTCACCGGATGCATTAGCGACATAGTGATGGACTTAAAAATGACTTGACACCTCGCCGTTCTCTTGGGCGTCACATTCGACCAGCTGCATGGACATTCAGGCCGCACCTCTGCGTCTACGTGACGTCTCCAGAAGACGCCGAACGTAGTCACTATCGCAGTCAGAACACATGGGGATCATTTCCACACGTCATTTAGGACCCAATACCCCAGGGTCGCCGTGTTGTGTACTTGGAACACCTTCATAGAACACTTTTCGGCTCGCCTATCTTTGGTTGCACGCAAGTGTTACACAGTATATCACCCATGCATGCTGAGCAGCCCTTCACCTTTCCAACCGAATACTTTATTTATATAGAGGCCTCGTTCAACGTTCGTTTTATATAATAAACTGCTAGTAATGCCTATCAATATATTTCGTTCATAAATAGCATCTAAAATCCTGAAGAAAATTACTAAACTTAAATAGAACGTTTAAAGTACACTGTGCTATCCATTTATCAATAACAGTATATTTTAAATTGCAAAAGCAAGTAGACTATTATGGATAGATGGATAGTATAGATGGATAGTATATTTGACTAAGAGGACCCGGGTTCGAATCCTGTGCTGCCGTGTTAAAACCTTGTGCAAGTCTTTTTCACTCTACGTTGCTCCAGTTCACACAGCTGTATACATATAAATGAGTAAGTGGCTATAGACAGTGGTGGATATGTATACGTGTAGTCTTATATATATTATATATATATATATATATATATATATATATATATATATTATACATATATACATATATATACACACACACACACATATATATATATATATATATATATATATATATATATATATATATATATATATATATATATTATGATGTATATTTCATCAATGCAATGGTAAAAAATCCAACAATTAGTAATCACCATAAAACCCACTGCTGTATATATATATATATATATATATATATATATATATATATATATATATATATATATATATATATATACACACACATACATCAATGGGTTTATGGTTATTACTATTCGTTGGAATTTTTAACATTGCATTAAGCTTGATGAAATCTGCATCACACATGGCTCCGTCAACCGTGGTTGTCCCGTATCTGGTTAAATCAGCAAGCGACCACCATACACAACACAATTGCGGTCGTATCTTTGCCAATAGCAGACGTATTCAGTGTTTGAGTGCGACGCCTCAGCAGGATATGACTTGTTGTATGCGATAAGACGCTGGTGCAGTTTTGCTGGATGTGTGTTAATTAGTGGTCGCCGCCAAAACGGGGGGCCGCTAATTAGTACGTGGCCAGATCAGAGAGTGCAAACACCGCCATTATCCATGGTCACCATTACGGCGAAAACCGTGCCAAAGATAAGGATTGTATCGAAAAGGGAGTTTCTTGTTAATGGCTGGTGGTAGGATAGTAATAGTCATCATAGCTTCGTCATCCTCGTCATCAATATGCATCTGTAGATGTCCGAGGTTGGACGAAGGCACCAGCATGCTGTATCTAGATTGCGCTGTCCTCTGCCAGAATTGTGACTGTCCAGCACCCGCCTAGTTAATCTCCCATCGTTTCACCGATCATCGTTTAGATCGTTTCTATTCGTAGATATTCGATGTGATAACATGCAAAGTCCATCGGTTATCTCGTATCCTACTGATGTGTGCCTTAAATACAAATTTACAGATATAATATCATATCTACACTGCTAGTACTTGAAGTAGTATACTGCCTATTTACGGGACCACTCGGTTACAATTTGTGCCTTATACAATCTCATCTATGACCTTTCTCGTCTTTCCTATCCAGATGTTTGTTTTCTCTCCAGGTTGATGTTCATTGCTAAATCGGAACAGTAACATCACGAACAATATCTGTCTAACGGTACAAACTATGAAAGCCGTAAGGCCTGTAACAAACTTTATAAACAAATTAAGGCGTTGCTTGATTTTCCGATTAATTTACGAGAGATTGGCGTTCGGAACGCAAACAGTCTTGGAGGAAAATGAATGAACACATGAAACACAAAAGGTCACCGGTAGGGGAAACCGGGGCTAGTTGTAACACGGGTAAGTTGTAACAGAGGACTTGCGGACAAATCTGCTAATGCAAATTATTCTGCAAGACGAGAGCATGTTCATTAATATATTTGAGCATGCCGTGTGTAATATCACGTAAATCCGTCGACATGCCATAAAAGTACGCCATTTTAAAAGAAAAGAGGTACTACCGTGCCGGGGTAACTTGTAACACTTTAGGACATCTCATATAACTCATTATGTCACAAATATGTAATAAGCCAGGCATTTAATTATGCACCAATTATCTACGAGAGATATATGGG
This sequence comes from Oasisia sp. SBJ-2009, assembly GCA_964017155.1. NCBI lineage: Eukaryota > Metazoa > Annelida > Polychaeta > Sabellida > Siboglinidae > Oasisia > Oasisia sp. SBJ-2009. The sequence goes on along the minus strand of OZ024857.1, from coordinate 40,786,140 downwards.
GACCCATCGGCATAACAACAGTTTCGACCGGTTAAAAAATTCACCCTCAATCCTGAAATGTGTCCTAAAGTGTTACAAGTTACCCCGTACCGGGGTAACTTGTAACATTTTAGGACACCCCTTATAACCCATTAAACTACAAACGTGTAATAGTCCGGGCAAGTAATTACGCCCTGGTTATCTGCGGGAGATATGTGTGGACTATTTGGCATAAAACAGTTTCGATCGGTTAAGAAACATATCCGCAATCTTAAAATGTGTTGTTTTTGTTACAACTAGCCCCGGTCTCCCCTATGTTATATAGCACGAGTTGAGTAATTTAATTTTTATGCGTTATGGTATTTGTTCATTGTTCATTATGAACTGAAACATTGTCTCATTTTGTCACTACGTGCTTTTTCTCATACACTAAGCTACCGGCTAGTTCGGACTTGTTGCATGTTAAAATACGATACGCTACTAAATATTAATAATTGTAATTTACTTAAATTTGTAGAAGATTATGCGAAAATATGGTGCCTTGAATTGTTGTCATATATATATATATATATATATATATATATATATATATATATATATATATATATATATATGTATATATATATATATATATATATATGTATATATATATAATTATATATATATATATGTATATATATATATATAGTTATATATATATATATATATGTATATATATATACATACATACATATAAAACAATCATAGTTAGATTGTCTTTTCCGTTTCATCGGTTTGATTCTACTTGTCTTGAATATAACATTAGTGTTGAATTATAAATTCGAGACTAATAATTATTATGATCAAATTACTACTAAATATAGGAGATTAGGACGTTAAAATATCCAGCAGATGTTTGACTGGACTAGGTCAGAACTGATCTGATGCAATGACACAAACGAGCTAAAACCAATGATAAACGACAACGACAAACGGCAATTATAATAATATTATAATTGCCGTTTGCACATGATTGTGTTGAACGTTATTCACATATTATGTGAATAACGTTAACCACAATCAGGCGTCGAGCTATACACTTGGCTCAAGCTTTGTTATGTATACGTATAAATATTAATACCTGGACACGAGACAGGTATTATCTCGTCTGTCACATTAGCAGAATAACGTGACACACTTTATGAAACACATCCATTACTGTAAAACGACGTGATGGCTCACTATTATGTTGCGTTTTTTGGTTTACAATTACATCTCTTGTTTTCGAAATCCAACAGAAACCCAGCCACAGCAGGGACGATACGTAAGCTGACATCTTATTTGAGTGTAGGCGCACTTTGAAAGGTGCGCTTCTCATATTTACAGTGGTTTGGTCCATTTTTACGGAAGACGTTCTCAAACGTGTTTAATGAACACATTAATATTTGAAAACTACAGTTCAACCTTTGCGTAATAGATGTTTGTGCAATGAATCATTCTACGTTAACTTTCACCCACCAATTTTATTTAAGCTATTATAAATCCAATATTGATCAATCATTCCGAAACGTGGATTGTGACAACGAGTCAGTGTTAAAGCCAATCACCAACATTTGTGGGCGAGCCAAGCCCTTCATTATGTGATCGTTGACCTTTAATCTACTTTATGTTGTTTTATCTCTGATACACCACGCTTTTGCACAACAACCACAAATACATTACAGAACAAAAGAAACATCACACTAACCTCACGTAAATATTCATGAAGCGTGGCTGGCAACCGTTTTTAATGGATGATAAAATAAGTTCAATATGTGTTAGCGGACCACGAATGCTGACGGTCGTTAGCCTACGTTTCGTGGAAAATTATATATTATGTTACGAATTTTTATACAAAAAAATAATTCAGTGAGACAGCGATAAGGCTCCATGACATTTCCAGTCTGGATTTATTATGTACGCATCTGAGGGTGCGCGTAACCAAATATAGCTCAATGAACGTGATACGACACTGGTTCGTAACTACGTCATTTGCTGTTTACTATGTTTCTTCCTCAGCTGATTTGTCCATCGCAAACCCGTTATTTAATATGCACAGGTGTTATAACAGCTTGATAATAGGCCTACTATGACGTCTGTTTACTAAGAAATATGTAATTGTTGATGACATGGTTTTATTGGTACAGCTTGCTATAGCCACTTGCCCTGTAAAACGTCCGTTGAATTGGTCACGAGATGAAAAAAGAAACATGCCCATCAGTTTTATTCATTGCTTCAAAGCCGTTCTATTTGCAAATATACCCTTGTGTCTGATTTGATTAGGCTTTAACAAAGTCATGTAAACAACCGGCCGTTAGTACAAACCAGGCCGATCCATTACGATAATGTAGCCACGTGTTGTGCCAAACCATCAATTTCAGACTCACGTGCTATGATTAATTACGAACATGTCGGGTCATAAGTAATGTCACATAATTTCATCAAAACAAAATACGCACAAATGAAACAGGGTGTCATATTATACTAGGTGGGTTTCATGGAATTAGTTTGAAACGGGAGTCGCAAAAAAGTCGAACTGACAGAATTTATTAATCAAATACACCATGCAATGTCACACAAGTGTCAGGTGCGTCCATCTACGCATGGCTTATTGCTAGTAATACTCACGCGCCTTCCGAACTGCCTGGAATAAGAACTCCACAACTGAGTCATTCGCCGAGGGTTTGATTCGCCAGGGGGCAGTGTCTGTCACTGCCAACAGAGATACGCTGATGTAATGATCGCAATACTACTACTAGGCGCAGCTTGGAAAGAGCATCAGTGACAGTGGCCGTGGCATCGCAGATCCGCACTATATTATGCACATACGTACGTATACATGCGTATATACGTACGTACACACATACATATACATACGTGCGCATAGACATGCACACATACATGCATACATACATACATACGTGCATACATATATACATACCTGCATACATGCATATATATATATATATATATGTTTGTATGTATATACATATATATGTGTGTATGTATGTATGTATGTATGTATGTATGTATGTATGTATGTATGTATGTATGGATGGATGGATGGATGGATGCTGACGACACAGCTGCTTCCAACGATCCCTGTCTCATCCCGGTTCATGTTACAGATTTCCTTATCTGATTTGTAATATTATATATATATATATATATATATATATATATATATATATATATATACATATATATATATATATATATATATATATATATATATGCATATATATGCATATATATATATATATATATATATATATATATATATATATATATATATATATCGCACGCAGACACACAGACACGCTTGCACGGAAGCATAAAATTAGACAAATATTTTCCGTGTCTGTTATCTGTTTTGTTTTTGATAAATGTCTTTGTGTCACTCGATATATATATATATATATATATATATATATATATATATATATATATATATATACATACCGCACGCAGACACACTGACACGCTTGCACGGAAGCATAACATTTAGACAAATATTTTCCGTGTCTGTTTACACGATTCTGTCAGTCAATGTCGTATGTTGGTCTGTCTATTGTCGATAACAGTCTAGGTGTGTTCCGGTACGTTCAGTAGGTTTTGGCTTGAATTTTGATTACATACCAGGCTATCCAGGCATCAGTGCAACTATTTAGCAAGTGTAGTCTTTTTCGAAAAGTAATTGGTCTGACTCTGGCGTTCATTCTTTCAGCGACTGGACGTAATCTGAGCGAGGATGACCACGTGATACCCTAATATAGGTAGCATTCCACATAACACAGCCACAACTTGTTACCTTCATAATTCCCTGTCGTCAAGGGTGACGTGATCCATAGTCCCGTTCCATTCTGCGGGGAAATATATCGTCTCTTTCTTCCTCTTTTTACTTACGTTTTGTGCACTACGTTCTCTCAGTCATTTGTCCCCAATTCCCTCTATCAACGCCTGTCCTATGTAGCTTTCACATTCTTCCCATGTCTTTCTTCACGTGGTCTTCCCATCTTCCTCGTTTCATTATTCCTCCACGCTCCCAACAAAACATTTTGCTTTCTTTGCCAACCGTCTACCTCCAGTTCTGTCCACATGTCCAGCACATTTCAGTCGAATCCTCACCAGTTTCTTGTTAAAGCTTTCCTCTACTCCTGCCTCCAGCCTCGATCCAACAACTTGATCATTAACTCAATATGGATGATGAAATTTGTTCTGTTAAGAAAGATAAATTGAAACAAAACGTAGGTTATCATGTTTCTGGTCTATTTTCAACGCTACCTTTTCTGTACTGCTACATACGCATACTGTACTCTGACCTAAACGATTGTGTTACGTCATTAATACGCACATATCCAGTTGCGTAGTAAATCGATGAAAACAATGGCTGCCGAACACATGTGTTTAGTTGTACATCTGAATCTGAGTGAGGTACGTCGTAAGAAGCCAACATTGACCATTGTATACGACAAGATGTGCGTGCATATGTTACTTTACTGAAATTCTGGTTTAGGATATTATTGCAAAATCCGGAACGATTCCAGAATCGTTCCCGATTTTAAACATATCCGTAAATGTGTTACAGCAGAGCTAATCCATCCGAGCTGGGGCCTGGGCCTCTTAAACACAGAGCGCCCTCACACGGATGGGATCAAATTTCTTAAAACAGATACCGTACTAAACGATGAACGAGACGAGACGTCCGAGATTGAGCGAGATCTGTGCGTGTTTGGTTTCACCGAGGGGGAGTGTCCCAGTTCCTATCTAATAGCTCTGGTTACAGTCTGGGGGAAGTGTGAAATATGGCCGTCCGCACGTGTCGTGGGGAGCATGAATTGCTACACTGTGCGGGGAGCATTCTGTGTAAACTGTCTGTGGGGAGCATGAAGTGTCGCCGTCTACAGGGAGCATGAAGTGTCGCTGTCTGTGGGGGAGTGACGAGATACAGCCTCGGCTGCGTCACATTCAATCGATTTCTTAGCGGTTCAGAAGAAGCTAGATTTCGTTGAACGTTGTGGAGCATAGTGCCACAGGGGCTAACGTGTCGGATTATCAACTACGAGAACGTAGGTTCGAATGCTGCCGTGAATATTATTACTTTTATTAGTAGGGACCTGCAAAATTTTCATAAATAACGTTACCATGTTTATGACGGTGCACGTCGATTGTATGTTTAATAGATAACACGATACCGTTTACATAATGTAAATATCTTCATGCAGTCAAAAAGTACGGCAATTTTAAATTTCGGAAAATTATACAAAATGTATGACTTCTGCACAGCCTGCTGTGTAGGATACGTAAATATTGGGGCTGGATCACTCAGAGAGAAATGCAGTTAAAAACTGCTATACTTGAAAAACTATTTTTGACTTCAATATAGTGTGACCTTGAGATGGGTATGACCTTGAAATTGCGTTTCATGTCAAATATTACCTATATTAATTTGGTCTATTTTCAGGATTATTTGTCGGACTTGTAGCTATTTTTTATATCCAACTGTTTAAATTTACTATTTTCTTGTGAGACCTTTCAGTTACCATTTTTTTTTATGTAAAACAATAACTGACTCATTCATATATATACCATTTTACGACAGGCTTCAATAACATTTACATATGCTTTATCACCAGTATGACATGTAGCAAATATTTCTATAGCAGATCGGTTTGTCAACCTTGACAAGTCTCTTGGCGATGTTTCTTGTAAATAAAATGTTAAAGTACCAGTCACTACAAGCAGCATAACGATTACCATGGGAAAGCTTTCTATGCCAATACGTATTGATAAGATGCTCAAATAAACATACCAATTTTAAATATTAACCTCATTAGAAAAATTATATACTTAGATATCCATTCAGACCTAAATAGCGTCTTTAGATAATATCATGTTCAAAGATATTATTAGAATACTCAAAGATGGCCGTTATTGCGTCAGAGTAATCCCGAAAAAGATGGAATTTAAAACAACTTAACTGCAAAACGTTAATGCGATTTATAAGAAATGTTCAGGGTCTTCTTAGTAAATATTCTTCTAACTACTAGCCATAATTTTATTAAACTACTACGAAGATATGATTATCCGAACTTATCGCATATTCACTCATCAGATTACAAATTAAGTAACTAACCTGAAATGTTGAAATGTTGCATGTTTCGCAATCTCTATCGTGACTTTTTTTCACCTTCATACGATGAACACGAGCCTCATAAAAGGAGTTTCCCTGGACCTCCCCTCATGAGCAGAAACAGCCTACCCCGTTAATTAATTAGTACAAACGGCAATCGGCCTACCGACGCGAACCTAGCGGATTTGCAGGTCCCTGTTATTAGGCTACATTGGAATATACAAACGAAGTTGCATAGCACGTCTGCCATTCAATCGGAGTAACTAATTCTGTAAGAGTTTTCATCAATGTAAGTACGTCTACATTACGATATAAGATACCATAAAATGGCACAAATAAAATTGATGTTCTTGTTTATGCGTTCGAATAATGTGCAGCCCGCAATTTGATTTCCACTCCAAGCCATTTCATGCACAATCTTCGTTACTGCAAAATGAGGCAATAATTATAATAGTGTTTTTGTCAACTGCACCCGTGTATGATTCTTTGAGGCTTTCTCCAGCGCGACAGGTAAAAGTCAACAAGATGAAATAAATTGTTGCGTAGGTGCTATTAACTTAATCCAAGTGCGTCGTAAATGAGGTCAATGTACACGTCTTTTCCTTGAGTTATATTTCAGTAAAGAAATTACAACGAAAACAGCCGTGAATAAAAGCTGCCCTGGTTTTGTTCCAGTGCCTTTGTAAGACGCAAAGTGGGAGAGCATCCTACCCGGCCCTTTCACTTTCATTCAGGCTAACGCACCCCCATTCCTGTTCTTTTTGAGAGGGTATGCAAAACGTAATTTTTTTTATAATTACAATACACAGCATTGCCCAATGGGTAGGCACGAAATGGCACTTTCAGATCATGCAATTGAATAAATTAATAATTTATTGAGAGGATCCAGACAAAGGGCACTTTCCATTACTTAAAATGGCAACATTCTCCATAAAAGGGAACTTGTTTGGGAAACACAAAATACATAAACCATAACCTTAATATATACATTATTAAGTAATATTATATATATATATAAATATATATATATATATAAATATATATATATATATATATATATATATGAATATATATATATATATATATAAATATATATATATATATATATATATATATATATATATATATATATATATATATATATATATATATATATATATATATATATGAATATATATATATATATATATATATATATATATATATATATATATATATATATATATACACGTATATATATATATATATATATATATATATATACGTGTATATATATAAATATAGAATTATATATATACACGTATATATATATATATATATATATATATATATATATGTATATATATATATATATATATATATATATATATATATGTATATATATATATATATGTGTATATATATATATATATATATATATATATATATGTATATATATGTGTATATATATATATATATATATATATATATATATATATATATATATATATATATATAACTTAATAATGTGTATGTTAACGTTATGGTTTATTTATTTATATAACATCCCGGTTTGCCCCGTCGCACGCCCGACTTCTTCAATAATTGCGAAATATTGCAAATTTCCGAATATATATATATATATATATATATATATATATATATATACACGTATATATATATATATATATATATACGTGTATATATATAAATATAGAATTATATATATACACGTATATATATATATATATATATATATATATATATATATATATATATATATATATGTATATATATATATATATATATATATATATATATATATATATATATATATGTATATATATATATATATATGTATATATATATATATATATATATATATACATATATATATATATATATATGTATATATATATATATATATATATATATATATATATATATATATATATATATATATGTATATATATATATATGTATATATATATATATATATATATATATATATATATATATATATATATATATATATATATATATATATATGTATATATATATATGTGTATATATATATATATATATATATAACTTAATAATGTGTATGTTAACGTTATGGTTTATTTATTTATATAACATCCCGGTTTGCCCCGTCGCACGCCCGACTTCTTCAATAATTGCCGTCCATAAAGATTATTACGTTGACCATAATGCACCTCGCGCATGGCTGTTTCCTATCAGTGGTGACAATCATGACACGGCAGATTTGTATGGTGAAAGACGTTGATACGTATGGAGAAAAGAACCTGCGCCAGACTTTGCTAAGAAGCAAGCACTATTGTGGGAGCCAACAGGCCCATACTATTGTGACAGGTACGCCTACTAGGTAGCCTGCCAGTAGGCCCATACTATTGTGACAGGTAGGCCTTCTAAGGATCTACCAGCATGCCCATGTTGAGGTTTAAGGCATAGCCGCACTAGGAAATTTATTTTAGCACCGTAGAACTTAATACCATTATCAACGTAAAAACAGACTTAACACCCGATAAACGTTTACGGTGCTATTGGTCTTCTTGTACCAAGTTCTCCCCCCCCCCGCAATAAGTTGTATTGCATAAACGCATAGGGTGTTCCTTATTTCTGGTCTATTGTGTAGGCCTAGTTTGAGCTGAAGACAGTCTGAGCAGAATCAATATCAAACTTTGTTACCTCAAAAGTCAAAACTGCGTAGTATTCGCCAAACAATGAAAACGTCTTACTTTACAACGAACGCAGGAAGTAATATTCGGCCTGACAGTTATGCAAAAACTTACGCTGTCGCATTTGATCGACCGTAATCCGAGACCGTGTTGTCAAGACCGCGTACGTAAATGTCGAAGAAATGCGAGCGGTCTCAAGTCCTCCACGTGAAACGCGATCTGTCTGTGACCTTTACCAGCCGCGGAACCATAACAAAACAGATTATATGGTTACCACAATGAACCATTGTGTTCAGAAATAACACTTACGATTAATACTAGTTGAGGCATATATGGCGCATTCCACTAATCACGCAGATTAAACTGCGCAACCATTGAACTTTTAAAATGTCTGAATGTAAATTATTGCATATGCGATGACGTTGGTCGAGGCGGTATCCAATGAAATGAATACCTCGCGTCACCACGGCATAGGTCAAACGCATGCTAACAATATCTTCATCATACAATGCATTCATACCTTTATTAATGGCACGTATAACATCATCAATAAAAATGTGGTCTCTAATCAAACCTATGCCGGGATGGCTGAATCCGATGGTTTTTATTGTACGAAGTCTCCAGGGGTTCCATTCAAAAGTACCATTTTCCAGTCACCAAAGTAAAACACCATTAATCATTTACACATCCTACGCTTAATGTGGCCTTTGTGTCTGTACGCTATAACGACTTGCTATGGTGTCATTTTATCTGTGGCCAGTTAATGATATTAGTACACGATTACGTCTTTCCTTTGTTATATTTAATCACAGCATCCACTTTCAGATTATCTTATTCATGAAGAATGGGACTATGGTGAACGGTATATTTTGACTTCTGGAGTTTCTTTGCTAAATTCGTGTTATGGAAGCTAATTTATTCCTTTGAGTAATTATTAACCTGAATTTCGCGGAATCATTTGTACATTGTCTGACTCGTGGGTTGACGCGCGTGTGGGACCCAGAAATTCGACACGAGCTTCAAGAATTGTTATGGATAGGAGCGCATGTATCTATAATACATTTGAACTGGTTTATTGTGTACGCCTAGTTTAAGCTGAAGACAGTCTGTGCAGAATCAATATTAAACGTTGTTACCTTTACAGTTAAACATGCGTAGTATTCGGCAAACAATGTTAAAGGCAATAGCTGTTTATAATTTCAATATTTCATTTATAATTTAACCATTTTGTGGATGCAACGTTAAAGGGAAAACAAAGTCAATGTTTGGATCATATGGGATTAACAGAGTTAATAAAAAGTAACAACTTCCAACAACAATCATGTTTTTAACGTCAGTGGTTTACCAGGAAAACAATGTAAAACACATAGACATAGAAAGTCTACAGACTACGCCATTTTAGAAACAAAATGACGTCAGAGAGTCTTCTTGGTCGGCGTGAACTGTGCATGCATATTATTATCTGTTACTTTCTAACCTAACCACGAAAACGACCGCCAACAGCCGCCAAACTTCTCCCCACATTTCATACATACATATACATACACTACATTACAAAAAATCACTTGTATTCGTCTAACGAAGAAAATTCACAACAGAAACGCAAATCTTGGCGAACGGCAACTCGACAATTTCGACTACCGTAAACTCGCTATTATAAGTTAGCTTTACACAAAATACCGCTAGATGGCGCGCGAATATTTATTAACCTTACTGCATTCGCACGCGCGAATTAGTTTAATTAATTATAAATAATATAATAATAATTAGCTGCATCACTATGATCTGCAGAAAATGTTAAACGGCAAACTAAGGCAAAGCTTTGGTGATATGGGTCTAATAGAGTTGATAAAAAATAACAATTTAATATACAAATATATAATTTTATTAGTTTATTTTATATAGCGCCAAATCCACAATTCTCTTCTCTTCTATTCAACATACTGTTATTAAAGTATATGCAATAATAAGAATGCTACCCACAGGTAATATTTAAAAATAAATATTAAAAATACATGTGTCTGCATAATTATCCAAAATTGCCTATTAGTTATAAAAGAAAAAGGAAATTACGTGTTTTTCAATGAAGTCACATTGTCTATTTTATCAATATTTCTATAAACATCCCACGTGTACTGCGAGCATGCAAGCTTATATTACATAAGCGATGTTTTAACAATAATAACTAAAACTGTTAATATTACTGTTTTTAAATCCTTCTTTTTCTACCACCATAATATTTCCCATATATTCATATTCCTTTTTACATTTTAGTGATTTATTGTTCCGATAATTAATAAAGTGTCTTGTTCAAAAATAATAATTATTACATATCTGATGGTGGAAATGTCATTCATGAGTAGAACAAATAGCTTCAGTAATATGTTCTTATGCATAATGGTTGTGTATGTGCTGAATGAAAATTATTATTACGTCGTACTTATTTTACTACTTTAATTATTTATTACTATTAACCATACTTTTATATTCATTTATTACAATTGTTGTTATGCAATTTGTATGTTTATTTATGACTGATAAGTCAGCCTAGTTAATGTTATAGAAAATGTATTTTCATTATTTATTTTTATATAATATTATCTGTGGGTAGTTTTCTCTTTATTGTATTTTTAATAGCATTATTTTGTGAAGCGCCACAAACAATTATGGGTGTGGCGCTACATAAATAAAATATTATATTATAATAAAAAAAATTGTTTGTTTATTTAATATAGCGCCACATCCAATTTAAACTTGTTCATGGCGTTTTACATACATTAAAATGCTAAACAACAAATACACACCAGAAGAAAAAAAACATAAATATACTAGAAACATATATGAACAATTATAAAAATAAAATATCAATATAAAAATAATAAAACTTATAATTTCCTGCAAATCATAGTGATGATAATAATTAATTATTATTATTATATTATTTATAAGTAATTAAACTATTTCGCGCGTGTGAAGTAAAACAATTAAATATTCGCAGTCAGAAACGTGGCGTCTAGCGGTATTTTGTGTAAAGCTTTTAAAAGCGATTTTACGGTAACGCTGGGCGGCCGAACAAGTTGTACTCGAGGTCTGCGCGTTTTTGTGTGTGAATTTTCTTCGTTAGAGGAATGCAAGAGATTTTATTACATAACATAGTGTATGCATATGTATGTAAGATATGTGAGGAGAAGTTTGGCGGCTGTTGGTGGTCGTTTTGATGGTTAGGTCAATCAAATCGGGTCGTCTAGGATCCGCGCTGTGTCTGTGACTGTCCAAACGAATCCGCCGAACCACTGTTTCAGTTCTGCTCGATTCATAGGTTAACAAGAAGACATCTTACTGATACTGTCTTTCACTGTACTATTACTATAAGCGTTGAGGAACAGTGTGGCATATTGATGTCGCGATTTCGTTGTAAACCGACGTAAGGCAACGTTTAGCGTACCGCTTGGCTCTCTGTTATGACAGCTGAACCAGCAGACGACTCTCTGACGTATTACTTTTCCAAACTGCTGGGTTGTGATTGGTTGCAAGGTCCAAGATGGGCCGGTTCATGGTGTCGGTGATTTAGCTAGATTTTCCCACTTTAAGACCACTTTCTGAGGTAACCACTAAGGTGAAAAATTGGATTGTAGATGCAAATGATTAGCTAGTGTAAACTCTTTTAGGTGCATAACACTAAACTGTTGCCTTTTTTTCACTTTAAATAAATGTGAACACTAATGTAAGTCTTATTAAACACAATTTGGTATTAGTAGACCTATTCTTGATATTTATCTAGTGAGCAAGTACAGATGTAGTAATCGTTTCCTTGTTAACGCCAACATCAATGTGCATTGCCTAATCAGCCGGCAGTAGAAGCAGGCATTGTGATGCTTTGATTTCATATGGAAACGCATCCAATTGCCGAGTCTTATTGCGGGGTATGTTCTATATTAAGTGACAATGCAGTGACCTATGTCCATGCAAACGATGCAATACACCAGCTGGACTAAGCGAAAACATTTAACGTTCTCAGACAGGTCTTAAAGACTTCCGCTCACCATGAGGTAAGTGTTTCAAACGGAACATGTGTGTCTGTGTACAATAAAGTGCTGATGCCAATGACGTTATTGTCACGCGGCGCGATAACAATCATGTAAAGTGCAAACATTCAATGATGCCGCGCTTATTGTAACCGGTTCCCCTCGCAAAACAGGATATCAATTCGTCCAGCGAATGTTCTTGTTCAACTACTTGAATTAAAATTTAATTAAAACTGGTTGTTTATTTACAACTACCTAGGTGAAGTCAGCAAATCGTATTATACCCAAACCACACCACAAGAAAACAGATAAGATATATAAATAAAAACAGTTCATGACCCCATTTCCAACGCCACTGGTTTTCAAAAGTAAAGTGCAGAGCCGGTTCTTCAATAACAATGATTGTCAGGTAGTACCTAGCATGAACCATTATTAAATAGGTGCTATATGGGTGCATCATTGGTGAGCTTCGAGAAAATGAATGTGTCGTATTGAACGCGCGTACCTGACAACACGTTTTGTTAATGCATTGTCTCCATGTAATGGTATCATTTTGATAAACTTCCCCGAAAAATCAGCGATAGATGTATTACAAAATATACGTCAATAGAAAACTAAAGATGGCGGACCAACAGTATGCCATCCGAGGCATGAATTGTTTACTAACAACAATGGTAATACACACCACACTAGTGCTTCAAGAGAGGTCATCTGCTGGTTATTTGATGCATGACATTTTCTCAGACCGTATGTGTAGTTTACACGAGTGCCAGAAAGAAGATTACGATTTGGTTGACGTTTCTGGAGTTTACGTCTATATAAAATGTTACTAAGGCTTCTGATGATGTAATTACGTTCCTAGTGTGCCACGTGATTGCGTTGTTAAATATACTTTCATCGTTAAATATTCTATTAAATCTGTTTCCTTTGCATGTCGTACGCAGCTGTCCAAAAAATGCATGCATGTATAAAACATTGGGGTCATATCATACAATTAGCGAAACGTAACTGCGATTCTAATGGAAAAATGCTTTTACCCAATTGGCCATAATTAATTTTGATTCAGCCATTACGTTAAGTTTCTTCGTGGTTTTAGACATGCAATGCAGCATACACATTTTAACCATCCAACATGGAGACCTTTTTGGTTTAGTTTTTGCTAAGTACATTGATCTGAATGGTATCTTATAATACATTTCTAAGAAAATGTAATAAACGACGATCAAACATTTGATTATTACATTGCAATACACCGTATATTGCGTCAGCTTTGACCTCGCAATGTGGGCCAAATTGCAAAAGGAGACAGACAGCATGACTTTCGCATGACTGTTACCTTTCTGTCGGTGGAAAGATGCCAGATTTGTTTCCAATTAGCCTTGTAGTTCAGCGAAGAATGCGCCTACAATGATTGTACTTTCCTTGGCAGTCGTGTGTCAATCCCCTCCCACACCACAATACCTCAGAAGCTGCATGTTTGCGTCTCCTGTGCAACCCAAACTTATTCGGGTCACGAAAAAGTGAAAGGTGACCTGCTACCTGCCTCTGGATCCGAGTTGCCTGGTCTTGAGGCGCGGCATAGTTCACGCCAT
>OZ024857.1:40756715-40759215 GCA_964017155.1 Oasisia sp. SBJ-2009 | reverse complement strand
TCATTCCACATGTGTCTTTAGAATTTTGTGAAAAAAACACATCCAATTTACGCTCAGTAGAAATAAGCTACAGGTGGTCCGTGTACCGTGTACAGTCACTGGGGATTAGTGAGTCACTCAGCCACTATAACGCCGAGCGAGCATGAACTCCTACACGTGAGCCCGTCTCATCGCAAATACATGTATTGTGTTCTACATTTCAGTTTTACATCGCGACAGACGGGTACTAGGCATTGTTGCATCGTAGAACTTTTTTGACGTCTCACAAGGGGAGTTCACCGCGTTTATTCCCAAACCACGCCCTGTTGGGCACCTGCCGTCAAAAAACTGTACTTTCTGGTCCTGCTCTCAGAATACTTGTAATGTATGGGCTGTCTCAGTCCAATATGATTGCAGTACATTATTGCAATACCTGCAAACGGCGAGAAGACGAACCATAATCATCGCAATTTGACATTACAGTTATCCACCCTAACCGGTGCGAGGTTGACCTAGATGAGCACTCATTTCCCTTCCCTCGTCTAGACTCTCGAATACTAATTATTACTGCCATGTGTTTTAACTTACTACCCCGTTTCCCATATCAAATTCTGGCGCGACACCAGCAGGCCGCATGAATATACAAGGGACAGACTAATTTAATTTATGACGAACCTTCAAGGAGGTTCTTGGTGAACCTCAAGGGATTGATAGCTGCATGTTCTTGGTTAGCTTCAAAGGGGTGCAGTCGATTGTTTTTTCGTGAACTTCAAGTGGCCATGGAGATCGGAGGGGGTCTCATAGTAGGGACATTGCAACTCAACATCGTGTAAAAATCATTACCTCGTAATGTAGTGTTTTTCCATAAATGTAAAAATATGGACCTTCTGGGTGTTGTCAAACAGCACATTATTCGTCTCGTCTGTGTCCTTGTAGAAGTGCTCTGGGAGTTCCGACTTCCTACCGCGCCAGACCACAATTGGTACCGCATCTGATGACAAAAAGACCGCACTTGCTCGTATCTACACGCCCGCACAGGACCACAACATCCAACATTCATTACGAATGTCAGCACCCATGAATATGTATTGTAAATCACAGTGCTATCTACTGCTTATGCTATGATTTAGCAAAATGTCCTAACACAAACACCCAACAACTTCCAATAAAAAATACATACATCACTGGACAATGTCAAAATATAGTATACTAGTAATAAGATACATGTAATCCAGGCTGCATGAAGGTCTTTCGTAAATGTCTCAAACTACTCAATATTGCATCGTTTTGATAACGTCGCCTAATGTCGGTGAATTGTTAGGCCCATACATATATTGCACATGTGTACAGGTTTTCAGCTACCTCTCAATCCACTGTATGGAAAGTGGCAAACCTACGTACATATTCAATATTTTCAAGTAAGTAAGATGTTACATATAAGCCACTTAACGAAATAGGTTTAAGCAAAGGCAAATATTTCTCAGAACACATTTTCGACATCAATGATATCGTTGTTAATAATTGCAAATAACAACTACTTGCTCAAGTGTTTTCCAACTTCGAATATTATTCTTAACGTAGCAAAAAACGCACATCCAACCAGCACACGACCAGACGTACTAGAACGCAACCCCGCCCATTGAACAATTTCTGGAACCCTGTTGAACAAACACGTGGGTTTCCAGACATCCAGGGTCTCTGGTATCACGCCTGTGACCACGAATTCCAGGTACTTAAATATTTGCCAGACACATTGCTATGAATGTAAATATGTCTACATAAAAATTACTGGGCAATACAAGAAAAACTCGATTTGGCAGCTGTAAGACGCCGTCTGAGCCAGACGATCGAGTCGCTCGTGTTTATATTTACTTGATGCGTTCGTCTAGACTTTTTAAATGCTTACGCTGATGTTATGTTGTTTTTGTGTTATTTTACTTTAATTTCCTAGTGTAAGACATTGACCCGACTATGCAGGGTACGGGTTTTCGGGTCGGTAGATTCCACTCGAAAGTAAATGTTTGCGTAACTTTGTAGTAAATAGCAGACTTGGCTTACTTTGAGAAAGACAGGTTTTCCATGCGCACTTCACAACGTGTTCGAAATGCTGACAACAAACAAATGATTCAGAACAAGGACTTAATTCTTGACCCCAATAAATACTACTGATTATAAGGACACACACACACACACACACACACACACACACACACACACACACACACACACACACACACACACACACACACACACACACACACACACACACACACACACACACACACACAGACACACACACACACACACACACACACACACACACACACACACACACACACACACACACACACACACACACATATATATATATATATATATATATATATATATACAGATGTGCATACGCGTTATATTTAAAAACAGTATTGTAATTAATATAAATATACATTCAGTGTTGCAATGGTTACGGGAGTCGGTAGGCCCCATTAAAACTACTGTCGATATCACAGGAGCCACCATA
>OZ024857.1:40744215-40751715 GCA_964017155.1 Oasisia sp. SBJ-2009 | reverse complement strand
AGTTCCTCGTTTATATTTGTTTTATCGTAGATCCTAACGAGGTTTGTTTGTTCGCATCGAATTTACAAAAACGTGCTGCCTTACGGCACCATGATCGGTGGCTCAGAGATCAACATGGAAAGCCATCGTTCCAGAAAGGTCTGCAGTTCTTAATCTTGAATTAAACAACAGCGCTGGGAGAAGGCTTATCGTGTTAATGTCGAGCATGATGTGAAAGAGGGACACTATAGACGCGGTTAAATCAGATTAGTTTTTGCGTGATATATTTGTTGCATTTTATTTGTGTCCGTCCCTGATATTGATCACAAAATTGCGGTACACCATACAGACGTGCTGCTCGAAAGCACAATTCTCTTACGCACGACGACTATTTCTAAGCCAGTAATGTTATGTGACTCCATCTGTGAAAATGTCCTGCAAACGTTTGCACGGCATACGACACAATATGGGCTAATTCACCAACAATCTGGCTACGCTTCGTTTAAGAACGATAGTGTACACTTGTTGTTGATCATATCTATGTCGTTGCAAATCGTTGGGCAAAGATACGGTAATTGTTTCTTTCGATACCAACGTTTACCATGGATTTCTATAGTTACTCCCTCCAGCAGACCATCCACGACGCTGTGGTGTACTGAATCAAGAGAGACCTAAAAGACTATGGCATTGACCCTGTGCACCGGTAACGGTAAACAGTTGCCGTAAGCAGATCCACCTGGCGACCCAGTCTAGATGGCGGTACAGCAGAGGACATCGAAGCATACCGGACAGGCCAGGAGATCAGATGTGCGAAAGTCATGCTGGCAACGTACCAAGAAGAACACAAGCATTT
Organism: Oasisia sp. SBJ-2009; assembly: GCA_964017155.1. NCBI lineage: Eukaryota > Metazoa > Annelida > Polychaeta > Sabellida > Siboglinidae > Oasisia > Oasisia sp. SBJ-2009. Next base: position 40,750,883 of record OZ024857.1, on the reverse strand, counting down.
CGTCACGACAAAGAACTTGGCCATTACTAATTAGCTCGGTGTACATAGTTCCATCTGCTGCAAGATGTATAAGTCATTTAAAATGACTCACCACCAGGATTGTTATCCAGGGCATCGAATTCAGATGGTTTGTGGATTGGGAAGACTTTGGCTTGTCGAGCGTCCAGCTGTTTTTAAATATGTGAAACTCGCTCTTCTGATATATTTATCGGTTTTGTTTGTGATCTACATTATATTAGCATTGACACAATCTTTAGGTAGTCTGTTCTATTTCTCTATGCTCTTTTGTGAGAATGCCAAAGACAATTTTTATATTGTTTTTTATTTTATTATGTCTATCCTGTCATAATTATTAGAACGGAATTGAAACATTGAAAGGTTTGCAGAGCCGTCATTTAATAAAACAACTAACACAAAGATCGACGAAGGTCAAATACAAAATAGTTTCATTAAATGGAGTCGACGGTCCATATCCTTATATTTTGACAATTACCTTAGCGTCTTTGATGCAATATCTGGACACCAGTCTTCATGGCCGCCATCTTTAAACATAGCACATGTTCTGGCACTAACACTACTTTGTGGTTTCTTTCTCTTTCGTAATTGAGTAAAACACTTGTACCACTATTTTAAAAACAGTTCGATATCTTAAAACGTATACCTGATTCTCCTCATAATATATGTTTTAGGACCATTCCTTTTAACCTTTCTATAAGCAACCTACAGGCAACAAGGATGAAACATAATGCGTATGGTGTGCTGATAATATTTTGGTTTCCCAGACAATTTCCAAACGATCCCTATGACATGGCCTGAAAGACATCCTCCGCCAAAGACTGGTTTGGTGGCTACCGCAAATTGTTGGCGATTGTTCGAGACAGCGGGTGGGCAGGTGCGGGCGCCGCACTGTTGTCTGGGTAACGAGGGAATGTGTGTGTGTGCGTCAAGGCCCACTTTACTGGCAGCGAACAACAAGGACCACGTATTAGTTACCGGAAGACGGTGTCGCCTCGAGTCCCTTTCATGATGCGTCGCAAAAACATGTTGGACAACCAAATCAAGCGTGTTTACCGCCACGGTGGCAGTCGATAATGCATTGTTGGTAATTGTTGTTGTTGTTGTTGCTATAAAAGTTGTATTTTTGCAGTTGTTATTAAAACGATAATTGAATGTACTCTCAATAATAATAATAATAATGTCTTGAATCCCACCAGTGTACAGCTTCAAGCAATGCAATGCAAACAAGATCTAATGAATATAGTTCTCGTTTACTCCAACCAACGTAACTCACATTTACCCCAACTGAAGTAATACAACAATACATCAACAATTGTAATTCACGGTTATTCACAAAGAGTATAATGAAAGATATGCTAAACGTTTATGGTGTATACACTAATATTTGTTTTTTAACGTTGAGTCAATATTAAAACGCAATTGTGTGCGAGCATGTATTTTGTGCGTGCTTGCGTGCGTGCATATGTGTGTGCGTGTGTGCGTGTGTGCGAGTGTGCGTGTGTGCATGCACTTCCGCTTTTGTTTGTATGTGGCTAATTCATAAACCATTAATTAATATTCTACTCCTAATTATCTTAATTAAACTTATGAAATCCAAAATAATCCAATAAACTATAGACATTTTTGGTATATGGAATTAGTATACCTTATTACGATTTTGTGTCGCCAAAAATTCAGTAAGCCAACTACACTTTCACGTGTCGGTTTCTCCAGCCTGCGAACGTCTGAAATAAAACAATGTCTCCGATATGGTTCTTCCGGTTGTTGTCACCACGACTTCCTGACCGGCCGTGTCGCCACACGCTACACTGCGGATTAGCATCACCGTGCGCAAATCCGAATTCTCGTCAGTTTCGCTTAACCGTTTCTACGCTAAAGCCGCTTCCACCAGTGCCCGGATAATGTCGCTTTGATTAGTAGATTTAGCGGCGCGCGATTACGCCGTCCGCGGACTAATGTTTCAAACGTGCGGCGTCGTTGGCCAGCTTTCTCCTCGCTCCCTCGGGCCTGGACAATTTATGCGCAACCATTAGGAAAGCGAAACGTAGAAATTTGCACGAAATATCAGATGGCTTCATCAGCGTGTATAAAGGGGACCCTAATGAAAGTGGGCGCACAAAAGCGAGCAGCGTGGCTCTTTGTGCGGACGATGCGTGGCGACGACAAATAAAGGACGTCAACTCCGGCGCGACACCCCGCGAAGAGTGGGGGTCGACGTCAACGTCACTTCCGTGTCCTCAGCGCACTGGCCGGTGACACAGCCACAGTGTCCCGTCCGTGCTGTCGCACACGTCGCCACCATTGGCATACGCAATTAGCCATAGGTGTTACGTTACTTCTGCCCGGCCCAAAATGTCTGTGTCATCTTTATTAGTTCGTGTCGCTCTCTTATCGGTCAGGATAGTGACCTGGTTTTTACGTCTAGAATGTCTGCTATCAGTTTTACTCTTGATATCTGCTGTCGTAATCACTGTCATTAATTGTTCCTGGATGTGCGTCAGTGTAAATAAAATAGGCAGAACATAGTTGTACACTTATCGCACTAACAAAAGCGGTCGTATGTTGAAGGTTACGGTAGACGTGGAAGCGAAAGACAGACGTCAAGATGGAGGTCGTTAAGAAAGATCGCAAAAGGGCAGAAGTTAAACGTGAAACATGTGAGAGATCGGTAAGGGATCGTGATAGGTGGAGACGTCTCGTAGAGAAAGCGAAACAGATCAGATGGCGCGTCCCCATGACGTAAATGATCAAACTGGAAGCATAAGAGGAACATAGGAAGATGACACAGAAGTGGAAGAAGACGTAGATTCTGAACTTGTTATCCACGTTTAACATAAGATACATTCACCACAAATGAACAGTCGTCAGTTATTCTCACTGCGTGTTAAGTTTATCTTTATTAGACTTTTCAAGTACGTCGTATATAGCCGGTATAATAGTAATTTCCCTATCGGTTACATTTACAAATTACGTTGTGCAATAAGAATGTGTAGTATATCGTAGCATGAAACGTTAAACACCATTATATTGCGCTTGTCCATGGTTTCTACCAGCGTTTTCCGCTTCTGACAACATTGATTACGTCACAATAACTGAATCACACTGACAGCGCACGGTCAATTCTTAATGACAAAGCAGGTCATCTTCACTTATTTAATTCTATTGCAACCCGGGGCTTACCCTTCAGCTCGAGACTTGAAGCACTCGAAGTGCACAGAGTCAGCCCAAGCGACTAATGCGATATCCCGAGGATCTATGCCGAGTCGGCGGTAACAATGGCGTCGCCCACTGCTCACGTCGGCGCAATTAATATTAACACCACACGCCTAATGACAACAGACAATCACACGCTTACTCCTCCCGTACCTGGTGCTCTTCCAGCTGCTGTTGCTGATTTTGTTTGCGTTGTTGTTCAATTCAATTCATTTCACGTTAATGTCCTAAAAAATATATATTCATCATATAATTCATGATCGTATCTAAACTGTGTAAAAGATTATCAAAGAACAGAAATGAAATGCGAAATGCTGTTGCTGTTGTTTTTGTTCATGTTGCTGCTGCTGCTGATGTCGCGTGTGTTGTTGTTCAATTCAATTCAATTCAATTCAATTCAAGTCAATTCAAGTCAAGTCAAGTCAATTCAATTCAAGTCAATTCAATTCAAGTCAAGTCAAGTCAAGTCAAGTCAAGTCAAGTCAAGTCAAGTCAAGTCAAGTCAAGTCAAGTCAAGTCAAGTCAAGTCAATTCAAGTCAATTCAATTCAATTCAATTCAAGTCAAGTCAAGTCAAGTCAAGTCAAGTCAAGTCAAGTCAAGTCAAGTCAAGTCAAGTCAAGTCAAGTCAAGTCAAGTCAAGTCAAGTCAAGTCAAGTCAAGTCAAGTCAAGTCAAGTCAAGTCAAGTCAAGTCAAGTCAAGTCAAGTCAAGTCAAGTCAAGTCAAGTCAAGTCAAGTCAAGTCAAGTCAAGTCAAGTCAAGTCAAGTCAAGTCAAGTCAAGTCAAGTCAAGTCAAGTCAAGTCAAGTCAAGTCAAGTCAAGTCAAGTCAAGTCAAGTCAAGTCAAGTCAAGTCAAGTCAAGTCAAGTCAAGTCAAGTCAAGTCAAGTCAAGTCAAGTCAAGTCAAGTCAAGTCAAGTCAAGTCAAGTCAAGTCAAGTCAAGTCAAGTCAAGTCAAGTCAAGTCAAGTCAAGTCAAGTCAAGTCAAGTCAAGTCAAGTCAAGTCAAGTCAAGTCAAGTCAAGTCAAGTCAAGTCAAGTCAAGTCAAGTCAAGTCAAGTCAAGTCAAGTCAAGTCAAGTCAAGTCAAGTCAAGTCAAGTCAAGTCAAGTCAAGTCAAGTCAAGTCAAGTCAAGTCAAGTCAAGTCAATTCAATTCAATTCAATTCAATTCAATTCAATTCAATTCAATTCAATTCAATTCAATTCAATTCAATTCAATTCAATTCAATTCAATTCAATTCAATTCAATTCAATTCAATTCAATTCAATTCAATTCAATTCAATTCAATTCAATTCAATTCAATTCAATTCAATTAATCTCAGCTCAGCTCAGCTCAGCTCAGCTCAGCTCAGCTCAGCTCAGCTCAGCTCAGCTCAGCTCAGCTCAGCTCAGCTCAGCTCAGCTCAGCTCAGCTCAGCTCAGCTCAGCTCAGCTCAGCTCAGCTCAGCTCAATTCACGTTAATGTCCTAAAAAGATATTCATCATACAATTCATGTTCGTATCTAAAACGTGTAAAAGATTATCAAAGAACAGAAATGAAATGCAAAATGTTGTTGTTGTTGTTGTTGATGATGATGATGATGATGATGCTGCTGCTGCTGCTGCTGCTGCTGCTGGCTGCTGCTGCTGCTGCTGCACTTGCCGGAAAGAAGACCTTCCAATCAGGATGTCTTACGTCACAGTCATTACCTTCACGGAGATTATGTTCCGCTGTACCGCGCCTTATACACTACAGTCACTATTTTCCATATCTTGCCTGGCGATCGCACTTTTTCGAAAGAACGGTCCCATTCGTTACGGCACACATCAAAATGGAACTTTATTTCGAGAAATACTGAAAACGCAGCACAAACAACGCGATACGACCTATAAAAGTCAGGGCGGTGTCGAGTGTCGCCTGTCGCCGTCGCCGTCGCCGTCTTTCTATGCCGGGCAGTTCGCGTAAAGGTCGGAACCTGCGTAATTTCTGCCTAGAAGGTGAAGGAAGACACCGGAGCCACTGCGGTGGAAACGTTAGCAAGTATCACAAAGGTTCGTTTTTATTAAAACATCACGTTGACCACAGAAGACGCTTCTGGTCAACTGAGTCTCACTAGACCGTTTTAGCGCCGTTTGAGCTGATCGGCGGCGGATAAACGTTGCACGCGAATTGTAGAGTTTCTCGACGTTTGATGTGGTCAACGCTTCGACGCTGAATAAACGGCCAGTGTACAGACGTCTACACGTACTAGTACGCGTTGTTTCACGTGTATGCAAATACACAGCTTCGTCTTCAATCCGTTGAGCTGTCCGCCGAGAATTCGTTTTGTTTGGCTACCTAAGCATTTGTTTGTTTAAAAATTTGTTTTTATAATATGTAATTGTTTTTATAAAAATGTTTATAAATGATAAATAGTTTAGGAATATTTTCTAGACATTTGTTATGAAGGTTGCATTCTGGCAATCAATTATTGTGTCACTATCTCTGTTGGTGGAACAGTTGGATTGAAGTTGCCATAGTACCAACGTAGGCCCTATTGTGCAGTGGGTATTGTTTTGTTTGGAGAAATTAAAGTACGCCAAATATTTACACCATCGCGTTTGATGTTATGTGTGTCCAGCGGTCATGATAATTGATTGATATGATATTGATTTCTAATTAGGTTGCGGAGGTTATTTTACCCTTTTGTGTTCTTTGTGGAGATACCAGTGTGACGGTCTGGAACGTATATCCGGTCTAGGATGTCGTTCTACGTATGCGCATGCGCGCGCGACGGGCCTCAGATGGCCTATACACTTTGTCCCCACGCCAGAATGTCAGACTGACTTCATAACCCACGCGGCGACTGTGTTACATAATAATAATTTCTTGCGCGCTGTACTAGCGACGACCTACTTTCCTCCTGCGATGCAGACTATAGTCTCGTGTGCGCACGTTTTTATGCCAGTAGTTGCAGTTACATACATCATAAACTGACAGAGATGAAAAATCGTAGATTTGTATTTAACGCGCTACATTTTTTACGTTCTTTATGCAGCGCTGAAAACTACTGTTATGGCGAAGCCATAAAATACACATCGCTCTGAGACACGGATATTAAGAAAAAACTGTTTTGTAATAAATACAAGTAACGTTAATTATGATGTTTTCTTATGATGTTTTCTTATGTTTATTCATAATAATTACAAGAAAGTAAGTGCATCAGCAAATAATTAACAAATTAAACTATTTTATGCACGGGTCACGCATAGTTTCGACAGTCAGTCTTTAAGCTGATCAAAGAAGACCTTTGACATATCCATAAACAACACTCAAAACGAGGTGGGACGATATCCTGGACCGGATATACATTCCAGACTAGTAAGCTGCCGGCCGAAAAGACACGGTAACCTTTGACATTTACGAGTCATGCGCAATATGCATAAACCAATGATAAACGGAAGTAGAACGGCGTTCTG
>OZ024857.1:40716715-40739215 GCA_964017155.1 Oasisia sp. SBJ-2009 | reverse complement strand
TCCCATTCCTCATGTGGTATCAATTTCACAATCTGAAATTCATGTGGGGCTCAGACCCAACACTGATTTTAAACTCGGGGTGCATCAATATTCAGTGCAAAGTAATAGTATTAAGCCCCACGTGTGTGTGATCGTGGATAAATAAATAATTATGTAATAATTTAGATATTCGCGATAGTCATTCTAATGGTATTTTGTTGAAGTATACTATTGGTTTTAACACTACGTTTCAGAGTTGCTGAGATGACTAGGTAAAGAGATGATGTTGCTTTAATGCGAACGGAAACGACAACGTGTTGTCGAGTATGAAAAGAACATGTTGTTTTGACAATAATACGTAAATAGTACGTTGCCTGAAAGAATGGGTGTGGAGAATATTTGTTTGGGCGAATGTGTTGCAATACTTAATTGCCTGGATGAATGGACAGGCAGAATGTGTTGTTTGGATGAATGGACAAGGAAACCGTCTTGCTGATTGACTGGATGAAGAAACTAGTGTTGTATGGGTGGGTGCTCGTGAGCGTTCATTGCCTGTATGAATGAAAGTATCCCGATATTGTGTTTTACGTCGGTAGATGCACGAGAACATGTTGTTTGCACGAAAATGTTTTGTTGCACTACGGATGGATGAGGAGAGAATGTCGTTTGGGTGAATTGACAACGAGAGTTTGGTGCCTGGTTAAATAGACAAAGAGAATACATACTTTGGTCAAACGGCAAAGGATAGGTTGCTACCAGGGGAAATTGTCGAGGAGACCATGTTGGTAACACTGATGAACTACCAGAATTTGCAACAAATGAGAACGGACAACGAGCGATTGCGTGTTCTCACTGCTGTTCTTCTTCATCTATAATTCACTTAACCAGATACAGATTGTGTTATCTTATCGAATAATCAGAACGCGACTCTCTATGAGCAATACGATACAATTCGACCACGATCTCGAGTGTTGCGTGTAAGACATTGGAATACTCTGGACGCATGGATTGCCGGTAATTCATTGAAACTGGGCTGGAATGTTGGGAACAAATGTTATCATTAACACAAGTCGAGTTGCAGCTGTCAACGAACATAGACTTTATTGAATCAGTATCACATATATTGGATTTTGTTTCGTTTCTGAAGGAACATTATAGTATCAGCATGTCATTTGCTAAAAGTGCCTCCGTGGATATCAGAAAAGCACAAAAACGGGCGGCCCAACATAATAAAACTCTAAGATTTGCACAGAAGAAAATAATTTATAATCACCACTGCGGTATTTCAGTCATCTTTTTCATAGCATTCATACATTTTCAATCATTCGTGCATTCGTTCTTTCATTCTTTCTTTCGCTCTTTTCTTCATTCGTTCTTTCATTCGTTCATACACACATTCACTAGAATCACTCGAAATATTATAATACCCTCATACAAGCAACTAGTCGTGTACATCATATCATATATATCTAATCCGACTCATATACGACTCAAAGTCGCAAACAAAATAAATTATAAATTATAATACAAGTTCGATTGAAACCAAATATACATACAGCTCGGTCTTCTCAACAACGGTCTAACATAGAGGTAGGACTATTGTAATTTCTTACATCTTTTTCATATTCATCAACAATACGCTTGTAACATTATTCAAACGGTGTGTAGGGTGTGTTTGCGTGTGTGCGTGTGTATTTATATTAAATTGTGTGCGTGTGTGCGTGAGTGCGCTTGTAAATGTTAAAACAGATCTATGCCGGCATTCGCGATAACATATTGGTAACTATGAAAGCACGTACATAGTAGTATGCGTTTCGAAGACAAATCTCCAACTACAAATGATATAAACAATAAAGGTGGCCTTAACGGAAACTTTGCGGTAGGCACTAGTACAAGATGTGGTGAAAGATCGCCGCGACATTTCCGTCGCCAGGGGCTTGAAAAAAGAACCGCATTTGGGGCACGAAATTTAAGTTTCAAAGCCGGTTCAGCTTATTCGGGTGCGTTATAAACAGGTCAAAACAGGAGGTGCTTAAGTTGGTCAAATTAAATTACAATTACGCTATTAATTGGCGCTTTTGTTCCCCTGAATACATCTTTGCCTAAAGACAGAATCATATACAATCTGCGGCTGGCAAGTTCATCTCCTAACCGCTGGATGGCGCTTCCATCATATTCCAGCATAGTGTAACACATAGCTTCTTCAAAATAATTATACCTCTTTAAAATATAAACATCATCCAATATACAAACAACAATAGAAATAATATGTACAACGGCCAATGCACGCTCGTTTGAGTCAAACGACGTGTATATAATCATCTTCATGATAACAAATTATTCCGTTCGCGTAAATAGCCCATAGAAACGAGTTTACGGTTCGCTGCTTGAAGTTGATTGGCTGGGATCACGATACGTAGATGTGACAAGATCTGAGTTATTAATAGTGGCGTTTCCTTCTTCGGTGTGGGTATTCGGGTGTAAGGCGCGGCGGTGTCTATTTCTCTCAAATTTGTGCAGTCACGTCGCCGTGGAGCGACGAAGCTAAACAGAAGACTGTTTAGGTAGAGATTGTTCTGATATTGCCGTGAATGTACAATCGTGAAAGTCGCAGGATGTGCGCGGTTGTTACTAACAGGAGTACAGTGTCACTTCATAAGTCAACGGTAACCGGTGAAATCAGCCATCTCGTTTCCATAATGCCCCAGTGTGTGTGTTGATCTGATGGTCGTGTGAGCGGAACGGAGCTAGCGTGAAGGCAAGATCGGCGCCGTGGCTAGCTAGACCGCGGCTGACGTGATGGGCTTGAGCGATTCATCTGTTCACCACTCGGTGCTGCTACGGTCCCAATATTGTGACGCGATTGCTCGCGAACGATGTATGTGTGGTAATAGTTCAGAGGGCGACGGATCGACGCGGACGACGGGCGTCCACGATCACCATCGCGACCGCTGCTGGGTCGTATTCTGCACGTAGAAGCCGTAGGCGCGTATGCACATCTTCCGGCTTCCGTTGAGGTTCTCGCGGCAGTTCTTGCCGAACGACGGACTGAAGAACGAACAGAAGCGACACGCCTTGAAGATGAACTGCAGTTCGGCCGAGGTGCGCTTGCTGGCTGGCACAGGTTCTGTACGCCTGAAACGGAAACAAAACACCCGTCTCAGTATGACCGTAACACAAGTATGATAAGTCAAAGCAATCACTGGTAGCGGCCGTTGCCTGTGGGGTGGGCGCGTCGAATGGTTGCACCAGGCACGGAATTGGTTCTTTCGTCATACAAAAAACAATATTACACCACTCGTAAGGTGCTGGGCGACCAGTTGCGTGGACACCGGTGATTGGTCCGCGGTTCAGTCGTTTTTTGTATCGTGCTTATGTTACGAGGAAGTCGATATTTTAAAGATGATTGATATTGGGTGCACTAGCACTGTTTCTGCGCTATCGTTTACCCGGCTTCCTGACGATTTCTGACGGCGTCCGGCAATAAATGCAAAACACAAGGCCGGCACTAGTTACACGAAACGAAAAGTAATTTTAAAATGATTACAATAATTACACTAAATAAATAAATATTAAAAATAAAAATCACATATGATGAAGAACAATGCAGTGGTGTATTCTTGTGTTTATCAAGCAAGTTACCGCGATTTTAAAGAATTATTTTAGCAGATACCACTTCAGTACCACCGGCATACTGCAGGTGGCTTGCGCTATCTTACAGAACACCTGGACGGTCAGGTTATAACGATTAGAAGCATTCTTCAAAGTAGCCTGGCGTTGGCACCGAAGTCGACAAAAACAGCGCCGACGCAGCGGCGGCATGGGTGGGGAAAGCATGCGTGGGAACGCCGCCCCAACCTCTTCCCGACTCGGGTCGGGCCCGCGGGCAAACACCCAGCACGGAAGTAATTGTTCGGGGCACTCCCATTAACACGGAAAGAACGGCCAACGTACGTGCCGGTGTGTGTCGGCTAACGTTTGTTCTCTGGGTGAAATCTTTTTCGGATTGTGCATCTATAAATCTTAAATTGTTCATACTTATAGGTGGTCATACCGTGTCTTATTTTTTATCTTTATATTTTTATACTTATGTCGTCTTATCTTGTATCATCCTCTATTATCGCACTTTTTCTCCTAACATAATAAAGATTTAGATGTCCCTATATCGGGACGTACGCATTTATATATTCAGATTTATATCTTCATATTTTCATGCTATTATCTTTATATCTTCATATTTTATAATGTATCTGCTTATACAAAGAGCTTCAATTGTTCATTCTGTTATATTCCAACTTTAACACTTGTACGTTTAATTTTATCTTCATGTGTTCATATCAAACAGCGGGAATATGTGTGCACATAATTAAAGGATTAAACACAAATTAATACTAATTTTACTCTCGATAGGTAAGTGATTTCCTTGTCCAATCTCCCACATTTCTTTACTTTGTAGTTTATCTTTAGATCGTGTTTAACTTGTCGATTTACGTCGTCGTATCTTCATAGTTATGTTTTGACTAGCGGGGTCGTATCGGTTTCTTGATAATAGTCATTCGCCACATTACCGCTGCGCAAACATATACACACACTGCTTACGTTCACTTTTACAATGAGTGCAAACATGTACACGATTAATCACACGTGTTAACATAACAAGGCGCCCCGCTGGAGAATTGCACTGACAAGCACGCACTCACTGACGCATGTTTTGCAATCTACGTGGACATTACAACTCATGGAACTACCATGGTGGTATGTTTTCGAAACAATTCAAAATGTATTCAAGTCTTTTGTATGCCATACGAGCGACGCACGTAAAGGCTGCATAAACATAGTCTTATCATTTGATGGAGAAAGGTGTAGTCTAAGAACATTTCTTTACAACGTGAGCTGATAACTAAGACATAGAACTCAACAGTTAGTAAAAAAAACTATGCATTGATAATTGGGCAGATACGGCTGAAGAAGATATTACGTTATCGATTGGCGTTTATAACGCGTTTTTCTGCGACACCATTGTCCATGATAAGTCTGCATGAAGTGTGACATGTTAACATTTGAAAGTAAGTCATGATAAACCAATCTTAAACATTATCACTATATTACCCAAGAACCGTAAACGTTGTGGTAAAACGACACGGTCTCACATCCGCAAGCTGTTGATGCGAATGCATCCGGCAATAAATAAAAAAAAGATAAGAAAAACATGTGAAAGTAGTTCATTAGGGGCAATGTTAATGATGACGTAGTTCAAAGACACTCACCCATTTCTGAAGAAATCTGGCGGTAGGCAGACGACGCAGTCCAACGCGACGAGAACTAGCAAGAAGACTGCTGGCGCTAACTTCATCTGAAGCAAGAGAAAACGAGCACATATAGTATTTACAGATACCGTATTATCTCGCATTTTGCATACAAAATTCAGCCAGCGTAAAAGGCAAAACGTAGTCGAATGTGACACACACGAAAAACAGTAGTACGCTACGCGTGGTAACGAAATTACATAAGTGACCGTTATCTTATCAACGCGTTATCAATCCATCGCGAGTGGTCGTGACGGTTTTCAAGATGACGCAATATTTCGCGAGCGAGCAACTATACTAGAAGCACAATATCAGACGCATAGCTCAGACGCACACCATGTTGCGTCGACCAATGGTATCCTGAAAAAAATATTAAAAAATAAAAACAACCACCTAAGGACGATGAAGATCAACCTGTAAGCGTAGAACGCTAAATGCTTACTTTCTGTTCACATCCAAAGCTCATCGATGATGCCATTGCGCGTAATCCAATAAGTGCGTCTGATCTGCGATCCTGTATGACTGCTCCAGTGAAACAGTGCCTCTGTCACAGTGCGCAAGTCGCCGTAACAATCTGCGACATCCGTCTCTATCGACACGAAGATTTCGTACTGGGACAATCGACGGCGGCTTCAACTTAAGTAATCTGCACCCGCCCATATTCGGGCTGTTCCGCCGCGCGCGCCCATTGGTTGCGCCGGCGGAAGTGCTTGGCTGGTTGACAAGGAACATTTTCCGCGTTTCTCGCGCGAGTGCTGCCGGGGCGGCGGTGGCGCGGGGGTCATCCGGGTTATCACAAACAACCAGCGCCTGTTCTTTGTGGGTCAAGCCAGGCGCCGCGCCAGCGATAACAGGTACCACGGCGTCTAATTGCTCCTGCCCGCGCAACCTGTGTAGCGCATGCGGTAGGTACCGCCCTGAACTGGATGAGACTGCGACAGGGGTTGCGGGCGATCTGGAGCCGCGCCAGCCGGCCCGTGAACGAAGGATCCCTCCTGTCCTCCATCCATGCACGGCTGATGTAACCGGAAATGATATATTCCAAACGTTGGAATATCCGTTGTCACGCCGTTTTTTCTTCAAAGCGTACTCTTATCTAACACGACCCTAGAGCGTCGTGTCTCATCGCATTTCGGCCCCACGCCCACCTTGCATGGCGTGCCTTGCTCCGGTTGTTTGCTGACTCGCGAGAGACTTTTCCTGCGCATTCCTCTGCCAAACATTCCGTCGCCAACTCCGCGATGCGAGGTATCTAGACCGATGTTGTACGACGCGTCGCTATTGTTAGCCCCACACATACCTGTTAACCGCTACTTGCAAAACAACGTCCACCTTTAACGCACTCTCGTCGTGAATCACTCGGGGGCTTTCCGTTCAGATCCGACTTAAATTTAGTGAAAGCTCCAAAAATAGTCAGCCAACAACATATTTCATTCGAGTATCAAAACTATCAAAAATGCCAGTGTTTTATGTAAGTGAATGACTGTACACATTTATGCCATACAAGGTAACGTTTTTTCATAATTTATCTATTGGTCGTTTCGAACCAACTTCAAATTTTTACTAAGCTCAAGATTATAATAAATAATTAAAATTAATAATTGGAAAAGTCACCCGATTTCTGATTGCACAAGAAATGTTGAATTTCACCCTTTTTCCAAACTTGTCTCACGTGTTCAGAAAAATATGACTATACAGAATCAAAAATACTAGAGTTAAAAACAAAGCCGGATTAAACAACGGGACAATTTTCATAAAGTCTTTCCACAGCATGGAGGTATCCTATCGTTCTATAGTTGCATGATCTCTCTGCGGTTTTACAATGTCTCATCACGTATGCAAACAAAAAACTTAATTGGAAATATCGTCATTCTAGTCTCTCTTGCAATCGTGTGCTATTTTTCTCCACTTCGCGTGCCAGGCATGATACTATAACTGTCCAATGTTTAACCATCGCAAAATCACAATTGGTATTAACAACCACTCTCGATGTTTTTTCCGTTGTGTCACAGTGTTGCCGTGTCTGTTTATTTCAGTTGACGCGCACACAAGTGGTCTTATGTCGGTCACGTAACGCGCCATGCTACCTGTGAAGTCTGCACCGCAAAGATCAAGACGTGACACGCGAAGGTGACTTTTCCACGAATAGCGACACGGTTCAAGGAAGTCGCAGCAAAACACGGTACCAATGGATGAACGAGAAGAAAATAGCCCGAGCATTCTAATGATCTAACCAGTGATGTCTTCGTTTATAGCCAAGTTCATTCAGGCTATTTCTTACGACGTATCTGTTGTCAAGGGATAGCCACCTATTGCAATAGTTTCCTAGTCATCATATTTATTCGTCAATATCACAATACTTCGCGTCCATTTATGCAATCTGCTGGATGTAGTGCATGCAATGTGTCATAATCTATTAACGTTAGACCAAGAACAAATAGACTGCACACCATCAATTAGCGCAGGAAACATATATCGACTTTGCAACTAATTCTGCTAATATCACGTGTGTTTACTTATTGCATCTACGACGAGTTATAAATGCATTACAGAAGCTATTAATCAATAATAATGACCATGTCTTATTATCACCGAGCTATCATTAGTATCATACACGAAGCGCACAATGCCCGCAGCAGTATAAACACACGTAATCTGTAAATAGTTCCACATGAAATGTTTCACCAAAATTTAAATGATTACATGAAGTCTTCTGTGTTCACCATATTCATACGATCCTCTAATTAATAGTAGAAATACATCCAGCTTGGGACTTGTCGAAATTGCATTTGGTTTTGGGCTGTCTTGTCTATTTTAGAACCGGATTACCGCGCTATGTAAAATATCTTATCCAAATACAAAATATCGATGTTTGGGCTTGAATGTCCAGTGTATAGCAACCAATGTCGGTGTACTGTGTCTAGTATTGGACGTTTTAACAGAACGTGGAAGTATTCTTTGGCCAATAATGCAAACTATTCAGTAGTGCTGCCAGACGCCCACGTTCTCTACTAACCAATGTTCCGCCATTTTGTTTGCACAACTCGACTAGTTCCATTCAAGAGATCCTATTCAACTGATTATTCCTTAAGTCTGTACCAGTCTATGATATAGAATAGAATATACCGCGTTACAGACACGAGCAATAGGTGAGCGTCCGTCTTGTGCATAAAAGAAACGCAAACTTGCGGGCTTATTTATAAACTCCTGATCTTGTCTTGCGGTTTTCAGTGTGTTTCGATTATTCCTGCGAAACGAACAAGTTAAAATGAATGTGTTAGAACACATAGTAACGCGTTCACTGTTAGGTGCAACGGGCATGGTTTTGTTGGCATGGACAAAACATATGCTGTACTTAAAACTTGTGAATGTGTAGCGTATAAAAGTGAAGTTACCATTGTCCAAATAATTTCCCCACACAACTGTTCAGCAGAAACTCGCGCATCAACCTTTCTGGAAAGTGTTCAGCCATTCTCTAAAACAATGCGGTAATCCTGTCTAAACGTCTGTAACGTTTGGCTTCACATTCCGCTGAACAAATGCAACCGGGATGAGGACCAAACATTCTACGTAGACACGACGTAGATTAGGGTTTAATAACCCTAGTGCTAATACGTAGGCGCTTCGTGCACCTCGTAACTTCTCCCCAGACATCTGCGACCAGATGTAGCCCCAACCAACGACGACCATTAAGTACAGAACACGGGGAAGTAAGCGCACGACGGTTTTTCTACTTATCGACCCGGACAGAGACGGGAATCCACGCTCGCAACCGAAGCCTGCATCAATTCGGAGGCGGAAATCGAAGCTGGGCAACTGGAAACGTCGCCGCGCTCAGTTACTAGAAATAGACGTGAATATAAGTCGAACGGGCGGCGCAACGCAACGCAGCGCCTCGCAGTGGGCGAAGCGTCGACGCGATTCCGGACCGACAACAGGTGTTGTGTGCCCGCCGCGGCGCTGCACTGGCCCGGCCGCAGCCACCGTCGCTGTCTACGTCGCGAGTTGGCCGCGCGCGCTCCCTTATCACGGCCGATAGCTGATAGCAGCGATTGCGGCAGCTGGACGCGTGGCATCTGCGCCGAATCGTTTTTATCAAACAGTGATTGCTAACGGCAAGCGGAAGGGAAAGGGGAACACGGCGCGGCGCGGTGGGTGATCGGCGCCGTATGCGCGATGCCGGCGGGCCCCCGGTCGAGCCGTGATAAGCAGCAAGCACGACTCGACGGGATGAGGGCGACGAGCTCTTCCGCTAATTTCACCCAGACCGACGGGGTGGTTTACTTTTTCGTCGAAACGGAACGTTTCCGTTCGCGATCGCGCCGCAAACGCGGGTTTACTTTGCCGATAAAACCGCGAGTGAATCGTCGTTTCTTCTAAAGTGGAAAAGCGTGGTTAGCACGCCAGTGAGGCATAGCGTGACATGATTATAGGCTTCGTCTGGCCAACTCACGCGGAACAAGTGATATCTCAAATGACGACTTCTAACTGCAATTTAAGGTTTAGCGTAAACACACTACTAAACTACACTAACAATTTGTGTATGTGTTTGGGACAAAATGAATAGGCCCCTATGTTCGTTTTTTATTTGGTCGCCTTGACGCTTGATACGCCTCAGAAGTACGAGACAGTTGCGCATTGTCCGTACATTAGAGTAAGTTGTTTCGTGTAACGATTTGTAAAATATATTCTGAGCAGTGGTAAATACACATTTTAAACATAACGACTTCTTTCAAACGACTCAATAGTATATAGCAATAACGTTATAATAGAAGCAGTTGTCGCCTGTATGGATTGACTTTTTCAGTAAATCAGTAGAGAGACGAACTCTATACACATATTGTATTCGGCCACTTCCGGTATATATATATATATATATATATAGGCACGCTGTGTATGGTCATTATTTGTGTTAATACATGTCCAATAACCTTGTCTGCCATTTTTCACGATGGAGCTCTCAAATGATATTTCTATTTCATGTTGTTATTTTCAACGTAGCAAATGCTATTAATTTACCACTTCCTTTTCTGACCATCAGAAGAATTCCAGAAAGTTCTGCAAATTGTCTTGATAAGGCCACAATTCCGGGAGGTTATGCACCATTAGTGTCAGTTATAACTGTTTGTTTCGTTCTGAAGCTTGTTGTTTTCAAAGCAGCCGCGAGCGTAAATGCAGCGGATTTACCGCTTCCTTCTCAGCCCATCAGAAGAATTCCAGAAGTTTCTGCAAGCTGTCTCGGCAATCCAAGCAATCCAGCGGTGCAGGTTCGGGTAATTTATAACGGAGGTCATTATAAAGTACAAAGCCAACGCCCACGCCATTCCGTGCTACTTTGTTAACGGTATTATAAATAACAAACAAAATAACATACTTTCTTCGCAGTCAGAATATACATGCACTCTTCAGTGATGGATAAACGCATGCAATAGCAACTGAGAATGTCGTGGTTGAAATCATTTCATTGAACTCCACTGGCTTGAAAAATACGTTACATATGTCATACAAGAAGACCTAGACTGCTAGCATGAACATCTACGCATGTGCAACTTTGCACGAAATCATAAAGTAAAAACATTCATCCAAACGGGGCGAATTCAAGCGAGTTTGTTTTCCGAGAAATATTTTTTCTCCGGACATAATTACGTCGTCCACGCGCTAAGGTGAGTCATCGAAGTGGTTTCTCGAAACAAAACAACTGTTTACCGATAACGACTAATTAGACAACCACATAGGCGATACCATAATGACTCACCATTGCAAGTTGACTAGTTTTTCGCCTTATTACGTCTTCGATTCTAGATAACTTAATTAGAAGGAGATATGCTCAAACGGTGTCTCATGACCATGAGAGCAACGTCTTTTTTCATTAGGCTACTTACCGCAATTAACGTATTTGTTTTCTCTAAACGACATCGCTATTACGACTCTTTTACAATTGTTCACGTTGATCCATGTCGTGTCACTGAGTTGTTGTTGACATGTAAACTATTTCAACTGTTTTCGAAAAAAATCAACATGGTATCTGTTCCCCGTCAGGTTGCCAAGAACAAGATGGCGTCCACGCACTCATAGGCCTTTTCCACAGCGATATCCAACAAGTTACAAGCCAGCCACCAGAAATATAAGTCTGCGATCGGCTAATGAACTAATTAAATTTAATCTTGTATCTTTTATATTATATATATATATGTCTTAGTGTGACATTTTATGTTATATTTACCGTTGCATGTTTATATTTGGATGCGGCACACAGGCAGAAATGCTATTTTCATGCGGGGGCTAAATAAAGAATTCTTCACTTATTCTTTATATTTAACTGAAGCGCATGTCTAAGTTGCACTTGAATCTTCATTTCTTTGCCACTGAATTTTAATACGTTTAATTCATGTCCTTAACATGCATTATGCTATTATTACAGCCTTTTGAGCATAATTATTTTAATACTGAAACTCTGCGCTATATAAATGCTTCATAATAAAGATATAGCAGTACCAGTAGTGCAGTAGCAGTAGTATTGGTAGTATTGGTAGTGGTAGCGGTAGCGGTAGCGGCAGCGGCAGCGGCAGCGGCAGCGGCAGCGGCAGCGGCAGCGCCAGCGGCAGCGGCAGCGGCAGCGGCAGCGGCAGCGGCAGCGGCAGCGGCAGCGGCAGCGGCAGCGGCAGCGGCAGCGGCAGCGGCAGCGGCAGCGGCAGCGGCAGCGGCAGCGGCAGCGGCAGCGGCAGCGGCAGCGGCAGCGGCAGCGGCAGCGGCAGCGGCAGCGGCAGCGGCAGCGGCAGCGGCAGCGGCAGCAGCAGCAGCAGTAGCAGTAGCATAACTACCTAGACAGATGTGCAACATAGTCTAGATAGACGACACCGTTAAAAGTCTCCGGCACTTGACCCCGGAAATGAAATGATGACCTGTGACAAGATGGCCGCGGAGACGGGCGGGGGCGCCGTGGGGTGGGGCGGCATATCGAGGCGGAAGTGTTTGCGAGTCGGCGACGAACCAAGAACCTGTTTACCTGTTCACGCCGGGACTCGTCGACTCCGCCAAAGCGTGAGCGGCACACGTCGACTGGATGTTTAACGCTCGCTGCCGACAGGGTTGGGGGCGCCAATAACCGGCCTAACAGTAAACAAAATTCGGCAGATTCCACGCCTGACTTGACGAGTGACGTCATACCGGTGCACTTGCTGACTCAGTGCACGCCAGGTTTGGGATCATTGTTGTTGCTTTCGTCTGGCAAAACAACATCCACGTCGATTCTCATCGACGTAAGCTCGTCATATCGAATGTATTCAATTAGGCCGTTGAACGGAACACAGCCGGAAGTGAAGGAAGCTGTTGTTTGTCTTAAGTGTGTCTGGAATGTCTTAGAGTGTATAGATGTGGTAAAGTAGTGATGCTTCCTAGTTCTACTACTACTACTGCTACTACTACTGCTGCTGCTGCTGCTGCTGCTGCTGCTGCTGCTACTGCTACTACTACTACTACTACTACTGCTACTGCTACTGCTACTGCTACTGCTACTGCTACTGCTACTGCTACTGCTACTGCTACTACTACTACTACTACTACTACTACTACTACTACTACTACTACTACTACTACTACTACTACTACTACTACTACTACTACTACTACTACTAATAATAATAATAATAATAATAATAATAATAATAATACTAATACTAATACTACTACTACTACTAATAATAATAATAATAATAAAAAAATATATATATATATATAAATAACAACAACAACAACAATAATAACTATTATTACTTGTTTTCATCTTCCTCTTATTTTCTAGATACGTCTTCGCATTAGTATTCTACTTCTATCTATTCTTTTCATCGTCGTTGTTTCCTTTTCTTCTTCCTCTTCTCCTTCTCCTCCTGTATCTTTCCACCCAGTCGTCTGGAAGACAGGTTCTGTGAATGACGTTCTCGATTCATCCCCATTAATGTCTTACCTGCATAAAGTTCGGAAACCATTCTCTAGAACTCGCGCTCTGGAGCAGTCAGACACGATCGCTAACATTTCCTTACTTCCAGAAGCAGTGGAATATCCGAGGTCGGGCATATAATATAAACCTTACTTGGCAGGGAAAACACATTTTACATTTCTTCTAATAGTACTTTGCGCCACTGCCGTGTTGCATGGACAACCCACGTGTCACTGGTCCTTATCTTTCTGTTATCCCTTGACAGGACTTTCTCAAGACCAATGATCACCTCAGTGAGCTCAACAACATCTTCAGCATTTCCATTCGGTAAAACTCTCTATGTCCTTATGGAGGCATAATTAGAAGGTTATCGAAGGAACTGTTGCAAGACCGATTAAGACATTGTGTAAATGACTTACTGGATACACAGGTGAGGGATAGTATGCGCGAGGTCAACATTTAAATAATGAAAACTCTATAAAGCACTAAACCTTGTCAGATATGCAGAGCACAAGAGTCACTAAATGGGGGATTACTTCGTATGCCCCGAGGGTAATTTCAACGTGTTGATCAACTCTCCTACAAGCATTGTTTTTGTCCGCGTTTTAACGTTTATTTGCACCAGCTTAAGCCGGTGACTGCCCAAATTAACTGGAGTTTGCCAAATAAGAATTCTATAGATATGCGCGGAATGGAATGATTGTGTGCACTTTACATAGTTAGACCAATATTTGGATCAGTGGATCTAGGCCTAGGTACGTCTACAGAAACTCTCTTAAGCTCTCCTGTATGTCTATCGGTATGTCGGTCTGTATGTATGTATGTATGTATGTATGTATGTATGTATGTATGTATGTATGTATGTATGTATGTATGTATGTATGTATGTATGTATGTATGTATGTAAGTATGTATGTATGTATGTATGTATGTCTGTCTGTCTGTCTGTCTGTGTGTCTGTCTGTGTGTATGTCTGTCTGTCTGTCTGTCTGTCTGTCTGTCTGTCTGTCTGTATGTCTGTATGTCTGTATGTCTGTCTGTCTGTCTGTCTGTCTGTATATCGGTCTGTATGTCTGTCTGTCTGTATATCTGCATGTCTGTCTGTCTGTATGTATGTCTGTATGTTTGTCTGTCTGTCTGTCTGTCTGTTTGTATGTATGTATGTATGTATGTATGTATGTATGTATGCATGCATGTATGTATGTATGTATGTATGTATGTATGTATGTATGTATGTATGCATGTATGTATATATGTCTGTATGTACGTTTGTATCTCTGTCTCTGTCTCTGTCTGTCTCTCTCCTCTCTCTCTCTCTCTCTCTCTCTCGCTCTCTCTCTCTCTCTCTCTCTCTCTCTCTCTCTCTCTCTCTCTCTCTCTCTCTCTCTGACTCTCGCACTCTTTCGCTGTCTCCCCCCTCTCTCTGTATGTGTCATGCATGCATGGGTGTATGTACGTTGATCACATACTTTCCCTCAATGTACACACGTAGGCGTGCGAAGTCAAATTGCGTTTTGGAACAAAATTTACTTCAGAACTATCTCAAATGCCATAAAATGGTCAATATAACACCACAATGCATTGTCGCCCATGTAACGTATTAGAGCAGTAGCATATTGGCATTCAGCACCATGTATATCTCTGTGATTGATCACAACGCTTAAACTTTTGTCACGTATAAATAGTTAAATGATTCATAAAAGTATGTTCATCGAATCCTGTGAATCCCATATAACCCATAATGCCTCAATTTGCACGCTTGTTCATTATGAATAATACATAAACTTACTACAAGCTGGAGGTAAATGTCCCATCGCAAAACATCAAGAACGATTGTGTTACTTGTGGGCGGTTTGCAAACCGAATAAAAAAACATTTGAACCAGCATACTGCATACCCAAAGCGCATGGAAAAATAGCGTTCTCCTGTAAGCAGGGAAGAAGTAAAAATCACTGGATGAAATATGATTTTTAGTAATATATCTAACTTGATTGCACAATGCAACGGTAGTAAACGAACAGCGTCAGTTGTTGTTCGATAAACCTTTGGCTTTCTTGACCACTTGCAATCTTAATCTTATCGCTTTGGGTGGCAATCTTGTCCAATCTTATTAAATTACTTCTAGGTGCAATACGGTTCATTCGCCAAGACCTTCGCCGCAGAACACGAATGCTAGTAAAACGTTTAATATAATGTTTAGCGCAGACTCACTGTCTGCTTCTGCCTTTTCGGTTGGCATGAACTGGCGGTTGTCTTAGGCTTGGCGCAAGACGTGACAGTGTTACACGTACAAATGTACATATGTATACACACAAGTAACAAAAATATTATAATCGACGTATAACGACCACATTACATTTAAAAGGTGCATTTCCTTAAAGCCGGTACCATAATAGATGGTATATACGATGCATACTATACAACATTCACTATAAAGAAAAAATAGCCATGTATCACGTGTAAAAGGAAGCAAGCATAATTGCGACTTTCGCGCAGTGCAATTATGCTTGCTTCCTTTTACACGTGATACATGGAGGTTTTTTCTTTATAGTGAATGTTACATAGTATACATCGTATCTTGTACCGGCTTTAGGGAAATGCACCTTCCCCCCCCTCTCTCTCTCTCTCTCTCTCTCTCTCTATATATATATATATATATATATATATATATATATATATATATATATATATATATATATATATTAGATGGTATACGAAGTTTGATTCCATGCAAGCACGC
Organism: Oasisia sp. SBJ-2009; assembly: GCA_964017155.1. NCBI lineage: Eukaryota > Metazoa > Annelida > Polychaeta > Sabellida > Siboglinidae > Oasisia > Oasisia sp. SBJ-2009. The sequence goes on along the minus strand of OZ024857.1, from coordinate 40,723,254 downwards.
TAATAGTGTTCTACAAATTACATCAGCGACTGGTGTCTTCCTCCCGTTCAAGAGCCCATGGCGGCACAGGTGGATGGCCACTTAACGTGCACGTTCCGAGAACACAGAACTAATATCGACAAGAGAAGGGCACAGTATATTTATTTATCTAGATGGTAGCTTGATGCAAAAGCGATATGGTGATCAGATTTCGAGAATGCAATCAGTCCCACTAAATCAAGTTCGCTAGACGCCCACCGACAGCTTCGAGGAAAAAGACGTCTCGTTTGTTGTGAGCATTGTTGAATTGACTTCACGTGCAATAACATGTGCTGTCAATAATTGGAGTGGAGTGTCATTGATAAAACCAATGAACGCACTGGGAGAACTGATGTGACATCGTTCGTGTTTCTCACACGTAGGTATTACTATGATAACACATTGCATGCATGTAAACAACTTTTACACACTTGCGTTCACACAGCCGTAGCAAATGTTTGCAAATTAACGATGTGTATGCATCTCGTCAAATAATGCTATAACAATCGCTATCTGGGTGGACATACAGTAATCTTACTTGCAATTACGGGATGTCTTCTGTGAGAGCGCTCGATAACTATTTAAACGTTATTGCACAATCGCTCGAAATTCATTATCATCGAATTATCACCATCGTTATGCCCATATTGCTATGATAAATACTAATAAATAACAGTATTTGTCTACGCCATATCTCTAGCAATGAAACCATTCAGAGGCGCATTAGACTTTACAGGAATATACAGAATAAATTAAAATAACAAATAGAGATGTAATTGTAAAATAAATAGATCAGTAAAATATATTTCAATATAAATAATATTAGTGTCTTAACAATACTAAAATACTAATACTGTTAAATATTAGTTAAATATATTACAAGTTAAAATTAAATATATAGATAATAAAATAGGTGATAAACAGTAGATATTAAAAATGTTCGGATATTATAAAATTGTTCTTTTAAAGTGAACACTTTTTTATATTCCTATCGCTCTGACGTTGAGATTCGGCGTTCTACAAGCTGTTGTCATCATCACGCTATCTAGCACTATCGTTCTGTATAATGTTGTCATCGCCATCTAAGTTCTGTTCTATTATATTCATCGCTACGACGTCTAACACAAGTGTTCTTTGCCATCGTTACGACATCTAGCATCACCGTTCTACATCTGTTGCTATCGTAACGTCATCTAACAGCTGCGGTCTACATGTGTTCTCATCGCAATAACATCTAGCACCATCGGTCTCCACGTAACGTCCTCGCTGTAACGTCTAGAACAATTGCCCCATAGCCAGTGCGATCATTCTAACGTCTGTGCCACATCCATTGTCGCATTGTCGCTGTTCTAATACCTAGCATCGTCTTCCTCCGTCCATTGTCATCATACTAACATCTAGCACCGTCATTCCACCTCCTCGTTTTCGTCGCTCTACCATCGAGCGCCATCGGTCTACACCCACACACATAATCACACAGTTCACTATCGTCAACCATCTTCACTTTACCGCCACGTTCATCACCAATAATCAGCAACCATCAATCAAACTTTCAATAAAACTACTGTATTACAAATGTCTTCATGTCAGTTTGTAAATTAATATAAACTCTTGGCGAAAACATTCATATAAACTATCAATCATCGCGCTGGAAGTATCAGGCCTACATTTCCTTCCAAGTAGATTATGATTTGCCACGTACTGATTTCTCTTTGTTAATCCTCACCATTCGCTGCTGCACAGTCGTGTCCGAGCCACCAAGAATAGATTGGGCCAATGACAGAGGCTTCTCACTGACACTTCATTGGCCCAATGAGTTTCGCTAGCGGGGGTTCAATAAGGAGATGTTGTCGCAGGCATCGCGGAGAATTCGCTTGAAATAGAAGTGGTCTCATTCAGACTCATTGTGTAGTGACGTCGCTAGCAATCTGAAGAGCTTTAAACTGTTCATATCAAATGACGTAGTGTATTTGGGAATAGCCACAGCACAACATGTTGATCGGTAGATGTCAGCCGGTGCAACATTCGATTACATATCTGTGTAAGTCGAACATGGACAGACAATACGCTGGTACAACCGCTTCACGATCAGAGGACGACGGAATGACATTAAGATATCAAAACAAAACAGACAATTGTGAATGAATGCAACGTAACAAAGAGTGGATTGTGCACAAGAAGTAAATAAGAAGAGCAGAAGAAAACAGGGATATAAATTAGAAGAACCGAGGAAGAAGAGCAGCGTTTAGTAATAATGCGAAGATAATATGAACAAGGGCATATGAAGAAGAACATATGAAGAGAACATGAGGATATGAAGACGAAGACAAAGATCTGAACAAGAAAGACGCAGGGGAAGATTTGAAGAAAGAAGAGTGGACTATGCAGATGAAGAATTGTCGAATAAGAAAGGGATAACATGAAGAACAAGAAGAAGTAGAAGGAGGAGAAGAAGAATAAACGACAAAGAAGAAGGGGAGAATAAAAGGAACAACAAAAAGACGCGCAGAACTGGGCAGAAACGCCTATAGCAGAAGACGATATCAATGACTAATTGATCACTACAGAGGACCCTTATAGCATGCTATTTTGTAGAACGGGCCAGAAACGCCTATAGCAGGAGACGATAATCAGTGCCTCATTGTTCACTACAGAGGACGCTTGTAACATATTATTTTGTACTAGCAACTGTAGCATAAAGGTCGATTAAACCCATACAGTCATCTCCCATTTCCAACAAAGCAGCGGGCGCCATGTTTTACGCACTGTTTACAAGAGATACCCAGCGTGAATCGTCCCGTCTGCCGACCTGCTTCGCCGGATGTACGCTCCAGTGTCACGCTAATCCGGCACCCTCTACAATATTGCTCAGCAGGATGTTCCGCCAATAAAAAGCAACATTGTCTCAGTGGAGAAGGCTTTAGGAACACCTTTTAATCAAAGGTTCGCCAAGCGTACTCGTTGTTTTTAATGCCAACGGGTTCAAATAAACGACCGAATATTTTCGCGTTGTCGTGCGGAGGCATCCGATATGCTGACTTGACCTGACCTGACCGATCGCGTGTGGTGGCAACGACAGTGTAGCTACTTTTAGATGACAAGATGTCAGTTAGTGTATGTCCGCTGATCTCTCCCTTTCTGTAATTCCATATGAATAATGGTCTTCATGTGTCAAATGACACAATAAAACGTACGTCCGCTGGTCATGCTCCGTGATGACCTTCAGCATCCGTCGACGATGCAGAGTTCTTCTATGAATCAACCAGTATACCTCCCAGATATAAATATATAAATGAGAACAGAACGTAATGTAGACCAATGTGCTGGCTAATCCTGCGTCGCTGCACGTAGGTTGGCTGTTGTTTTGGCAGTCGGTCTTCTCCATAGCAAGCAATGAAACGCTTGATCTCCCGTGCTAGACCGAACAACTAGGCTCGTTATACTCCAAGAGGTGCCAATTTGTACGACGCCTTTGGATGTTAAGCAACCTACGCGGTGGTGTTTATGATTTTGCACATTTGTCCAAGGTTTGTTTTATACCGGTATCATCGCAAGGCACGTTGATAATAGAAATCTCGGGAATAATTGAGATATTTTGCATACAATTCCATGTATTTAACAATGTAAATGTAAAGTAAAGGTAATTTCTTATATACCGCAGTATCCAATCCTCAGCATTGCTCAAAGCGCTTTACACTTTACTTCCCTGGCAGACATGTTCAATCAGACACCATCTCAACTTCTCTAGGAAGCATTCAGCAATATGCTACAGTTAATGCACGAAGACTGAACTGCTCATACACTTATCCACCACTTGTCTATAGCCAGGTATTCATTTATACAGCTGAGTGAACTGGAGCAATGTAGAGTGAAAAAAATTGCCCCCAAGGTTTTAACACCGCAGCCAGGATTCGAAACCGGGTCCTCTTACTCGAGAATCCAAAGCTCTACTCCTGAGCCACTGCGCTCAACATCTTACGTGATTAATCGCGTTCTATCTACTTAGTTATAACCATATATAATAACAATATATGTTTTCGACTAACGGACAGACGGACAGACGGACAGACGGACAGACGGACAGTCGGTTGGAAGGTCAGACGGACAGACGGACAGACGGACAGACGGACAGACGGACAGACGGACAGACGGACAGACGGACAGTTGGACTGACAGGTTGAGTGACGATCGATCAAGGTCTTCTGAAATATCATCCAAACTGTACAGAGATTCTCCAGTCCACCCAAACACCACAAGCAGCATTTCATTTTTTAGCAAGAATCAACCCAATTGTATTCCCATGCAAAATATCATCCAGTTTTAGATGGCAAGAGGACAAAAAGCGTCATCGGCATATCGATCGAGGGTCCACCAGTTTGTCGCCTATTTGTCTAATTGTCACCATTGTGTCAATTTGTCTGCTACGTGTGGCCAGTCCTCGTTAGACAGAGCTCGTTAATGGTATATATACATTTAATAGACAACGTGTTCTTAGAAATATCAGTGTGACAAACAGAGCGCAGATTAAACAATGGCTTTATCTGTCTTATTTGCAACAAGTTATATAGTTATTCCTTTTCATAAAGCGTTAAATATTATATTGCGAACAGTAAATGTGTATGTATAGTACAATGGGCATACGTGGCGTTTCTAATGCTGCACACTGTATATAATAATAATATAATAATTATATATATATATATATATATATATATATATATATATATATATAATTATTATCTTCGACTGATAATATTAAAGCAAGAAACAAAATCATGCATAGTTTTAAAATATACGCACGTCCATATACAATGTGTAGCATTAGAAACGCCACGTATGCCCATTGTACTATACATACACATTTACTGTTCGTAATATAATATTGAAATGCTTTATGAAAAGGAACAACTATATAACTTGTTGCAAGTAAGGCATATAATGCCATATATGTATGTATATATATATATATATATATATATATATATATATATATATATATATATATATATATATATATATATATATATACGCTCCAGTATATATATATATATATATATATAATTATATGAATATAATTACAGTTGTCATTACATACACTATTATTGTTACGATAATTGTTATTTTTTCAAAAACATATTGTGAATACGACATTTCAGAATTTAGATTTCTAATAATAATAGTATCTAATTACATTGCGTAATCTAACCTTTTCTGGGTCAACATGTGCATACCAAAGTATTGTATATGCATGGAACTCACAGGATCGTGTAGAAATGGTAAAAGTCAAGACATAAAGACATAAATATTCAGACATAACAGAACGTCTTCATGTGCGCTCCTTGTCGCAACACTAACTAGAATCTGTTATCGTGTCGCCTGCATTTATACGTAGATGTTCATTGTCAACCTTTCGTGACAACAGCCAGAACCTAAATTGATTTTGGTGCGCGCAATAAGGTCGCCCCCGGAACATACTGCACGACCGCACGTCCAGTCTGCACGATACATACTGCACGATCGTGCATCATTACACATTAAGCAGTTTTCCGTTGAAAACAATAAATCGTGAGCAACGTTTCGGCCATATGAAACCCAATTTGATTTACATCCTACGTTTAAGAACAATATCTAAGTTAATATATTTTATTTTTTATTTTGCGAGTCAAACTACACTATTGGTGTAGCCTCGGCCAAGGTGGCCGACGCATCTCAGCTAATTTTCTCTCCGCGACAAGACGCAGAGCCGGTATTTAGCCACGACACGCTTCAGGCTCTGCCCGAAGCTTCGTGTTGTTCTATTGTCGATGGACAAACGAGCGAATTAAAGGTAAAAGCCAGCCACCAGTCATGTGGTCAACGCGCGGCCTGGTGGAATAGTTTTGTCGCGGGTATTTATTGTTGAAAGCGCAAGCAACTGGGAGCTAACCACACATTTATTTCGGAGCTACAGTTGTCTGGTTTTGAGAGCATATCCAAGGGGCTACAGTATAGGTTCAGTATGCAGTTTAGTTGGACTCGATTTCAACCATATGTGTAAACTTTTTAATATCTTATGTTATCTGCAGTAACGATATATGTACACATGTTAATACCTTATATTATCTCTAGTAAGCGTAGTTGCAAAGTATATGTCCGTGTGTACTGCGTAAACATAATTATATAAGTGTATATTAGGCCTACAGTATTTGTAACTAAATCTAATAATCTATAAATGCAATTTTAATCGTGCATTTTGGTAATTTCTATTTGTTTAAGTAATGGCTACCTTTTATACCAGTCATTTAAGTAATTTCTTAAATTTACATTGCACACCTTTTCTACAAACATCTGTGTTCTGTCCAATTATCAATTCTCAACTGTAGCATTTACAGACATATCTAGAAGTTCGTTCGACTGCGCGCATTGTCGTTCTGCCGACGACGCAGTCAGACATCGAAGACGATTTAAACTTAACCGTATTCCCACAATCGCAGTCTTACATCTTCCGACCTTGTAATCGTGTTGCACAAGGACCTGGATGC
>OZ024857.1:40486715-40711715 GCA_964017155.1 Oasisia sp. SBJ-2009 | reverse complement strand
AGTAAGGGCTCACAACTGCATTTATTTGTTCTGGTATTATAATTCTAGAATGCAATTAACGTCCCTTTTTGTAAAACGAATCGTATGTGTCGCATTTGTGTTACGTTAATGGTTTTCAAAACCGCGCCCAGTTTGACGTCAATCTTTGCATGGCCCAAACATCTCCATCGACATTTCAGTGTTGTTATCTTGATTGGTTCTGCAGTTCTCCTTTGAGTAATTAGTTGTTGATACACTGCTTCCATTTGACGTCCAAATGTCAAGGCAACGATTTGATCTCTACAATTACCAAGTTTCCGTTTAACTGTTTACTGGTGTTCCTAAATTCCAGAGAAACTAATGATTACACGTGTGACGTGGCCGTTGCAAAATGATTCGTGTCAGTTTGTACAACATTTGGTATCTACCTTTCATGATCTTGAAATGCTCTTCTTACACGTCAATCGACTACATGAATGAAATATACGTTCTTAATCTAAGAACATACACCTAAGTAGGTGAAACGATCTACTTAGATAAAGCATTTTTTCAGCAGAACGGATATTCAGTCACAGTTATTTCTCATTACATAAGTTTTGGAACAGTTGGTGACGAATTGTGTTGTCTTTGAAACTCTTGACAAACTGATTACCTTGGTTTGGAAAGCAAGCGCCATATCTTTTAACAGCGAAGTTCAATATTGATTTCGTCCCATTGGTATGTCTAAATAAATAACCCAAAGTACGCCAAACAAGACAGATTAACGCGTACTTACACGGACTGGACATTCTACTTACATTATTCAACAACCTTTATTCGCGATGGATTAAATGACGTGAGGAGAGAGTGTAAATAAACTTGCCCCTCTCTGGGGTAATATTGCAGTCAGACAGAAAGTGATATGGTATTCTAGTTACGTGGTTACGAAATTCAGTTGCAGCTAATCCAGTTCAATATACAGTTGTGTGTCACCTTTCTCTTTGTTTTCAACGCAATAAGTCTTCGATAGAGAGGTAAAGGCAACCACTTGTATCATTCAGTATCCAGATATTAATGGCACGGAAAATAACGGGCTTCAATTTTAACCTGTTGCAAAATCTGGCTGTAGATGCATTTCTGAAAGAGCGTGCACGAACCAACATTGTCATACTTGTCTAGCAAATTCCACCAGCTGCTCAATGCGAGATTGGGGAGGGGAAGTGATCGGGGAGGGCGGGGATACAATGGGGGAAACGTGCACTACTACTATTATTAACATTGTTATGTAAAACAAACTAATATCGCTGTGTTATGTGAATGTTTACCACCTGAATTTCCCAGTTGGGATCATTAAAGGTTACTGTATTGTATTGACTATTATGTGAATTTCCCATTTGAGACCGTTAACGATTATTGTATTGTATTGTATTGTATTGTATTGTATTGTATTGTATTGTATTGTATTGTATTGTATTGTATTGTATTGTATTGTATTGTATTGTATTGTATTGTATTGTATCCCTGCCAGACCTGTTCAAACCTACGCCAAATCAATTCATCTAGGAAGCATTCAGCAAATTTGCAATTGCGCGAAAACTATTCGTTCTCATGTAACAACAACGTTGCTAATGTCAATATCTAAGAATCAACCAAGTTGTTGTAAGTACAAGTGTTTCCGTCTGGTGGTCGTTGTCTGACCCACCCAAGGCTACAACAATCCTTTAGATCGTTGGTGGTGACGTAACACGCCCTCGCCTTAACCCAGCACACTCTTATCAACCCCGTCACTTATATAATCGGCTGACCATGAGAACCAATGTCCGACAATCTACATAACAATATTCAATCAGAGATAACATTGGCTGGAATTTCTCTCGGCATGCCATAGCGCCGAACACTCAAAGCGTGCCAGTGACACAAATCCGGGAATGTGTTTGATGTCGCGTACACAACTCCAGCTGCGGCGATTCAGCGAGAACGTGTGACGTGGCCAAAACTTATCATAGTACGGCAACCTTTCAACGGCGCGGAGGTCATATCCAGAAGTCCGCTACAATCTGAACCGGTTGGCCGGTCGTGGGAACCGAACGCACGGCCAACCTGTTCACCCAAACATCGGCGAATATTTCCTCAACACGACCGTGTCTGGCTGGTTGGCTTGGCGGACGATGTCGGCGACCGAACCGGTGCCCAGCTGTGCGCGAGTGTTTGTTCAGCGTCTGGTCCCGGTCGCGTCCAACGCCCGGGTCTGGAGTCTCTCGTGCGATTAAGTTGTAAGACGGAGGCCTGGTGTCAGTGAAGGGTGTGGAGAGCGTGTTCCATTGCCCAGCCCCCGGCGCCTTCGTCGGGTGTGTATGGGGCCACGACTACCCAGGGTCGTCTCAGACAACGAGCATGTCGTCATATTGAAGAACATTAACGCCAAACCCTGACCTAATTAGACACCAAGACAACATGCAACATTCTCGAACACTTCCACGAGCCACATATAATTGGAATTATTTTTAAGCATTAGTAATAATGTTATATAGAACAATAATGATGATATTGATAGTAATGCTAAGTAACGTAGTGCACAATCCAGGCATGGCAGAATTCCAGACATGAACTAGTGTTCAGTGCACGTGTGTTTTCTTTGTTTGTTTCACATGGTATGGTTGTATCATGCATTGTAGTACACATGTAACATGGCAATTGTTCTTGTTTGACCTCCGGTCAGACTGTATCCATGCAGGTCGGCGGTAGGCGGAAATAGAAGAAGACTTTTTTAAAGAGAGATGATGAATAGCAAAAGAAGAAGGGGTGAAAAGAAGACGGAGAAGACGAAAAAGAAAAACATGACGAAGAATACGGACAACAGAAGAAGACAAAGCAAAAAGGGGCAAAAAGACAAATTAAGAAGTTAAGAAAAAGAAGAAGTGAAATGAAAAAACACAAAATGAAAAACATTAAAAGCAAGGGGAGAAGGAAGCAGAAAAAAATGTATGTTACAAAGAATACGTAGAAGAGGAAACACATAGTTAAAAATTAATATTTAGATTTATAAAAACGCTCCGTCCCGTATGTTACGATTGTCGCGATTACAAAATGATCAACATTTCCATTAGTTCAACATTAAATCGCGTGGCCACAACCAGGTTATTAACTAACGACCTTTCTGCATGCTTACGTACGTAGACCGCTTTCAAACGCCAATCTGGGAGTTTGTTGTGTTGTAAGATGTTCTCCGATTACAGCTAAATGAAGACGCTACACTCGTGATGCGACCCCCCAGAAACCACAAATAAACACGAAGCGCACAGAAATAGACAGCGGGCGGCTTGCGACTGATTTGAGTGACTCACGAACAAATCAATTCAGAAGTGCGTAATGCGCTGTGGCGAAGAGATTGGAACATCGGTGTCTCACTTGAGAGAGTCCAAATTCGAATCACCTTGCTGTATTTTCTAAAGGGTATCATCATTCAGGGTATACTGTCTCATTTCACTCAGCTGTATCTATGCATAGGTGATGCAAGATGGGTAAGTAATATGTGAATTAGTATCCTTCGCGCGATAATTGCAACATCGCTCAGTGATTTCACGGAGAAGACGCGATGACGTTTTAACGAACATATTTATGAGTAAATGGTGCTGTGAAGAACACATCTGCCATTAGATGATGTTATAATGAACACAAATGAACACATATGCCAGTTGATGATGTTGTACTGAACAGATCTACCAGTAGATGGTGTTGTAATGAACACATCTACCAGTAGACGATGTTGTGCTGAACATATCTGCAAGTCGAATATGTTGTAATGAACACATCTACCAGTAGACGATGTTGTAATGAACACATCTGCAAGTAGATTATGTTGTAATGAACACATCTACCAGTAGATGCTGTTGTAATGAACACATCTCCAAGTAGATTATGTTGTATTGAACACATCTACCAGTAGACGATGTTGTAATGAACACATCTACCAGTAGATGATGTTGTAATGAAGACATCTGCAAGTAGATTATGTTGTAACGAACACATCTACCAGCAGATGATGTTGTAATGAATACATCTACCAATAGATGATGTTGTAATTAATACATCTACCAGTAGATGATGTTGTAATGAACACATCTACCAGTAGATGATGTAGTGTTGAACACATCTAGATGAACGATCAAACTTTTCAGATAACCTACCTGATGCCGCACTAAATGAAAAGTCATATTGAACGATGATGCAGACTGATAGTTTTATAGGACTATTCGAATATATGGCAGGGCAAATATATATCGTGGAAACATTTAAGATACTTGATTGACTGAGTGGATTTATTTGGTAGCATGACATACATGCCATGCATACATTTTAAAAGAAAGCGGTTTATATTGTATGCTGAAGGGTAAAACCTATTTTCCAGTGCCAAAGTAAATACATGTAATGGTGGGTGTAATTAATATTATATAACTGATTTTGGTAACGATAAAACAATCCCACGTTAAGCTTTAGGCTTGTATTATATGATGAAAAGCTTATGTTGTCGCTTTAGTTAAAATAGTATATAATAAAAATTAGCTTAAACTGGCTGGCATCTACGATTATAAAATAATATTGACACATATCAGGTTGTCAATTATATATACTCAGTTTATAGTAACGCTTTACAAACTAAAAGTAAAACATTGTATGTAATATCACGGCGAGAGCTATATCGAGCACAAGGCTCTGTCACAATATAAAATTTAGCTATTTGTAAACGAAACAACGGCGCACGCGTTTCAGAATTCGCAGAATCCTGTCTACGTATCTCAAATATATATTTATCGCCCGCGGCAAAAAGGTGGCAAGTTATTCCGTGTGCTATGTTTTCACCGGCCTATTGCAATATTGGATGCTAGAACAATGAATTCTCCCCAGCCAGGTGGACGTGCAGCCGCGTATGTACACAGCCGTGTGACCCAAGAGCAAGGCACATGTGTTTTATCGAGGGGCCGACCCTGGATGAAGCATGTTTTGGTGGGCGTCGACTGGGTGATAAGGCCGTATAGGAAGTGCGTCATCTCCGCCCGTCGCAGACGGAGGCTATGGTCAGAGAACCGACACAAGTATACCTGTTTCTACAGATAACGTGTTATGGCTTATGTAGTTTGTACTGTTATTGTCGAAATGTAATGTTACAACAAACCAAACAGTTAGCAATTCATTTCGCACATCAAAAAGGTCTGCTTGTATTGTACCATATAATTTCATTTCTCACCCCTCTCTCTCTGTTATTTTAATTATCTAATTATCTGTTTATGTCCCTCTTTCTCTCTGTAGCTCTATACATAACCGTCCATCCTTCCTCCGTCTGTCTGGATATCTGACTGCTGCATGTATGTCCGTGTATTTGTCCGGCTATGAGTTTGTCTATCTGTATGTCTTTCATCTCTCTGTATGTCTATATAACTGTCTCTCTGAGTCACTGTCTATTATGTCTATCTCCTCCTCGCTCTCTCTCTCTCTTTGATCTTTATATATATATATATATATATATATATATATATATATATATATATATATATATATATATATATATATATATATATATATATATATATATATATCTCTGCTTCTCTGTCTTCCTCTCCACCTTTTATATTTCTATCAGGCTCTCTACTCATCTCTCTTTTTCTTTCTCTGTCTGTCCGTCTGTCTGTATGTATGTCTGTATGTCTGTCTGTCTGTCTATCTTCTGTCTGTCTGTCTGTCTGTCTGTCTGTCTGTCTCTCACCCTGTCTCGCATCTCGCCCTCTTCTCTCTCTCTCTCTTCTCAATATATCCCTTCCCTCCGTCCCTCCGTCCCTCTCTCTCTCTCTCTCTCTCTCTCTCACACACACACACACACCCTCTCTACACATGTGTGCGTACGTGCGTGCGTGTGTACATGTTTACGAGCCTGCAGCAAAACTGTTCACCAGTGGAACACGCCTCAGGATCCAGAAAAGATGCGTTGCCGATGGTTGCGGCCCGGACTCTCACTGTCTACACGACGTCCCATCCTTCCCCTGCGCATGATCGGCCCCTGCGTGGCGGCGACTCGACGAGAGGAGATTCAGCCTGAGTCGTCTCAAGGCCGAGACCTGGAAAGATCCGGCCGCAGACTGGCCACACGCTGGCGCCGGCCAAACCACCAGACAACGGCTTACGTCAAGACACCGACCTCCTACGTAAGGGATGAGTTAGAGAAGATGCAGGGAGAACACACGCACGCACGCACGCATGCAATCATGGATGCCCGTACATGCACACTGTAAACACGTGTTTTTCAATACTGTAGACAAGTTGATGAAATGAGCTCGTCCATAATAACGTAGTTCGGGTTCTTTCGGTAGCCACAATGTTATGACCGAAAAACTATCTTCAATAGATTGCATGTAAGGAATAAACGTTTCTGTAAATAAAAGCATTTTCTTCACGATCATGTCGTTGTGTTGGAGTTTTGTGAAAGGCAAGATTTACGTCGAATTAATAGTTAAAAGTTCGTGTAGGAGGTGTGACGTCGTAAAACAACCACGTCGTGTTTATCCATCTCGTCACAAACAACGCCAATTGCAGACTTGCATTGAACTTCAGGAGAAGAACTGAAGCAACGCAATGTGAAGTGACGTGAAGTGACGTGACGTGACGTAGGTCTCTTGCTACGTTTCAAACATGTTAATACTAAACAACCTTCAGGTGTTTGTTTGCATGACCCTTGCGGGCATTCTTCCGGCAACTACCTCGTTTATTCGTTTAATCGGCGTCACTGCAAACGTATTACGCATTAATCGGTGGCACGATTTATCGGCGATGTCAGCCTAGAGTGTCCTTAACCAGATTTGCTAGTTAGAAACGGTTGCTTTTAACGCAAGCAACGATCCTAGGTCGACCACCCACTTTTCGACGTGGCGATCCGGCTGTTTTTGGTCAATGCCTCCCCCCAACCGGGGGCTAACGTGGGCCGTTCTCCGTGAGCGCTCAACAGAAGCTTCCTTCTGCGCAGGCGCTGAATGTGTTTATGCCAACATTCTGTGAAGCGGATTCCAACTGTTTTACGGTGCCTTTAGCGAACCGAGAATAGACTTGTCGATTATTTCTAGCCGTTTATGTGAGTTGTCATTAATGCACACGCAAAGGTGGATTCCCGATGGAGATGTTCGATGCTGGCTTCGTGTCAGTTCCCAGCACGAACTCAATGTACCAACGCCGTTCCTGAAGTGACAAGTTCACCGGGTTGTCTATGCGGTATTTCCTGTTCATCTGTGCGACATTGTCAACGACAATTTCACATTTGCCACTAGATAAGGACAGTGCAAGAACGTTGTCTGGACAGTGGCATTGTTTATTTGAAGACACTTCTCCTTACTGATATCTCCTGACTTCCGGTTTAGGCGCAAAAGTAATAATATATATAAAATGATAGCTAGCATAAATCTCTTGACTTCCGGTTCTGGTGCATATATTTCTTGATTTCCGGTTTAGAAGCAAAACAAACCTACATAGCTACCATAAATATCTTGATTTCCGATATCGAAGTAAAAATACTTATTGTCACACATATACATTCACATCCGGTTTAGATGTAAATATATTTCTCCTAACATAAATCCCCTGTCTTCCCGTTTTGACGCAATGCTATTATATACAATATCTCTTGACTTCCGGTTTTGACTCACACTATTTCCCCCGTATACTCGGTCGGTCCCTTGTTGCCCCCGGGCTCTCCGCAGAGCTTAGTCACGTCCATTCCGCTAAGTTGTCAATCCAGTTTTTTCTTTCTCCAATTGTTCCGTCGAACCGACGACGACAAACACAGCTGGAGGCGGAGGTTCACATACTTCGTAGTCGCGTCATGACAATGCCAATACTGCCCTGGTATGTTGTCAATGAAATCCACGGCGCTCACCTGAGATAATCATGGAAACATTGCAAAGGTTTTCTGTAGTCTAGAACGACGTTGAACAATTCCTAAGCTTCGTTGTGTAGTTGTTTGAGGCGCCGGAGGCAATCCTTAACAGAGACGTCAGAGATACAACCAGTTAATAGATGCCTTGTGTAACGGAGGCCAAAGAAACCGGGGAGGAAAGTGAGAAACCATGCAACGAACCATCCAGGTTAAAATACTTCACTTCAACTAAGCAACTTCAATATAACTGCGATGATCATCTTCCATCGTAAGGTTGCTTCTAGGAATAGGCAATAACTATCACTAGAAATGGGGCCCTGGTAGCTAATGCTTATAATACTATACCATTCCATTCAGCCGCGACTCTCAATACTTTCTTTTGCTTTGCAACTGGTGGTCTTAGAACCACTAACCCCCCACTCTTTCTCTGTCTCTCTGTCTCTCTCTATCTCTCTATTCCTGTCTCTCTCTCTCTCTCTCTCTCTCTCTCTCTCTCTCTCATCTCGTTCTCTTTGTGTGTGTTTTCGGCAGTGGCCTTTTTACTATTCCCACCTGTTCCCAATGTCTCTTATCATGCTGTTGTTCCTACTCAGCTTTTGTCTTTTTCTATCGTCTTTCTCTTCTTATGTGAAGTAAACACATCACATATTGTACTTTAGCGGTATCGTACGCACGTACAAGTACAGTGTGATTTTATTGACGCAGCAGTATATTGCATATAACATATGACTGTCAATGCACGGGACGGGGTTCGAATCCACGGATACCTACCGCTTCAAAGCTTACGTGCAATTTCACTCACCCCGTATTGCCTCAGTTCACTCAGCTGTGCTAGTGAGTGCGTGGCTACAGGCAGTGAACGATATGCCTGGACGCGTAGTCTCCACGCACGGAGGCTAAATGTTTCCCGGAAAAGTCGAGATGGTGTTGGAAGGAACATGTCTGCCCGGGGGTGAAGAGAGATGGCTTTGAGCGGTGCTACGTACAGGAAACAGTGCAATCTGACAGCTTACCTGTTCTTTGAACAATGTTTATCGTTTAGTGATTAGTGCACGAACGTTCGGGAACAATTACGCAAATGGAACAAGACACATACGCTTTTGCTCAGAATATTCACGATGGACTGACACACATTGGTAATAATACTGGTTATTATTATAAATTACGTTACGAAGGTTGGAACGATTTGTATAATATGCGTGAATATATATGTCTATTTTATGCATAGAAAATCGTCTAAAATAAAAAAGATGCGATTTAAACTAAATTAGAGAAACCACAATTGCCAAAGACGGCGTGGGAATTTATATATATATATATATATATATATATATATATATATATATATATATATATATACAGCGTATTGTTCTGAGGATTACAACATAAAATACGAACACTTTTTGTTTTACAATAATTCAAACGCGTGCATTTATACTATTAAATAGAAATTTCATGTACTCTAGGGAAATTTATTTATAGAAACAGGAAACAGTATTGCAACTAAGATGCAAACGCATGCAAGAACAAATGATGAACAACGCAGGCAGTCACTCGTGCACTCTCGCACGCAAGCACGCACGCAAGCAGGCACACGTGAACGCTCGCTATATAGCTGTCAGTAATTGTCACGTTTGTTCTAGAGCTGTAACGGTAAATCAGGAATTACTGAGATTTCCACTCGGACCCGCGATTTCCGGCATTTTGTTTACCGTAAAGCCCGCCGCCTGGAGGTCAAGCCATGCACGCGGTCGACAACCTATGATCTCTCCGCTAATTGTTTTCTCGCTGTTGTGGGACAACGAAGGCAGAGCTGTCGCCATCTACCGGAATCGAATTGATTTTCTATTTCTTCTTCCGCTTTGAAATCTTCTGATTGTAGTTTTTGTTTGTCGTCGACTTTATCTACTTATTCGTCGTTGTCATCATCGTCTTCTTCGTCTTCTTATAAACGCGTCTTCTTCGTGGTTTTCTCTTCTGTGTCTTGTTCAGCTTATCCCTTAACTAAACGTTCCTCTTCCCTTGAATGCCATATTCCCAGACGTCGTAGCCTACATCTTAGCTCCTTCTCCCTTCACCCAGATAAAGACCAACGTCTTTGGAATTGAATTCCACCAACCGCAGCAGCTGCAGCGTCTCTCTGCGCGTTCAAGAACAAATTGGGGAACTGGACAAAGAGCTTGTGATCTTAATCAAACGAGAAAGTCTTTTTGCACAATGTTGTTTTTAGCCAGACATGTGTTATATATAACAAACACACAATATATGTACTCGACCGACTGGTCGCAGCGCCTGCGCAGCCAAATCGGTCATATATTACACTACCGGAAGTTGGTTTCTCGACATTACCGGAAGTTGGGTTCTCGACAACAACTATTTTGTCGCAAAGCTGACGAAACGGGAATATATTTATTTAACGTATCCGTTTTGAAGTGACTATACTATTATCTTTTCTATCACTAAGGGGGGCTAGATTAGGAATTATTGGATTAATTGGACTTTTGTTTACGATTATGTCTCCCTTGTGGTTTCATCTAAACTGTGCACGAACTTGACACTGGATGAGAACTAGTTAATCGAGAAATGACTCCGGAGTGAGACTAGCGAAATAACTGAATTGCGGAGACAATTTTAGACGGGTTTGGTGCAATCAGCAAGATAATCATTGTCAGCCGTCACGTGGGCGTCATCATTTCGGCTATGAAGCGCACTCTGCAGGGCATCTACGCAGATCTTGATGGGTTATAATCAACAGATTCCCTGCAGGGACAACAGCAGGATGGGGAAGAGATACGCAGTTATTAACAATCGTTGCTCAACAAGTGCCGGAAGATGTGCCTATACAGCTATATTTCGGTATAGGGAAACTACAAAGTCATCCTAACTATGTTACAGATTTAGCAAGATTTCAACGAAATAATTACCAAGTGGTGTTACATCATCGTATGAACTATGTTAAGCTGTGGCAGAAATGTGAACAAGTAAGTCGTATGCCAAGGAAAAGCTTAAGACAAAATGGCACATAAAGAAGACTTCCTAGGACCAAGAAAAACCGGAATATCAAGACAAAGATGGCGCGATTTTTGAATGACAATTCAGAATATAATGAACATTGCAAAATACATCACAGCGTAACCAGATTTACTGAAATTATCAATCAGGTGTTTCCATAACTGGATGTCAGATAACATGATACAAGGATCTTATAGCTATAGAATCCTTGGTGATATGCTGAGATGCGCGTTCTACGTAGTGCGGAGCGGAAGTAACAAAACACGCGGTATTGCGAATGCGCGAACTCGATGCGCGTGGGCCGGGAACGACTGTCTGCAATGCGGCGCCTCTAGTCTGCCACCTTAGACGTTGGCTACTGCATCGAGATAGCCACAACAAACTGTTAGTTTTCATCATATAACTCCTACAATAATTTAATAATAATAAATAATAATAAAATAATAATAAAGATATATTAACAGCCATTCTGTCCTCATGAATATGAGCCCAGAGACACTGTGTACAATAAACATTAGGCGTAGTCATCATTAGACAAAAGTAACGCCCAAATATTTAGGACAGGAACGCTATTCAAACAAATAAATATTGAGGTTTAAAAAGCGGCTATTAGTTTAGTTAGTTAGTTAGTTAGTTAATAGGGAGTTGATACCATATTTTGGATGCGGCTACAGAGAAAACATGATTGCCAATGTTGTGCTTAGACGCACCAAGCACATTTTACTATACGCACTCTTTGACTGGGTGGCGGAGTGATTACATAGTGGCATGTGGTCATACTTCATTGGATCCCTGCGACGGGTTTGAGACCCCACACGCGCAGTTGGGGCAACGATCGATCTATGCCCTAATTGGCCCACCACTACGATCGTTCGCAAAAAATCTGCGACCGGTACATCGTAAGGTCAAATAAATTTTGTTAAGTTTGCCCAAATGTCACTACACCGCAGGGTTATGTACATAATAAACGCATGTAACACGTACTGTTGTATTTAAGAGGACTCGAAGTGGATGGTTTTATCATCAGATCGATGGCACATGGTATATAGGACACATAAGTTTCGTCTGCCCACATATGGTTTTTCTGATATTTTGCCATTTTCATTATTCATGATCCGGTCCCCGACTACTCGAACTAGCTATGTATTCTTTCGCCTAAGGGCATAGTCTAACTGCCACAGCATAAACTTCCGTTGTAATACGTTTTAAGTTTCCACCCAACAAAAACACATCTAGAAGGTGGGAACTATATTATGCATATAATTACTATTTTCTAATTTGTTTGGTAAGCTATTGCAGTAACTTTTAATTTTGAAATTGGACACACTTACAAGCAATGAAGTGGGACCAGTTGTGTATGGGCTCGCTAAGTAAGACATGAGAATCACTTTCGTGCCTCATTGGTTAGCCTCCTCATTGATGTCTTCTCGGTGAAGAACACTCACTACAGCGCGGCCGAGTGCGTGCCGACGGTGGCTCCTCACAGTGGTCTGGTTAGTATTCTGTAAACGCCAGAGCTTGAACGTTTTCTTTAACTGTGGCGCCATATAGCGGACGGACTAGGAGCAAGTTAGTAAGCGTGAGGAGAGAGAGAGAGGGGGGGGGGGGAGAGAGGGGGAGGGAGGGGGAGAGATAGAGAGAAGAAAGAGGGGGGGGGGAGATGGAGAGAGAAGGATAGAGGGGGAGCGGGAGAGAGAGAGATAGAGAGAGAGAGAGAGGGGGGGGAGAGGGAGAGATAGAGAGAGAGAGAGAGAGAGAGAGAGAGAGAGAGAGAGAGAGAGAGAGAGAGAGAGAGAGAGAGCACTGGAGTAGCCATAATGAAACTGTTCCACAGCGGTACTAACGGCAATAGCAACTAAAACTATATCGTCGGAAATTCTCTGAAACAAAATAGACGAATTAACACTTTCTACGACAATCGTTAATTTCCAATAATGTCCTGAAAATACCGCCCCAAGTAACACCTGTGGTGCTAATCAGCGCCGCAGCACCGGCGACTTTGTGGCACCCACTCGACCACAATGTAGGCGATTGCTCAGGAAATTGAAAACCTAATATTTCTGGTAGCATTGTCCAGTAAATCAGAACTTACGGCAAGACGGCTGCGAAAAAAATGTAAGCACTACCTACACACGCACACACAGAAGGTAGGGCAGACAATTGGTTGTACATCTCACAGTAAATCTCCACAAATTACGCAACAGCACGCCCCTCTGTCTTCCGGTGTCTGTCTGGCGAGAAACTAATAAATTATTACATTTTGTGTGCCGCGGCGACGCGATTTACCAAGTGGCCTCTCGCAGTGTGCTCCCGCTAAACAACGACTTAAATACTTACTTACTTGGTTGTTTCGTCTCTTTCAGCCGATGACTAGAGACCCCAATTTCTTCTTGAACATTCTCAATGAGGTTGCTGTCACTACTTCTTCTGTGAGTCAATTTTCCGATTCGTGAAGAAGTGGTTACGGATATCCATACGCGAGTAGCTCTTCTGTAGTTTTAGAATATGAGTATGACCTCCCAGCTTGCTTACAAATCTATTATAGAATTGATCTGGGGTAAATCTGTTGAGGCTTCTTATATATTTAAATACCTCACAGAGGTCTGCCTCAAGTCGTCTCTGTTCCAAAGAAACAGATTCCGCTGGTGGTCTGCTGAGGTTTTGCGCTCTGTTTTGATTTATTTTTCAAGTTCGCTGATATATTTATGATAATAAGAGCATAAGTCTGGACGACGTGAATGGAGAGTCTTGATTGCTTGGGATAGGGGTGTCCGTTTTGTTCCGAATAAATATCATAAGGTTACATGTTGGTTCCTAGCATCAGATTGCGAAATCAGACAGTAGAACAAAACATCGCAGTATCGCACATTGAGTTGAAAAGGGGTTCAATACATTCTTGCGCGTAGCAACGGAATATGCGCCGATGCCGCAAGTTGTCTAGATGTCTGATAATTACCAAATACTATTCACACAAAGAGCCAAACTAAACTTAAGAAAAAATGTATTTCCAATTCGAATTACCGAACCATGGAATAGTCTCCCTGACATAGTGGTAACAGCAAAATCTCTAAATTAATTTAAAACACGACTAGAAAAATTTTGGTATAACCAGGATATTTTATATGACTTCGAAGCACCGTTAAGAATTACTAACAATAGAACCGGAACACGCGATTTAATATTAATAGATAATGAAAATGAAGAGCTGATCATAGAGGAACACAGAATCCTGCGATCAAAACCGTCCTAAGGTATCCTAAGGTCCTATAATGGGAAAGGGGTTATACACAAGACCTCTGTAAGGTCCTATAATGGGAAAGGGGTTATACACAATACTATCTATAAAGTTGTATGAAATCATAAGCATAGACTGGATCGAGGCCTTACATAATTACAAGTTTGTGTAGGTAGGCCTACTACCGATTAAATTACGAAATCTGTATATGTGACAGAACAGTATCTAAACACAAAATGACATCGACCATTTTTTTGGAGCAGAAACGTCCAGAATCCACGTCACTGCAATGTTCACGTATGCAAATAGATGACGCGATCAGTCACGTGACTGTATTGTCTCGTCTACGTCAACGAACGGTATCATCAACTTGGCAACAGTCTGCGGATTTCCCGTCGTGGAGTACTGCGTCAACGGCTGCACTCCACACTCATGCAGTGCCTTCACGTGTCCCTTTGTCAGTTCGTCTCGCCCGTGGTAGCCACGGGTCTACCCTTCAGTGTCGTCGCTTTGTATGTTGTTTTACTAAATTTTATTTGGATGTTTTTGCATTGTATGTGTATTAGGATTATGACTACAGTGTATCACATTCTCTCTTAGAGTTAGACTCAGTGTAGTCGGGGCGCACGGGTCAACATTTTGGAGGTAGTGGACACCTCGTGCTATTTGTGGTTGTCGTATATTTTATTAAACATCACACCCTCCCGAACAATATTCCAGAGGGCAACCTTCTCAAATCAGTGTACCTCACTCCGAAAATTGCGTTTTTATCCATGCCCTTAATGGCCCAGTTGTATACATTTCTCTTTCCCCATTTTCACAGTAACTGTATAACAACAAATTTAAGTGTAGTATCAAATAATCAGGAATGACGAGAACTATTATTTATGGCAGTAGCTTTTTGATACGTTTATTTTCAAGATGCCAGATACAAAACATTGGACAAAATAACGATAAATCAGTTCGGTTTCCCAGTTGACATCACACAAAAGGAGTTATAGTTACCTTAATATGTAATCAATATACTTATGTAATATATCAAAATGATGTGCATTCGATTACCTACTGAATATTGCAAAGCAATAGTAAAGTAGCGCTACGTTATACGTAATCACGAGCCAAACATCTACCCCACCCCCTAAGTGTTGCGCAATCGTGACGTAACGCAAATCGGAGTTGATTTCATTGATTGTATCATTTTCGCGTTCCTTAGGGTAATATACACTATTAAAGACAGAGTACTGATGCATAATCTACTGCTGGTTATTAATGCGATGTTTGTTAAGACAACATAAAATTATGATAACATTATTCGAAAATAAAAACATGCCAAGGTGGTATTCAATCACATCTTAAAGATTGTTCTGAGTCACCTGTGTCACTCTTGTTACATCCATTGTTTTCAACAAGAGTCGGAACAGGTATTACTCGCCTACATTTGGTATCGTTCCGTTTGCACTTGCAAGCAGCACAACGCGGCACTTAGCATTTAGCGCAAGAAAAAGTACAAGGGCATTTGCTGGCGACACGTAACTTGTATACCATTGTGAAAGTTCTGGTATAGGCGGCACCGTCAAAGATACTGGTTTCAAATGTGTGGAACCCGTCTTCCAACCGATATCTAATCATTTATCCTCCAGCTTCAAGTGAGTCTCTTTCAGCACAGCTGTCAACCTCTAGCCTTACAGCCTTGACGCATCGATTCATTTGAATCAAACAAAGCTTGCGGTACCTTAGAACATTCATATTCTCCGATGGTTTCCTCAAGATTGAAATTTCCCCCAATACCTTTCTGATGAAGAAGGCGTATTAGCATGACAACTTTATTGATCAGCTGCTACGTCTGCTTCTGCAGCACAGCAAGATGTTATTGAGGAGGCAGTTCTTCAAATATGCTGTCCCGTACCCTCTGGACTTTGAGTTGTCATTCAAATATTTCTGGAGCTCAGTTTTGCAAATATTTTCCAGTTTCCAGAGTTGTCATGATAGTTACAGTGGCTCACTGTTTCGTGGCAATATTTAGTATGTTGCTGGAGTCTACAGTGACGGGATTGATCATGTGCTGTTTTTATGCATGCTTGATTGATCATTTCCTGGTTTCCATCTTCGTGGGATTGCTAGACTGCAGGTGGTTCACCACTTCTTTGAAATGGAATGATACCTCAGATGACACAGGCTTTGTGTAATGCAACTTGGTTCGTACTTTAGCATCCAGGGGTGTTTATGTAAGCCCACTCGCACTTTCCTTCACATCTATGCTTTATGTCTGCCCATGAGCTATGTCAGAAGTGATACATTTGAATGACTCATCTTTTTTCGCACATCATATTGACCTTTCGTGAAGTACTGATATACATATGGTGCTGGGTTCTTCAGGTTGTTCATTTCCTCTAGACACATTGGCAGCGAATAAATGTAGTTGTGGTGACCAGTAGCAACAACAAATGGGAGTATGTTATTATACTAAATCAAATTTTCCCAATTGCCCATTTTCCCATTGTTCAAATGCACCCGTGCCTCCCGTAGTCATTTGTGTTCAAAACCTTTGTTAGCCGTTCCTTGCTTACACAAACCAGTTTCTATAAGGATAACACTCCACATAATTTTTCCAACTGCGCCCATAGCGTCTACAGTGAGATGAAACTACACACATGACAATAAGATGCCAATGTCATCATCAGGGGAAGCTTGCTCCCGTAGCCCATATGAAATATCGTGCAAAGCCTGATCAGCCATAACTACTGTGTGTTTCACCCCAAACTTATTGGCCAGCTTTGCTGCATATTCTAAGCGGCTCTATTTGAACACAATGGATCATTAAACCATATATAAAGCATGTGGCTGGCACTGTTGAAGCTAGTATATGTGTATGTTATGTGTAAAAACATTCCATCATTGATAGTGGTTGCTTCCGAATTCTACTTTCTTTATGGATGACGAACGGCAAAATTGCCATGTCACAATCATCAACTGAAACTATTGATCACATATAGGTTGCAAATATACAGTTCTCATCTTTACAAGTAATCTAGCTTTAAGCTTTTCGCACAAAGAAATGTAGTGTGGTTCAATTTGAGAAGTTATGGCGCTCGACAACAAAAAGATTCAATACGTTATGATGATAACAGTGCGAAATTCTTCGTCCTTGCCGTCACCAAATTGTTATCTTCAACAATCAAAATAGCTTATGCAGACGAGAAGTTACCGTTTTTTTAGACATTGTCAAATATAGTGATGTCTCATACCATATAATTGGTAATCATAAGTGTCTGTTGTGTTTATTTTGTTAGTTTCGTGTTTGTTGTCTGTAAAACACCGTAGACACCAAACTAAGTTAAGAGACTAGCTAATTTCATTAAATAAACCATGAATATTTCATAATTAGCCATTGTAACTTAACAGTCATTCAGACACCTTCAGGCCTGAATTGAAGTTTAATTTTCAAGTGCCATGTTGTGTTGCTTGGCCATACGATGGGAAAGATATCAAATATGGGCGAGTAATACCTGTTTGAATTCTTGTTGAAAAAAATGGCTATGACAAGAGTGACACAGATGACTCAAAACAATGTATAAGATGTGATTGAGTAACACCTTGATGTGTTTTGTATTTCGAATAATGCGTGTTATCATAATGTTATATTGCCTTAACAAACATTGCATTAATAACCAGCAGTAGGGTATGCATCAGGACTGTCTTTACTAGTGTATTGTTACACTAAGAAACGCGAAATTGATACAATCAATGAAATCCACCCCGATTTGCGTCACGTCACGATTGCGCAACACATAGGGGGTGGGGTACATGTTCGGCTCGTGATTGCGTATAATATAGGACTATTTTACTACTGCTTTGCATAATCCAGTAGGTAAATGAATGTACATCATTGTGATATATTACATAAATATCTTGATTACATATTAAGGTAATTATAACTCCTGTTGTGTGATGTCAACTGCGAAACCGAACTGATTTTTCGATATATTGTCCAATGTTTTGTACCTGGCTTCCTAATAAATAAACATGTCAATACGATATTGCCATACATATTAGTTTTCGTCATTCCTGATTATGTGATACTACACTTAAGTTTGTTGTCACACATTTATTGTTAAAATGTGGAAAGAGACATATATGCAGCGCGGCCATTAAGAGACCACATAAGTCTGAATGTAAATGCAATTTTCGGAGTGAGGTACACTGATTTCCGAGGGTTGGCCTCCGGAATATCATTAAGGAAGGTTTGAAGTTTAGAAAACGACAGGGCAACCAAAAATAGCACGAGGTGTCCACTTCGACCACCGTGCGCCCCGACTAGTGTGATACTAAAGACTCACACGAGGGATCGTTGTCTGTAATAGTGGTGTGAATGTCGCATTGTACTTGCTGTTTGTATTGCACACTCACAGTGCCTGGACAGTAGGCGATATGTACATATAAGTCCGTGGCGATATCAACATTTAGAATTGTATGTGTCTGACTGTCAACATTTATAGCCAGAAAGGATTCAATATAAGCTCCTAATTGCATTTCTGTCAATATTGATACCTGATTTGCAAAAATACAATCATAGTTGTAACTATTTGGTATGTTGTATTTCACACGCGTACGTCCGACAGCAAATAAAAGTAGGCCGCTATGTCCGACATCGGCCACGCGCTAATGACCGGTAACATCGGCCACACGCTAAAGGCCGGTAACATCGGCCACACGCTAAAGGCCGGTAACATCGGCCACATGCTAAAGGCCGGTACCACCGACCACGTGCTAAAGGCCGGTACCACCGACCACGCGCTAAAGGCCGGTACCACCGACCACGTGCTAAAGGCCGGTAACATCGGCCACACAAAGGCCGGTAACATCGACCACGTGCTAAAGGCCGGTAACATCGACCACATGCTAAAGGCCGGTAACATCGGCCACACGCTAAAGGCCGGTAACATCGGCCACACGCTAAGGTCTGGTAACATCGGCCACACAAAGGCCGGTAACATCGGCCACACAAAGGCCGGTAACATCGACCCCGTGCTAAAGGCCGGTAACATCGACCACATACTAAAGGCCGGTAACATCGGCCACACGCTAAAGACCGGTAACATCGACCACACACTAAGGGTCGGTAACATCGGCCAGTCGGTAAGGACCGGTAAAAACGGCCACGCGATAAGGGCCGACAACATTGCCCACGCCCTAGGGGCCGGTAACATCGGCCACTCGGTAAGATTCGGTAACATCGGCCACGCGCTAAGGGTCGGTAACATCGGCCACGCGGTAAGGACCGGTAACATCGACCACACGAAAGGCCGGTAACATCGACCACACGGTAAAGCCTACTAAAGGCCGGTAACATCGGCCACACGGTAAAGGCCGGTAACATCGGCCACACGGTAAAGGCCGGTAACATCGGCCACACGGTAAAGGCCGGTAACATCGGCCACGTGCTAAGGGTCGGTAACATCGACCATACGGTAAAGGCCGGTAACATCGGCCACACGCTAAAGGCCGGTAACATCGACCACGCGGTAAGGGCCGGTAACATCGACCACACGCTAGACTGGTAACATCGACAACACGCTAAAGGCCGGTAACATCCCAAATTCGGCATCCGTGACAAGTCGTCAACGCTCTGTTGGATTCAACAGCGAGGTAACCAGTGCCGGAAGCGCTTTGGTTTCACCCCAATTTCCAAATGCGCCGTGACGCCAAATAAACACTTTCAACTCTGGAAACTACAGCAAGTCCGTTTGTCGCTCGGCATGGTTCCTTGAGATTCACCCTGCAGCGGCATATTTCGATTAAAAGATGCAAAGATAAAACAAAGGCGTAGAACGAAGTCCCTAGGCCTACACAGAGCTAATACGATCTAATAGCTCTACACAGCGGCAGCCTCCTTTCCAGTCGGAACTTCCTGTCCACAGCCTAGGCCGTACTCTAAGATATCCAGACCCAAACTCTGGTTCCCATGTCATCTCTGGATCACGCCACTGTTGACCCACAACTCGCAGTTGGTCTCTTCGTTTCCAGATCCCGTCGACGGCGAGTCTGTCTCTCAGATATAGACAGATTTCTTTCAATTCCTTAATCTTCTTCCCTGGGTTTCCGCGTAACCAACGGATGCTGTCTATGACGTCATTACGTCTCGTTTTCGCCGAAGCGCTGTTACGTGAAGTAATGATCGCTAATTTATAAAAACAAATCAAATGTATAATTTGCATCTTGATGAATAATTAAATCTTTGCTGTCGCACATTAAAATAGCAATGATACGAATCTTTAAAATATAGCAATATTCGCAATAAAATTGTTGACATCATCAAAATATAAAATCGTATTTATTTTAAATAAACTTCTAATGTCTACCATTTCCGATATAAAGACATACACATTAGTCATACTTTAATTGTCTTTGGTCATACTGCGTTTGACAAACTAGCTTGGAAAGCTCGACGAGTTTGCGCGACAAATAGATTACGGATTTCTAATGGATACTTTTATATAGTTTATCTACACAGCTTATTGTCGGTTAAGAGTGATTCATAGGTTTATTCATGAATCTGCAGAATCTTTGCAAATAAAGACAAACTATCCGATAATGATGACAATGATGCTATAACACCAGTCACCACCGTGCGTGCGTAAGACGCAAGAGCCAGAGTCAGTGACAGTGTTGAGGAGCTAGCCTCGCCATTTTCTAAGCGCTTCGCCTTCGCCATGCATTGCAACTAGTACCAACATTCTTATTCTTACGTTGAATAACTTGCACTTTACATTTGTCTTAATATGACCGAAATCGGCCAAAACCATTTCCAGAATTTCGCAGTGTCGTCGTTTAAAAAAGAAGAGTTCAAAACAAAGACGTTAGCACTGGCAGTGTTATCCAGAAAGTGAATGTGTGCATACTTTTTTAGATTTAAAAAAAAAAAAAATATTGAATTCCTGTCGGATGATATAAATTAAAATTTTATAATAATATAAAATACTGTTGTGACTGATTGCATTTAGAATATTGTGTTGTAATGCAAATGCATTGCCATTGTTAGTTGTTTGTCTAACCATTTAATTGGTTCACTTGGACAGTTTAGGGTAATATCGATTCAGTGTTGTGTGTGGCAGGTTCACACCCTGTTCCTTATGCAAACATTACATGTTGTGTGCACACGCATTGATTCCATTTAGTAAGTTCAGCTGCTTTTGTGACTTCTCTTAAATGCATCAAACTGTCATCAAGTTTGAGTATGTATCAATGTATATATGCAGGGATATTAATGCTTTCTTCATAAATGGCCTGCACCTTGGTTGCCAAACAAACAGGAATTAATATGCAACCCAAACAACTAGAAGAATGCAGATAAAATGTTTCTCACTGGCAGCATCATCTGACCAGCATCAGAGTTCTGTCAGGTCATCAAGTTAAGTGCAACAGTAATAACTCTTCTTGAGGTCAGTGTAGAATATCCCGAGGACTGCAGTGGCGATATCAAGCGCGCGCGCGCGCGCGCGAGAGAGGCAGAGAGAGGCAGAGAGAGGAAAAGAGAGCAATAGAAAGAGAATAAAGATAGCCCACTAGAATATATCCATGATATCTGTTGTACTTGTGCCCATTGTTAAAAACAAAAATGCTAGCATATGTAGCAAGAGTAATTACAGACCTATTGCTTTAGCCAGCATTGGCCAAAATGTTTGAAAAAATTATTTATGATCGTATTGCATACAGCCTAATTACATGTGATAATCAGTTTGGTTTCAAGGCTAAACATAGTACAGACGTGTATATATGCCTTCAAAGAGGCTGTGCTAAAATATAGGAGTTTGAATAGTAATCTATACTCATGTTTTTTGGATGCTTTTGACCGTGTAAATCATTATGTTCTACTTGAACAATTTATAAAGCGGGGCATACCCGTACATATATAGTTAGGATTTTAATATTTTGGTATACTACTCAAAAAAGTATGAACGTTGGAAAAATATCATGTCGGAAAAAAAATCTGTTACTAACGGGGTGCGTCAAGGAAGAATTATCTCTCCTTATCTTTTTTTGTGTTTACATGGATGATCTCAGTAACAAATTAAACAATGTAAATGCTGGATGTATAATAGGTACCTCGTTAATTAACCATTTGATGTATGCTGATTTAGTGCTCATGGCACCTTCATCTATGGGTTTATCAATGTTATTATCTGTATGTTCAGAGTACGGGATAGAACATGATATTAAATACAGTAGTACTAAAAGTAACGTTGATATTTTCTTGTAAAAATTCAAAGATATACACATTCCAAACTTTGTTAAATGGTGAAACATTGCCAAGGGTTAGTAAGTATAAATATCTTGGGCATATTATCACAGAAGATCTATGCGACAATAATGACATATCTAGGCAATACAAGAGAATTTATGCTCAGGGTAATGCCTTTATCCGAAGGTTTTACATGTGTACAGAATCTGTAAAATGTACTTTATTTAAATCCTACTTCATTGTATACATGCCAGCTGTGGTGTTGCTATAGAGCAGAGTCAATGAGAAAACTGTGTGTAGCATACAATAATGTGTTTAGATTTTTATGCAATGAACCTCGAGATTGTAGTGTGAGTTATATGTTTGTGTCAAGAGGCTTACCCACATGTAAAATGTTAATTAGAAAAAATATGTATACCTAGATCGGGCAATGCAATACTACAGAGTATCATTAATAGTGATGCTCTGTATACTTCACCACTGTGTCGCCATTGGCGGAAAATGCTTTATTTATATAGTTATTAGCCATACTTTAGTTTTTTATATGGATGTAATGTTCCGGAATAAAGTTATTGAATTGAAATTGAATAGACAGCCCACCAGAAGAAAAATAACCCACCAGAATAAAGATAGCCCAATAGAATAAAGATAACCCACCAGAATATAGACAGCACATTGGACCTCATATCAAGTTGGTTTTAAACATTAGCTAACATGTGTAATATGCGTGCGCACGTGCGTGCACGCACACACACATCTAGGACTTGTCCTATTGTTCTAAATAACTTGAGACAAGTGAAGTCAATCAAGCACTATGAAACATTTATATATTAAACATGATTCATAATGCATACATCATAAATTACAACCTTGAATGCGCCAACACAAGTGTAAAGCAGGTAAATAAAATGTCTGTCTGTGTTACTTCAACAAATCCTTTAACAGTGACGTATAATCTTGAAACATTATACGAATAAACATATCTGAACATATGTTTGAACGTTTTCATTTTAAAATACGTATATATATAATATAAATTGGCAGACTTAATTGTATTTAGAAGCAATCAAGTTCATCCAGAAAACACTCTCAAATATATTATCTTAAAAAGTAAAGATAAAATGTCCAACTATATTTAGAGTACTTAAACATGCCACCATTAAAATCATAAAAAATACTTAAAATGATAAAAAAAATTCAGTTCTCCAAACTATAGTTATAAGTGATTTACACATAAAATTCAAATTATATATGCCTATGTACCGGTAATCACATGTTATAGATTCAATTAACACCACAACTTTCACGTTGAAAGCTGCATGTGACTTGCTGATGTGCAAGAGTTTCAATAGTCATTAAAAGCACTGCTGCCTGCGGATGTATCTCTTGAGAGACAACTCACTAAGTGGGCCTTGTTTGTCTTTGCAAGTCTCAGTTTAAGTCTATCCGCCAGACAAACAGGACTGTCACTATCCACAGTAGACATGTCATGTGTTGCTTGAATGTCACACTTGATTGGGACATTATCACTGTGCCCTTGAACTGTCTGTGGTGGTGTACCATTGCTTTTGTAACGATGCTTTTGACATGGAGGATTGGGGTCTGAGCTGAAGCTGCCTCTTGTAGACATACCTTGGCTGTGGGCCTTAGTCACATTGTCTGATGCTGCTGGTTCAACTGGACATGTAAAGACACTATCGTCCAAGTCAGTGGAGTCATTCAGGTACAGAGACTCACTCAGCAATGAACTGTGCAGTCTAAAATCACCAATGTCACCACAGGCGGAATCGCCGAGTGACTGAGAGCAGGAGTGAGTGTGACGTGAGATGTCATCAGTGTACGCAGCATTCGAGTGAAAACTGGCAAAGGCGGAATCATCCAGTGCAGTTCTGTCGACACGAGCTGAATGCATTGGCTTCAGTGCTGGGCTGCAGTCATGATCAATATGATTGCTCCAACAGAAGGATGAGTCTCCAAAAGAGCAGCCCAGTTGGCCTATATCTGACTGAACGTTTCCTCCATCATTGTGTCCTGTCCTACTGTTATGTCTTCCTGGTTGAGTCAAATGCATCGGAGTCTCAACGTCCCAGCGGCTGATACCACACAGACTCTGATCGGTGTCGCGCTGGTTCCGCATTGTGCCAACAGATGGCGTCAGTGTAGATGTGCAAATGCTGTCGTCATCATCGTAGGATGAGTCAAACAAATTCGGGCTCATTATGACATCTCTGGCGCAACAACTGCGAGTTCTTTCAATGCTGTGACTTGTTGAATCAAGACCAGCTGGCTGGGAACAGTCTGCCTTTTTACTGCAGCTGGTCGAAGTATCTTCATGAGACCGAGCAGAGATAGCAAGTTGCTGTACAGTGCATTCCTCTAGGTCAGAAGAGTTTCCCAGTTCATCGTCTGTACAACTGTTTGAGTTGCCATCATCCATTTGAGATACCTGCTGCATATGTGCGTTGTTGGGAATGCCTGATCCTTTAGTTTGCAAGGAGTCAACCACTCTACAACTTGATTTCTGGCAGGGATATTGCACCAAACCTTCTGCCTGTGTATCTTCATCTCGTAGTTTCAGGTAAACACAGACACCGTTCTGCTCATGGTGACTGTCTTCAGAGACCTCTTGTGGTGAACATGTTAGGTGACCACTGGCTGGGGGTAACTTGTCTTCTACTTGTAGATTCACAAGGCCAGAAGAGTTGAACAAGTCTTCTTTCTCAACTTTGGCTTGTCTTACAGATGCGCACAACTGTTGCGGTGTGGATAGTGACTGATGTGTCATAACTGACAAAACGTTGGCAGCAGCATCATAATTCTCCGTGTCTGTCAGTGCCTTTGAGATGTGTTGGAGCACTGGAGCACAATTTGACAATGCAGCCCTTGTTGGTGACACACCATTGTCATCCTGAGTACACGACGTGGTTAGAGGTTTCATCCCAGCGTCACCTTTCAAACCGGCCAGTTTCTGTCGTTGCAGTCTTTCACTCAGCGACAGAAACACGTCAACGTCATCAACACTGTCGTTACATTCTTCAGCATTTCCACTCTGCACATCTTCACTTGAGTTTACTTCATCAGTGTCACTTGCATCAGTCACAGGTGACCTTGCCAAGTAGGAATCACATTTGGAAACTCTGACAGGTCTTGTCTGAGTTGGTGATGTTCCACGTCCATTTCCATCACCAGGAGAGTCTAGTAGAATACAACTATCATCAGAAAGTTGCTCCTCTCCGTCAGTTCCCTGCATACATGGCCCGGCTGCAGATGCTCCAGTAAACACACTACATGCATCATCTCTTTCTGTACATAACTGCAGCCGGTCAAGATCTGACGTAACATCTGCTACGGCTGTATCAGCATCAGTCGTCTGCTTCTCTGTCTCAGCTGTCTTCTTCTTTGATTTACCTACAGTAAATTTAAAACACAGATCAGACAATGGTAAAAACAATATTGTTATTGTATTACTAATATGTTTAATTTATTATGTGTATATTATCATTCCACTATGAGGCTGTATTTAGTATCTGTGATGTGATAGCCACAATTACAATATTACATTATCAGGCAATTTTATCATCGTGATTTTGATTTAGAAGCAATTTTTATTATGTATTTTTTATTTCTATTTATTATTATTTTGCATTACTTTTCATATTTATTGAATGTTTCATACACATTTCTATTCATGGGATAATAAAGTTTTATTGTATAGTATTATACATGTTGTGAATTGGAGACTAATATTCTAACGTGTTTTTGTTTTAGATAATATTAATGCCTCATTTTGTAAGAACACATTTTGTACAGCATTATGAGCAACAACTGTTGGACTAATGATATATAAAAATCTAACAATTTTTTTTTTATAACTTTACAAATCATCATGAGAAACTTAGTGGAAACACATATAGACACATGAGAAAATCTTTTAAAAGACATGCCCATTAATTGCACAAGTCTATAATGTATTAGACTATTAGTTAATATCCTTTAAAAGATGATGGTTTTTGCTTAGTATTCCTTGACTAAAGTGGAAGAAAGAATTCCATGATTACATTACCTACTGGTGAGAACATCATCTGCCACATAAAGTGTTCTGTCATAATTATTAGAACTTAAAAAATAGAAGGTAACAAAATTAACTGGAGATAATAATAGTATATAAACATCCTACAGCTGGGATTCCACAGATGATCGTGAAAATAATGGTGATCATTTCAATGATAAAAGTAAAATACAGATCATGTAAAATAGAAGTCCTGATACCTTTAGCTGTGCCTTTGCGTTTAGTTGCTGTGTCCTGCTCAAACTGTTGTACAGTCAGGGGGAAGCATTTGGCAAAGAGGTCTTGTGACTCGACAGTCACGTAGAACTCAGTTTCTGTAGTTGTGTCACCGGCTACAACAGTCACAGTTGACACAATTTAGAGGATGATCTCCACATATGACTTAGTAGTGATCATAATATATAAGACAACACAAAATATACACGTCTTCTCTGATATATTTATAACATTCTTTCATAATATAATATAGACTAATAACTTGAATCAGTTGCTTTATAAAGGTCAGTAAAATACAAAATATAACTACCTTGGATAAATAATTGTTAGCTTGCCAAATTAAACAAGAGAAAATTTAACACAGATTTCCATACATACAAAAAATCCATTATAACATAACAAAAAAATATATGCAAAATGTATAATATACATATATATATATACAGTGTGTATACAGCCTGTATACATATACAGCTGACTCAACAGTCTGTATATATATATATATATTATATATATATATATAATATATATATAGCTATATATAATATATATACACATGTGTATATATATTTTTTCTTTCAAAATCTATATTATTATAAAATGTCATAGATGCCTATTTATGATAAAATATCTGCATCTTTAATGCACCTCAAATGTATTAATTCAAATGAGAAATGCACAGTACTTATCTGTAGTGCATTCTGTGTTTACATTAAAAGCTAATCCAGTTGTGGCTCAAGAAAAATTTAAAGACAACAAAAACTAAAGTTGATATTTCTTTTAAAGTAGTTACCTAATTTGTTCCACTCGATTTCGTAGCACGATACCCCGTGTCTCACCCTCAACCTGGTCACACTGTGGACAAATGCGATTTACTCAACAAATATATATTACACCAGAACAGGTACAATTGCTGACAAAACTAATTAGACGATACTGTGCCAAGCGTTATTCAAATATACCAGATTTGGTTTTAAGAAAGTGTTACACACAGATTGACAGATATTATAACAATTATACAGTCTGATATGCCTAATATTATTGGTTCATTTGAGCTGATATATTTTGGCAAATATTTTCTTGTCAAGTGTAATACACAAAAGGAAAATGTAGAGGGATTGGGAGAGGTAAATAAAATGGTAAATAAGGGAAAAGACAGAAGGGGAGTGGAGATGATTGGTGGAGACAGCAGAGCAGGAGCAAGAGCATGGGGAAACAACAAAATATAAATTAAGGATTCCAGTCTCACCCCAAACATTGTAAAGCACTTCTAAGCAACATGGCTAAAAAGAACTTATCAAAACTCCAACGTATACCAAAATTGTATTGGTACTTATGGCCCCCTGTTTCTCACCATTGCTACCTGTACTTCCAATTGTATATTGAATTAAATTAAAATTGTCTACTGTTATATACTATATTCTTTCCACTAAACAACTGACATACTTAATCTGCTGCATTTCTCTGATATATCTAGGACCCTTAGATCATCTGTTGCTAAACAATGTTTTGTTCCTAAAACTAGCAACCATACTTTCTGAGTAGCTGCACCAGCAGTCTGGAATCAACTTCATATTACAATTAAATCTTCTGAATCTATAGCCACCTGTTGTAAAAACTCAAAACATATTTGTTTGAAACTGCATTTCCTCATAACTTTTTGGGAGTTCCATGCTCCAATGCTGATTCTTACCTGTCGCCATTTACGACTATACATAATGATTTTGTTTTGTTACGTCATTGAGCTTGAATTTTCAAGAATATAGGTGCTATGAGTGTTACAATTACTTACTTACCTCCAAGGAAACAAATGAGAAAACAACCACCCAAAGTGAGATTTTACAATTCAGTGAGACATACGCGTGAGGGTGAATGCTGGGGGTGAGTCCACGCTCCAGTAGGGCCGTCATGTCATGGAGGGTGAGGAGGGGAAGAACCTTGGTGAGGGCGTATTCCCCCTCCCACTCCAACTTGAGACAGCTCAGTCTCTACAAGAGACAAACAGGGAGAGTGGGCAGGAGAAACGATCAAGCGAGGCTTCTTTAAACATCTGGAAATGTCAAGGTAAGTTGTTATGTAGTGGAGTGTTCAAAGCACTTCACACTGTACTCTCTGGCACACCTGTTCAATTCAACTTCATCTCAACATCTCTGGGAATAATCCAGCCACGCTGCAATTAATGCACGAATATTATTCATATACACCTATCCACTACTATATATAGCCAGGTACTCATTCATATACATGTACAGACAATACAGTACCTGGCTGAACTGGAACAGTGGAAAGGGAAAAAACTTGCCCAAGGTTCAACACGGAAACACAGGATTCGAACACAGGATTCGAATCCGGGTTCTGTTAGCCAAGAATCTAAAGCTCTAGTCACTCTGCCACTGTGCCACTAATACATACATAATTTAACATGTCCAAGCTCAACAATACAACAGTATTCAAATTACTTCTACATAAAATATATAAAGTGTCCTGGGTTCCTGGCTTAGTCACATCACCAGTCAGGAGCTGTATGGCAGCCTGTTATGGACTTCCACCAACATGAGGCAATGACATCTATGTAAGTCAGGTCATGTGATGTACCATAATGAAATAGCTAAGTTCTCGTTTGAAAACCTGACAACCCTTGAAGAAGAGTTCAGCCGAGCATGACCCTGAGAGACAGCTTCGAGAGGGACATCTGTCTTTGTTGAACTTGTTTGGGTGCCACAACGATAAACAGAACACTGGGGCTACATCTCATCACATCAAGTGGAGGGCAACAGGAGTGTGTAGGTAGTAGTATATCTGCAACATTTCACCCGGACTGTGTAGATTGTGACTCTCTTGCCTAAAAACAACTAACTCGTGAGACATGTGCCAACCTACCTGGAAGTGAAACAGGTTCGGTCGTCTCCAAGTTAGTCTCAGGGCCGACACTTTGTCCTTTGTGTGCATAAACTCCTGGATCACCTGCGAAAACCAACAACACATTAGTTTCAGTAGACAACTACATGTAGTGTGTCACATATACATATATATCTCGTTATGTTTAATGTTAGACACAGTTTTGTTTATGTAGTATTAAAAAAGGTAAGTACTTCTGTAGCGAAGTATCCAGTCCTCTGGACTGCTCAAGGCGTTTTACACTTTTCTTGCAGACCTGTTCAATCAAACACCATCTCAGGAAAGTATCCAACCAGTCTGAAGGCTGCTCTTACAAATACCCACCACTATCTATACCCAGGTACTCATTCATACAGCTGAGTGAACTGGAGCAATGTAGAGTGAAAATCTTGCCCAAGGTTACTGCAGCACAGGATTTGAACCCGGGTTCTCTTAGTCAAGAGTTTGAAGCTCTACTCCTGAGCCGTTGCACTCTATTAGTATAATATTACGATCGTAACCTTACATATGTGAATAAATATTATATTTGATTTACAACTGTTGTGAGTGAGTGAGTTTATTTGGTAAAATATTATAATACATATAAATATAATATTTACCGAGGATAGACACATTAAAGCACACAATAGCACACTTGTTTCCAATGGGGTCCTCAAAAAATTACTAAGAATGAATTTAAGCAAAATAAAAAAATAAATACATAAATAAATAAACACAGTAATACAATAATTAAAATATAAATATTTTCAAAGACAGGTAAACAAATGTCATCAATAAGACAATGTGCTAACATAAAAGGTGCTCTATTAAAATATGTTCACTGCAATAATAAACAAATAATGTTGCATGAAAGCATCTGAACATTAATTTAACATCAATTACCCCTGGGTAGGTCCAAGTTGTTATTTCAAAGCAACTAAATGTTCTGACAAGAGACACAACACTGTGCGATTGAAATTCATCTTGGAAATTTGTTACAAAATAAAGTTCAGACTATACATTAAAACCATAACATGAAATCTCAGTATTTACAGTCGCTCACATTTTTAGGTGGGAAATTTGGTAGTTTGATGGCTTTCTGTCGAATGGAAAATTCCACTGCCCGCAGCTCCACCTGGTGTTGTTTTTCATGCCATTCACATGGACAACTGATGCCAACATTTCGAGTGCAAGATCTGTCACTCTTGCAGTAAGTGCAGCCCTGTTTGTCATGGTGACGCTGACTTCCTGTCAGACAGAGAAACAGGCGTTTGATGAGTAAAAAAACAAAGCCTTAGTAAACATAACTCCACAACCAAAAATAAATGCAACATCTCCGTCAAACCTTTCCTTTGCCAACAATGTTGATAACAATTAAATTTGTGAACTACATCACTACTACAATTTGACATTTCATAGAGCAAACATTACTGCATATATTTGACAGTTTAACACCTTTCCATTAATGATACTCATCTGAAACCAGGATTTCAACAAAATAATTCAACGAAACCTCATAACATCAATACATACAAACTAGTCCGTTAATGGAACCCTACTGAGTGCTGGAAACAACTAGCAGAAAATAAAACTATACAGTGTGTAGCGTCATCTCATCTTGGATGGACTGGGAATGGAGGTAAGAGCAATATATATGGGAATAGATATAGCAATGTAAGTCGATGATGGAAAGTGAAAAAAAAAAAAACAGGACACTCCTGCACGTTGTCTAAATGGATGTAAAACAATTAAATACACACATTTGAGGTCTTACATAAATTATGCATAAATAAATGTTTAAATAAGTGATGCAAGTCAGTTTAGGACGTGCACCCCATGTTGTTACCTGGGTGACGACAGCAGACACAGTGGGCCACCTTCTTCCTGGCTGCGTGAGCCTCCAACTCACCCAGGGCTGGGTCATGTCTCCACCCGGCCATCCTAGACAACACATCTCCCTCCTTGTAATCTCAACAGTTTCTCCAAATATATATAAGGTAAGTTTTTATATAAAGTTATACGAGATTCTTAGAAAAGGCAGATGTTTTCTTTCCAACAGAAATATATTTATCTTGGATTAAGTCAGTCAAGTTGCAATTATTAGCGGAAATATATATATTTGAAATTATATATGCCTGTTGATTTGTTTTGCAATGGGGTTTATTTTATTTCCCTGTCGGCTTGCCATTTTGTGAATGAACTTGTCTTGCCACAGTTTACAGATGACATTTTCAGTGGAGCAAGTCTAGCAATATTTAGTGTGGCCTTGTAGTATATTAAACGTTCGTTCGTTCGTATACAATGTATACTCCATATGGTGAGAAAACAAAAACGTGTAAACTCTTTCTGTGCACTGCAGTTAATAATTATGCTAACACCATTAACCCAACAAATTTAGATTGAGAAAAAAAAAAGATATAGAATATATTGTTCATGGTTCCAAGTTTTTGGTTATTTTGTACATGACCAAGACTCACAGTTGATGGGTCGAAAGTCTCGAAACATTGTACGTTTCACAAATGATGCTCCAAAGTAAGTTAATTTCTTAAACATAACCATATCTTTCTTACAAACTAATAAACATAGTTTACATCTTACAAATACGATATATAATTTTCCACTGAAATTAGGTTATATTGCAAACATTGAAACAAGCGCTATCATTGTTATCTTCACTCACCTCTTAAGCACCTCCTCCCCGTCCAGAGCTCGCAAGAGTTTCCCGGCCTGTTCCCGCCCCACTCCCGGCACCCCCTGGGGCATGTAGTCACACCCACATAGGATCGCCATGGCAACAAGTTTCTCACGATTGAGACCAAGTTCTCTCTCAAGGTCATCCATGCGGAACACTTCAACGTGTGGATCCTATGGAAGAGTGAACTAAATTATACCAAAACAATGATAAAGTAGCTTACTTAGTCATCATATGATGTGTTGCCTAGCAACAATGTTCGTAATTCCACAAAAGAATGGGTGCGAAACATTTGAAATGTTCAGACAAGGTCAAACTCAGGCCACACACAATTTCTTTATAACAAACAAATATGGTAAAGTTTTTAGGATGAGGGCTGTACTTGGGAATGTTTGATCTTGCAGATGTTACGTAGGCTTATTAACATAAAGTGCATATATTAATAATATCAACATTGTCAAAATGGCAAACCTTGGCTGAGGTCATGAGGGTAGTTTGTTTATATTGTGACGCCGGCAAACCAAGATGAAGCAGGTTTATCAGTTAACAGAAATATTTTAACATAAAAACGGTATTTCTCTGTAACCAAGTGTACACCAGGGTACTTCCTCCACTTAGACGTTATAACTTATTGTATTGGTTTACTGCCCAAAGTTATCTGTTTTAAAAGGTAGCCACACCAACAAATATAGAATAATTATACAGAATCAGCCCCATTAATAAAACATTACAGAATAACATAGCATGCAGTTGATAAAAACTAATAAAAACAGTGATTATTGATCAAAGACAAAGAACTGGACATTAATTTGAACATTTCCAGTTGATAATGCAACATGTCCAGGAAAAGTGTGTGTTTTACCAGTCAGGGTCACTCCATCAGACAAACTGGTATTTTTTACAATCATGTTGTGTTTTGTAAACATATTTAAGTATATTTTCAAATAAATTAGCAAAATGTTCTTATCACTTTTAAAATTATTTTTTCCAACTTTTGTAGTAAACTTACACATTTAATTAATTTATAGTAAAAATAATGCATTTGTAATCAAATATTATATTTGCGTCCAGAAATAATAAAATATGACATTTACATAGCACCATAATCACAGTGTTCTATAGTGCTTTACAATACACAATGGCTACCAATAACAAATTGCAGTGTTGTTTACACCCTACCTTAGTGTTCATGGTGAAGTTTCTGTAGACGACTCGAGCGCCATAAAGAAACACATCTCCGTCATTGGTAAGGCAGCCATCAACAAGCTGCAGCCACATGAAACATGACTTCATATCACGTTTACCACACAGTATCTATTTAAATGTTGTGAAATTAAATTCTTCATTTTTTTGAAATTTTGTCTATGCAAAACTAATGTTCTTATAAAAACAACTGCTCAAATATGGTAATTCATAATGCAACCAGCTAGGCAGATGTTGCCAATTTAGCGAGACTAAGTGCTGCTGAGGGTCGCCTGTATTATAAGAAAGAAAGTGATGTTACAGCTTGTTCTTTCAGGCTATACATGAGAACACAATTGCAGAATCTAATATATTATTTATATCACCACACACACAGGGATTTTCTCTACTTTTTGAGTTATTGCTGTTTGAACAGAGTGAATGCTCAACTTTCAACCGTTGGCTGCAAGTAATTGCAGGATAAAGCAATTGTCAAATGGCAATAACTAAAAAAAAAAAAAAAAATCCTGGGCCCTGCGACATGTTTGTACATACAATTATTTTCATTACTGTGATATGAAAATATTAAATTACCATTAAAGGTTGTGCTGGATTCATAAATAAAAGTCATTTAGATGTACGTATTTGTTAAAAAAGTTGATTTTATTGATAGTAAACATACAAAGCTATTACAATCTGGCAAAAATTTGCATTTTGGGTATTTCTGTCAAAAGAAAAACACAATTTCAGAAGTGATCAACTTCTTAAATTCACCCACTATTGCAAGCTGATTAATAGTGTCACTATAGTGGCCTACCCCGTGAGAGTTGAGGACGGCACACATTGCTTCAGCCTCTCCTGAACTCTGGACATAGGGAATACCAAGACAGTCCAGCATCTCACAGCACTGCCAACAACAAACACCCGTCATACTGTGCACTGACTGACCAGAGTTAGATAAAAGCATTCATCGAACAAATCGGACATAACAGAAACATTTACAACATATCTGTAATAAATTAATGTAGATTTGATTTTGACAACAAAAACTCAACTGTCAACACACTTAATTGTAAAATAATAAACTTACTAATTATGCTTATGAAACCAAATTTATTTTTAAATTATGATATTCTGTGAAATTTGATTTCAAGTGAAGTAAACATAAAATGAAAATACAATGCATTAATAAGGGACAATAAAGAAAAATCCATAAAGCAATATTTGTAGACATTTTTGAAACATCCCACCCATTCTGACACTGTAATGCTGGAATGTATACCTTCTGAAAATATTCTAAATTTTAACATAGGTTATAATATTATTATGTGATATCAAGAGCTTCATTTCATAATTTGTTCCGCAAAGCTTACCCAGA
Source organism: Oasisia sp. SBJ-2009 (assembly GCA_964017155.1). NCBI lineage: Eukaryota > Metazoa > Annelida > Polychaeta > Sabellida > Siboglinidae > Oasisia > Oasisia sp. SBJ-2009. The sequence goes on along the minus strand of OZ024857.1, from coordinate 40,676,942 downwards.
GAATCTCCCAACTCATGTAATGGTTCATCACGTTTACCCTCTGACACACCCGGTCATAACTGTGACATTGTGTGTGTATATGACCCCTAAGAAAATGCAAAAATAGTAAGGAAACAGTTTTATATCTGAAACATTTCAAAGTATACAGTCTAAGTGTCCTACCTCCCTCAGGACACTGTTGAAGTGTGACCGGGCTGGTTTCTTCCCTCGACCGGCCTTTGGAGCCCTGCTGGACTGACCACGAAAGTGTGAATTCTGCCTCTTCGACATTGTCTGAAGCTTGAGATCTGGTGCAGCGCCCTCTATGGCAAACACCAGCTTCACTCCAAGTTGTGACAGATGGGATATTCGGAAGAAAAGATTTCTGTACAAAGAAAACCACTGTTTACAATTATGTATGTGGAAATTAATTGTCAAGCATATTTATCAGCACATGGATCTCATTATCATTCTAAATGGTATAATAGTACAAAAAAAATTATTTATTGAAAACTTAATTACGCTATTCATTTGTGTATAAATTCAATCAGAAAAAAATTACATCAATTATTAGCATGAAATGGTATAAAACATGTGTTTGAATAGTACCCGGTGATCTCGGCCTTTCGCGATCTCGGCCTAAGTGATCTCGGCCTGTTTCGGTGATCTCGGCCAGTGATCTCGGTCTATGCGGCAGTGATCTCGGCCTGTTTTCGGTTAACTCAGCAAGTGATCTCGGCCTGTCGGGAAGTGATCTCGGCCTGTTTTCGGTTAACTCAGCAAGTGAACTCGGCCTATACGGCAGTGATCTCGGCCTGTCGGGAAGTGATCTTGGCCTGTTTTCGGTTAACTCGGCCAGTGATCTCGGCCTGTGGGGAAGTGATCTCGGCCTATATTCATATGATGTTACCCAGCGTTTTTGTTGAACATACTGTGTTAAGTACAACTAACACTGCATGGCTGATAAGAATTGTTTTCATCAGTGGTCTGTTTTTTTATTTTGTATAGCAGATCTGCAGCTATACAAAATAAACAAGATTTTTATTTTGTATAGCAGCGATCTCTGCCTATTTGTGGGATGTTAGACATATATTAATTATTGTGCAGCGGCTTATACATGCGATGAGTAGGTTTTTGTTGTACCTTTTTGTTTCGGTTACACCTTCCCTTTGTTTTGTCCTTTTTGAGTATAGCATAAATAAAGGTATTTCAAGTGGAGTAAATGGAGGCTTGTAGCGCTTACTCTTGTACCAAGTGGCTTTACCTTTAGTTGTACAGTGCTGTAGTTGTCGGTGGCATGAGTGTACATTTTAAATTAAGGATTTCTCTCAGAAGGATCAGAATCTCACGGGTAATCATCAAGCGTCTAGGGTGTGCAGCCTCTTACGTTAGCTCTTGCGTTTATCGCAGTACATGCTGTCGTCTTTATTTTTGACGTTTTAACACAAGCGAATGGCACGTACGCTGATCTGGGGCAAATATGACACGCCAGATTTGCTCAGCTCCTCTTTAATGATGGCATCGGAAGAAAGGGATTAGGCATAACGGATTTCTTTTGTTGTTACTCGCCAACATCAAATGGAGGCATTTCTCACCCAAGTGTAGTGCTTTGAGTAAATGAAAGCTTTCTGCGGTCGAGCCCAACGACTGATCTCATATGTGCTCATGACATGATTACATTGTTTAAAGTCACGGCTGTAAAACCATAAACAACGCAACAACAACAACAAGGGTGTTATCTCAATTGCTGTACGTTGTTTCCATGCGTCGTAACAAATCAAAGAAAAATCATGAAAGAAGGAATCTGCTCAATACCGCAGTGCAAGAGTAGACAGCCGATTACTATGGCCTGCCTCAAAACGTTCATGAATCAAAGAAATATGTGCCCAATATAGCAAAGCAAGTCGAGTATGTTCGCAACTCCCAACGGATACAAATCAAATTTAATATAAACTATTCTGAATCAAATTACCACGCCGTCTACCCATTAACATTATTGTGTATCGCATTAATAACTTTATTATTAGGAAATAAATTAGAATGAGATCACAAATGATTGTCACATCGTCTTTATAGCATTGCATTAATTTTATGCCTTTGCGTTTGTAGTTGCATTGGCTTACAGTTGATTATATAATTTTAAGTGTCGATTTTTCTAATAGTTAACAATTTTGCATGATCGATGCAATTTTCTGCTTGGAAGTCTGCTTTAGGATACGCGCGCGCGTGTGTGCTTACGTGCGAGCATGCGTGTGTGTGCGTGCGTGCATGTTTCAAATGAGGAAGATGTCATACATGTTTTCTGCTTCCGATTATAATTTATGTTGTAACTGAGATGCCTCAGTCTCAGAGTCCTGGAATACTTTAAAATCTACGCTGCATGCAATGATTATACCTTTTAAAGTAACGGCTCTGTTAAACAATAAACAACATTAAGAGTGTTAAGTCAATTGCTGTACATTGTTTCCATGCGTCTTAACAAATCAAAGAAAAAACATGAAAGGAGGAATCTGCTCAATAACGCAATGCATGAGTAGACAGCCGATTACTATGGCATGCCTCAAAACACGATCACACAGCCCATAAATCAAAGACAAACGAAAAGATGTGCTCAATATAGCTCAGCAACAATTGGAAGTCGATTACGTTCGCACCTTCCCAATGGACACAAATCAAATATAAACAATAAGAAAAGGACTATTGTGAAACAATTAAATTACCACGCATTCTACCCTTTTTATTAATGTGTATTGCATTAATAACTCAGATGCGTAGTTATAATGCCAAAAATTAAACTACGTAAAACTGGGTTGTTAGAAGAAGACTATCAAACAAAATCCATTCAAAGAGATTGGTTCATTGCTCAAAACTTGGGCAAAATATAAGAATGAGATCGCAGCGGATCATCACAACATTTTTATTGCATTGCAGGCTCAATAAGTTCAATGATAACATACAATTTATCAATAGTTAAAAATAAGAACAAAATAACGACTGATCGTCACAGCTTCTTTATTACATTGCATATTTTTGCAACATGATACATATGCTGTATCATCATATCACTTCATTATATTAGTGAGGGTATGGTGAGCATCACCCCCTCTACGGGCCAAGATCACTGGCTATACAGGCCGAGATCACTGTCGCACACTGGCCGAGTTCACTGAAATAGGTCGAGATCACTTAGGCCGAGATCGCGAAAGGCCGAGATCACCGTGAAGCGTTTGAATTTATGTAACATTCTTCGTATTTTAGCTGATGATCATGAATAGTCAGAAGTTGCACATGTTTGATGTTTTGACAGAAATGTCCCCCAGAAAAAAGATAATATTTTATAAAAAGCACCACATAGTCATAGAACAAATACATGCACTGAAGTATTGAGACAAACAAAGGATGCGTAGACCTATGACGGGCATGTCATGTGTGATGGGGCCAGTCATGTACCTGAGATGGGGTTTTGTGACTACACCCTGCATCCTCTTCACACCCTGTGTCTCACACACCCAGATGCTGAGGTCAACAGCCAGTGTCTGCCCTGATAGGTGCTTGAGGGGCATGTGATGGCCCACCGGGGCGAGGACACTCCACAGTTCCTTCACACCCATCCTCCAGTTATGGCCTGTCACTCTGATTCAGTGTATGACATGATGTTGACCACCTTCAAGCTTCACTGAAACGAAAGTAATATTAGATGGAAGAAAAAGAAATTATTTATTTATATATTTTATTATTGTTAACATTTGTTGGGCAGAGTGTTTCAAACTTATTATTTTCGTCAATAATAAATTTACAACTTAATTGCTATTTTAAGTATTTAGTGAAACGATATGGATTTTTTTCGGAATAAAAAAAAATGGCAAACAAATGTCGCTCCCGTAAGTGTAACTGGCGTAATAGTCTCGATCATTACTGGCGTAAGGGTGTTTTGTACTTGTAGTGAGCGTTATTATGCAACCCCCGCGACACCGCCAAAAGAGACACCCGTGGCGTAGCCTAGGCTAGGCCCTAGTTTACTTTTTGACTAGTAACTAGTTCAAATACTCCCGCGCTTTCTGACAATACTTTTCCTGGTTAACAATCCACTACATTCACAGGCGCATCACTTGTTGAATTTTGTTCTTACCGAATAAGTTTGTGTTATTAAATAGTATGTTTAACGAGCAAGCTACACGACGTGTCTTGTTTTTACAACTTGCTTTACGAAGTTCAAAATGGTAATGATGATGTAATAAATATCGATTTGGTCCAATATTGGTTGTCGAAAATTAGCACTTCCGGCTAAGGCTCGGCACGTGACAACATTGTCCCAATCAAAACACCGTAGCGTGCTTATTCGCGCCATTTTTTAAAGAGATGCTTTTATTGTGTGTAGTGCGCTAAGCGTGAGTACGATGCCTTTGCTTAAAGGGCGATTCGTCATCCCGGTGAAACCGCTGACGGATGTGAAGCCCGACGAGACCATATATACGATTCCGCACACGAATGAACAGTTCCGCTCACGGGAGTATCTTTTTGTTAGTGTGTCGCCATACAGGAAATAAAGATGGCGGCGCCCATAAAATATAATTATATTATTCGATATTGTTAATTTATGACATATTTTGATCTTAATTTTATTACGCCTTGTGTAGACAGTTAAATTAGAAAATATGCCACATATTAAAGCAGAAAAACGGTATCCACACTTCGATTTAACCTAGAAAGCTACTTTCGGGGCTTTCGTGAAATGGGGGGAAATTCATTGTTTACATCTCTATGGAGACCACGTGTTCGTGTTGGATGTTCGACTAGCATATTGTGAACCTGATTGTGCAAGATTTTGGTCGTTTACTCTAAATTATGCGTTTGCAGTGTGCGAAAAAGTGATCGCGCATTTCATCTGACAGCCATTTTGAAGGTAGTCCGGTGGCCTTGTCAGGCCCTGCTCCGTTGCCCTTTTCTGGACGACGTACATGAAAAAACAGGTGGCTATCCCACATGGAGTAACATCCCATTCTTTCTTGTACACATCTATGTCTAATGTCCAATTCATTAGTGCATTTTAACGTTGGCAACATTAAAATTGTCAGGTAAAACAACGCCGCAAATCGGGTTAAAATAGTCTTGTTGCTCATATAACGCTTGTCATCTGGCCGATTTGGAACACTTATTTTGTGGTATATAGGTGCTACTCTGGCTTTATGCTTCATTATTTAATATCTGTGTATAATATATATTCAACCGAATTGGTCGGATATGTACGTGGAATAACACAATGTCAGTATTTGCCGGTTTAAAATCGAAACAAATCATGTTTTATCAACGATTTACTGGTGGCGCCACCATGTGATCAATGTAACAGTTATTTCATATTGTCTTGACAATACGCATTCCTTTCTGATCGTTATTATGCAGCGGTGGTGTGGATTGATGCAGATTGATTTCACCATTCTTCTCCAGTTGATTCCCTCCTTTCAGCATGCTGTGAGGCAGTGTCAGCACCACAGTTCTGTTTAACCTGTCCATCTCATCTGACTAAAAGGCTGCCTAATTTTAGCAACACATTACTGTAATAGGACTGCATGTCCGCCAGATACAAACTCCGATGTTAGTCCTAAAAGGTGTTGTATGAAGAAAATTCCATAAAGACAAATAAGCAGGTAATTTATTATTTTTATGTTACAAAACACAAAGTAAAATTATGTTAGTTTCAATTGTTAGTTTGTTACACAAGTTATTTTATTCTGATTATATTTACCATTTGTTGAGGACGTTCAAGATTGCAGGCTAAACAATCCTCCTCAACAAAGTTCAGTTACTCATCGCTCGGCTCTAAACCCCATCCTTTATTGTTTTACTCTTCACCAGCTTCAGCCATTACATGTTTCCTTAAATGGGACAGCAGCAGTTTCAAATATTTATTTACAAGCATAGTTTAATTGATGTGAACCGGGCGTTCTTTAACGGTGGTGTGTAGAGAGTATGAGAGGCGAGTGGCACTGTACAAAGACACAATCTGGACATGTCGCTGCACTGGCCACATCAGCCTCACACACGAGGAGGCACGCAAGTCAGAGGAGGAGAAGTACTCACAGATCCAGCACCAGTTCCCAGAGTACTTCTACAAGCCGGTACTCATGCTGGTCCACCACAGTAAGTACTTCTACAAGCCAGTACTCATGCTGGCCCACCACAGTAAGTACTTCTACAAGCCGGTACTCATGCTGGTCCACCACAGTAAGTACTTCTACAAGCCAGTACTCATGCTGGTCCACCACAGTAAGTACTTCTACAAGCCGGTACTCATACTGGTCCACCACAGTAAGTACTTCTACAAGCCAGTACTCATGCTGGTCCACCACAGTAAGTACTTCTACAAGCCAGTACTCATGCTGGTCCACCACAGTAAGTACTTCTACAAGCCGGTACTCATACTGGTCCACCACAGTAAGTACTTCTACAAGCCAGTACTCATGCTGGTCCACCACAGTAAGTACTTCTACAAGCCGGTACTCATGCTGGTCCACCACAGTAAGTATTTCCACTAACCAGTAATTGAGAAACGACCCCTTCAAGTAATATCTGAGGACTAACTTGTTTCTATAGGCAAGTTTTAATGATTTTTACATAATAACGTATAAAAGTAAAAACTTATGACAGTTTTATGTTCATGTATTATTTAGAGAGTCTGTTTTTAGTTTACATATTTTATATAGTTTTTAATTTGCAAATTGTATGGATTTTTGTATGTATTTGCAGAAACAGATTTTTGTATGTATTTGCAGAAACAGATTTGCAGAAACAGATACTATTGGCATATTTTATAAATATTTAGAAATAATTTTTATATTATTAAATAAATGACTTCTGTTTGTTAATAAGTTTTACTTGTTTGTGATATTTGATTGCATACTAGCTAGCTCAACAGTAGCTTATTTCAGAACAGTTTTGGGTGACACATACGTGAATACTTTGAGGACATGTACGAGTAAGACACTATCTTGTTGTGTCCAGGCACAGAGATCCTGGACAGTCTGGTGGTCGAGGCCTGGACACGTCTACACCAGAGACTGGTGGTGGACGAACCAGTGGCTTTGAAGTTCAAGAGTCAGGGCAACCTGTAAGTGGCGGGAGAAACAGTGGCTCTGGGTGTGTGACTGCCAACTGGGCGCATCACCTAGCACTTGTGAAAATGCATAAAGGATAAGGATAAAGATTTATTTGCTATTTTCAACATACAATGTACATTTCATGTCAAATAGGAATGTGTTTTGGTGTTTAAGTCAGATACTGCCTGTTGACAATAAAAATAGATTCAATAAATATATATTATAAAATGTCCTTTAAAATTATATATTAACCATTAACAATTCATATTTTAGCTAATAAGTAAATATTATATATCTAAAATGTCATTTACAATGGTAAATTATCCGTTTACATTTTTTTATTTTAAGCTAAAATTTCACAGTAAAGATGATTTTGTGTTCAGCTTTGTCGGTCCGCCACTCCCCCACATGCGTACGGCCCAGCAACACCCTATATGCTACTCTTTGTTACTGTCAGCAGAGTTCTAAGTGTAAATTGATAGAAAAGGACCCAACTCCACTCCTGTCCCTTATTTATATTCTTTGTTCAATTGTGCTTGCAATGTCAACATGATTGTGTTTGCAGGATCAAAGGCACAGTTGTCAGAGTTGAATCAGATGTCACGATTGAGGTAAGTGATGGACGTATGTATCTCTGAATATGGATGGCAGTTTTAATAGTATGTATGCATGCATGTATGTATTAAAAGTAGATTGGTACTGATTAAATTGCATAATTGTAATGGTTCGCAGACTACTAGAAACGTCTAACCCACTGTACTTTGTCGATCCAGTAAGACCCTGTATATGGCATTGTCTCTCGAGATATAAATATGACCAATACTAGTAATTCTGTTTCCAAAAAAATTTGATATACGATGTCAGTGAAACAACCTTATGGTAAAGAAAGAATGAAACTGTTTAGTTGTCGTTGGAGCTAGTAGTGTGATATGTTGACTGTTGTAGCCCTTGAAGCCAGGGCCAGTCAACGGCTGCTCCCCGTCTAGTGACAAGGAGAACAAGGACCATACAGCTAGGGCTGACCAGTCGGACAGTCCAAAGAAATGGACACCCATAAAGGTGGGTCATATGGAAGGTATAACCATCACTTGCAGTCACGAGTAATCAGTAAATGGTGTGTTGCTTGAATATATATTAGTGATGCAGTCGGATGAGGTCTTAAATTAAGACCTCTTACTTGTAGACTTAGGGTATAATGATGTAATGACTACAGTTAGCTCTTCATTGTGTTTTGGCTACTGTACACGGCTAGAGTTTTGTTGAGCTTACAGTGGGTCGTCTTTTTTGGATGAAATATTAATGATTGTTAAAGTGAAAAATATCTCGCCTCACTGAGAATGGTACTGATGTCATTTAGAAGTTGTTGAATGATAGTTAAACAAAATTAATATGCCACAGTTAGCAGCTATATTGTAGTCAGTTATTCGGTTGTGATCTGTTGTAGTTGCTGCCATGCAAGTACAATATCAGACTACAGGAGGGGGAGACAGTCATATCTGGAGTGCCGTCTCAAGACATTGTGTAGGTGTCAGGACGAACAAGCCACAGAAACTAATGTTGTAGAAGCCACATGTCCATGAGCATCAACAGGGGTGCCATGTTTAAAGAGCTGTCACCCAACTCTGTACAGTAAAACACACTGGAAACAGTTCAGAATCTAATATGGTGGTTATTGCTCACTGAAAAAACTGCTGCAAAGGTTGGCCAAGAATTAAAAGTTCACATTCCAGTTAATTTCTGTTTCTTGACTGAACCCTCCAATGCCATTTCCAAAAAAGAGTGTTTTGAATATGAAATTGAACAATTTTAGGTAACACTAATTTCTTATGATTATCGAAATTTTTCTTGAAGCGCCTATAAGACAGTGTTAAAAAGAAAATTGTGTTATAATAACCCGAGATGTTCCTGTTGCAGCCGCCTCCACCGTCCTCCCTCAAAGGAACTTATCAAATTGTTTATTCGAGCGTTTGCAATCCGCGGCGGTTATCAACAGAACAGTCCCTGGTCTGTACAGGAAGACCTCGTCAAAAAGTACTCGATCCCGAGCAAGTTCGCAGACTTCTTAGTATCAACATCCAAGGTGTGTATTGGGACCACTTGTTTACTATACAAGAAATGATGTAACTTTTACTCACTATTTTCCAAAAGATGTTTTTAATCGATGTTGTTTTGTTCCTGTTTAGTACAGAAGTGTGATGTATCTGTATTTGCAAAAGAATGCATTTGAATGCTGCAAATGGGTGATGTGTTTAAATTCTAGGAATGTTGGTGTTTAAATACCCCAAATGGGTAATGTGCTTGTAAAAATAGCATTGTGAAAACGTGATATATGAAATAATGTGACTTGTTCCTAGATGATGGAATATGGCAAGAAAGCGATGGAGGAAGCCTCAAAGAATCTCAAAAAACGAAAACTCTCCTCGCACAGTGAATCACAACAATCAAAGAAGCGAAAATCTGACGCGAAACACGAAAAGTCGCAGGAGAAAAAACCGTCTGCAAAGAAACAGCTGATGCTGAAAATGAAAGTCGGCTCCCCGGAGAAATCTGGATCGCAAACAAAGGACGGAACGCCGAGAAAGACGCCGCCAAAGAAACAGAATCATGGCAGTGGGGACCATAAAACAAAAGACACACATTCACCAGAGTTGGACAAGCTGGGGTCGAAGGTAGACTCTGATGAGTCAAGTTCTGAGGATGATATTTCGTTGGCGACACTGAAGAAGAGTGTAGACCTGACAGGGGTGGATGAGTCGAGTTCATCAAGTAGCGAAGATGAGAACATTGCATTGGCCGATCTGAAGCCACTGAATAAGTTGCTGGACGGGAAAAAACATTCAGTGAAACACGGTTCAGGGAAGAAATCAGCGAAAGACGCAAAGAAGGTAATTTGTGATGTTTATTTCATGTATCCTGGATTTTCCTAATATCCAGTGGCCCATTCTGTGTGAACTGGGGTAATTTGGTTACCCTGTTCTGTATTGGTTGGTGCAGCAGAACATGTTCTTGATTGCATTGTGTTTCATGAAACCTTAAGGCGGGTTTACACTGTGCAACAAGTCGATTGAGAAAGGTTGCATGTCTACACTATGCAACACGATTGCTGTGACGAGAGGCTCCAGCCCACTGTGTGGCGCCACTCTTACATAGCAACGAAAGTGTAGTGCTCACCAGTGGGGAACTATTTGGGAACCAGTTTATGTGAGATACTGATTCCTTTTGTCACACCGGGGTAGAAATCACTTTCAACCAGTGATTCAAAAAATTCAAACCAATATAATGGAATCCCAAAGAGTTATTTTATATTTTATATGACATGTCATTGATTATAAATACATTAGTAGTAGAGGCAATATTATGCGATGGACCAACAACCATCAATAAATGATACACAATGATACACAAATGCAATTTTTAACTATTTGCACACATTACTTGAAAGTATTGTAAGAAGGTGACATTAATTGGTGTCTTTATGTGTATGTTACTTTTCGTTGAGTAGATGAAACAGATGACGCTGTTTGACATGAAGAACAAGAAGAATGCGTCGGGCACGCCAAAGAAGACATCTGGCTCCAACAAGTCACCGCTGACTTCACCGAAGAAGAGTCCCTACAAACAGCCGCCAATTGTGATACGGTGGGAGGAGACGACATTTCTCTTGTTAATTATTGGTAGAAATTCCAGCTTCAGTTTTAATATTTCATATAACTCGCAAGGTTTTATCAGTTTGCCTGCACTCCAGAAATTATTATTCTGATGTAGTAAGATTGTAGTTACAATTTATAATAATTTAATAGTTTAAAACAACACACCATTGAAACATCTCCGTTCTAGAATGTGTTTTATTGGAAAAAAGGAATTTTTTTTGTTGAAAGAAAACCGTTTGAGACCCAACAACTACACACGACATGTAGAAAATAGTCTAAATATGATCCATCTGCATACAACTGCTAATATTATTTATATTCATTCAATATTACTGCAACTGTCGATATATAACTTGGTTACAAATGTCACTAATTTGCAATAACTTGTTATTTTAACGTGTTATGCTACAATTCAGGTTGATGAAGGCTCACCGAGACAGCAACAAGGCCCTGTACTACCAGCTACTGAGCATGTGTGTGCGGGAACTATCAGGCGTACAGCGCAATCGACTGCCGTTGTCCGTCAAGGACGACGTTATAAAACGGTGGAAGCGAAAACAGGAAAAGAAGAAAGTGTAAGTCGACTGATTATCAAACAATTTTCTCACTGCGGTGAACAAGTAAAACATTTTGCAGTCTGGAATGGAATAGTTTTTGTTGCTGTAATACAGATGTGATTATTATACCCCGATGAAATTATTTTGATTGATTAAATATGTCTGTGGAAAAGTGGAAAATCACCCAATTTTACAGCAAACAACTTTCTTAACATGCAAATCAGAAATTCAACAAAGACACCAGGAAAAGTACGACACATATTTTAAATATAAGCAAGTGTTTAAAAATCCAGTGCAAATACCATTTATACCTTCCAAACTTTGCGATGTATGTAAACTTGTAACGGTATCTCTTTGTGACATGTAGTTCAACAAATCCATGTCTTCTGATATAGTTGAAGACTTTCGATAATTGGAATAATATCCTATAGTTTCAGTAGTACCTGTTTCGTTATCCATTCGTTATCCATGATGACGACTCAAATACATCACTAGGCTCCAACAGTTTTAACCAAAAGTATCTCCAACAGACATATGCTCTGACGCATCATCAACTATATTTTATAGTTTCGCCGCCATTCGCTAGATGGCAGCATGTCTCGGACATAATCACGTAACAGTACCTGTTGATTGATGAATGCTTCAACTGTTCATGTGTTCACAGTGCCCTGATGACTCCGGAACAGAAGGAGGCGTACATCGCCCAGAAGAGAGAGGAACTGAGGAAGGCTCTGAAGAAGAAGAGAGCTGCACTTAACAAGGTGACTAGGTCAAACATGTCGAAATATAAATGTTATAAGCCACTCGTGGGTACCTGACAAGAAGTTGTCATTATCTTTATTCAACTATCTCTCTATATGCGCTGTGTAAACCTCAGATCAGCATGGACAATATTTTTCTGTTGTCAATGTTTGTGTAGCAAGTAGTTTTTTATGACATGGTGGTAGCCCCACACTCAACCCACCTTTCTCATCTGGGCTTGGACCGGCCTAGGGGGAGTGACAATATTAAGTAAATGTAAAACCATAAAGGTGATTATAGACCATGTAAAGCATTATCAAATGAAACAGTATTAAACAAGTATAAAACTGTAGTAAAGATAGTTATAAACCCTAAAATGCTTTATCAAACCAAACCATATAATAATTTATTTTGTGGTGTGTTGGTGTTCCTGGCACTGTTGTCAGAATTATTGTGAATAAAACTATTATCTAAGTATTCTTGGAATTAATCAAAACAATTTCAGGTGTAGAGTACATGTATTGTGCAAGTTAACGTAGAATAAAAAACACTAATTCAAAAAGTACATATGTATGATAACCATAAAAACAGATGACAGTAGTAGCTATAAATATATCTATATATATATATATATATATATATATATATATATACAATGTATGTCCAGGCGTGTTCATACAAGATCATTAGAGCTGATGACTTTTATTCCGTCAATACACTGACACAATGACTGGTCCCTGTCAGCGTCACGAGGACACCCACTTGGAGCTGAAGCCCCTCCCACTACCCAAGCTGGTGGCGACGCCTGAACCCCTCCCTAACGAGCTGTTTGGGGATGTTGTCATGGTAACGACCTTCATCAGTTGTTACCGCGGCCTGTTGATGCCTGAGGATGACCAGCCTGTGTCCACAGGTAGGACAGGACCAGACGTTTCTCTCTCGATGTCGTATTTGGTTTTGTGATGCTAAGTGAAGAAATTCAAATTGAAGTTGTTATTTGTTTGGCTGTAGGTGAAAGTGAGGTGCAAGTTTGGTACATTTTTATTTCAGATGTTGGAATGAAGCGGATATTTGGTTAATTAGCATCAGTGTTGTAGTCTACAGTCAGTTTATGTAATTAAATTAAATATTTGAAATTAAAAACAGCAAAAAGCCATATGTTTCAGGAATGATAAGTTATTATGTGCAGTGTTAATGTGATGTTCTGTTTTATTATATTACTCTCCTGTGTTGACATACTCATATCATAGTATATGATACTAACACCTGTTGGGTCGCTATGGATACCAATCCCTCCTATTGGGATGTTATGGATACCAATCCCCACCTGTTTGGTTGTTATGGATACCAACCACCTCCAGTTAGGTTGTTATGGATACCCACCCCCTCCTGTTGGGTTGCTAAGGATGCCAAACCCCTCCTAGTGGGTTGCTATGGATACCAACCCACTCCTGTCAGGTTGTTATAGATACCAACCCCTTCTGTTGGGTTGTTATGGATACCCACCCCCTCCTGTTGGGTTGCTAAGGATGCCAAACCCCTCCTAGTGGGTTGCTATGGATACCAACCCACTCCTGTCAGGTTGTTATGGATACCAACCCCTTCTGTTGGGTTGTTATGGATATCAACCCCCTCCTGTTGGGTTGTTATGGATACCAATCCCCACCTGTTTGGTTGTTATGGATACCAACCACCTCCTGTTGGGTTGCTAAGGATGCCAAACCCCTCCTAGTGGGTTGCTATGGATACCAACCCACTCCTGTCAGGTTGTTATGGATACCAACCCCTCCTGTGGGTTGTTATGGATACCAACCCCCTCCTGTGGGTTGTTATGGATACCCACCCCCTCCTGTGGGTTGTTATGGATACCAACCCCCTCCTGTGGGTTGTTATGGATACCAACCCACTCCTGTGGGTTGTTATGGATACCAACCCCCTCCTGTGGGTTGTTATGGATACCATCCCCCTCCTGTGGGTTGTTATGGATACCAACCCCCTCCTGTGGGTTGTTATGGATACCAACCCCCTCCTGTTGGGTTGTTATGGATACCATCCCCCTCCTGTTGGGTTGTTATGGATACCATCCCCCTCCTGTTGGGTTGTTATGGATACCCACCCCCTCCTGTTGGGTTGCTAAGGATGCCAAACCCCTCCTAGTGGGTTGCTGTGGATACCAACCCACTCCTGTCAGGTTGTTATGGATACCAACCCCTCCTGGTGGGTTGCTATGAGTACTGCCCCTCCGATGCTGGGTTTTTATGGAAATTAAACCCTCCTTGTGGCCTGTTTCCCTGTAGACCTGCTCATGAAGGCTCTGGTGGAGGGAGAGAGAGGCTTCACCTACCTCTCTCACGTCCTCGTCATCATGCTGCAGACTCTGCTTCAAGACGGAGTCGCTGAGGTGATTATGTAGTTTGTACATGTTTTATTTATTAATCACAATCCAATACAGTATACGGTTATCAATATTTGTGTGTCATTTATAAACTGGGTAGTCCCACATTTAGTGTGCTATATAAATATTACGTATAATAATAAATCAGTTGTGGTCTGTAACATATTGTATCCTCGTGTTTGTTCAGTTTTGATTTGTGGAGATATAGCTAATTAAGCAGCCATATGTGACAGTAACATCAAGATGACAAACAATACACACCAAAGATGCAAATCCAAACTAGAGTAACACTAGTACCGCCAAGTTAATATTAAATAAATAAAATATGTTTTATTTTTCTTATTTATAAGTAGGTGGGGCTGATTGCACTCGTTTTGGCTTTTAAAATAAAGTTATTTTCATAGCATTATTAAATTGTCACCGCCAGAGCTGAAAATAATTTGCAAACAAATATTGCAATACATATGCTGTCATCATTGGTTTAAGGATTTATTAGGGGATTATGCTGACAGAGAGAGCCTTGTAGTTACACTGATTGTCACTCACTGTCTATCCTCATATCTGTGTCTGCAACTCACATTGTCTGTCGTTTATCTTCAGGGCTACACGGAGCTGGCGATGCCATTGGCTGATCTTCCAGCCAATCTCTACACAGTGTCAGAATTGGTGCGGCTGTGTCTGCGCCACGACGATGACGTTGACAGCATGAGTGAAGAAGGCATTGATGATGACGAATACATGGTGGTGTGTAGCTATCACATCTGGGAGGCTGTAATGTGTATACTGCTGGGTTTGTAAAGCATACTTTAGAAATTACTATGGTGATAGCCTTTGACAGAAACGCAAAATATCCTACAAATTATGCGACATATGGCGTGTATAATTGACAAGTTGGCATAATCATGTCTTCACATTTCAAAAGGATTGAAACCAATGTAAAAAATACATGAAACTATGAAAAGATAGGAAATAACTTGACAAATGAGTATGATGTTTATTTGATAATGTTGTGAGAAGGAGAGCAAAGCAGCTATTACTTTCCTAGTTATAAGTGTATATATGTTTTATAATACATATTTTTAAATGTATATGTATTTTATAGTATTTTTCTGTGAAAAGTAAAGTTAGAAAATGGCACAGTGATGTTATATTGTTCTCCTCTTGTTGTCCCTGTCGACATGGGTGAGGTTGGCCATGGTTACTGTCATCTTTTTCTGTCTTTTCTATCATCTCCTCACTTCTCTCACTACGCTGTCTATCACCCGTCTCCAACTTCTTCTATCTTTTGCTGTTCTCCCTTCTCTTCCCACCCTTTCCAGATCTCTCTAAACACAGTCCTCCCCTCACATTCTCACATTCCTTGCCTCCTTTTCCCCTCCACTTTCTTGGCATCTCCCCTCTTCCCCAATTTTCTATCTCCCATTCTTTCTGGCGCATTTCAGCCTACTCACCAGCTTCTTCTTAAAACTCCAATATCATGTAATATATTTACCCCCCAATGCCCGTCTGTTGTAGTCGGACGCCATCATAGAGCGGCTGGAGACGTGTGAGTTGTACGCGCTAGAACCCAAGGAGAAGTTGGAGGTGTTGGTGGGCCTGTGTCATCGCCTCATGACCTCTTACTCCGCTCAGGACTTCATGACCTCACGACTACAGGCCTCCATCGAACTCTGGTTGGTTGTGGCTTCTTACTCTGGGTCAGTGACGCGGGAAGTAATTTTATTCTGGGCACCTGGGTGCAGCAGTGCTCCATTGCTTCACTGCGGCTCCTGAAATCGGGCGTCTCATTGCGTCCGGTCGTCTCACTCAGGACAAACTTTGGAAGATGTGGTACCCAAAATATATGTTGCTGTTGCCCCCCAAAAACAAAATTTCTACGACCGCCTTGCGTCCATTTTTTTTGTTTTCAGACGCTTAACTGTTATTTATCTATGCTTTAGATTCCTTGACTGGATACATCACTCAATACAGTCCGATCTCGACAGCATCCAGTCCAGTTGTCCCAGTTTTCTCTGTTTCCTCCGTACCTGGTTGTTCATGGACTGTCACTAGCTTGACTAAAGTTTACAATTTATAATATAAAGCACCCTCAGCCAGAATGTATTTCCGTTCGGAGACACAAAATACAATATTGGTAAAATTTAAGTATATAAAAAATACGTAATAAATTAAGCCTACATGGTAAAAACAATTTTTTTAATGATGATGGTACCAAATAAATTACCTTCTAAAAATCCTAATGTATCACCTAAACTTATCAGCAATAAATTTGTAGATAAAATAAAATAATAACTGAATAAAAAAAATGGTATATTGTTGAACCATTTTTTTAACCTTTTAATCACCTTTCTTCGTATTCCCTTCAATAAGTTACATCGCATATATCTGACAATACTTTTGATTCTTCCACAGCCATGTAAACTAACAAAATTGTATGAAAACGTAAAACTCGATACATCTTGATGTTCCCTTTCACCCGAAGGCCTCACATGGCACAGATCAATCAGTGGCGGTATCCCACCAAGCCACCATGTGGCGCCACTCTCATTTATATGGTAAACGCTACAACTGCTGATAGATGTGTCTGCGTCGTTTTTGTTATAGTCGACAGAAGAATGCCTCACTGAAGGAACAAAAGAAAACTAAGACATCAGGTTTGGATGGACAGAAGAAAGTGGCTGGAAAAACAAATGAAACCAACAAAGAGGGCAGCACTGAAGGTAAGTGTCGTCTGTATCTTGGCTCCTCACAGGTGGTAACGTTTCTCTGGTGCGGGGCTTGGCATAAATCTGAAAGTTGTGAAGGAAATTAAAAATAACGGCATACATTAATTACTGTAGAAAAAACTAAAATGAACAGTGTTATATTAATACATAATGCAGTGTTTCTCTGGAGTGGGACTTGGCATGAACTTGTTTTATTATTTTGAAAGTTGTGAAGGAAGAAAATTGTGTTGAGTCCATGCTTGATAATTAGTCATCTTGCGTCATTAAAAACACCAGCACAAATTACTGTAAAAAAACTTAAATAAACAGCGTTACTATAATACATAACGCAGTGTAAACTGCTTTCATTCTGTTTTTAAATGATTTTATGCTAATTAATATAAAAAAAACTTGTTAGCCTGATAACAGTGAACAGGTTAGCCTTATTGCATTAAGGTGATCAGGTGTTGTTATATATTACTGACCTCTGTCCAGGTTTGACCATCACACATTTCTACGGCACAAAGGAACCTGAAAAGGAAAGTGAAAGTCCTGTGATTGAGGAGGCAGCGAGTCTGGCAGAAGTTGTCAAGAAACGACGTCTTCTCGCAGCGAAAGCCATCGAGGAGAAAGCCCAGCGAGAAAAAGAGGAGGCAGAGAGGTTGGGGGTCTTTCATTTTGTTATGCAAAAAGTCTATATTGGTCTCTTTAACGCCCTCCTAGTTACCGACATAGTGGTTGAATGAAAAGGTGTCGTAAGTCATTTAAAAGTTTGTTAAATTTTGCATAAAAAGTAAAAACAAAAATCACACTGTAATTTACAAAATGGCTACTACCGTTTATGGATTTTATTGCCAAATGGAATGTTCTGTTCCAATGTAAAATCACCATCTGAAATATTGAAAGCTTGCACCCTCCTTTCACAAACAGGTAATCCTTATCAGAAGCATTGTGATATTGCTAACAAAATGCCATAAAATAAATAAATCAAATGATAGTGCTTCCAAATAAACTCACTTATTTGTGAATGACCTACATAGGTCATCAGTTTGAACTGGGAGGTTAATGTAAAAGAAGGATGAGATCACGGTAAATGAAAGACCTAGGAACTGTGAGATTACTGACCGCTTTTGGCTGCTCTGTGCTTGGGAGGGGTTAGCCGGTTTTGCCACTTGGCGCAGTAGAGTTCAACCTCTCCCTGTGTGCTGCAGGAGACGTATAGAGGCTGAGGAGCTCAAGAGACAGAGAGAGGAGGAGCTCTTTGAGAAGACCTACACAGTGAGTGCCTCTTACTTCCAACTCTTTCCTCAATATTCCTCCTAAATATAACTTCACGGTTTTTATCTGTTACCAGTTCACAGTTCCACTTAATTCAGACGAACCCAACCCGACTATGTTGCTGTGTTACTAAGGCTCAAAATCTTATGTATAGTTTTGAAGACGTGAGTAAGAAATTATGACTAAAAGACCTTATTTGTGATATATCTTTAAGAGCAGCTTTTCAATGACAGCTGGTTTTATTGTTGCAAGCGTGGTAAACGTCCTAATAATCTGACCACAACTTAAAGTATTGTTATTCCATAGTGACTTAAAACAAAATTTTGTGGCATATGTTTTCAGGAGGGTATCGCACAGGCGAAGTCCGTGTTGAGGCAGTGTCCTATTGGCACCGACAGGAACCACTCCCGCTACTGGATATTTGACGGCACAACACCCGGGCTGTACATTGAGAAAGGTAGAAATTATGGTGGCATATTTGAACTGTCAATGTTGCATTTGTTGATCTGTTATATGTGAACACATTTTCTAAGGCTAAACAATGCATTCTATATCAGGAACGAACTGAGCAGGATGTTCTGAAACTTTGGCAATTTGTTCCACTCCACTTTGCTCCAGTTTATTCAGCTGATAAACGAGTACCTGGTGAATCTCTGTGAACAAATTAGTATTATGGATTGCAGTATGACTGAATGCTTCCTAAAGTTGTCAAGATTTTGGAATGAACAGTCGTACTAGAGGATGAACTATAAAACAGTTTGAACAGTCCCAAGGACTACTGTGATGACTGTTTTTGGACATCATAAAAATCTACAAAAATAATAATTGTTTTCTTTATATTCTATAATTTTTACATGACTGAATTTTTCAGACACAAGCAATAACTTGTCTTGTCATATCATTGTTTTGACAGTTGAGAACTTTTTAATTGTAACAGACATTGCGGGGGATATTGCACTGTGTAAGAACACTTTCATTTGCAATTTTGTTCATGTTCTTTCGTGTTTTGTTAATACCGTTGCCCTGTGTGTAGGTTGGGTGCACGAGAGTATTGGGTACCGAGTGCGACTGGTACCGGATGATGAGTCGACCGATGACGACAGTCTACTTGACTTTAGTTCCGACTGCGACAGCAACTTCGATGGCCGACGTCGGAAACATCTGGAGATGGAAAGGACGTGAGTACAGCAGTGTTACAACTATGTAGTCGGTCTTAGTACAGTTATAATTTTTACTACTATTCAAATAAGTGACCAGTGTTAAATATCTCTTCAGCTAGCAAAAAATATTTGAAAATAATTGTTTTTCATTGTCAAACTATTCTGGTTGTGCTGTTAATGCAGTTTAATTTTTTTACTTGACATCAATGAAATATGTAACTAGTTTGTAATGTATGTTCACTTAACAAAGAAATGTAATTGTTTAAAATTTGTTAACAATATTTTTATGTTAACACGTTATGTTAGGGATCATCCTAATTGTGTCGTTAAGTATCAAGTCAGCCAGAAAGCGTCTTCCATCCTCATATGTCAGGTGTTGTTGAGCTATGATACTCGCCCTGGCCTATTGTCTCCCAAAAGTTGTGGATTGAACGGAGTCAAAGTATAGAATAAAATTATAGCAATTGACTTTGCCAGTCGCTACTACATAAGCCGTTCCCATTAGAATAGAAGATGGACACACGACTAGTGGGAATATCAATAGAATGACTCATTAACATCCTAAACATTGCCTGTAACTGTAACACTAGCAGTGTGTGGCTGAGATCACCAAATATTCCAACTTAGCCAGAGGCCAACCACATTTCATTGCTTATGTTAAAAGGATTTTTTTGAAAGCGATGTGCCAGGGGTAGAGAAAAGCTGGTACTGATCAACCGCAGCAACCGCTGGCGTGCGAGGATGAATTCTTCTTTTTTTTTATATTATAAATTTCAGTGATGCAAACATGGTGAAAGTGTTAGCATGTAATTGAACGACACAAGTGACATTTGAATGTGTTCCGCAGTGTGTAATTGACTGACATTTGAGTGTGTTCTGCAGTGTTCCGCCAGTGGGGCAGAATCTGTGGTTCACCTATGACTCTGTGGACGACATCGACGCTCTGCTCAAGAGTCTTCACCCCCAGGGGATCCGAGAGAGCTCGCTGCAGGCTGAACTCAAGAAACGGTATCCTTCCATCGTGAAAACGATGAACACGCCGAAAAAGTGAGCCATTTTTATGTTTAAAATAAAAAAAATTGGCCGAGCATTGTTAAAAATACATATTATTAATTAGGCATTCTTTACGGCACAAGAAACTGAGTGTCATATTTAAAAGGTGTGTCATGGATTTTGTTAGTGAACTGGTTTGTGAGATGTGTTATTATCCCGATATGAATTGGTTTCTTGTAAGATAAATAATGTCATATATATCATGCCATGAATCCACAATTTCTATACCTATAAGGTTTGGATTTATTCTTACTGGATCTTATTTGACTGTGAGTATTTAGTTAATGCAAAACACTCGAAAGGTGTATTTTCTTTTAGTACAAATGATTTGTGTTTCGTGTCACAAGTACATTAGTTCGTGTGACACAGTGTGACTGATTCTTCCTGTCCTGTTGTAGGCTTGAAACGTCAGACTCTGAAGTCATGTCAGACGGCAACAAAGCTTTGGTTGAAGGCTTCAGACAGGTTTGTTTCTATCTTGTTCTTTTGTCACCAACAGCTTTTGTGTTGTTTTTTTGACATCCCTGTCGTCTTTTCTTTGAGTTTTCTTTCCTCTCTTGTCTCAGTTGGCAGTCTCCAGTTGCCATTTATTGTTGTTCTACTTTTCTACAGCAAAAATATTCAGTTATATTACATATTTATTGTTTAAATGTAGAATCAAATCAAATGGTAGCTCAGATGCGATAATGAATAGCAGTTGTGGTATCGTTTTAGTTTTCAACAGTAATTAAAGATACTGGAAAATACCAAACATACGTCCTTTGCAAAAAGAGTTAATTTTATTGATTTATTTATGTATTTATTTATGTATTTATTTATTTATTTAATTTAAAGTTGTATATTTTATCATACTCGTTTGGTGAGTATATTGTCATGTGAACATACTTGTACGATGACCCAATGTTTTATTGTAACTGCAATGAAAACACATGGCAATAAAGCTGATCTTATCTTAATTACTTCTGTGAAATTAGAATTGTTAGTTAAAAGTTAACACACATCTTGGAGTACTAACAACAGAATGTGTTTCATTGACCGTAGTGACTAATGACTAATATGTCCTATGTATTCCGCAGGAGATGAGTGACTTGGAAGCCAGGCTCCGGTCTGGGGGACTTGGCGGAGTGCCAAATTATGACGACTGGCTGAACAAGTTGAACAGCGTTTCCACCATCAAGGAATTTGTAAGTTCTCATTAGCACGGGCGTCTCTACTTGTGAAGTTCCACCATGTCACTGTTATGTGTGTATTTCCATGAGCGTAATGTAAAGTATCTTTGTCTGTGCCGATACGTTTTGCCTTTGTAAGTCCAGGATATCGTGACTAAGATATCGTGAGTTCGAATCCTGCGGTGCTGTGTCAAACCTTGACTGTTTTTTGTTTACTCTGGCTGTAGACACTGGTGGATATTTTATAGGACTAGTATTCACACATTAATTGCACTGTGGCTGGATGCTTCCCAGATGAGTCGAGATAATGTCGATTGATTGAACAAGTCCGCTGGGTAGAGTAAAGTTCGTTGAGCAATCCTGAGGTTTGGTTACTGTACAAGAATTACTTACTTTTACTTTTTACATATTGTAAGCTCTTCGTTTGTTTCTTGTGTCTCAGGGCGAGTGTCTCATTCAGAGTCAAAGGAGTGTGTGTAACAAGTTTATCACGGGAATCCTTGCAAAGACGGTCAAGAAGAAGCTGACCGCCGTCTCAGTGGAACCAGAGGAGGAACAGAAGGAAGAAGTTAAGGAGGAGACAGAAGAAAAACAAGGTTTGTTTGTTTGTTTGTTTGTTTGTTTGTTTGTTTGTTTGTTTGTTTGTTTGTTTGTTTGTTTGTTTGTTTGTTTGTTTGTTTGTTTGTTTGTTTGTTTGTTTGTTTGTTTGTTTGTTTGTTTGTTTGTTTGTTTGTTTGTTTGTTTGTTTGTTTGTTTGTTTGTTTGTTTGTTTGTTTGTTTGTTTGTTTGTTTGTTTGTTTGTTTGTTTGTTTGTTTGTTTGTTTGTTTGTTTGTTTGTTTGTTTGTTTGTTTGTTTGTTTGTTTGTTTGTTTGTTTGTTTGTTTGTTTGTTTGTTTGTTTGTTTGTATCTTAATGGAGTGGTCAATTTAAGTTGAAATATATGTAGGTGGATATTCCTTGTCAATGCTCTCAATGTGGTTGAAGTTTTTAACTCTCATGGGGCCATAATAACCCCATTTTGTGCGTGATATTAGTTTGGATTGTCAGTTATACTAATATTTGTATTGCAAAAGATGATCATATTATTTTTAGGTTGAACCATTCTTTTGTCGTGCTAAAAAGTATTTCAACAACCACATTTATTTTTAAAATCTTGAATGTACACCTGGCTCCTTCCTGTTATAGTGGGGGCTAAGGTCAATGTATTTTTTAATGGAACAGCTTAAATACAGAATGTCTGAGGAGGTCCAATTGGTCACAAAATGAACAGTGAAGAGTTTTTGTAGAAAACAGCAATCGAGCAAACGAACCTTGTTCTGAAGCTGAATGGTCTATTTTTAAAACGTTTCATTTTGTTTGCAGTTTGAGTGGCTATAAATGTAAATTTTGACAAACTTAATTTTACAAACTGCATAACTTGAACATATTTATATAGTCTAAAGAATATCATATATCAAAACTGGATGTTTTGTTTACAATTTGAACATACACTGTATGTGGGTAAATGTGAACATTGTCAGTGGTTGGCAAACAGTATACCTTTGTCAGATTTATTATAGTAAGAAAAATATAATATTAATAAAAAAAATATAAAAGAGGATCAGACGACTTGCTTTAGAGATATTGATGAGTAAGTGGTGGTGTTTCTGTTGAAGATGACGACCTGGTGTACCTGGGCATGCAGTCGTGGACGGAGGCGATAGAGAGCTGTCCCACCTTCTCCCGCCTCCACCTCCTCCTCTCCATCTTCGACTCTTGCGTCAAGTGGGAAAAGTCGGCCGAAAATGCGGTGGGTTGGCTTCTACATAACAGGACTTGTGTCCTCTTGTTAGAGTGTGTTCGTAATTATTCATAATTCAGACATAATTCGGTCATATTCAAATTAAAACAGTTAAAAAACAAGATATCTTGTAGAAATGTAAGATCGGTGTTGTGGAAGTGTGAGATCTGTGTTGTAGAAGTGTAATATCTGTGTTGTAGAAGTGTGAGATATGTGTTGTAGTAGTGTAAGATCTGTGTTGTAGAAGTGTGAGATCTGTGTTGTAGAAGTGTAAGATCTGTGTTGTAGAAGTGTAAAATATGTGTTGTAGAAGTGTGAGATCTGTGTTGTAGAAGTGTAAAATATGTGTTTTAGAAGTGTAAGATCTGTGTTGTAGAAGTGTGAGATCTGTGTTGTTGAAGTGTGAGATCTGTGTTGTAGAAGTGTAAGATCTGTGTTGTGGAAGTGTGAGATCTGTGTTATGGAAGTGTGAGATATGTGGTGTAGAAGTGTGACATCTGTGTTGTAGAAGTGTGAGATCTGTGTTGTAGAAGTGTAAGATCTGTGTTGTGGAAGTGTGAGATCTGTGTTGTGGAAGTGTGAGATCTGTGTTGTAGAAGTGTAAGATCTGTGTTGTGGAAGTGTAAGATCTGTGTTGTAGAAGTGTAAGATGTGTTGTTGAAGTATGAGATCTGTGTTGTTGAAGTATGAGATCTGTGTTGTAGAAGTGTAAGATCTGTGTTGTAGAAGTGTAAGATCTGCCGCAAGAAGCGCTGTGAGGACAAGTTGTTGCTGTGTGACGAGTGTAACCAGGCCTTCCACCTGTACTGTCTGCGCCCCGCCCTGGCCTCGGTGCCCCCGGGGGACTGGTTCTGTCCCTCCTGCTCGGTGAGTACCACATGTGAAGTAGTTACTACAGTCATCATATGTCTTGTTAATTTTCTGATACTTACTCATTCGCAATTGTTTTGGCTCATTCCAGTTGATTTCTATTTCAGCCAGACCTTCTTTAAATGTCTTGCGCTAGGTCTTCGTCAATCTACCTCTCTTTCTACTGCCACCTTCAGGCACACACTCCATCGCAATGTGTGCTCTCCGATCTCTCAATAAACTTACAATGTGTCAAGCAAAAGTCTCTGTTGTTGACACTTAAAATTTTCTGATACCGCCGCTATATATCAAGACTCGATTAATCAAATACTTGTATTACTGAACATTATTTATCTGCATATTAAAGTTTCCTCAGTCACAGAATCCTGCGCGATGTTCTTATATCATCTAACAAATATAAAGTTGCCAAAACACTGTTGTTTCTATTTAAAAATACACAATGTGGCATAATTTTACGATAGTACAAAACAAGTATGAATTGTTATGTTGTACTTAAAAACTTCACCTAAAAATCTTTAAAGAATTTCTTTTAAATGTTAATGGGACAAACATGTATTTGTGGTTTCATGTATCAAGATATAATAAACTACTGTAAAATGACAAAGTGATGATGTTTGCCTGTGACAGCCGTCAACGCACAAGAACCGCAGTCGGGATCGAAACTACCGGGAACTGGCCGGGGAAGAAGAGGTGAGAAAGAGCTTACGTTTCTACTTCTGTCTGTCTGATTCAGTCACTTCAGGCAAAGTTTGAAGGACCACATTTATATGCATTTGATATGAAAATACTAAAAGATTCATCTATGAAGTAGTTCGCTTCTAAATGCATAGATTGCACTAATGGGTTTGAGCCCTGTGTTGCTGTTTAGAGCACTGGACAAATCCACTGGAGGTTGTTACAGTTCACCCATCTGTATAAAACTGGCTCTAGTAAGCGGTTTGAGTGAAAGATATCCACATGTTATATTCCCAATTACCTACCCTTTCTCACTGGGGAGATAAGTTTGGCATTATTATTAAATAAAAAAATACCCTATTTAGCTGATTAACTGTAAAGCTGTAAAGTAACAAAAGACAGTTTGGTAGGCGGAACACCTTGAAAATAAACATTATTGTCGTAAGAATATTATGTTATTAAGGTAGGACACTGGTCGGGAAATGGATTTTGATGATATCTCAACAACCAGAGAAGCAATCTTTATAAAACTTTCAGGATGTGTTTCTGGTGGGAAAAGATGACCAATTGTATAATTTCATCTCATTTGCATAACCGTAACCATGGCAACCGGCTTTTCTGTGAAAAAAGCTACACATGATTTTGCGGGAGGTCTTGCAGTAAAACTGTGCATATGTTTCTTTCTTTTTTGTCTGTTATGATCCACTGAAGTGTTGTAGAGTGCAATGATGCTGTTTTTGTTCAACTCCTTACAATATTTATTATAAAAAAGAAATTGCGAAGATTTTGTTCCGTTTTTCCAAATATTATAACAACTTCAGTCATCAATAATAATCTTTATATAAAAGCTATCATGTTTAAAAAGCATCATTGCACTCACTGTACCATAGGGAATACATGGTAAAAAAATCAGACTCCTAGGTTTGGCACTTTTTTCGGGAGACCTCCCGCAAAATAGCAATATTGTCGAAAAGTAAGTTTTGAGAAAACGGCAAAAAACCAAATGAACATCAAATATTTTTAATAACACCAGTGTAAAGTCAGCATTATGACTGTTTTTCATACCAGCAACATGTGGTAAATATATAATGAAAGTGTGTGAACCATATTCAGTATATATATATATGGAAAAAATATATAGTTTACACAAGCGGCGGCGGCGGCAAAGAAATTCATCACTAGCCAAGCGTACTCATACATTGTATATGTATTATGTAATGTTGTCTTTTATGAAATAAAATTTGATATATATGTATATTATATATATATGTATATATATATATACACACATATGTAGGACCTATATATATATATAATATATATACACATATTTATATCATATATAATATATATATATATACACACACACAAACACATACATCTATTACTAAATAATTGGTCAATTTCATGCACACATAATAAATGATAAGCATACGCTGCCACAATTAATGTTTAATTAATTATTTAATGTTAAATAAACTGTTAAAAAATTTAATTACCTAAAATACTTCTCATATTTGATAAGAACAAAATAATGCTAGAAAAGTAAATCCAACAACAGTACCACCTTTCGTTTTATATTAATTCCACATTGGGTTAATATGAATGAAACAAATTTAGTCAAATTATTTTCTGTAATAAATAAATAAATATAACTTCCGACTGATAGAGCGACAAACTTCGGCGACGCCAGTGCCAGCGCCGCTGTCGGTGAGAGTCCGGGTCGAAGGCGGCCGGCGGCCGTAGCCGCGTAGCAAGTCGCCGTCGGCATTTCTTTCCCCGTTCGCTGGCGCTTCCGCGGGTCCGTTGCGCGACTGAACAGCATCATGCATGCTGTTCATGCTACCTCCCGCACATTCAGCTTATTTGCGTTTATTATATCGTTTCTTTCTTTCAAATTGGTAAACCGTACGGATCTTTCGTTGATCGGACGCCATGACACATACAGGTCATTCATCTTGAAGCCGCACCATGATTGGCTGGCGTCGTTGCATAAGGTCAATTTTAATTAGCTACGTGGCCGCGATCACCATATATGGTTCGCGTGAGGTCGGGCTGCCAAGCAACCGGCTGAGACAGTTTGTGATTGGATAGTTTCACGGCACTTTCGACGCCGATAACTAATTTATGTACGGATGTCGTCGACTTTTGACTTCGGCAGCGTACGGAGGGGATCATTTCCAAAAAGACGACACCAAACATGGCCGCGTTGCAAGGAGCAATGTTTACGTTTGAGCGCGCTGAAAGTTGGGCCGTTTCTGTTGATTTAAAAGTCCATCCGCCATAACGACGTTAGCAGCAAGTTGGGTAGCGACATATTTAATCGGTTTTTTGATACTTTTAGGACGAATTCAGTTAAATAAAGTTAGCAACACGTGTGGAATACATGGTTCGTTCTGAAAATCCACTTTATTAAAAATCAACCATTTTATCATTTCCCGGCAATTCCCGACCCGCGGCATACGTTAAGTAAACAAACGGAAATACCAGACAGGTACGCAGGAGACAGGTGTTGACAGAGGGTGTGTTTCAGATGTCGGGTGTGTTTCAGATGTCGGGTGTGTTTCAGATGTCGGGTGACACGACGGAGACGGAGCTGCTGTGTATGGTGTGTCGGGGGGACACGGATGTCATCGTGTGCTCCACCTGTACCTCCGCCTTCCACCTCGACTGTCACCAACCCCCTCTCAGACGCCCCCCAAGGTATGTCTTGTCATACCCCTCCCACTGTCACGTGTCACTGTGAGCTAGTGAGGCAATTATTGCCTCGGTTGGATGCAGCCATTAACGTTAGGTGTGAGTCAAAAATAATTTTTTTTACACTGGATTTATCATTTCTGTACACATTGATTCTTGCATGTCCCATCAGAATTTTGTATTATAAAATAATGATTAGAAATATTCGAAAATGTGTACTTTGTCGCCTTAAGCAAATCTGAAATTCAGATTGTCCTACCAGCAGCTTCAGCCAATCAAATACATCACTGAGAATTTTTTCAGATGCTTCTGAACAAGTACTGTTTGATAAGTCTAGTTTTCGTTGATTTTTCTGACACAATTTCTCGTAAATCTCACTTCAGTTCATGTAAAAAATATTGCTTGTGAAGTATTGTTGCATTCTGCTATGTGTCCGTTGTTGTTTGTGTAAGGGGTTACTCCAATTGGTTATGTAAGTAAGGTGTCTTATGCACAAGAAGTTTGCTGGGGAGACTATCTCCGATGACACCTAAAGATGGCCACCTGTTGCAGGAGCAACTGGCGATGTGCCCAGTGTACGAGTGGAGTGAGATTCCGCCGTGCGTCTCGTCGCACGGCAACCCAGAGTAAGTCTACTGCTTGTTGCTACTGCAATCTGAATTAATCACCTATCTAGGTCAGCAACTCTAACATTTTTAACTGGGTTAACAGTATAGAGACAAACTTAAAAATATAACTCAACCTCACTGTACAGTCGCTTTAGTCCAGTCATTGTGACCCATTTCTCATGGTGACTTAAATGGTGTGGGTTAAAGTCCTCTTTACTATTGTCACATGTTCATTGGTGGATTTTTATTTTAAACCACTTGTAATTTAAAGTGTATGGTTAATCTGAAGTTGTATGAGAGTCATTTGTTTATTCAGTGTATATTTTTTAGTTTCTCTTTCAAAGATTATTTACACGTGATGTCTGCATGCATATGTAAATGTTCATGTGTGCATATATAACAAAGTGCATATGCATTGTCACATACACACTAAATGCATTTGAATGTATACTAATATGCAAACATTTGTTTGATAGAAAATTTACAAACAACAAAATTAATTAGTAAACTGATAAAAAACACATCTTAAATTTGAGTACCTGTGCAGAATTACTGATAAACTAATGTGCCGTCTGCAGGAAAGGTGTACAATGATGACTATGATTCGTGTACAACGGAGGAGGAGAGTTCGCCTCAAGTCCCGCCGTCAAGGTCAAGGTCAGTGTCAAATCGACTGCCTCCAAAGGCAAGAGGCGGCAGGTTCACCAGGGACGGAGAGGAGGATGAAGCTGAAGCCGTGTGTAATGGACAGAAACGTGGCCGCTTCACGAAAACAAAAGAGACAAAACAGAAGAGAACGCCGCCGGCACGCGCCACACGCACACCCGTGGAACCTGACAGTGATGACACAGAAGAGGAGGAGGAGGAGGTGGATGAAGAAGAGGAGGAGGAAGAGGAGGAAGAGGAGGAGGAGGACACGTCTGTTGATACAAAGGTATGTCTGTTTGTATGATGGTGTTGGATTTTTAGTACATTTAAGCCATAACAAATGTCATATTTGTAATGTGCGAGTTCAACTGAGTTGTCAGTTTAATACAATAATTTGATCATTAAATATAGATTTTAATGGTTAAGTCATATTTATATTTAAACTACCCAGGTATAATTTTTTTAAATAGTACGTACCGTGCACACGTTTATATATTGTAAAGAAGAAAGTTTGATGTATGAATTCCATTCTCAAAATAGTTACAATGATATAGAAATTCCTTATTGCATAAAACATCAACACTGTAAACTTAATCGTAACGGATGACAGCAGATTGTCAATTTTGCACCGATTTATGATTCGGTTGAGCCACTAATTTAATGATCTGGTCCAATTGATCCATGACATGTTGGGTAACAGGTTTACCCTACTAATCTATGACGTATTTGGCAGTAAATAAATTAGGTTTTTAGTTAAATATATGAAATGAGGCCATTAAACAGTTCTTCAATTCCTCAGTTTTATACTGCTTAAAAGTGATAATTCACTATCAAAATAATTCACTAAATAAAAATGTATAAAGATAATTATGGTTTGTGTCCATGGTTAAACAGAATGGATAATTACAATGTCAATGACTCGATGATGGTTTAGTTGAAGCGACACAAAAGGGGTCAACATGTGTGAAACAGTAGGTCATGTGTAGATGTTTATAGTAAGCTGTTGTTCTCTCTCCTGTAGATTCTGCTGCTGATTGTTCGCAAGTTGGAGCGCCACCGGCAGGCCTGGCCATTCCTGGAGAAAGTGGACATCGATGAGGTACACATCGTTGTGTATTAGAAAGTGGAATGAGTGTTAAAAAGATTTCAAATTTTTAAATAATTATTTACGTAGACTTGTATGCTTATTTTACCCACACATCTGGGGCCCATTTCAGTAACGTTAAGAGCTCAATTTTGATCTTTAACACTTAACCTGAAAACTGTCAACGCCATGAACCGCCAGTGCCAGCGAGACATTGTCCCTGGTGTGTCATGGAAATAGTGTCCTCGGTAATATGGCAATGGATATTTGCGTTTTGATAAAAGTCATTTAATCTAACAATGAATTTTTCTTAAGACCTTTGAGAAGTGGTCACCGGGTCTTGATAAGTTCTGAACACACCCAAGTTGTGCATTTCGTCACACATAATGTGTTTTCAATAACTCTTGAAACCTCATACTAATATGCAAAGTTTTCTGTTCTGTAATTATTATAAAGTCTCATTTTCTTATTATTAGAAATTGCCACCTTCTGTTTCTGTCTAGTGCCGTGTTAATGCTGTTTCTCTAAATCAGTAACTCTTTCTTCCTGTGCAATATATTTAGAAAAGAGATTTGTTTATGTAACCAATCTGCTCTCATATCAGTAAGAAATTTTTGGTTTGTTTTCATGTATCGATTTACTATCCAAATTGCTAAAATATTATACACAAAACAGCCTCATCACAGTACGCTATGACGTACTAATGACAGAATTGTTGAATTTTCACGTCTCTATTTCAGGTGCCTGATTACTACGATATTGTGAAGAATCCGATTGACCTTGAAACAATACGAGCGAAGGTCACAGGTGACCAGTACCCCACCTACCAGGAGTTCATTGATGACGTCGAACAGCTCTTCTATAACGCCAGGCTTTATAACAAGGTACGTCGCTTTCTTTTGAAAACATGAATTGGACAATGAGTCAGTCGATCTTTATTTCAGACAAAACAGTGAATGTGTAATATGGATTATGTCCATAACGAATATTTCAGAACATCAGGCCTTGTATTTTATATGTGTTGTACTTGTGTGTGCATTGAGAATAAAATACCTCCCAGACTGAGGTGATGACATAATCTAGACCAAGTGTAATATAAATCAAGTTAAACTTCCACAATCGATAATTTAATGGCAATTAAAAACGGATTCGTAATTCAACGAATTGGAAGATATGTCAGTACTGTAAAAAAAACTAGTTCCCAATTTTAACTTGTGGTCAATTTGCAGTTATACTTCTGAATCAGACCAGTCAAAATATAATAAAAACAAATGTTATGACACAGCAAAGCTCTTAGTAAGAGTGTTGACGTTAACTTACGATACATTTTATTACTAACACAGGGCTGCCTACCATTACGGATTTTCCGTAATCACTACGGAAATTGACCTCAGATTACGGTAGTACGGAAACTGCCCCTGTTTTACGGAAATAAGCATATCAGACTTCAGACTAGTTAACCCTTCAAAGAACTGCAACACTCAAGTTCATATCCAGTGGTCTGCCTAAGAAAATGTAATAATTCATTTGTTGCAATTTATCAGTAAATGAAGCCGGTGGCTGCTGTGGCAGGGGGCAAACTCAGACTGGAGGGAAAGAAACAATTCATCAACGTTTCAATGACATGGGATTTAGTTACAAACCCGACACATCCACCCGCGTGACCATTACGGAAAAATATTTTGTCAAGTAGGCAGCCCTGCTAACAATGCATCAATGTCGGATTTTGAGGGTACACAATTATAGAATGGACTGTTTTAAAAACTGATAGCACCCATGGCAATACTTCAGTAATTAGATGTTCCACGAATCAATGCCTATGTTCTGGTGTCATATGTACATGGGAAAGTGAAAATTTACTTATGATATGTGGAGAGCCCTGTATATATTGGGACAATAAACGTATATTTGATCTGGCACAGGCGGACTCAATCGTTGGGCGTTGTATCGGACCGATGCAGAAGTACAGTCAGGACCTCGTTGTGCGCCACCTACCGCAGTGTGTGGAGACATCTGGTGGAGAGGAACGAGTCGGCAGCGATGATGGCTGCTCCATGCCATCGGTGCTTAACGGTGGCGACAGTTAGAGTAGTAACCATGGCGATAGATCAGAGGGATAGTGATGGTTGTCATGGCAGTAGTGTTGCAATAGCGATTTGCGAAACACATAGTTGTCATGATGATCATTGCACGAGCATGTCATTTCCATGGTAACCATTGCACCGGTAAACTTTAAAAAGGAAGGGGATTTCTGGTAAAGAAACTTACACGTCTTTCCTTTTGGATGATAATTGTCAACAGACACGCACATTGTCGTTTGTTACTTTGAAGCACACGCAATCTTTATATTATAACTCGTTCAGACCACGCCAATTTAAGATATTACACTCTTTATTTATCAGTTGTTCAGATCTGATTGTTCCCCTTAGCATCTCAATCTACAAACTTCACTCATGGTAGATTAGTTTTGTAGTGAAATGTCTGCATGTGTTCATAGGTTTCTGCAGTTCATTTTCTTCTGTTGTCTTTCTGAAGGCGTTTTTAAAATCCTGTCACAGGGGCTGGTTATAAGCGTTTTAAATTTTATATGTAAAATGCACCACTAAAAAAAAATCACAGCGACTGTTGCACATATAAAATGTGCACCATTTCGGTGGGAAATGTAAAAAAAACGAATGTATAGAATCGCTAAATACTATGTCAGACGACATATCTGTTGATTCGTAAACCTGATTTGTTTTATCGTATCACATCACAGTTCGTTAGTTTAGAGCATCCTCATTGAAAATGTACGATATCTCACAGATGCCACTGAAGTCACATTTGAATGTGTTCGCTGTAGCAGCAACTGTACACAGTGTACACACACAGTGTACGTATAGCTCAGACTACTTATATTGCTTATTAAACAGCGTCGGTGTAAATGAGCAATGTGCATGTGAAAAACTGTAAATGTGCATGTGTAAAATGGTGTAATTGTGCATGTGTAACTGTACAGTGGTTGAACGCAAATAATATATGAAAGGCACGGAAAACAATATTTTATGGCGATAATTAATATATTGAGGCCATTGAAAAACAGTGAAGAAGGCATGATTTATGTCACATCTCAGATAAACATCTAAATTTTTTACCAGTGTGATTGCGCTTTTAGTATTCTGTTCTCATTTGACAATGTCAGCTTTTCATTTGGCTGCTGAAAAGGTTTCAACACATATTTTGAGAAAAAAGTGCAAATGTTACCAGTGCTTCCTGTCTACCTAAATCAAGTTGTGACAGAGAAATATTTTTATTTTAAATAGCTAGCTAGCTAGTGTTTAGGCAGTGTAGCCATCAATGAGATACAAAGGAATTTAGTTTTACATCCAATAAACTGTTTCCACCGATACATCCTTGGTTGGTAGTCTTGTGTACCTGTGCAGTGTCGCTGCTGTAGTCTTTAGTACAATGTTTACATCATTGTGCAATTGTTAATTAGTAAATCACATTCCTGGTCTACTGGAAATAAAGTAAATATGTCCAAATAACAAATTTTTTAGTTGACAAGTCAATGGTCCAAAGAAAGGAATGAACAAAGGCAGGCCAGTGGATCTGAGAAATTAGAGATATACCGTATTTATTCTGTTAAGCGCATAGACTATATTTAGTGTACACCTCCTGGGCAGCAGTGTCTGACACCCATCTGTCTACTATGACAAAAACTTCATATTGTAATTACTTCCCGGTTATCTACTGAAGCAGTGACATCAGTAAGTTCCATCCATTTGACCGGATAAACACACACATCTGGATAAATAATTCCTTTACAATTTATATCGCATGTGCCATCACAGCTTGAATGTTACACAATATCAGTCATTTTAGTTTACACTGGAAACAGTTAAACTATACTAGTGCTACTAAGTGGAGCCACCATTTTTTTTATCAAAGGCACGTTAAAAAAAATCTTAAGCATATTGTACGTTAATGGACAATTCTTGTACTATAATACTAATATGGCGTGCATTATAATTATGTGAATAGATCTGAGTTATTGTTCCCACTGTATGATCTCCACAAAACAGCAGATCTCTCTAGACACACTTGAGAAAGAGGCCGACTCAAGACACATATATGCACTTCAGTCTTCTAGAGGCCATAAACACCAAGTGAAGTCTCCAGGACCTTGTGGAGGAGTATTGTTGTAGCCTTATGTCCCACTAGGGATGAAGATAATTAAGTCCCGTCTCCAGTCAGCACATTGACTTCCATGTTGTCTCCCTCATGAAAAATGACTAGAAGTTACCTGATTCATTATTTCAATTAGATATGTCAACTACATAAACACACACAAGTCTTGAGAAGCTTCGTAAAAAAACTTTATTACTTTTGCTGTATATTTGATTTTTAACAAGACATTTTTATCATGATCAGTAAATCAGACAAGACAACATTGTGGCTACATCACATCTCAATCAATACGTTACTATAAAATGATTCAAACCTAATCCATCCAATGCTTCCTGGTCGTCAGTATACATACGAACCAATACATTAAACCAGTTTTATTACCAGAATTTACCAAGTGGCATCATTTTATTTAACTGCATATTTGAAATATGCGTCAGGAAACCAGGCTTTATCCTGATTTTAGGTCAGTTCTGACTGATGCAGGCACCACTAATTACTTGGTTCAGTTACATTAAAATATGTCCACAAAATATGTATCATTAAACCATGCATATATATCTAGAAAACCAGTAATGTCACTACCACTTGAGACTTCCTGAACATTGTGACAACTGCCTAAAACCATGTTTCTTTATATACAAGATGGATACTAAAACGAAGACTACAAGGTTGTGTGTGTGTGTGTGTGTGTGTGTGTGTGTGTGTGTGTGTGTGTGTGTGTGTGTGTGTGTGTGTGTGTGTGTGTGTGTGTGTGTGTGTGTGTGTGTGTGTGTGTGTGTGTGTGTGCGTGCGTGCGTGCATGCGTTTGTTTGTTTGCATGATGTACTTGGCTAATGTTGCTCTTCCTGGTGATAAACAATTACTAGAGTAATTGTCGAAAAATCATTCATGACACTTGACAAATGTATATCAGTGCATATACAGTGCATGTGCTAAGACATATTTACATGTGTGGTAATACTAAAATCAACTGACAAAATGAATCTACCTACACGTGATGATACAGATAGGTAACTACAGTGAACGCATTGATTGACAATTGCAATTACACCAGGTGGCGGGTACAGACCGCAACATTTCTTAAAATAAGCACCTGGTCTACTGAGCATTCCATGACTCCGCTCACAACCTGTGTTCTTCTGTGTACTTAGACTTGCTCTCCTAGCGTCACCATGGTGGACTATTCAGAGTTTTAAAAGCCAGTGTCTGAGGGAGACAGTGGCGCTAAGACTAGAGCTGATGGTTCTCAGCAGTGCACTGGAACTGGTCACTTTGCCTGCTTCTGGGCAGTTCCTATGTTACAGTTGTTTACCTGAAACCACAGACACTCGCATCAACAACCAGAG
Source organism: Oasisia sp. SBJ-2009 (assembly GCA_964017155.1). Taxonomy (NCBI): domain Eukaryota; kingdom Metazoa; phylum Annelida; class Polychaeta; order Sabellida; family Siboglinidae; genus Oasisia; species Oasisia sp. SBJ-2009. The sequence continues at coordinate 40,641,283 of OZ024857.1, read as the reverse complement.
ATCAATAAAACAAAATAATAATATGTATAAAATTACAAATATCAACGCACGTAGTGATATATTTTTGGAAATTTTGGGGGAAAATGGCATACTCTGTTTCGTATTTATTCGTGGTCTACTTGGTACACGGGGTTATCAAAAGAATTCACAAACATTACAGTTCTGCATTACTGAAACAAGTCAATTCCAACTGATATGGGATGAAGAAAGATTTTATGGAACTGTGAGGGGAGAGGGAGAGAGAGACAGAGATGGAAACAGGACGAACAGACAGACGGACGGACGGACGGAGGACAGATTGTATAAAGATGGCCATAAAACACGATCATAGACAGACATCAAATCGATGAATCAAATCCAGCTCTGCCTGAGACCACAGGGAGAAACACAACCAACAACACACCTTTGTAGCAAAACGGAGAGAGTTGAGTGTCTCGGAGAAGCATTCCTCCTTGGGGGAGACGTTCACAAACATGAGTGTCTTGCTGCTGCCTCCGAGACAGTTCTGTAGCAGGTGGGTCAACTTGCTGTTCCTGTACGGGATGTGAGGCTCCTGCAACAAGTCAACAGAGGTATCCATGGACAGTCACGGCTTTGTTACTACAGTGGGTTGTCACAAAATAATACAGCACAACTGTACTGTCATTCTACATTTTGTTAATTCACAGAACTTTATTATTCATCTAAAAAGTGTACATAACTATATTTACGTACCAGAGATAACTCATACAGCTGGTTTATTCATCAGGATAATGGATATCCAGACGTATGTGAATATTTTACCTAGTTGCAAATGTTCTGTCAGTGTACTAATGTAAGATCTTAGTGAAAACTCAGACTTCTGAGATGAGTCATCACGATGTCAGTATATCATATCAGTTTATTCCCATTCTCTCTTCACCAACATTTGTAATTTTCCAAATAATTTGTGCCAATCAATAAGCAAGAAAACAACCAGACAAATTATGATTTATATCCAATACTTTCAAAGCATCTGCCAGAACATATAATTTATCAGAGCAGTTTGAGCTTACAAATATATACATATATTAATTAACAAATCACCAGTGAAACCTCATCAACAGTTACTTTGACCAACAGAGCATGTGCTAAAATGCACACATGCTGATGTGTTGTTTACCTTGTTAGCAAGAGCCATGATCACATTGCCCAGGTTGGCCAGGCTGGAGTTGATGCTTTGGGTCTCCTTCAGGCGGGCTCCCTGTGACCCAGAGTCCTTCAGTCGCTCACTTCCTGCCAGGTCGATCAAGTTCAACAGGCCTGGGAGGAGAGGGAAGTATCTCATATGAGAATACTGCTTTGGAAAGAACTGCTCTGTAAATTCTACCACAAATGTTTCTAACACGTTGTGACCAGTTGATACGATGGACTTTTTATCATACATTGTGTAATTATTTTGTTTTTAATATAAAACAAATTTATATTGTTTATAACTTCCATGCCTCGCTGTAGCTTCAATATGAATTGATTATGCGATTATTTGGAAATTGATAGCCTTTATGTCAGACATTTTAATGCAACAAAATAATTAATATCATAACTGTAATTAAGCATGGAACCAAAGTTTTTATTTGCATTGTGCATATGTCCTTAAAAAAACGTTTGGATATGGTGCAAAGCCAAAAAACTTATGTATATTATTGATCATGTTGTCTATTAAAATAGTCTGTCATGAAATTTTTCTCATGGACATTATTACACAGCACACTGTCACTCTCACCAAGCGTGGTTTCCTCGGTGTGGATGTTGCGTCCAGTGAGCTTCATACAGAAGACGCTGTGACTGCGAGACGACCGCTTGTTGCACTTGGTCTCAGCCACGGCGCGGTTCTCTGACGCCTTCCTCAGTAAGTCACTGATCTAAAACAATCAGTCTCTGTGACAACAGCTGAGACTGTGACAACTGTCGACAGACAGTCTCCTGTGCTGTACTAGTATAGTCACACACAGCGAAGACTCATTTGTGTTGAAACTATGTTCTGACTTGACTTAATGTTGTTTATGCTCAATGGGTAAAACAAACCATTTGACCCAACATAGTCCTTTCACCAACAGTCAATTTAAAATAAATTCATAAAAATAAAATTATCTGTAAATCTATAAAGTTCACATGGCAATGATGGTATCAATGTGAATCAAATAAATTATGCAAAGAAAAATACATAATTTTTGCACAAATACGTTTGATTGGAACTCATCTAGAAAAAACTTATTCGGTCAGCCGTGAGTTGACCATGTCAGCTGTACCTTTCTCTCTGTGGTCACTTTGACATGGGTCAGTCCGCTGACCGCCACCTCGTTGCTGTTGGCGGCCACCATGCGGATCTCGTGCTTCACGTTGTCTTTACCGTTGCCGAGCAGGTCTCGGATGGTCTCATTGTAGATCTCCAGGAACGACACCTCTACCTCGTACTGCGGAACAACGGAGCAAGATAAAACACAACTGATGGAAAGATAAAATACTACAACTTACAACTACAAGCTACCATGTTATCCACACCAAGAAGGTGGCTGCTATTGCTAGTATAAATAATGTTGAGACTTATCTACCATAGTCCCAATGTAGGAAACGCACATGTCCATGCACAATTCCATTTAATAACAAGACAATATTTATGCAATCTTAATAACTAACCTGCCAGCCTTTCTCCCTGAGATCAGCGGCTGACCTAAATATTTGTTCGACAGCCCTCGGGATCATTCCCATCAACTCTGTGTTGTCTCCATCGGTCGCTCCCTCCATTGTGAATGTCTTGCCCGAGCCCGTCTGGCCGTACGCAAAGATACAAACGTTGTACCCGTCCAACGCACTCTGAAAGAACCAGTCAACATTAATACAAAGTTCATACGGCACAATTAGTGTTGTTTATGGTCTTTAAATTATTCAGTGTTTACATAATATTTACACGTAACACAGATTAAATACAAACGTAACAAAATGACTTTTCATACACCTTTTTGTTTTAAAACCTGCTATGTAACTGACCCGGTAATACATTGAGTGTTTGCCTCTGGTTTTTATGGACTTTGCTCTATATTTTGGGGGGGGGGGAAATTCCCACAACACAGCTGTTTTTCGTGAACAAAATACTGTGTGATTTTACTACAAATTCATGGTAGAAATGTTCTGCTTTACTCTGAGTAACAGAAGTCTGTTAACTTCATCTTAACTAACAGAGTGTCTATGAATGTGAATGATAGCTGAGTCTAGTTTACCATAGTACACACAAAATACCATAAATAGAAATTACGACACAACATACACATGGATTAAGGCCAAAATAGCTAGTGTTCCTTAGCAGATTTTGTTGCATCACATTATGAGTATTCGAGGACACTTTTATTCCCTGTCCCAACAAATACCTATTAAACCTTTCCATATCGTATATTAATAAACAAAATGGTACATAAACAAGTAAACCTACCTGCACAAGCTGCGAGATTTCCTCAAACACGATGCTCTGAGAACTTGTTGGGGGAAAGACACGATCAAACATAAAGTCGTATTTCCCCTTTTTTCCAGATATTGTGCTCTGGGAAAGGAAAGTGGCTGGATATTAAAATTCACACCGAAAGTCTGTTAATTCATATTTAAAATTAGTCAAGCTTTTTTATCCTAATTAAATGTACTTTATCTAAAAATACACGGTGAGAGAATATATTATTGACAAGATAATAACAATTATAAGAAACAAAACCTGATAATTGTATGCTTCTAACTACAGTATTTAATACTGCTCAAGTTGGTTGCAAAGAGAGTGCTGCACTTAAAATATTAACAAATTTGTAAGTCAACTCATTTAAACATGATTCTAGTATTAACAAGTCGACATAATCAATAACACCCTCATAAGCGGGTCAACCTACCTCATTCGGGTTGGCGTCGTTCAACTTCTCAAGTTCCACAACCTTTCCATCGTCATCTGGGAAGTTCATGTGTGAAATCACGGTTGGGTCCTCGTTACTGGCGAGTTCATCTCCAAGAAGTGGCCGAACCCGACAGAACACACGAATGTTACCCTGAAAACACAAATAACAAGATTGAGATGGTGTCACATATTATTATGAGTCACAAAAATGTTGAATAAACACACATGTCCAAGTGAAACACACATGTCCAAGTGAAACACACATGTCCAAGTGAAACACACATGTCCAAGTGAAACACACATGTCCAAGTGAAACACACATGTCCAAGTGAAACACACATGTCCAAGTGAAACACACATGTCCAAGTGAAACACACATGTCCAAGTGAAACACACATGTCCAAGTGAAACATACATGTCCGAGTGAAACACACATGTCCGAGTGAAACACACATGTCCGAGTGAAACAGACATGTCCGAGTGAAACACACATGTCCAAGTGAAACACACATGTCCGAGTGAAACACACATGTCCGAGTGAAACACACATGTCCGAGTGAAACACACATGTCCCAGTGAAACACACATGTCCGAGTGAAACACACATGTCCTAGTGAAACACACATGTCCAAGTGAAACACACATGTCCTAGTGAAACACACATGTCCGAGTGAAACACACATGTCCAAGTGAAACACACATGTCCGAGTGAAACACACATGTCCAAGTGAAAAGGACACAGTATAAATGACATGTGAAGTTCATCTTGAGATAAAAAGCAATATAAAATTAATAATGAAATGTTTGTTGAAAATGACAGATCAATACAACAACTGTAGTACAGTATTTAGGTTAACAATTTAATATCATTCTTGAAAACTGTAATCATTTTCAGTTTACAATAAAAAATACTAACTATCATCAAAGATTCAAAATTCTAAATAAATTGAGAAATCCAGTGGGAGAATTAACCTCAAACGTAACTATGTGCATATCAGTTTTACAAGTTAGTTCGGCGTACTGACCATAGTACAGTATAATAAGGACAAGGAAGATGGAGGAATGGCGACGGGAAATTGGGATATTGAAACACCAGAAATCAGTGGCAGACGGAAGCAGACCAAAATTAGCAGACTGAGAATACATAAAAACTGAAGAGGGTAGGAGACAAAAATGAAGATGGTGAGCTCAAGAATGGGAACTTGATCAGACAAGAAGACAAAACAAAATGAGTGATGCTGCCTCCATCCCACAGGACTTCAAGGTGGAGAAGATTTGGGGAATGATAAGGACGTGTTTTGTTGTCATTTATCAAAGCGTTGACTACAATATACACTAGCCCCACCTTGAGTTCCTGGATGGTGTTGTGTAGCTTCCGCCTCGAGGCCTCGTGTTCTCTCATCTTCACAGTCATCTCTTCCATCGTCTCATTCTGAGCCTTCACCACGCCCTTCAACTCGGTGATCTGACCGTCCTTCGTTCGACCAGCCTCCTGGGCCGCCTCCAGAAGGAGCTGTACACAGAGGTCAATAGGTCAACTCAAAACTACGGCCAAGCCTTGCATCAGACTACATAAGACAAAAAGTGTATTGGCGATTCAGCATTTTGGACAGCAGCACCACAACTATGGAATGAATTACCTGTGAACATTTGTGCATCTGGAACATTATCCATGTCTAGAAAGTGTTTAAAGACATCTTTTTATCAGACTATAATTTTAATTAATTCAAATTTTTGTGAAATGACAGACACTGCTTTAGAATTTCATTTTAAGTGTTATACACGTTTTAATCAGTGTTTTTGTTTTACATTAATGTATAGATAATTTACATACACAGATTTAGTCAATGTTTTAATTTTATATTAATTTATATAATTTACAGAGGTTTAGTACTATACACGTTTAAAACAGTGTTTAATTTATTTTAAATTGATTTATATAATTTACATACAATTACAAAGGTTTACTAGTGTACATCTTAAAACCATTTTTTATTTATTTATATTAATTGATATAATTTACATACAATTACAAAGGTTTACTAGTGTACATCTTAAAACCATTTTTTATTTATTTTAATTGATATAATTTACATTTATTAATACATTTATTATATGTCTTGTATAACGCATCGATCCGCCATGCGGGAATTAGCGCTATAGAAAAACAGTATTATTATTATATTGTTTCATTAAGGGTACCAACTACTCGAGAACAGCTATGTGCCATATTTATGTTAATACTCAATATATCTAAACCAAATTTGGCATACACGTTCGTTATGTGAACAGCACTTAGGGTGTAAAATTTGAACTCATTTGCATATGTGTTACCATAGCAACCGACATTTTAAAATTACAGAGGAGTGAATTAAAAAAAATTATTCTGAGTCAATGGTTTCATGTGGATTCATGGAACTGCTCAAATTCATTAGCTAGAATGTCCCTTCATACAACAAGATGGTTTGAGCTTGAAAGATCTAATGTGTTCTATGCTTGTAAAATGATTTTTCAGAAATAACGTTTTTTGGACGTTGGTCAACTGTAGTGTTTCATATCTGACAACTCCAAGTAGTCAGCTGCCATGGTCAAATGAGTCTTATTGTGTGTGTCACTAACATGTGAACAGATGGAACCAATTTCAGATGTCTATCTTTCATAGTTTTTTTTGAATAATTATTTGAAATTTCACAAATGTGCAAAAATGTGATTTTGAGAAAATGACAAAAAAACGACAGCATGTCATATAATATTGACAGCACACCTAGAAACCACTAATAACCATTAACTAAATCATTTATAAGTGTCTGCATAATGAACATGACTACCAGGCATCATATTCATATAGGAACAACATTTTATTATTGTGCCAACCTTATTTATAAGTGTGTTTTTGACCCAAAATGCGTGACGAATTGTTAACGTTTTGCCGGTCGACGCCATTTGCTTTCTCATCCTGCAGCTGCCGGAAACGGCGCTGATTGGGCGATGATGCGATCATTGGTGCACCAGGCGCGTTCATTGGATTAGATATTTACACGATATTATAATGAGCCATGGATCGCGTAACAAATCCTTATATGGCAGTAGAGGTCGCATACATTTTCCCGAAATAGATGCATATAATTATATTCTAGAACTCCCAGAACACCACATCCGGTTATGTGTAAACTTCCGGACAAGACGGTTACAAACATGGCGGATTTACTAGGCGGCGTGTCTCTGGACTCGAACGTTTTTTTAGTCATTCCTGGACATTTAAAAATGGCTACCACGGTGGATTTTGCTTCTTGAAGAACGAGGGGCATGTTATAAATGATGTTTTTATTGGTATTCATTCTTGAAATATGCTCTTGCACAGAGCTCTATAAGATACCAATGCATCTGAAAATGACATGATCTGAAAACCGTATTTTATTTCTCCACCCGCTGGTCTCCTTAAAGAACTGAAACCAAGTCAAAAAAACTTGGAAAGATCAGACAACTGACCACTGCTAGGTGTGTTACCTTGACCGAGGCTAGTTCGGCCCGGATGCCCTCTTGAGCCGCACTCAGGGATGCCACGGTTGACCTCAGTCCGGCCGCCTCCTGCCTGACCGCGGTCAACTCACTCTCCAGTGTCTCCTTTTGTCTAGTGATGGTCGCCCGCTCAAACTCAGCATCACTGATGTCTCTCTGCAGCTTCTTCACCTTGTGGTCGTGCTCATCCTCCACCTCCCTGGGGCACAACCACAACATGTGACAGCAACCACAACCACACAGTCAGTTACTCATATGTACAGATGAGTAAAGAGCATTTAGCATTGTTGGATCTCACTACACCACCCCTCGGTCTTTGCTGATATTCAATAGAAGGTGTACAAGTTCACCGAATCTGTCAGATCTCACTAAAGTAGAGAATGTTTGCAAGTATTGTCCTCTTGACTTTTTTCCAGAACAACATGATTCGTTATTGGGAAAAGATTCAAGATTAGAGTGCTTGCAAACACTCTATTATGTCTCTGCTGGTTGAGCTGTGAGAACCATGATGTTTAAATGTCTGCATCCCACATCAAAGAGTAGTTACGTGGTAAATAAAAGATAATTAATCCACACATTCACAACAGCCAATGGCTGTACAATTTATAATACCTGGTAATTATTTTTACTTCCCAAACATTATATGGAACATCAACCACGATTGCCAAAACACAAACTGGATGGCAATGAGATAATTGGATAAAGGATTTGGGACAGGATTCCACTGATATAAATTAAAAAGTCCGATATCATAACCACAATTATGGCTAGCAAATTCCAGCAGAAATGCACTCATTTGTCTGTTTGCCTGTTCTTGCTGAAATTAACCCCCACATTCACTACAACTGACCTCAGTTGTTGCTGTAGTCGTGCTGCCCTCTGCTGGATGGACTGTGCCTCACTGTCCTTCTCAACGACTGCTCCCTGGAGTTTGTTGTTCAATTCCTCCATTTGTGCCAGTCGGTCACCGCTTGTGCACGTTTCTATTTCCAAGCTCTGCTTTTGCTTGAGCAACTGTGTCATGGCCGACTCCATGTCTTGTAGGCGACCTTTCAAGTCCCACGCAGCACGCTTCTTGCCTCCCCCAACACCTGCCAATCAACAAATGTAAGGCATTTGTTATGAGACAATATTGTAATAATGTTTGTTGGTTGATTCTTCTAGACTCATGCTGCTAGATTTTGTTTATTTGTTTGACAATCAGTAACCTTCAAGTCATACAACTTGTCCAAGATGCAAAGGAGAGATTTACAGGTCTTTTTTTTCTTTCTCCCAGATAGTGGACGGGGCCACTTGCAGGGCTTTTTAACGTCCAACAAGAATTTGTGAGTCCACTACAGGTTACACATTTACCCCCTGTGTGGGATCTTTAACTTCCCCTGACATAGACACCAGATAGAAGGGACCACCGGCTTTTAGTCTCTACCGAAAGACACAGGCAAATGTGGGGTGAATGAAATTGCCTAAGTTTTTAAACGGCGGTAGGTGGGTTTGAACCTTGTCACAGGACATGTTCTTTATGTTATGGATGACCTGAGGTAACTGGCAATGCAAGCCATCACTAAAATGCCTAGAGGTCAAAGGACAGGCATTATTATAAAGTACATGCTGGCAAGAATTATTCAGTAACCCTTACCTGAGGTATTTGTTTTTGTTGTCGTTGTTGTGGGGGGTCTGGTCGTCGAAGTTGCTGGTCTTGGAGGGGGTCTGCCTGCAGCTCCACCTGGTGCTGATAGCAACAATAACAGAATAACCATTTGTTCAAACAGAATATTATGTATGTAAAAATAAATTAACTTATCAACACTAACAGTGGACACCTCCTGTAATGGTCATGCTGTCATTAAACTATATGTTACGTCCAAGAACAGAGGCATATTTATTTGACTATTTGGAGTGCGAAAATAAATGCTAAAAAATTTGAATCATCTGTGGAATGGTGACCATGCTCTTCAAGGCTCACCAAATGTAGATTATATAAATTTGGATTCTTCAGAACATACACATATACCTTTCAGATTCTTCAGAAAGTTTACAACTGTCATGTAGATTCTTCAGAACGTAAAAATAACCGTTTTGTAGAATCTACTGAATGTATACAACTGTATCTCAGGATATTCAGAATGTTAAAATAAAACTGAGTGTAGATTAACAGATTTTAAGCAATACCTCCATGCTTTTATCAACACAGAACTCTTCCAAAATTAGTGTACAGCACGTGCCATGTACAGACACGTGCAGTGTCTGTAACCTGTCTCTCACCTTTTCTGGCAGTAGAAGCAACGGGGACTGGTCGTTTTCCTGCAACACCAACAGCTGCCCCCCGGGGACCATTGGTCCTTGGTCCATTGGTCCCCGCCACCCGGGAAACTGTCTGCCTGCCACCCCGGGATACAGGAACTGTGGCTTTCCTGCTCCCTGAACTCCTGCTGCTGAGGGATGACACGGTCGACACGTCGGATGCTGATGACACGTCAGATGACATCGACAGGTTAAAGCAGATCTTCTTGTCAGCGGCATTCTGTCAACATACAATACAACGGTGGGATGGACACTGTCTACTGTCTAGGTCAATTAAACATGGGCATAGATGGTTAATTCATTAAAATATATCATCGATACATCGACATGCACCTGTTTCTAAAAAATGTTACTTCTAAAAAATAAACAACAAACAAACCAAATAAATATTTATAACTAATTAATTAAGTGCTGTAACAATGGCCTATCCATATTTTCTAACAGGAAAACATACATTGAACAAGATACAGAAAAAAGAAAAAACTTATTTAGCCAATACATTTATATGTCAGTGATTGATTTGATCAACAGTTAAACTAACTTCATTGATACATTTATGCAGTGTAGTAATCAATGATCAATGAGTACACAAAGTATAAAAATAAAACCTACTGGTGATCCACTGGCCTTGCGTTTTTCACCACAGACACTAAAGGTCTGTTTCTGTTTCATGCCGGGCGTTGGCAGACGGCTGCGTGGGGTCAAGGCCGGCAGCTTGCTCACCGTAGGTCGCACTGTCGCAACATTCACGCTCTTCGTCCCAAGCGGCTCTCTCTGACAACACATATTGTTGCAATTTGTAGAATTTTTTAACTTTATAAAATCGTCTATCTACTGATGTTTTTATAACACTTTAATTGTATTAAAATTGTGCCATCCCAATGATCATTTTAAAACATGTATGATCACGTTTTCTATTCCAATATCTCAGAGGAATATTCACTGTTACCATTTAAGATTTTTTTACTATATGTGACGTGTTCTAACAAACAAAAAAAATTGAGTTAGTCACACCATTGGAAAGAATATGTATTAATCTTTCCAACGGTGTAAAATTACGGACATATCTCACACACAGCCAAAGTTATTGGATCCTGAACATGCCTAGGGTAGAAAGTTTCAAACGGAGAAAAACGCATTTGAAGTTCGATGTCAAGTAAGCATACGGTCGAGTACATTGTCGATCTAAAATCGGCCGTTTTGCTTCTATTACTCCATTTCATGCATTCGAAATAAACTCACAAGGCATGTTCGCCATCGAGGATATATCATGCTAACGGTGTACTGAAATTATTACAACATAATCTGAGTATTTAGCAATGTTTTATAGCAGCAACCCGATCGGATTCCACGTTGTTTACGGCTAGCGAGAGCGCACTGCGCCTGCGCGAACAGCTCTAAGCCAATCACTGAATCAGGGGCCCGCTGTCAGCTCCATCACGGCGACTAGTGAAGTTTATTCATAGATACTCATAGGTCTCTCCATTACGGGCTGCTATTGGCTTACACTGACGTCATTGGGAATTTCTACTACAAGAATCCGAAAGAGGGCACCATGGGCTTTCTTGTGGTACCAAATAAGTCTGCCATGCGTTGAGGGAAACCCAAAGAATGCGACATAACTAGTGCGATTTATCGGTTCTGTTTTACGAAATTCAAGCGTGAAATGTTACGTAGTGTGTCTAAAAAGGCTATAAAATGTACTAAGTAATAATATAAACGAGAAATAAGCATTGCCAATTGACAAAAAAGATGCCAAAGTATACATTGGTGACAAAAACTGAAAATCGTCGAAAATCATCGTTGCATGTTTATGCGGTGTTTTCTCGAAATCAAGTTCGCTGACATACGACTCATTTCGTTAGAACACGTCACATATAATTTGACATAGAACATCATAATTCCTTACAATTTTGCTTAGATATATCTGCTAAATGGCAGTAATAATAATGGCACACACTGGAAGGAAATTAATATTGAGGGGGAGCGCTGAGTCAGAGCTTCAGCGCCACTCCACCTCTGGGGCCACACTTTCACAACACCAGAACTCAGAAGGGGATGTTATGCATAATGCAAACTTCTCCGTTTTATACTTGGTTCAAAATAGGCACCCATTTTTCTAAACACTAGCTAATCTCATATCAAGCTGTCCCTACCAAAACATTTGCACTACCCACTGCTACATATATAGTATTGTTTGTAGGAGTGATTGCGTCCGCAACTTATCCCCTACCCCGGCCCTGGCTTTGGTGTTCAAGATGTTGTGCTGGGTGATTGAAAGTGAATAATGACAAACTGTAATTGAGTCACCGAGTCACTGAAAAGGAAGCAATTAAGGACTTCACTCTGCACCATGGGAACCGACTGCACCAGTTACTGACACACTCACACAGGCACAATGTCAATGACAGTATGCAGGGTCCGTATATATGCAAAACAAGCGTAGTTTTATTAGCACATAATAATGACATATCTATCACAAAATGAATACGAAATCATCAACCATCGAAAGCTACCATGCAAGCTTGTGTGTGCATGGCCTATATCTGGATGTTGACGTTGGAAGCGTAGAAATGGGACGTTGGAAGCGTTGAAACGGTTCGACGCCCGTATTTGTGGAGTTGTGAGCATCATGATCATCCGTCGCCGACGGCTCTAGCTAGTTTCGTTTGTCAAACTCAAACTTCAAAGTCAGATTTGTACCCTCACGCCATCGTACCGTCGCTACCTATTTAATAATCGGTCAACACTATTATTCTTAAATACACCATGGTGACGTTTAACTACGTACCTCATTCTCCATTCTGTATGTTTGTGAAAACAGCAATATAACAAACACCTCGATGTCTTTTTGTTTACTTGGAATTCTATCGTCTTTGAATTTTGAACCCGCCAATTTGATTGGCCCGTGTCACTGCATCCGTCGCATTGATTGGCTGATCTCTACTCCGGCCGACACGTGCCCGAGTGGTTGGGTTTGTTCGAGATATTCGAGTGGCATGGTGTACGCGAACCTAGGCGAATCCGCTACGATAAAACCAATACGGCATAAGCATATCTTTTCTCACAAACATAATGTATTAGTCCAAACGTAGTAATAGCACGTGCATGTGTTAATTAGCTACTCTAATGTTGCTAGTTATGAACGCGCGCAAGAAATTGTAAATATATTATCCACCAGATGTCACGACTAAAATTAGACGCAGCCGCATACTATTTGTGTCGCACCAGTTATAATAACATAACTTATAACGTTATCGACATTCAGCTTACTAACACCGAACTGCATTCACATAGGCTTACACGAAGCAGATATCAAGCGGACATACCCATAATTTGCAAATTACAAGCACCGGCTGTTTGACGTAAACGTACTGCGACCGCAGCGCCCCCGTACGGATACCTGGAAAATATCCAGGTTGATGTTCTGGCGCTTTTCACACGAGGAAACCAGTCTGTGTTTGTACATAATAGCACAAGGATCGCACATGTCAAAGAACGCGACTGGAATATAATGCCAAGGGGTGTATAGGTTACAAAAAGCAGATAGATCGTCGCTTCACATGCAAGGCTGTTGAAGAGGTAAGTCCACCAGGCATCATATGAAAATAACAAGGTAGACAGGAGGGATGCATGCAGGAGTTATTGTTCACCGCTGGCGACGCGTGCAGACGGCATTTCTCTTGTTCACATGTCCAGATGTTGTGACGTCACGGCGTTGGGCGTGTTTGGGCACAGGGGAGGTGTAATTATTATTTTGCCTAAATTATTACCTTATAACCTCTAGCATAAAAATTCGATATTCCGTTATATACAAATAAAATGGTTTACCATAATTGCCACTAGATCATTTGATGTGATCAGATAAAACTATTCATATTTTTATTGTGTTTAAAATTATATTTAAAATATGTAATTAAAACTAAACTAAAAAATATTGATGTATAAAAAACACATTTCACATAGTACCAACTAGTGCCAAAAATTATACTTTCCACTGACTGTCTTAAATTTCACTCTAAATTTAGCGACAGGATGCCCCTTCAGTAACAGACACCCGAGTCCAAGATAAAATATATCAGACACAGCAAAAACTCTGTAGTATGTTGTCTTTTGTGCTGCGTCTGCTTGATTCTACTGCGCTGCAAGGTCTTCGTCTTGTGGCTCAGGTAGATAAGAAAGAACTCAGAATCATTATAGATGAGCTATCCTTTGAAATACAAAACGACCAGGCAGTTTAAAAAGCATACAAAATACTGCGTATCATTAGGCGATCGTTTTGTGTAACTTGACGCCACCACCGTCATAGGCACAACACCCTGTGACACAGTTAGAACATGCTGTAACTTGGCTGTGCAGAGGCATTGTCACCAGCCAGAGGAAATACTGCCACTGGCAGACTCAGATAATGGTTTGGAGAACGGACTATTGGGATTGTGTACAGGTTTAAATATAATTACAATGTATCAAATACATAGTCTAATATGATGAAGTTTTACATGTAACAATATGACAGACTTTAGACCCTGGCAGACCTGTTTGTTCCCAATTTCTCTGGAAAGCATCCTGCCATGTTTCAATGAATGCACACAAACTATTTGTAGACATTATATACACCAATGTCTATAGCCTGGAACTCACTCTTACAACTGAGTGGTTATTAAAACTTGTGTTTACTTGCCAATACCGTGGTACTTGAAGTTAAGCATTATTATTAAGTACTGTACTAATCAGGAATATCTAACCCTATTTTCAAGTATTTAATTATAAATTTACAATAAAAATGAAAGTCTAGCTTTCCTTCTGTGTGAGAGATAGGGAGGGAGAGTATGTTGGGGGTGCAGGCTATAATTCTATTATTAAGTATAACCCAATGGTGACAATGGCGGGGCGTTGTAGACTGTGCAGATGTTGTGAGAGTTACAGTAGACTGGTCACGGTTGGTCGGTCACACCTGAACATCCTTCAGCTCAATCAGATAAGGTGACAGTATCTGTGCTTTCTATCACTTCTGATTCAAGCCACATAATAGCCCCAGTCCAGCCCATTTATAAGCAGCCCATTTGAAGGCTGTCTGGGAAACATAATAGATCAGCAGCAGCTTACTTTGACATAGGAAGTTAGGAACACGTTTTAAATATGTCATTTAGCCAATGTCACCTGGTATCTTGAATTTATGCTTTATTTATTTAAAATGAAATTTAATATTATGTAAGTACTATCAATTGTGTTAAGTTCGATGAAGTGTTGAATCTTAAATTTTATTAAATTAATTGACAAACCGAGGAAACAAAATTTTAGTATTTTGTTTTTATACCGCCATGGCATAGCAGTGTTGATAAAGCTATAATGTGTCTTGTACTTACTGGACAAGAGCATTCTGTGTGCAGGCCACTGAGTTAACCCCACCACCCCTTGGGGGTTGATTGGCATCTGCTACTCTAATAACCCTTGGAATGTGGAAGTAAAATTACCCTGCAGCTGTGTTGAGTGGTGTATTTATAATCACAACATGATCTGTTCCTTCCTTGCCTCTAGTGTTATGCTTCTAAAGGAAGCTCTAAGTCAGATAACATCACTGAGGCATCTGCCCATCTATAGACAGCTTGGGAGGCACAAACATAAATTTTTGACAAAATCAGGTAATATTTTAAATAACAAACTTCCACTAAGTACCAGTTGGGCATTTCATAAGTTATGTTTCAAATGTTTTAAAATGACCTTGTACATGTTGTTATTTATAATTAAATCAGAATCAATATCCGACGCCATATGTGGTACCCAGGGTAATACTCACTTACAATTAGTATTAACCTGAAGTTAAGATGCATAAGTCCAACATATCCCATATTGATGCCTGGCCAAATTGCCTCTGACCCTCCTTGCCCAAATGAAAGAAGTAATTGTGTCATCCGTCTGATAGATATTCTGAAATTACCTTATACAGTGAGTGATTGTGAACATCATTTTCATAGTTGCATCAGAAATATGTTGTCTAATACTTCTGTATTGCACCATTGATTGATCTTTTGCAATGCTAATTTTACGTGATTTATGTTTTTCAAGTTTTTGTTGCGGAGTGGAGTTTTGTGTTCCCAGATCTTTGATTAGCATGGAATTAATCAGTGTGTGGTCCTAGGTCACAGTCAGCTGTAAAAAGGCAACACAGGCCTGGTGTGACAGCACTAAATGTCACCTGTCAGACCTGGTTATAGTGCTCGTTACCAACAGATACTAGCGCAGCCTCTGGGACATTTGATTGGCCACTGAACATTAAATATCAGTAATTGTGCTATGACCTACGCCTTTCACCACACAAATTATGACAATGTCCCACGATTCTGGGTACATTTAGTGCAAAACTCCAATTACATTCTTTCAGTAGTAATTTGTATTAATTAAGTGCTAAGCTCGACAAGAAAGCGTGGTCCTAATAACCGTACATTAAGTCTGATATTTGCATTATCAATAAAAAGTTAATTTCAATTTGTGTTAATGTGAAATTTAGTCAGAAGGGATTTTTTATTGTGTTAAACATTAAATACATAGTTCTGTTTTTACTGCTCTCAGTTCTGAGTAAATATTTCAAGGACTGAATTCGTGTTCTTAATCAATTTGTGCAAAGAGCTTTTGCTTACTCATGTGAGTTACAATGTAGCCTTTGGATGCTGAGCACGGTTAAAAAGGTCTCTCATCAATTGCATTCTTTGCTCCGTTCGTTTCACATAAAATAGTTCTGCCATGCGTGCTGTATTCACTGTGACATGTAACTAAGCATATTGGCATTTTTGTACACATTTTGATGAAATCATCAGATAAATGATTAAATGATTATTGTTGGCTAGACCTGATCAAAATGTAACAAATAAATTGCAAAAAGTCCAGATATGTATACAATAACAATAAGCTTTGATTACCAAAAGAAAAGTTATTTTTCCTATGAATATATATATATATATATATATATATATATATATATATATATATATATATATATATATATATATACATATTATACAATTTATTATATAAATTATGCACTATTTATTAATTAATGTTTATAGTTTTTATTAAACCAATTGGGCACATATTGCTTAAATACAAACCCTTCAAATATACTGACATCAGACAGTGTGATCTGGAATGCACAAAATAACATCAGGAAGGAATTTTCAAGCACTGGAAAACCTTCCAAAGTTGTTAGGATGATTTGTAAACAGTTGCTTCTTCCTCTTTATCTCAACAAAACACAGCAGCTGTTTCTCGTTGAAGCAGGAAACCTTGCAAATGAATGTGTGTGGATTTCTGATCTGGGAGTGACTCAGACATGGATGTTTGAAAGAGAACCACAGATCAAAGGGTAATAAGGTGTTCAGTATTTATGCTGTGCTTGCTCGTAGCCATTGGCTGCGCATAATGGCATATTCTAATCATGCGTGTTAGTGGAGTTGAGATGAATTCAAATAATCTAGGTGTACTGTTGACACTTGGTACTTCTATTTTAAGAAACCAGAGTTTGGAATATTTTGGTTGACACAGGAAATGACTTTGAAAGTATTTTAAAACCTGTGCATAAGACTTTCATTACAAAAATATAATTTTTTAAACCAGTACACGGGAAACCATCCATCATTAAAAGCACAATGCATTTTCACTTTCATTATCATCATTCAATACAATGCAATATAATATTATGAATGCAATATAATACAACTTTACTTGTCCCTGTAAAGGCAATTCTGTTGTCTTGTGGATGGGTGCAATGTATAAAAGATTATAACACAGGTCAGAGCATGTTATTTCAGTATTTATTTGTGAACTGCAGTTTTGGATGCAGTTTTTGAAAGCATTTTGAACATCCTGATCTTAATCCTGTATGAAACTGTCACATATTCTAAAGGCCAAATTTTTTATTTCACTCAAAGCTTAGCCAGCTCAACCCTAACGCAAACCTACTTAGCCATGCAGGGAAATGAAGCTGGCTCATAACTTAGCAAAAAGCATGTTGTGATTAGAGCAAGTAATTCCACCAACATCCTACGCTAGGTAAAAGGACACCATCCTGGCACAGGGACTGTGACGTCAATTTGCAATATTTGTGGTGGACAAAAGATGTATGGTGATTACTCGAGCAATTATCAAGGTTTCATGTTCAGTGTTGGTCTAAACGTGAAATGTAGTTTCCGCTCATTGTTCACGGGAAGCAACTGCAGTAATGGCTTCTATCAGTGCCAGCTATTATCGCACAGGATACTTTAGTGTACAATACATCATGTTTCAACGTCATTCCGCGACGACTCGTACAATAACGCATGATTGTATGGAATTGATTTTTGGCAGTGGAATACAATAACATTCCTGGCTGGAATGAAAACGGTGACTGTCTGGAGTTCTGTTAGTAGCTTGAATAGTGTTAAAAAACTATAAACATTTATAAAAATTGCGGTAGTGTGGAGACCTATTACATGCACTAGTGCATGCATGATGAGAGTACTTAGTTCATAGGTTTCCACCAATGTTTCTGCAAAATTGGCTTCGGTATTGGCTGTGTACGACTTCCCCATTAACTCGTAACTTGACTGGCACTGAAGCAAAATTTATTGTTGTCAAACAAATTGAAAACGCCTGATTCTAAGCAACCATGTATACAATTTTTTTAAACAAAAAAGCACACATTAATAATTGATCCCCTCTCTGCGTGTGATGTGTGATGATGTGTCATACATTTGCTGCTTGCATCATCTGTCACTTCAGGGAGGGATTGGAGCATTTGATTAGCTGAGAGGCTTCATTTTGGCTTTTAGTGGTAATAAATGTAGTGTCAGTATGACAGAGTCGTAAGTGATCACTGTGCGTGCCTGCTGGAGTGTTTGTGTTATTTTAGAACTCACTATTTCATGAGTACACAAAAATGCATGAGGACATGTAAACATATACACATACACAGTATTACACACACATACACACATACATACAAAACACACAACTCACATAACTCACATACACACATGCACACGCACACGTACACGTACACAAAAAACAACACACACACCACAGTGACTACACAATATGCACCATACACACACAGACACACACACACACACACACACACACACACACACACACACACACACACACACACACACACACACACACACAGACACACACACACAGACACACACACACAGACACACACACACATACACACACACAGACACAGACACAGACACACACACAGACACAGACACACACACAGACACACACACAGACACACACACAGACACACACAGACACACACACACACACACAGACAGACACACACACATACGCACATACGCACACACGCACACAGACAGACACACATACACACACACAAACACACGCACGCACGCACGTACATATAGACGCACACACAGACGTGCGCACACACACACACAGACACACACACCCATACACATGCACACACACGTGCACCCACTACCCACACGCACTCACACACACACACACACACACACACACACACACACACACACACACACAGACACACACAGACACACACAGACAGACACACACAGACACACACAGACACACACAGACACACACAGACACACACAGACACACACAGACACACACAGACACACAGACAGACACACACACACATACACACACAGACGCACACACAAACGCACGCACGCACGTACATATAGACGCACACACAGATGCGCGCACACACAGACACACACGCACGTGCACACACACAGACATACACACAGACATACACACACAGACAGACACACACACACACACAAACACACACAGACACGCACACGCACGTGCACCCACTACCCACACGCACACACGCGCACGCGCACGCACACACACACACACACAACATACACACTCGTCCCATGTACAGCCAAGAGTGAACTAGCCTGCGGTACCCTGTGTCCCCCAGATTGTGGTCAATAATACCTTGTTAGAGTGAAACCACAAAATCCAGTAAACACCAGAACTCAAAGGGCAGCAATTATCCTGACAACTGATTCTCTTACAATGCTCAATAAGTGAACTTGATGGGAGTTTGACACGTATTGTTCATCAGGCCCATGTTTACAAGCAATATTTTGACTGCGCACAAAGACATAGGCTAAGACCTGTGCACACAGTTCGCGCTGTGATGATGTTGACAAACCAGCGTTGAATGTATAAAACGATCAATGTGGCATCGTTCCTGCCCACACTGTTGTAAATATCACCTGATGATAATATATGTACACCAATAAAATAAAAATGGTCGGATTATTTCTTGTTAACATATGGCCATAAATACCAAGTACCAGTAGTTCTGTGTGTTGTAGCTTACACGAGTGTGGTTTATTTAGTGTAACACCTGTGCTCAATATGTATAGTATTACAGTTTTAGTACCACTGACAGATGTGTTCTCAGTGTGGTGGTGGTGTTCTAGTCAGCAGGCTGTTGGCAGGATCCAGGAAAATAGCCTATCACTGAGTCATTTTGAAAACATTTAGCTATAGATGCATCCACCTGTCTTTGGACCATCAACCTTTGTTTTAGATGGATACAAATTGGAACAGACAGATGACAATTTGAGAAGCAAAAACATACATTAATCACTCTATATGATGAACAGTTGGATTGTGTGTAGTGTAGCATGTACGTAAAAATTGAGCTTGTATATTGGTATTTGTCTACTTGAATCATATTTAACTTGTTGAAGACAGGGTGAAAAACAAAACATAGGTGAGAACATCTGGATGGAAATTAAAATAGTGAACAACTAAAAGAATAAATATTAATGCATGTACAGAGTCAATTAGTGTTGCTAAATATTACATATGTGTGTAGTAGTATTTTATTATGCAGTGTTTTGCACACATTTTATACATAGTCACTGCTGTAACTACAGTTCTACACACACAAAGTGCACACAACATCATAGTCCCAGGTCAGAATATAACAAAGCCACAGATCCAGGGCCTGTAGATGTCCAGGTCAGACTCACAATGACAGGAAATGTATTGACAATGGCCAGGCATTGTTCAGGTGAGTACACTACACAGACCCAACACACAGTCTAACTGACTGCTTGAGACACTGCTTGTGTCTCAGTGGTCAGTGTCACTGGTCAGTTGAGTGACTCCACCACAAGTTAGTTGACTCATGACATGTGTCATTGTGTTGGTCACACCTGCTGGTGGCACAGGCCCCTGACCAGGCAGTGAGTGACCAGTACGGTACTCCCATGTAGACATGTAGTAAGCTTTGCAAGGCCTGCAGCTAATGGAATCACAGCAAGGTTTGTGGAAATATTTGACAAGGGTAAGGGACTGTTTGATCAGCAGGAGTCAGTTTGTGTTGTTGTGTGGAAGTGCTACAAGGGTACAGATATGTGAATGTGTATTGGAAACTTGATGTCATACTACTCGGGTAATTGCACTTTACAGTTTGTCAAAGTGTGTGTGCATGCGTGCGTACCACGTACGTGCATACGTGCATGTATGTGTGTATCGTGTTTGTTTGTTTGTGAGTGCGTGCGTGCAATTGTGTGTATGTGTGTGGATATCATATGTGTGTGGGTATGTAAGTGTGTGGGTATGTATGTCTATGTGTTTTTTATGCATTTACAAGTATTATTTTTAATGTACAATTAATATACCCAATTTAGAACAACCCATTGATGTCTTTGGCTAGTTAGAGCCCTCCCTGTGTGTTATGCTGGGTTCTGCTGTGTCCCTGTCCACTCATCCCCAGGGTCTCACTGCCACTGATTGGGCTGATTGCATCCACTAGCAGCAGATCACTTGGGGATTAGTCCATAGGACTAGTTACTTGTGTGGACATTAGTGGTTGGAGACAACTTGGTGAGTTTCAGTACACTATAGACTAATGTTGTCACATTTATAAAACTTGTGTTAAAGATTAGGATTCAGTTGCATTATAGAAGACCTTGACTTTTTATAATTCAACAGTAGTTGCAGTCTGCATGTATATACAGTGCATAGTTCCAATGAGGGACGTGTCACTTACTTTCTAGTTTAATAACTCTTAAATAAACATTCACACTTTTACATAGTGCTTAGATAATGTATACCGGTCTGTAATTTATTGTCTGCTAATTGTTGCGTGACTGAATGCTTCCTGTAGCACTCTGTGTCTACTCTAATGATGAATTACTTGAGTGCTCTTAAGGCATGCTATGTAAGGATATATAAATTTTGTCTCTATTTCTAGTGCAGTGTACACTGATGAGAGCGTGACTTAAGTGGGGTTAGCTGGTGCATTCTGCTTCTTACGATAATTGAGACATTAAGAATTTAAGGTGCAACAGAAGAACCACTGGCAATTACATTAGGTCAAAATGCCAATTTTACATCAGAATCATGCATTTATATGCCTACGAAGAGTGATTATCCGCAAAGTTTAAATGCTCACGTGTCGTAATTGTTGTCATTATCATTATTGTGATCACCAGTCATCAGCATCAAGTGAAATGAGGCAGTAAAACCACAACTTTGAACTATTTATACTTGGAACTCTGGTCAAAGTCTTTGGCTGCTTTATTTACACCCTATCTACAGTGCAGTTTGCAGTGGAAGAGAAGGGGAATTCATACCAATCGAAGCGGGAAAACTAAGCTAAGATAGAATTGACATAAAGATGTATATGTGGGGGGTTTGTGGCTGGCCAGTCGGAATCAGTGACAACATGTAGAGAATGAACAAAATCAATGCGGACATCGCCCAAAGTTACAGTTCTAAAACAGGAATACAACAACTCTAGGTATATCTTGCTTTGGTTCTGGTGAGTATTATATCTAGACCACCAGGATGGCTGACCAGTCCAGCTGTTGAGTCAGAGACCAGTCCAGTCATGCTGCCCACACTCAGGTCCAGTTCTGTCAAACATACCCCCTCCCCCTCCAGTTATAATCTCCCCAGGCTAAGACAGGGCTGACAGCCCCCATAATTAGCTATGGTGGTGGATTATTGTAACAAGTGGCTACTGGCGATTTTGCTGACCTCAGCCTCACCTGAAATGAGTGGTCATTGACTGGCAGTTGACCTTTACCTACCTTTCAGTCTGGTGCCACAGCTGTGGATGAGATGAGGGGGCTGACCAGTGGCCTTGGGCTAGGCTTGACCAGTCAGACTTCATGTGGACAGAATCTTGGCAGCTCCAAGTACAACTGCCTGTATCTTCTCAGACCTTTACTTTTGAATCAGGTCACTTCAACATCAGGACAAAACTGTGACTAGTGACCACTAGTGACCACTAGTGACTATTTGTTTTTAAGTTACATTATGGACTTCACTTACCAACAGACACAGTGAGAGTTTAATATTGTATCAATTTTATTGGAGATCAAATCAAAATTGTGATTATAACCAAGCCAAACATTACATGGATCTATGATTACACCAACTGGAAGAGGGTGCAGCCCCACATAAGGATATTTTGGAAATTGTAACTAATCAGTAAATAGGATGGTTGTTTGCAGAGGGGCAGTTTCTCAGGCCCCATTGAGACAAAAAAGGCCCAACTGTTTTTTGGGTTTTCCAAAATGCTCCAACTGCACAATTTACCATACAGTAAATGGAGGGCAGATGATCAGCAGGGCACGTGATGGTTCGTGCCCCTGGTTGATATGTGTCTGAACCCTCTGCTGTTGTTAGTTTAGAAACTATGAAAGTATTAAATTTATTGCTTGCAAAAGGTCTTTACTTGTGCTGTGCAAAAAGAAATATTTTACTAAGTATTTCAAAAACCAGCGTGAATTGTTTTGAATTTATTATAAATACAAACGGTTGACACGATGAGTAATTGCCGTGTGACCACAAGAATTTTAATCAGGATCAGAAAGCGTATAATTTCCCTTCATGTTCACCCAGTTTACACACACGTAGTCACATACCAGTAAAGTAATTCATCATACTCATAAGTCTTCACAAAAACACTCTTGACAGAACTTATTTGACAAAACCTCCAACAGAAACCGCTGGTCTTAATGGGCTACGTTTTCAGTTGAAACAACACGAGACATAAGAAGAAAGTGCCACTTGAAGCTGAACAAGTGGTCAGACTTTATCAATGGCCGCTGGCGTCAAGATATTCATCGGTGTTTGCGGCTCTTACTTCGACTTATTGTATTGTAACGATTAGAAGGGCTATATGTCGTGTATAATATGCTGGCTGTTTGTTTTGGCGTCAGGCCAGAGCACTTACCTGGGTTCACCAAAGGTGGATTACGGCCTCGGATGTCCAGTACTACTGGTGGACATAGTGGTGTTGGCTGCCGAAAGATTGGATTGAGAGTAAAGTTTCACCGAACGGACTTTGCATATTTCCTGGATTAATGATTTGGCAATCAGTGGAGGTTTATATTTGTGTGGCGGCTGATAGTCGAAATGGATACAGTGACCAGGTAAGTTCATGAAATCAAAGAGAATGTGTCATCTGAAGTGTCTGTGTGTGTCATTGTGTTGTCACATAGCAGAATCTGGTGTTATGGATTAGCATGCCGACTTATAAAGGGAGCCTACCGTGGTTTGACAATACATTGCGCTTCTGTTAGGTGAAATATTGCATGTACTGACAGAGCAGAGGAGCTGAATGAAATATATGGGGCAATATTTATGGTGTGTCACAGGCACACAAAGGTAGGGCCAGACTAATATCACTAACAAGATTGTGGCTAAGTACTGAGCCAGAGTAGTTCATGCCCTCCTAGGTGGTTGATGTACACAAGGGGTGGGGTGGTGGGTGGTGTAGCTATCAACTCTTCTCCCCCCTTTTGCAGGGTACTACCCCAGCAGGCCTTGGCACCCTATCATTAGAAGGCTTTGTTGTGAGATTCAGGCTACCTTTGGTATGTTACTTGTTGGGGCTGCTGCTCCTTTTGGCTTTGTTTGTCCTAATTGTTGGGTGGGCTTACACTGTTTGTTACCCCACAACACAACCCTCGGTACCAGGAGAGGGTTTACCTGGTGGTGTCAACTTGTCACACACAGGTCTCTAGAGAAAGAACATCACCTTGTGGTATCTGTCACCCCTGAATACTGTGACAACTATCTACAGGAGTCTGTTCTGGTGACATGTCAACCATCAGTATCACAGGAGTGGATGGAACAGGTCTACAGTTATGTAACACTGCCACTGCTGTGGATGTTTAAGATCCCAGAGGCTGCGGAATGTACTGATTGCAATTGGTGCTCAAATATTCTTCATACTCACCTAGAAAACTCTAATGAATAATGATAGAGTTTTTTAATCCTACATTTCCTCAGTGTATTAAATTCACCCTATTTGACCTTTTGTGTGTACAAGCCAATTAACCTTACGCCCACATTTTCAATCAAAGATCTCCAAACTTGACTATGGAATCGTTATTATCATTTCCTTTTTTCAGCGTGCATTGTGCTTTACTAGCTGAGTTACTCTGCATTGCACTCAGAGAAATGGCAGAACTTTGCCTGTGATAAAACTGAAGCAAACTTGAATCCCTCCAATATCCACACCACCTGGGTGAACTAAAAAAAGATCTACCAGATAAATCTAATGTGCCCACGAGATCTCATGCAAAGTGCAGGCGGGCGGGCGGGCGGGCGGGCGGGCGGGCGGGCGGGCGGGCGGGCGGGCGGGCGGGCAGGCTGAGGCAGGCTGAGGCAGGCTGAGGCAGGCAGGCAGGCAGAGAATGGTTTTATTTTTCTATATAGAAATAGGTCAAATACAGTATGTTGCATCAACTGTGGTAGTATTTATATTTAACAATTTATGATGACTATTGATGAGATACTATAACCATTATAAATATAAAATCGGTGAAGTCAGTGTTTTTTCCATGACTCGGTCTCGTTAAGGTAATGCAAGTTAGAAAGTACTGCCCACAAATTATGGAAATGTGGTTTCTTGAGTAGAAACTCTTGTGCCAAGGATGGTAAGTATACTTAGTACCTACCATAAATTAGCCTGCTTTACTTTCAAGAGTAGTCGATAAACTACTAATTATTTGATTGGGTTATTTGGGTATACAGCTGGCCCAGGTGTGATGTGTTTGTGGACAGGACCCAGTGAGCACATGGGAAAGGTCTTTACTTGACTGGTCTCTGCCTGGGTGTTTATCTCAAAGTCATTCAGGGTGACTAATAAATCTGTTCTCATCACCTGGTTGTTACCCCCAGGGGGTAGTTAGAGGTGGGCTGGAGAGGAGGGGTATGTTTAAGGGGGTATTTAGAGGGGGGCTGGAGAGGAGGGGTATGTTTAAGGGGTATTGAGAGGTGGAACTAAGAGGTAGGGTGGACTAAGTATAGGCTACAGAAGGGTGTGTAATTATACCATAGCCTTTAGATTATTATTCAGGAAAAGTAAAATGTGGCACCTGCAGTATTCAGGAATAGCAATTATATTTTGTATATAGCATCTGCTATGTGTGCTTGGACAGGGCAGTACATTTGAACAATGAAATAGGATGAGTAAAGTGTGTGATATGTCTTTGCCAAAATGACTGAGTTGAGTAAAGGCCCTTTAAGCCAGAAATAATGTTTCCAGTCTTTAATTTGTGAAAGGTGCACCATGTGAAGGGCTTTAACCTTGCGTGGAAGCCCCTGTAACCTAGGTATGTTTGTTGTTGTTACGTATACCACTCAGTATACACTTTATAGGTGACCACTGACTGTCCACTTTGCAGCCTGGTGGACTGTTGTCATGTGATTGGTCTTCATGAGTACTGATTCAGATGCACAGTTCTCTTACAAGGCTAAGATTAAGTGGTGTTAATCACCACTTGCATCTAGCAAGCTACTGTTACATCATGGTTGTTATCTTAGTAGAACCTAATCAGTTGCTTACAAGAAACCAGAGTGTTTGGAATGTGGTAATAGAATATCTGCTCAATGTTTTACACATTGTTATTGTATGTACGTGTTGCAATTGGCCTAAGCAACAGTTAAAATGAGAGTGCTGGCTACTAGGTTTTATTTTTTCTGTTTAATGTAATGTTCTTGTGACTACAGCATACATGTTGTCGATTTACTGCCTGCCAAAATGTGTTTAGTTACTTTATAAAGCTTGGAAGAACAATATTTGCAATTTGATAGATTCCTCACGAAGCATGTTAAAATGGTAAACAAAACATCCAGTTTCAAAACAAAATTAATTGGCAATAATGCCAACATGAGTAGAGTTAACCCCAATACCCTTTTACTCTTTAATGTTTAACTTTCCCACATTCTAAACAGCAGACTTCCTGTTACAAAATACTGCTACATTTCTGTGCAGAGGAGCTTAACAGGATACACCTACACTCAGTATGTCCAGTGTATATAACATCAGACAATAGTCTGACTGAGATGTCTAGTTCGTCCACTAACATGAATACGTCCTACTAATTCTAATTCCAGCTTTGCCGACCTGTAATAATTACAGTATACCCTAGAACATGCAATTGATGTGTTATATACATGGTGCCGGTGTCTTCCCGTTATAGCTACTTTTTGATACATGCAATTCTGCACTGAGTACAATTGTAGTTGTCTTTTAAAAAAATGTTTTGCACAAGTGTTTTATAGTATATTTTCCATTTCAAATAACTGACAGTTACATCTATATACCATACTTATGACTTTTAAAATGTGTCCTTCATTAATACATTTCATGTAGAAATCTTACAGTAATCTGAAACAGTTAATGCTCCCTCTTGCTGTCCCCTCCTGAATTGTGTAATTAAATAAGTAGCTATAACGGGACTAGTTTGCCTGTCAAACTTAACGAGTAGCTATAACGGGAAAAACTGTAGCTATAACGGGAAGTAGCTATAACGGGAAGTAGCTATAACGGACCTAGACCATGGTGCCAAGTGCCTGGTATAGACTGACTAATTTCATCTGGTCACAGCCCTAATAGAATTTCTGCTGTAATCACTCATGATAAGAAGCTGTAGTGATTTTCATGGATAATACTGTCATAATAAAATGTCTGGCGTGTCTCGATTAATTTGAGATTGTAGATGACATAGATTGTTATCCACCCGTGTGAAAATTCTTTGGATTTGCACTACTAGTTTTCTTTATGGCCCTTGGACCGAGTTGCAAATATGATCTTAGCAATGAATGCATCAGTCTGAAAAATTCCACCGTAGAGCCTGGATGAACACATCACTGGATGTCACGTTGATTGTTTATCCATTTCAAATACAGAGTATTGTTAATTTTCATTGTATTTAATGCCCTTTCAAGTTGCTGTAGGTTGTGTTGTAGATTCAAGGGTTTGTAGCTTCTTAGCGTAAGATCAGTTCAAGATATTACACAATTCAAATATAACCTTCCTTGGCCACCATAGTTCTCTTACCCTGGCCCATCCATCCATCCATCCATCCATCCATCCATCCATCCATCCATCCATCCATCCATCCATCCATCCATCCATCCATCCATCCATCCATCCATCTGTTGACAAATTGAATATGTAGCTTATCATGTTTGAGTTTGAACAAACCTTTTGTCTTGATGCACCTCTGAGCTTTTTAACTTTCTAATGATTTAGGCACAATAACAAATTACCTTAATATTATTATTACTTGGCAAAATGAATTGTTATACCTGTAGTGGTTTGGTTAATGTTGACGCAGGATTGGTAGGTTGAAGACAAAGAGAAAGACATTGGCGGACATAGGACTGTGTGACAGGAGATTTGTTGGGATAGGGAGTGGAGGATGACAGTGACAAATAGGGAAGTGGTGACAGCCATCAAATGTGCTGAGAGATGGCAGACTAAAGACATTGAGGACAAGTATCAAGGCCAACCTGGAGTCACTCCATTGTAAATACATTAGAGACATGGATCCAGGGGTTACCTGGCCTTCAGCAACAGGCTGACAACTGATACACAGAGTCAGTCAGAGCACCAAAGTCAGTGAGTGTGCACTGTGCAGCATTGCCTGCAGACTGTTCCAAGTGGTTATGTGTTGATAGTAACAGAACTTGTAAAAACAGTTTTACTTGCACAACAGGCCAATTTGTCTGTATCAAGTGTCCTGGACTCGTGGTCCTTTGGGAAATAGCTCATCCACCACACACCACAGGCACAGAGTCTTCTTTAATCAGTGCCACTAAATTTAGTATAACCAAGGTCCAGGTCCCATTTATAACAGGGCAGGATCACCACAGACACGCATGTCTTGCTTTCTTTATAAAGTTGTAATGGTTGAAATATATCTCATCAGTACAAAGTGTTAAAGATGTAGAGTCTATGACTGGTTGTACTTTTACCTGCCAGTGTGTAATATTTCATCACATGTCCCGGAATAGACTTCAAGTAGAAGAGACTAACATGTTTTGTCTGATCTGAAGACACAGGTGGTACCCAGTGTGGGGTGATGGAAACTGCCCAGGTTTCAAAACAGTAGCAGATGGACTAATTGATTGACACCCCACTGTGCTTTGGACCAGCAGAAAGACCAGACCAGATCTGACCACAGCAGCCCACCAATAGTGTTTATCTCTTTATAGTTTGGCTATATCATAATATTATGTCTTAGTGACACGTGGACAAGGTAAGTTTGCCTTTATGTCACATTGCAAGGTGTGGTTCCTACCCTGAATGTGTGGCCCTGTAGTGACCAGCCAGCCTTCTATGGCCAAGTGATTTATGACATCGTGACAAATCACCTACACATGTTCCAACCGCTGGTGTGTGTGCCAGTCCCAGCATTCTGTAATTGTTTCATGTCTCAGTAACTGTACATTTGCCAGAGGTTAAGGTTTGTTTATTGTGATCCTCGGACAAAAGACCAGTTAGGGAGAGTTTCATTGAGATGTTTAACTTCAATTCATATTATTCGAGTTTTATTTTTAGCCAAATCTAGAGGAACTACAGCTGTAATACAAAGTAGCACTCAATAGTAATTCACTGGTGTTGTCATTCATGTGCCAGGAGGTTTGATCACTGGCGATTGAAAGTTTTGGACAGCTGGGACCACAGTTCAATGCTGCCAAGTTAGCGATCGTGTTCAGTGTTGTAATAACACATGTGGAGCAGAAGGGAAGATGAAAAAGTTTTACAATAACACAGCTAGGGTATCCATATCCATGGCCTAAAACTACTTGTCAGTCATTGCTGCCGGAATTAGATTGGGTCAAACCACACCAGCAGTCAGGATTAATAGGTCTGAATGTAATATGTACATACATCATAGAAATGGAGGGGCCAAGGCAATCACATCCTATTAATTTATGACAAGTAAGGCATCATTCCTGCATTCCATTTCCTGTGTTCCTGACACCTGGTCCACATTTGTGAAGAACAGATGTCAGTTTTGTTTCTGTGTGTGCATATGTGTGTGCAGTGTTTGGAAGTGTATTTTTATGGAATGTAAATAGTTGTGTAGGCATTCGTGCATGTACGTGTATGTGTGGTCGCATGTGGACTGTGTTTGTGGATGTGGCATTCTCTCATAGTCTGACACCAGTTGACAACGTAGGTACTTATCTTCATGTAACCAAACCCTCTTACTGGTGCTGCCAGATGTAAAGATTACTTATTACCTCCATGCAATGTTTGCTTGTGTCTGAGAGGATATTTATGTCATAAGCGAGTGATGTTTGCTGACTGTAGATAAGTTGTTTGAGTCGCTGTAAGTGACACTACAAATCTATTATTGATGTTCAGAACTATTGATGTCCGCTCGAGGAGGGAGCTGGAGCACTAGACAGTAGCCAGAGAGTTTGTCAGTAGCTGTTTACTCAAAAGAAACTTTGACAGTCGGAAATTGTTGATAAAATATTCATACTGTTGAAACAAATACTGTGGCTGTATAGGATGATAAAAAACTGGCTGTGTTTTATTAGTATTTCTAATAGTATTAATAATATTTTAATTAACTTTGTTTATTGTGTTTTGCTACATCATCGTCAAGCACTATTTATCATAAAAAGAAATAATTTTTATCATGTTGGAAACATGTTTGCCAATTGATGTGCACACAACATTTGCATAAACACATCACTTGTAAAACTAAAATGACACCTATGGGCCTGAATAATTCATTTGCTACATTACCAACTTGTTCTGTAAGATTTACCTGAGACTACTCCTAACTTACTGTCATGATGTGAGTTGCTGGATTGCCCAGTTTGCATTGCCATAGTTTCTTTATGACAATTGTAGACTGTTTTTCTCTCTTGCTGAACTCTCCAGGTCAGATGTGATATGTTGACTTGTCTGTGACTCGACAACCAAAGACTTGTTTTGGGAAGAAATCATAGAACTGCTGTTTGACCCCAAAACAAGACTAGCCATCTGTCTTGAACAAGAAAAACTAATTTTATGAAAGCACAGTAACAGACAATGTATTGTCATGTTTCAGTTCTTTGAATATTTATTTTTAGGCTATTGAATGCAACAGATCTTACACAACAGAATATGTTGCTTGCCATGTCAATAGGTCTGTGGTGACAAATGTCTGCATGTTATGATAACATTTCAAAATAAAAATTTTGCTTTTAAGGTAATATTTTAAAACAAAGATTCTGTTGGCATTCTAGTTTGTAGAGTTGTTTACCAGTAATTTTGAATGGCAGGTAGATGGCATCTACCTTCATTGTTGATGTTCAGTGTCCTCATGGAGAATAGGACACCTGCCACGTGGTCAAATGAACATGTTGACACACACTCAGTGATCCAACATTCTGTGAATAGGATAAATAAAAATTACAACAGTAACCCTAATCCAAATTTATTACATTTTAAAACCTAACTAATTTATTTAATTTTTTAATTTTGATTTTACTACATTTGTGGATGTTTTCACTGTTTGCATTTGACTAAGTACTAGGCAGCTCTCCACTGGACAACCATCCATGCCCCACCCATGGATGACCAGCGTGTGTGTGAGGGTGATGATGGTTGTGTCTATGTCACAGCTACAGACCCAGATATATGCCAGGCTGCTGAGTGTGCCAGCTGCCTATAGAGCCAAGACAGAGAGGGTCTTTGAAAGTGAGACAGACCAGCAGCCTCTCTGAGCTCTCACAAAGAGCCTGTCTCAAATCAAAGCTGTTGGAAAGTGCTGAAATAATTAATGGAACTTATCAAGTGGCAGCCTTTCATAGAACCTGATGTTACTTGTTTGGTCTACCCACTACTTAGTAGTCAGGAACAAACACAGAAGCCAATGTTCTTGCAGAGCAGGGAAAGAGAGGGAGAGTATGTCAGCATGGCTCATAGCTGTAGTTCTTTCCAACACTCAGCAAGGTACTATTAACTGACTAGGCTGCATATACAGTAGTATTGTGGTTACAACATTGTGATCTTGTCATTATGAGGCTCACTGAACTAGTCAGTCTTTTTCAGAACATGTATGCAAAGCCGACCTTTCTATGCTGGCACTGAAATAACTCTGTGGCCTGTGGGTAATGTTGTGGTGTTTATAAAACTCAAAGTTCTGTTACCACCTGATGGTTAATGTAGTGGCCTGTATGATAGAAAGTGGACCAAACTGCTGCTGTTCTGGAGCCTCTCCTCTGTGTGGAAAAAATACAGGTGTTTTTTACTGCTGGTTGTGTTAACACATTGACAAATTGTAAGGAAATTAGATGTGATGGTGAAGAAATTCTGAACCTTCACCACCACCTCATGACTGCCATGTTTCCACTTTCAAGAAAATGGACTCAGTGAGTGAATGCCCTGCTAATATATATCATATAATTAACATGTTTTGTTTATGTGAGTAAATAAAATTGCTATTTATGTTCATCCTAACATCTTCTGGATGAGTTAGAACGGTGATGCGTTGTACAGATATGATAAATAAAATTATATGAGCAACAGCTAGTCTTGAAATAAATTGTATTTCCGAAATGGATACATCAGGCTAACTTGCTTGAGTTGAAGCCTGATTTACAGACTTTGCCCCCAGGAGTTTATCTGATCCATGAGATAAGTTGCACCACAATACAGGACTGAACAAAGTGTAACACATTGTTGAGTCTCTTATCTAGCAACATGGCAGGCAACATTGAACAAGTTGTTTCTTTCTGAACTTCCTCTGCCCAAATCCTGTCGTGATCCTTTTATTTGGCCTGTGGCATTTCAGCTCAAGTTCAATTGTGATATCGTCCCTACATGGTCATATGTGAGACATTAGATATATTTAAATAATTTTATACATAAATAAATTACAGGCTGTCCATTTTGACTTGATGGCGTTCGAGCGAACATTTCAATATTCCACTTAATGGTGTTTGTGAAATATTCCAGCAGAATTAAAATGTTATCCATCGCGGTGTTGGCAGTAAGCAGACATACCCGATGGATAGATTAAACCCGATTTTATTTTGAAATGGCCCCTTATTCAAGGAAGCCAGGTGTGTACTCGTATCAACACTCCTGGAAATATTAGAAGGTCTCAAAGGCTTCCAGGAACAACTCGCAATGATGCCTCATTTGCAGGTGTGCCGACTCGTCAAGCGTGCTTTCCAGTCATCATTCACGGGCCTAGATTCCAGGCAACCATTTCTGTGGTTTTGTGTTGGCTTCCTTCACAGACCAATGGTCATTTGTCTCGGAGAAAAGCTCTCGAGTCGAAGTAATGCCGACTAGCTTCAGAAGAATCAATAATTTCTTATAATGAACAGGTTTTTTTAAGTGCCGACTGTTTCATTAGGTTCAATAGATTCTGTGTCGGCAATCGACAAAGAGTCAATACTCTGGGTAAAGTCAGTTGTAAAAGTCGGCGTGTGGCAAACACCAGTGAGTTGACTCAGCCAAATATAGTCACCAGTCCATGAGAAATACACTCGTTCAGTGTTTACCTGATCTGCAGAATTATAATTGAGTTTTATTTATAAACATCACAATATATGAGAATATCAAGCAAGAAGTATATACTATATATATATAATATATATATATATATGTATATATATATACCCTGTATATATATATATATATATATAATATATGTATGTATATATATATATATATATATATATATATATATGTATATATATATATATATATATATATATATCTCTCTCTCTCTCTTAAAAAGAATTAACATGTATGATTGATGAATCCATGACATTACAAATGGATGTACCCAGGGTATTTTTCACTCATCAAGAAAGCTTAGTGTGTAACTAATTATGTAAAAATTATTAACTACACCTGTAAATTGCACTGACACTAGCAGTGGCAGTAGAGAAAGCCTGTTGTATGATGGCACACCACATACCAGGGCAGCTAGCGTTCAGAATAGTACGAAGACTCATGGACATATGGAATTATTAATGCCTATCTCGTGTAGTTTCTCAGCATGTTCCAGGCACCAAAAGATTGGCTTTGTCTGTTTCAACAGCGTGCAATGACCACCGCTGTGTGATTTGTAGATTCAAA
The DNA here is from genome assembly GCA_964017155.1 of Oasisia sp. SBJ-2009. Lineage (NCBI taxonomy): Eukaryota > Metazoa > Annelida > Polychaeta > Sabellida > Siboglinidae > Oasisia > Oasisia sp. SBJ-2009. Next base: position 40,607,165 of record OZ024857.1, on the reverse strand, counting down.
ACCGTCTCGGCTGTGGAATATTGAGATAACATCAAGACGGTTTTTGTTGTGGAGTGTTTATGGAATTATTGATTTCCGACATCCAACATTATCGCCTCGATAACTTCAAACAGTGTGTGCACCGGCCGCTGAGAATTGTCAACAATTAACTCATTTGCATAATAATCTTATCACTTCTCGCCAATATCTGTAGCCTGACACTTATAGAAATGTCAAATAAAAATGCTAAAATAATTCTTTTATTTTGTTGTTTTGCAACGTTACATGACCTTCTTAGATTAGAATTGTCGACTAAATGTCAAATTTATTTCAGTATCTGTAGCCAACATGGTGTAACGAAACAGTAAATACATTTTTCATCTTAAAGATGGGCTTGACCATTCATTAGGTTGTGTAACTTGCAAAATGTGACTGGATGCAACTGAATATTATTATATTATTATTAATATAACTGAGAATGGAGTGGTTCTGTTTTTGTGTGAAATCAGTCAGAAATGAGGTAACTAAAGGTCAATTTGAGGAGCAACCCTGATTTCTGTACATGTATTAAAAATATAATTATAATGTTTTATTTTTTAATTTACCATAACTAGTTGTATTTTTATTTATGCAATTGCTTAAATTTTTCTTTAGAAATAATATCATATATCTTAATTATTTGGTGTGTATATATATATATAGTCATTCTTTTTTACATACATCTTACTTTTTTAATAAAACATTTACTTTTATATATAATTGTAACGTGAGTGTGGCTTTGAATGGGCTGGTCCCAGAGATATGGTGCTCTAGATTGCTGGTAATAATAACCTGTCTTCAGTTGACATTGCTTCATTTCTTTAGTTTTGAAGATAGCCTTGTAAAGTAACAGAATAAAAAGCAATATATAATTAACATACGTTCAACATTGTCCCTCCACCAATACATAGCATTGGATATGTGACTTTTTTATTTTAAATTGCTATCAGTGTAAATTTGCATTTCCAATTTTTGCTTACTGTGTGATTCCACAACAGAGATTTCTTTTTCCCACTGTTACTATAGAAACAGCCAAAACATGCCATGCCACAGAATTGGTTTACAGGTGTGTTTTGTGACTTTTTGACTTGGTGTGATAACCCTTTACATAAATGTGTAGTGATGTTTCATGTACAGTGTACATCCAGTAAGCTTGGTATTATCGTCACACAAGGTCAAGGTTTTTGATTTGTTAAGCCTGTCTATAACAAGTATCCAGTTGTGAAGTGCAACGGCTGCTTTGAACGACCTTTATCAGGCCCCATTATTAAAGTCACATCGGGTGTTGATAATGGCATAAATATCTCATGACATTTCTGTACTTTCCGCAAAGAACCTAAAACAGCCGTGACCTTTGGAATTTCTCATCGGGCTACAGGTCAAATCAATACCGATTCCGTCGTTATTCAAGTCATTAGTAGATGTCAGATTAAAGATGCTTATGATTTCGCAGGATCAGATTACCAGGTGCTATCCCCACACAGAAAGGTACAGGGCATATGATAAATCCTCTATGAAACCTGATATCAACGCTTTAATGACAGGATTGACATTTCCGTCCGATGACAGATCCCTGTGTGATGGTTGAAAGTGTCTGGATTTGTCAATGACTTGATTATGTAGACTATGAAATGGGATTGAGTCTAATGGCCAGGCTGCACCAAATGGAAGGCTTATTGCTTGCTCCATGGTGGAGAGTGACCCAGGCACATTTATCTTCATTTATGAAGGTGTGCCGTGAATGGTCAATGGGGCTGGTCAAAGGGGCATGGGAAGGGGTCATCAGTGCTTACAGTGGACGAAGAATGCAGACTAATGACCGAGTCCTGGTCATGTCTGTCTGACGTCTGTGTAGAATGTGTAATACACTCTGTGTGTGTTGTGACTTGTAACCAAGTGTCAAGATTAACGCCAGGTGACTGTGCAATTAGGGGTGGGTAGAAACTCTCCTGAGGCTGTTAGTAATCACCCCTCCATATCAATGTTTGTAATTGGGTTTGGGATATCTATTTTTAATAGGTACAAAACAACTTATGAGTATGTGTACTGTGTTTATTTAACTGTCTTCCAACTGTTACTTTGTGTACACTGTAATGATAATACTAAGTTTTCCTTAAAGCACATCAGATACAAAGTTCTACACTGTGATTGATTTAAAGGTGTGTTCTCAGAACTTCACAAAACAGTTTAACTATTATGTGGGATGCTTGTTTTGGTTATCTCAAGCCATGAATGAAGATAACACCATGTCATGATGCAGGCATAGGTAAAAACTACCCTGGTACTTTTACACCCGTAGGGTATACCACAGATAGGGGTGTTCGATATCAACCTCAATAATGGAGACACAGCCTTTGGGATATCTTGTTTTTACTAGGTACAAAACACTTTCTAATCCTTGTAATTGTAAATGCTAGGTATCTATTTAGAAAAGGTCCCACCTCCCAACTTGTTGCCTATAATTATATGTTTCACCACAACACAGCTACAGTTACCAGATCCATTACCTAATCCTAAAACTAGTCAGTCATTGCTGCAGGAATTAGATTAGGTCTATCGACTCTGGCTGCAAGGATTAACAGAGCTGAATTGAAACGTGACGTAGAGGCATTTTGCAAAAAAATCATATTGTGCAATGAATACATTAGTGTTCTGGCAGACAGACATCACACACAAGTGTGGGCTTAGCACAGTTGTTGGCTATGTTGCGTAGTTCTCTGAATATCTTCTGGTCCATTCCAGGAAATGTGTCTGGTGCACTGAGGTCCAGGGCTTTATGCAGGATTAAATTATTGGATGTTAACTGTGAAGCCAGTTTACAAACTTTCAAATGTGCCCATCCACCACCCATCCACCCATATTTCTACCCGCCCATATTTGTTTTTACCCATCCAAATGATGGGTGGACGGGTCTGTACATAAAGCTATGCTGAGGTCTACAGACTGTAACTTCAGTCAGGGTGTATTTGAATTAGGGGTAGGTAGAAACTCCCCCGGGGGCAGTGGCTGTTGCCACCCCTTGGGGGTTCTTCAGTGTCAGTCTCAATTGTTGGTGTTTGAGATACCATTTTTTTTTAATAGATTCAAAACACATTCTGAAGATTGTGAGTGTAAGGTAATAAATGATGCCCTGTCTTCCAAATATTATGGTGTGTGCATGCGTGCATGCCACCGAGAGCATCTGGCAGAATCCAACGCTGGGCACTAGCTTTGAGTGCGTACGACTACTGTTTCAAGTACAAGTCAGTGGACGCCTTCACCAAATGGGTAGAAGTACATGTGATGACTTCTAGCACTGCAGAAGCCACTGTGGAGAAACTGAGAACAACATTTGCAGCTTTTGGGATTCCAGAGACGGTGGTTTCCGATAACGGCACATGTTTCGTGGGTGAAGTGTTCCAGACGTTCATGAGTCGGAATGGCATCAAACACATCAAGGTTGCCCTGAAATATCCTGCTTCAAACGGACTTGCTGAACGAGCTGTACGGTCGGTCAAGGAGGGTCTAAATCGGATGTCACAGGGAAACCTGGAAACCAAGTTGGCGAGGTATTTGTTCAAATACCGAAATACACCACATGCGACCATGGGCAGATCACCATCGGAATTGTTGCTAGGAAGAAAAGCTCGAACACATCTTGATCTATGTCACCCTGATGAAGCCAGCGCTGTGGAAGAGCAACAACGCCTACAGAAACGTTACCATGACAACCACGCCAAAGACAGACGGATAGATGAGGGCGACAAGGTCTACGTGAGGAACTGCAGTAGCGGGCCATGTTGGCTTCCTGGAGTAGTTGTGAGCCAATCGGGACCAGTATCGTTCGTTGTGAAACTGCAAGATGGTCGCACTGTTAGACGTCACCAAGACCACACCAGGGCACGCTACACACAGCATATGATATCTCCACCTGACGTGGAGGTTCAGCCGGTTGTGGGGGAAGAGAAGGAGAGCACAACGGAGGAACGAATTGTGCCAACAAGTTCATCTGATCAGGAGTCATCGACAGAGACATCCCGTGCGACAACTGACAGCACACAACACTCGACGGCTGAGATGAACAGCAAGGATAACCATGCGACCTCTGATGCCACTGTAGAGTTACAACCAGTGACTCCGCAGTTGCGAAGGTCTCAACGAGTGCGAAGACCAGTACAGCGCCTCGACATGTGAACTGGCTGTAGTAGTGAACTAGAACTAGTCAGTTCATGGTGAGAATACATGAGGTCAGAATAACACCTCCTCACCATAGAATGACACAGGGTAGACTACTCCTGTTCATTCTCAAGCCAGTAAGAAATAGATGTAGTGGTAATATGATTAGCATTCACACTGAGTTATACAACATAATTGTTGGGAAGACTGTCATTATAATCTTTGAGATGTTGTTGAAAAACCAGTGTTAGTTTATGGACAATAGATTATGACGAATCTAAAGAGGGAGGAATGTGATGTATGGCACTGTTGCGCCATCCAACGGACAAATCATGAACAACAGAACGGAGACTATCGAGCCTGGGTGGCCTAGTTGTTGCTGTATCCGATTACACTAATAAACTGCGTTACTCCCAGCTCTGCATTTTTACCTTGTCACAATCGCAATATATGACACTCTCCATGGTCATGGCTGGGCTGTTGCTAGTTGTTGGCATTGTTAGCATTGTGCATCTATTGGGAGCTTTACAGTAATTATCTTAAATGTTTATTTAAAATGTTTTATAATGGACATAGATCCAGCTGTAGAGTGGGTACAGCCAGTGAACATGGCCCAGGGCTGCTGTTGTATCCGCATTCTGTATAAGGGTGTTTGTGGGGGATTGTCAGGTACCTAGGAGGGTATCATGTTTAGACCTAGGCAGTGATGTGATGAGCATTGTTCGACACAACTCCATCAATCCTCACATCTCTGTGAAGGCCGGCTCAGTTACAACCACAGAGTGTCTTGATGACAGACAGATAGGCAGGAGTGAAATTAAAAGTTTATTTCAGGGATCATGTTGCATTGGGTGGCAAAAAATCAGTTGTGTATTAATAGCTACAGTCGTGAAATGAATATCAAAACGGAGGGATGCGTGGAATGTGTTTTTCAGGTGGTGTGTGGATCGTAGGGAGTTTCTCAAAATTACTAATTAAAGGGGAGGTTTAGTAAAGAATTACACAGGGGTGAGAAATATGGAGACAACTTCCCTGACTTGCATGCATGCTTGTGTGCATGCATGCATGCTTGTGTGTATTACGTGTAGCTCATAACATGCTTTTTATGATGTTCTACATGCATTTAGCAGGGTCTTCATATCAGAAGCATAAAATATGTAAAGAAACATAAGCACACAGAGTGACAAAGTGTCTCTGTGCCACAGTTTAATGAATGATGATGACGCACGTTTACTTTAATAGATCAACCAAGGCGTGTCCCTCTATTGTCACTGCCTCGAAGGATGACTAATGTGTCAGTGTGGAAACAACAAAACGCTTAACCAACAAATGCCTCTACTACAAACACCGTTTCCTGCCAACTGAGGTTGCAAATTGACTGGAGGCACCAGCGTCACGCATGAGCGAACCCGTAAAGAATTAGCAGCTCACACTACATGTACAACTTCCTCATGCGTTAATCTCCTTGTTGCAGATGCCACATGCAGCATTGATACCTTCCTGTTGAGCAGCAGTCAGGCATCAAGACAATGGACTCTCTCGACACGTTCGAGTGGACGTGTCCGCGCTTGGACGCCAGTGAAATGCTGGCCCAGGCACTCAAGCAGATGGATGGCTTACTCGCCGGTAGGTGGCAGCACTCACGTGTTTGATGCTAACTAGTCCGCTAGGTGGCAGCATTGTTATGTGATATGTATTTCACTGGTTGCAAATGCAAGCACTATGGTTGCAAGTGAAAATGTAAATTCTAATTTGATGTAGTATCCTGTCAGAGAAAAATACATTTAGCTTAATCAAAAAGAATAGTGGCACTATCAGTTGCGCTATCATAGCGTTTTTCATATCTTATGTTAACCAAATAATAGCTGATTTGATTTAGTCAGGGTTGTAATGTTTCTCAAAACATTTGTTTCTGAACTTTCATATCTCTAATGTTGCACCATTCCAACAATTACCATTGTTAGATTCCATTAATGTCATTGTTACTTTTACCGTAGCCAGGAATTTCAAGGCTGAATAATGTTTGATAGCATAGTGTATATTTTGTTAATAAAGTTGGTGAATTTGAGGAAGGGTAAGTGTAGTTTTGGGGGCACAGAGGTCCAATTGAATGATGGTTGCCAAACTAAATTCACGTTATATTGGCTTCAGCTCAACCTCAGAGGATGAAAGGTGTTCATCAGTTTTAGTGGCAACGTTTACAACTTCAGAATGGTCTTAGGTGCATGTCACTTTAATATAGGCTTAAGTTTGCCAAATTCCGAAGGTGTAGGGGGCATATGCCCGCCCATAGGTCATAAAAAATTGTGTTAACTTGTCCGCAATCAGTATGTCTTGTGTGGTTATCTACACATCATAAAGTGATGTTAAAAGTGAGGTAGATATAATCTGTTGGAAACATTCCATCAGCAGACATTTAGAACCTTGTGAATTATATGGTTGACATTACACGCCAACTACCCTGGCGTAGTTGGATTTCATAAAACAATTGTCATCATGACATAAAAATACAATTATACTGAATAATGGAAACACCATGAACCTGATGTACAAATATTTAAGCACAGACTCATTTAAAAATACTTGTTTTACATTATACTACTAAGTGACTGAACAGATTTAAAAAAAGTAATTGTTTTCAATGCATGCTTAGACCATTTTATTTTGAGATATCAGCATACACTACCAAAGTTTGGACATCATTTTAGTTATAAGTAAGTGCGTAAGTAAGTAATTTGTTTCCAATCAAGCAATTAAGAATTACACAATCCTGTACGCTAAATACATTTTCAGCATATAAACAAGTAACCACGACTGTTGGTGGAAAAAAGTATAGTTGTGTAAATTTGTATTAACAAAACATAACAGTATTGCTGTGAAGATATAAATTCTACAGTTGCAAATTAGTAATAAAAAATATAATGTTTGCAGTATAAAGAAATTGTTGCATCCAGTCTCATTGCGTTGATGAACACATTGAAAACATGAAGCAGCATGTAAAGCATGTAAATAGAATGCCTCGCCTTTGCTAGACTGGATATTTATATTTATCCTGAGGGCAAGACGTTTATCTGTGGTTTTGTGGTTATTTCCAGTTAAAGTCTGATAAAATGTGTCCACAAATAATCCTATTGCAAGACTATACATGTACCACTATGTAAAACAACCACTTTGGGGGGGGGGTTGAATTACTCCGAACATTTGAATAAACACGTGATGTTAATAGCACTTGTTAAGTAAGATCCATAACAGCATTAAAATAGACTGTTAGCAAAATATTATATGAAGAAAAAAGCATTTGTATCATACATTTAAAAATGTAGTGCCCATGGTGATGATAATAACAGATTATTGTTTATAACAGGAAGTGTGGTATGTGGTTGTAATACATAAACATGACAGTCACTTCATTAATTTATAACAAGTAGAACATTTGCTCTCAACAATATGTTTATTCCACCATTATTGGAAAGAACCAAGAAAGAATGTGCCTTTTAGTGCTGGTTCGATACCAGGTTTTGTTCGATACCGATCGATACCTGAATTTTGTTCGATACTCGATACTCGATACTTACGTTGCAAGTCTAATATTCACAGAGAACACAGTTCCCAGTAGAAACAGTATGCAACAGAAGTAGTGCTGGTTCGATACCAGAATTCTTCGATACCGATCGATATATTGCTGGTTCGATACCAGAATTCTTCGATATCAATCGATACCAGACTTTTATTCGATACTCAAAATTTACCTTGTAAGTGTAATTCAGTACAGTAGAGATCTCCAAGGAAACACACTCCTATCCACTTAGACTAATGCCCCAGAAACACACACAATTTTTCACTTACAAGTAGGGAGATATGTGATACTTTTATAGTCATGCAAACAATGATTAAAATGCAATTTTCATTTTATGTAAGTAAACAAACAACAGTTTCAATATAATTGATTACTGTTGTAAAACTAAAAGGTAACTGTAATATAAAATTAAAACAATAAAGACAACTGCAATAAAATACCTAGTGACAAATAAATTCATCAATTGCACTGAATTATTTTTAATTAATAACAGTACTTCACCCCAGCTGTTTGTAAATACACTATAATATAGCAGCTTAATTTCAATTCACTGTGTCTCCTAAAGTGACCATCAACAAATACAGCTGAAACATAACATACAAATAATATGTTATTATTATATTAAATATAAATACACCTATCACTTATAATAGTGCCACTGCCAGCACAGCTGCACACTCACTGTTATAACTGTTTTATAATTAATTGAATCGTAAAGAAAATTGTGATTTAACATCAAAACTGTATAGACGATTACAATAAAATAACACTAATTAATAATAGAAAAAATATTAATAAAAATTTCAATTGTACTTCCCAGTTCACACCAATTTTGTTTATATAAAACTCAAATTACCACGTTATCAAGTACACATAACAAGCCCCATAATGTTTTTGCAACTGTTTTCAAGAACCGGTCAGTTTCTTCCTCTACGTCTGGCTCTGCCAGTGGTGAACGTGTTTGGCCAGTGCCAGTGACTGGCAGTGTCACAGTGAGAGTGACGGTATGCAGTAAGCACATCGTCATCGTTAATCAGTCACGTCGTGTATGTCACTTCTTGGCGATGTTTGCCGCAGTTACTTAGTAGATTCGGCAACCGATGTCGATTCGCTTCGACTGTAACTAGATGTCCATTGCTCGCTCACTGTCGAATATTTCGATAGAATACGTTCTCGAGTCAATGGCAATGCGACGTTGTCAACAACGTCGACGATGCCATACGATGAAAGTTGATCATCACGTTTTGATAGCTTCTTGAATGGTGACATGTTTCGTCAAATTCGATGTATTTCCCACGCTATCTTTGAGACGCCTCTAGCACAGCAGACACTCTTTGTTGGAAAACTGCCAAATTATTAGCGATGCCGATGAACGTTGCGACTTGTTGTCGTTCGCCTTGGTTGTGGGCATCGTGTACGGCAAATGGTGGCGCCACCAAACGGAACCCGGATAAACATAACCTCCGCATCGCGCTCGAATAAATGTTTATATTAATAATATTATTATTAAACTAGTTTTATAAATACTAGTGCGTGCAATAAACACTCTATGCAAATACTATAGGATGTGTGTTTTTGTACGCGTAACCGTAAATAAAGTAGGGAGAAAGATGGCATGGTACTGCCACCAAACGAGATCGTCACATACGAACCTTGGTTTGGGTAACGAGGCTAAGGCCTAAGCGAAGTCTGACCTACGCTAAGATAGCACACAGAAAACAGTTATTATAGAGACTAATTCTACAATAAAGTTTTAGAAAACAATTCACATTTTATGTTATATTATTTTTTAAACAACCACGCCTAAGTCAATTTAGGCTGCGAAGCGCTGTAGTGATAGCTCCCGTAAACAACGTCGTCATCAACAACGATGTTGCGCCTTCGCATCGACTTCGTCGAATGGACTCGATGTCGAGTATCGAAATATCGAAGGTATCGAAGGTATCGAAGGTATCGAAGGTATCGAAGGTATCGAAGGTATCGAAGGTATCGAAGGTATCGAAGGTATCGAAGGTATCGAAGGTATCGAAGGTATCGAAGGTATCGAAGGTATCGAAGGTATCGTAGGTATCGAAGGTATCGAATAGTGGGCGTTCGATACCAAAAATATCGAAGTATCGCGATACCACTAAATATCGGTATCGAACTTTCGCAAGTATCGCGATACTTCGATATTTTTGGTATCGAACCAGCACTAGTGCCTTTAAAAAGCAGAAAGGTATACTCAGTATTATTAAATGTTAAGATGGCAACGGTAGACGAATGCGAAGCAATTGTATACTTACGTATGGATGGTAATTTATTCAGGTGTTCTGCATTATAAGTGTCCACTTTCTCGGTCAACATTACGCTGCCAGTCTAGATTTAACACTATACGCTAATCACCAATAACAAATTCTGTTCTCAAGTGTTTTTTGCATTGGGCAACACACCGAGCCCTCTTTGTAAACACAACAGTGTTGACTCGCCCCGGCCAGGGGATGTGTGCCTACAGGTGCCTACATGTCTCCCACACCCCACCCTCCCCTCCTGGGGTCCTCCAGTAGGGTGGGAGCGGCCCACCCTCTAGTTCACTAACACTTGCTCCAGGCAGTTGCCAGCGAAGTGAGGCGCTGGTTGCCGTGGCGATACACCATACCAGGTGTGTCAGCAAGAAAGTGGGTAGTGCCGCCAGAGAGTTGGGTTAGGTGGCGCGAGAACGCTGGCCGGTCCGTGGAAATGTAAGGAACAATAGACGGACTGATATGGCTACGATGTATTCGGCGGCACTTGCACATTTCCGGAGCTTGGAGGGTAAAGGTATGGCAGTTGACATAGTCAACACATTAGGACGATGTTTTTTCCTAGGAATGTCACCGAGACCAAACGAACAAAGAGAATGCCTGATTAAGATATTTTTAGTTGGAGTCGGGGCCATGTTGGCTAATGTGTGCTGAGCTTGTGTAGGTGTTGTGTGCGATTTTGTGTTTTTTAATAGTCAATTTCTCTGTTGCTAATGGAGGTTAAATGTGGAAACAGGACTAGGTAATATTTAAGAGTTAAGTCTCATACGTTACGGTGCCGTCGTTATTGTGAAAGTATTAAATGTGACATATTTATGTAGTTTTGAAGAATCTGTAAGCTTTGGGTTGTGAAGAATATAGAAGTAGAAATGTCTATGGGTAGGTTTTCTGTGAGACTCCGACTGGAAGATACAATAAGAGGACGCCCTTTGAAGAAGGGGAATAATGAATTGGGAGTGGGTATGTGACAAGGGAAAACTATGAATAAAGACCAAGAGAGATGGAGAAGGGAAGGAGAGTGAAGAGTAGACAGGGAGATTGGCATGGAGAGAGGGCGAGACAAGTCATGGGAAATATGCAAAGAGAATGGCAAAAGAGAGTTGAGAGAGAGAGAGAGAGAGAGAGATAGCGGGAGGGAGAGGGAGAGGGAGAGGGAGAGGGAGAGGGAGAGGGAGAGGGAGAGGGAGAGGGAGAGGTAGAAAATGAGAGACATGGAGAGGGAGAGAGAGATAGAGGCACAGAGAGACACAGAAACAGGGAGAGGCCGAGAGATAGACAGGCAGGCAGGCAGGCAGGCAGGCAGGCAGGCAGGCAGGCAGGCAGGCAGGCAGGCAGGCAGGCAGGCAGGCAGGCAGGCAGGCAGGCAGGCAGGCAGGCAGGCAGGCAGGCAGGCAGGCAGGCAGGCAGACAGACAGACAGACAGACAGAAAGAGAGGGGTGATGAGAAAGAGATAGAATTAAGTAACATACGGGAGAAACTAAGTAATAAATTTGAAAAGAGAACATTTGGAGAGAAGAGAAAAACAAGTGATGAGATGAGAAATATGGGGAATGGGAAACAGATGGGGTGAACTAATAGACGGTAGGTTGGAGGGAGAAAGAAAGAGGAGAGAAGCTAACGAGATGGAAGAAACAATAAAGCAGAAAAATAACAACATAGAAGCAGAAGAAGCTGTAAAAATAAGGTGAGAAAGAGGAAAAACGTAGTAACATGGCAAACAAGAGAGGGAGAGAGTTCTCTGCCGCCGCCTGCTGTTGAGGCTGTACCAGGTGTCCTCAGCCAGGGCTGTCCATATGGGACCTGTCTCGGCACGGCGGTGGGCCAGTTGTTCACTTGGTATTTGGTAGCAGGAGGAGAACTGGAAACTGGCACTTGAACACAATTGGAAGTACGTGTGTTTTTATACAGAACTACAGACTGAAGGTGGCTACTTGCACAAGCAATGCAGCCAGGACTTTATGCAGGATAAAATGATTGCCAGTCACACATGTTTTGGTGGACTTTGGTGGTTTGGATGGTAGCTGTTAAGCCAGTTTATAAACTTTCAAATGTGCCTGATGACCTTAAAGGGACTATAAACACACATGTGACACCACTTCCAATCACTTTCAATGCATAACTAACAATATATATGGTTTTGGAAGACTTTTTTGCTCCTTAATTTTTTAACCCATTCACCACCCATATTTCTACCCGTCGACATCGGTTTTTACCCGTCCAAATGACGGGTGGACGGGTCTCTGCATAAAGCTATGAATGCAGCTAATGCTAGTCATGTGGTCTTGGTTCATACATTGCCAATGGCTACTTGCTGAACAGAAGCATGTAGCCTACAGTGTTCGTGTGGTCTTGGTTCACACATAATACTGACATTGCCATTTGACATGGGTGTCATCCTCAGTCTAAAAAAAGTATGCTAAATGTCATATACACAAACGTCTTAACATACTCAACTGTTGTGTCCATCACGTGTACGTGATCAATCGGGTGTGTGCAGTCATGTGCACATTTGCCCACATATTCACTGTCTGAAGCTAAATTTATCACATGTCAGAAAACACTTTGGAACAAGTCAGCATGAGTGCATAGGAACTATTCACAAAGGTGCACCGTGGCATAATAATTAGAACATTGGACTCCCAGTTGATATGTTGCTGATTTGAGTCATCTTGGTGGCAGTGCATTTGTTCACTGTACGTTGCTCCAGTTCACTCAGTTGTATGAGTGTGTACCTGGCTATATGTAGTGGTTGATATTGTGTACAAACAGACAGCAGTAAATTATTTGTGGCTGAATGATTTCCAGAGAAGTCATGGTATTCAATTGAAAGGAAGCATTGTAAAGGGCCCTCATGACTTACATGTACCTAATACATGTATTTACCCTACCTTCTTTAATACAATTGTTCACCCTACCTTTAAATAATATAACCATTCCCCCACATTTACCTAATACAATTATCCACTCACCATTGATAGCTATTTGCCCTACCTTTATGAGACCTATTTACCCTATCTTTAATTAATACAACTATCCACCCTCCATATATCTAATACATCTATTTGCTCTACCTTTAATTAATACAACTATCCACCCTCCATATATCTAATACATCTATTTGCTCTACCTTTAATTAATACAACTATCCACCCTCCATTTATCTAATACAACTATCTACCCTCCCTTTACCTAATACAACTAGTCACCCTCACTTTATCTAATACAACTATTCACCCTACCTTCACCTAATACAACTATCCATCCTCCCTTTATCTAATACAATATTTGCCCTACCTTTAATTACTACAACTATTCGCCCTGTTTCAGGTACCACGACCAAGTTTGACACTCCCGCCTCCCCACCCCACCAGAATGGGGTGAAAGAGATTGACTTCAGGTCACCGAGCCTGTCCCCAGGCCTGTCCCCAGAACCCTCCCACTACGGCCGCAGTGTCGTTGACCTGATCAACGAACTCAAGGACACATTACAGGGGCTTCAGGACAAGAGACGTGTCCTAGACCAACTACCTCAGGACACTAGGACGTTCCTGCAGGACTGGCTCATCAAGTCTGTCCACAATGAGGTGAGTACGATCATTGTAAGATTTCGTGTTTGTTTTCAGGAAAAGACACCAGGCAAGACACTACACAACACATTTTAATAGTTTGTCTTAATTAAAAAGCTCGGTAGTTGTCTTTGAACCTGTTAATGAAATTAAATCTTTTACTTAATGCAGTGCATATTTTAAATAAAAGTTACAAATTAGTTGGGCCAAGATCAGAATTAGTTTGATTGAAAAATTTAGATAAAGGTATGATAGGTTAAATATAAAGTAATATAAAATATTAATAACATAAAAGTAATGGTAAATTATTATGTCTATAAAATATACCCAAAATCTAACACCACAACACACTAAAAATGATGTATTTAAATTAAGAATGCCACTGAATTTGCATGCGTATTAAATGACAAAGCAGTCAAATATTTAGTTTACACTGATACCCCGTCTTTCCGAATTAGTTTGGTAGTTTTGCACTGCTTGGATGAAGCCATTGTGTTACCAGCAAGTCAGAACGGTAACAATAACATATATATATATATTTTTTTCAGTCATAATAATTATTATAGGACAATACAGCAAGATGCTAACGTTTCTAATTGACCCGTAAGGTGGCAGCACTTACTTCTGGTAGAAGTCTACAGCTAAAGATGAATCGAGTTTCTTTGGACTACACCTGCTATTTACATATCAGACAAACCAACAGTCTGGTCAAGAAAATGTTATTGACTCTAGTGTGATAATGAGAGGTGGAGATGGTGATGACATGTCAGTGTTTTCTTTGAAATATGAGCCTGATTAATTACATCTGGACCAGGTTTGGGTGGCCAGTCATAACAAGCTTCAAAGCCTGCTTAATTTACCCCACCAGCTGGAGGGTGTCCATTGCCCACCCCTTGTCTGCAGGAACCCCCCAGGAGACCCCCTTGTGGAAGTTCTCCACTGGAAAGATATTGATTTAATGTGTAATCGTATAATAGTGTTTAAAACTAACTTAGTTTTAACTGCACAAATATTTGTAATAAACCACACATTTTATTTATAATTTTATCACTTCGCCAACTGAAACATGGGCCGATAGAAATCGAGTAAACAAATTTAGCCACTTTGGTAAGTGATTGGTTTAACCCAGGCAGATTGGTACAATTTCTACCATTTTATGTAACCAAACATATTCTTTAGCCATTCATTATATTTAGTATCCTAATATTATATATCTTTATATATATATATATATATATATATATATATATATATATTTTAAATATATATATATGTATATATATATATATATTTTAAATATATATGTATATATATATATATATATATATATATATATATATATATATATATATATATATATATATATATATATACACATACATAATAACATTCCACCAGCAACATAGCAATCATTCGTCCAAATAAAAAAGATAATGGTAAAATTGTAAAATAAAAAAGTGACAACTGTATGAATACAGACGATGGTGGAAGAAGGGATTAAATGAGACGAGTGGTGAAAAAAGGAAACAGACAATTAACGGAGCCTCACTCTGGGCATCAAGGCCTGGAGACTGAGCAACAACAGTACTCCTGTCACAACTGTTCAATTGTGGCACTGGCTACTGCTCTGAAAACATGCACTACGAATGCTGTGCACTCTTGCCTGCAGGCGATTTAAATAAATCAATTGAAATAATAAACTTTCTGAATAATGGTATTTTCCTGACAGACACGAATCAACGTCGGCGTCTCTCAATAGGCTCCCGTTTGACATGTCCATTCCCTGATAACTCACATCTGAGCCACTGATGTGTGAGCTGTCAAATCGAGTCCAGCAAAGTGTGATCAAATTCGCTCACATCATAACAAATGGATGGATTCTCTGTACTGGCTGTAGTGCCCAGACTGCACTTTGGCCTGTACACAATTGGTTCCTGTCTATACAGTAGGTGGCAGCACTGTTGCTGTCTTGCTTGTGTTGTAATACCTAAGTTCTTCTGCTTAGTAACCATGGTGATACCAATATTCAGGGCAGTCTATAGATTAAATTGCCCCTTTGTGTATTTCCCAATGTTTTCTCCCATATGGGTTGATGTTCATGCTCCTAGGATCAATAATTATATTCATAGTGTTTACCAGTTGTCTGGATGAAAATCAGGTTGTCCAGGAACCAGATTTGCACAGTAGTGCAGCGGAAGTGGTTCTTGAGAGAGCTGCTACATCTCCCACAAGTATTCACCTTTTTTCTACATTCGGCCAGCATGGCATGCTGATTAAGTACTGTGTGAGGATCACTGAACCATTCCTAGGCATTTCCGACATTCAGTAGGACCCAACTCTTGCCAAAGTTAAGTTTAAACTGTCTTCCTCTATTTAATTTACCCACTTGCAAATTAGGAAGTGAAGGTGAAATCAGAATTTTTTTACCTTGTTACCTTGTTAAAGGGAAAACAAAGTAAATGTTTGGATCATATGGGATTAACAGAGTGAATAAAAAGTAACAACTTCCAACAACAATCATATTTTTAACGTCAGTGGTTTACCAGGAAAAAAATGTAAAACACATAGACATAGAAAGTCTACAGACTACGCCATTTTAGAAACAAAATGACGTCAGAGAGTCTTCTTGGTCGGCGTGAACTGTGCATGCATATTATTATCTGTTACTTTCTAACCTAACCACCAAAACGACCGCCAACAGCCGCCAAACTTCTCCCCACATTTCTTACATACATATACATACACTACATTACAAAAAAAATAACTTGTATTCGTCTAACGAAGAAAATTCATAACAGAAACGCAAATCTTGGCGAACGGCAACTCGACAACTTCGACTACCGTAAACTCGCTATTATAAGTTAGCTTTACACAAAATACCGCTAGATGGCGCGCGAATATTTATTAACCTTACTGCATTCGCACGCGCGAATTAGTTTAATTAATTATAAATAATATAATAATAATTAGCTGCATCACTATGATCTACAGAAAATGTTAAACGGCAAACTAAGGCAACGCTTTGGTGATATGGGTCTAATAGAGTTGATAAAAAATAAATAAATATTATTATTATTATTATTATAAAAAATAACAATTTAATATACAAATATATAATTTTATTAGTTTATTTTATATAGCGCCAAATCCACAATTCTCTTCTCTTCTATTCAACATACTGTTATTAAAGTATATGCAATAATAAGAATGCTACCCACAGGTAATATTTAAAAATAAATATTAAAAATACATGTGTCTGCATAATTATCCAAAATTGCCTATTAGTTATAAAAGAAAAAGGAAATTACGTGTTTTTCAATGAAGTCACATTGTTTATTTCATCAATATTTCTATAAACATCCCGCGTGTACTGCGAGCATGCAAGCTTATATTACATAAGCGATGTTTTAACAATAATAACTAAAACAATAACATGTTAATATTACTGTTTTTAAATCCTTCTTTTTCTACCACCATAATATTTCCCATATATTCATATTCCTTTTTACATTTTAGAGATTTATTGTTCCGATAATTAATAAAGTGTCTTGTTCAAAAATAATAATTATTACATATCTGATGGTGGAAATGTCATTCATGAGTAGAACAAATAGCTTCAGTAATATGTTCTTATGCATAATGGTTGTGTATGTGCTGAATAAAAATTATTATTACGTCGTACTTATTTTACTACTTTAATTATTTATTACTATTAACCATACTTTTATATTCATTTATTTCAATTGTTGTTATGTAATTTGTATGTTTATTTATGACTGATAGGTCAGCTTAGTTAATGATATAGAAACATGTATTTTCATTATTTATTTTTAAATAATATTATCTGTGAGTAGTTTTCTCTTTATTGTATTTTTAATAGCATTATTTTGTGAAGCGCCACAAACAATTATGGATGTGGCGCTACATAAATAAAATATTATATTATAATAAAAACAATTGTTTGTTTATTTAATATAGCGCCACATCCAATTTAAACTTGTTCATGGCGTTTTACATACATTAAAATGCTAAACAACAAATACACACCAGAAGAAAAAAAACATAAATATACTAGAAACATATATGAACAATTATAAAAATAAAATATCAATATAAAAATAATAAAACTTATAATTTCCTGCAAATCATAGTGATGATAATAATTAATTATTATTATAATATTATTTATAAGTAATTAAACTATTTCGCGCGTGTGAAGTAAAACAATTAAATATTAGCAGTCAGAAACGTGGCGTCTAGCGGTATTTTGTGTAAAGCTTTTAAAAGCGATTTTACGGTACCGCTGAGCGGCCGAACAAGTTGTACTCGAGGTCTGCGCGTTTTTGTGTGTGAATTTTCTTCGTCAGAGGAATGCAAGAGATTTTATTACATAATGTAGTGTATGCATATGTATGTAAGATATGTGAGGAGAAGTTTGGCGGCTGTTGGTGGTCGTTTTGATGGTTAGGTCAATCAAATCGGGTCGTCTAGGATCCGCGCTGTGTCTGTGACTGTCCAAACGAATCCACCGAACCACTGTTTCAGTTCTGCTCGATTCATAGGTTAACAAGAAGACATCTTACTGATACTGTCTTTCACTGTACTATTACTATAAGCGTTTGAGGAACAGTGTGGCATATTGATGTCGCGATTTCGTTGTAAACCGACGTAAGGCAACTTTTAGCGTACCGCTTGGCTCTCTGTTATGACAGCTGAACCAGCAGACGACTCTCTGACGTATTACTTTTCCAAACTGCTGGGTTGTGATTGGTTGCAAGATCCAAGATGGGCCGGTTCATGGTGTCGGTGATTTAGCTAGATTTTCCCACTTTAAGACCACTTTCTGAGGTAACCACTAAGGTGAAAAATTGGATTGTAGATGCAAATGATTAGCTAGTGTAAACTCTTTTAGGTGCATAACACTAAACTGTAGCCTTTTTTTTCACTTTAAAATGTGAAAATCCTTATGCCATATTAGTGTCACATATTATAGGTCTTCTTGCACTTACTTTAACTGGCTTGGATTTTTTCTATTATTGTATTTAATCAGGTGTTATTTTGCACTATTTACAACCTATCCAATAGTCAGCATTATTATGATGCATTGGTGCGGGCGTAAAACTATGCCCAGACAGTCATATCTACAGTTATAGATGTGCAATCAGTGAATGACGCAGGCAGCTGTGTTCTGAGGGTAACAGAACACCAGCTGTGTAATAACGTCTTCAATATTGCACAGAGGAAATGGGACAAGTTGGTTGTGACATTTACTCATCTGTCTATTTTTGTGGTAACTGACCCAAGCAGGACATGATGGGACGTGTCACTGGCTGCTAAGACAAGGATACTCTATCTCCACACAGAGTATCCTTTTCACTCATATAGTACGTCATTGGAGTATATTTTCTTTACTCTGAACCTTCAAGCATTCTCACCACATGTCTGTACAGAGTAGAGTGTACATGTCATACTACGATGATCTCAACTTCTGCAGGAAGCAAGATCTGTTTACTTCACACATATTTTGCATACTTCTAGTGTAATCCAAGAAAGAGTATCTTTTACTTCGAGCTGTTATACATTTGACCGGAGAGTATCCTCTTCACTGAGACTGAGTATAATTTTACTTCTAGCTGTTAAGAGAGTATGTATCCTCTTCATTTACACTCTATGCCAACCAAGAGTATCTATTCAGAATATAAGTACCCCCGGGTATATATATGTGTGTGTGTATGTGTGTGTGTGTGCGTGTGTGCGTGCGTGCGTGCGTGCGTGCGTGCGTGCGTGCGTGCGTGCGTGAGCATCCTATTCACTTCCACTGTTCACCTTCATAGAATATCTTTTTACTTCTAGCTTTGGAGTATCCTCAGAGAGTATCCTCCTTACTTTCACTATACACAATCAGCGAGCAATCAGAGTATTTTTGTTCGTATTACCAGTAAGTGTTATTATACTGCTCATTTCACACCACGAGAGCGTATATTGTATTCTAGTTGTTGTTCATCATCTACACTTCCACTGTGGTCTCTTTAGGGTATTAACTTTTTATCCCACTAGTCAGAAAGTATTTTGCATACTCTTCCACTGCAGTAAATACCAGACACTTGTGTATTTACCAGAACTATTGCCATCTCATCTATACATAAACAGAGGCAAGGAAATGAAGCATCTGCTATGTAGTCATCCATCCATATGTTCATCAGTGTAGCAAAAACTATGTAACAGCGAGCTGTAACCATTAGTACATTCCTACTGAGCAGACCTACACATGCCTGGCTACAATCCTCCCTCCTCAACAGTAGTTATTTATAGGCCCTTGTATTTGGCCTTTGCCAGTCCCTTTGGGGTATTCCGGTTTTATCCCTAAGTCTGGTGTAGGTTAGTAGAAACTGCCTCATGGCTTTTCTCAAAATAGTGTGGATACCCCCTGAGCAATGCACCTTGAGTGGAGGGTGGATAGCAGGAGTGGGGTGTGCTGGTAGTTATAGCAGCTTTATGGCAGGCCCAGATAGTGTAATGGGTGTTGGGAGACTAGACTGAGATTCAGATAAGAGCTTTTATCAAACATTCGCTTCAAAGGGGCAGCTCCTTTGTGTTCAGCCTACAGTTATTTTGGCACCACAGGCTTCTTGCTAATTGCTAGGTGTAAAATTTAAATACTTTGTTTCAGATAAAAAATATTTCTCATATTAATAACTGGATAATTTCAGTGTATAGGTGTAATTGTTACAGATGGCCAGACAATTTTCTTAAAATAGCTACCATCAGCTAACAAATTTTACTTTGGGTATATTTCTATTTTCTACCATAAATCATTGGGTGGTGTCTTACTCTAGTAACAACTTGTGTGTATCCTTGTGTGTTTATAATCATGATTCATGTTTCCTGCAACTGCAAGCTCAGATTTCTTAGGTAAGTTTAATTGTTGTTAAACAAATTATTAGGGATGACTTTATAGTTAGTTTATAAATTATTATATATATTCCAGCTAATTCAAATGATAATTGATGAAATCAACATGGCTTAAACCAATTTGGTTAAACAAATATTTACAAAGTAATAATACAGTAACTGGTATTTTAATGTGGTAATTCCCATTTAGAGATTGATGTAACATCCAAGAAAAATAATAAAAAAATAGCTAAAACTATAAATAAAAATATAAAGTGTAACAGGTAAATTATATAAAAATAGAATGAACTAATTATAATAAATCAATGTGCATCACAGTACCGTCCATCTCTCCCGGGGTGTTCATTTCGCTAACACACAGTGGAATTAGGTCAATCTACAGATACTAGTTGGTTTGAGTGACACCTGGATGGCAGAGATCTGGTTTGATTGACATCTGTCAGGCTGGGAGCCTGATAGTGATAGGCAATGCCATTACTGGAGTGAATGTGTTTTCCAAGGCCACATGTGGCTGGATGTCTGTGTTTTGATGACCTGTGAGTGAATTGAAGACTGCGGTGTGCTAAGGCTGTCAGTATCCACCTTTAGCAAGGAGGACACTACATCTCCAGGTGATTACTGCTGTTGCTGTTGCTGCTGCTGAGATCACGCGAGTCTAGCAGTAGTAGGACACGCACCCACTTTGAGGGATCGATGTATTTCGAGGATGTTTGCTTGGGCTCGACTGCCCGGTTCGGTTGTTCACGGGATAAATCTGGCTACCTGATAGTCCCTGTTTACAAGTTGTTCAGTGGATGCTCTTCCTGAATCTATAGCCGCCACTCAACTGAGATTGCGCCAACTCTTCCTATGTTGACTGCAGTCTGGATGTTTTTCTCAGAAAATATCCAAGCAACTTGAGATTGCATATAATGGATGTGAAATTGGAAGATAGTGTTTAACCCAGATTGTTTCTGCAAGTGCACTACGACACCTGAGTCAGTGGAATCTGTTACAAAAATCACATGTGACTGTCTACCTGTGCAGGTGTTCTTGTGGTCAGTCTGGCCGGTGCTCAGGCTGGTATTCTCAGGTTTCTGGTGACCACAGCGAAGTTCGGAGGATGTGTGCTGACGTCTGTTGCTGACACATATTGCTGACAACCGAAATAGGGGATTCTACACTGGCATCTGTTGCTGTGTTTATGGGTGACACTGAATAAAGCGTGTTCTTGCATGTCCATCTTGGACTGTGTGACTTCAACGTGTGGAGGTAAATGAACTGATACACAGGAGGAAAGTTGTTTTATTAACATCATTGATTGGGTCATATTCTGACCAGGCACTGGGTCGTAGTGTCCTTCATGGGAGAAGAAACGTCAGTGTCACAATCTACGCTCAGTGACAGGGCATATATGTCCACATGGGTACGAAACCAGAGATTTAGCATGTCTGTGTATTTCAGAATAAGTCTTGATGCATGATGATTGAGAACCCTTTGTGATTGACAGCTCCATCCACTTATGATTGACAGCTCCATCCACCTCCTCAACAGACTCCTCCAAGTCTGGGACTGAGTAGACGTGTTGACAGTCACCTAAAGACGGCACTCATCACAGCTGAGATTTAACGCCATCTGGCAGCACACATACTGGTACAGTATATGACAGAACCTTGAAAACTGTTTTACTCAGAACCACCAAAGGCCAACCACAGTTCCTGAAGACACAGACCTGTCAACAGGGCTTTGATGTCACCAGTCGTGTGAACAAGAGAACGGCATTATCAGAGTTTGTGGTTTCAGCAACACCTTGCCTGACAGACATATTATGAGCACACACATACACATACAGACACCAGCTGCTGGAAACTGGATCTACCTTTGTGTGTGAAGGCCTCATGCACTGTTGACTTTCTGGGAAGCTGCCAGTCCCAGGGGAGGGAGCACAAGGCAGGGAGTGATGAGACGGGCAGAACCGCTGTTGGGGGAGTGACGGAAGCTGTTGCTGTGTCCCAGATCTCTGGTTAAATACATCGCTGGGACCCGATTAAGGGTCATTACATTGTGGTGGCTGCTGTGGCATGTCAGTGATCTAGCTGACTGAGGAAGACTTCCATCACGGAGCATAGGAACCATCCTGGAGTCTGCTTATATTGGATATATTTACAGAGATACACAAGTGTGTGTGTAGTTGGATTGGTGCCGACATTACCTGTTGCATTTGTGGCATGTTTGCGGTGTTTTCAAGTGGATTACATCAGAAGAATCGTCGGAGTAAATAAACAGTTTGGAAATTAGCTCCAGTCTGAAGCGGTAATTGCAGGTGATTATCCAAGTCATTGACTTGTAGTTTATGCACATCGGTGGACCCATCGGCCTGGGTATGAATATGCAGACCGGTTGAGGAATGCACTAAAGCTGTTAGTTAGGACAGACAGGCCTGTTTACATCGTCGTGCGTGGATTGACCAATGCAATGCTACACGGAGACGCAGGAGACATTTGAGTAGAAGTTTTTTCACTTCGCTGCAGCGTGTTTCGAGCACAGCGTAAACATGCACTGAATGTGACACTCAGAAAGAAGTTCTACTCATGAGATGTTACACAAGATTGATTGAGACAGTTGTTCATTCAGACACCAAAAAGTAGTTTTCTCAGATGACTCGAGAAGTTTGAGCAAGTCTACAAAGTGGGAAATGTGCTGAACTTTTGGTGCGGATAACAACGATAATTGGCAAGAGTGTGCAGTTGCATTGATACGTTGTGTGATTCGCAGCAGTTAACACCCGATAAATAATTTACGTGACAGTGCATAGCCGTAGAGTTTCGCCGGGGTCGGTTTTCCACGGAAAAACGCTGATTGGACGTAGTCGGCTTGCATTTGCTGAACGAGGGGTTGTGTTTTAAGTGCAGGGGGATGAATGATGCGGGCGTTTCAGTGACTGGACGGACATAAGAATACACCAGCCTCGCTGAGTGGCCGCTGCTGGCAATCAGTGTTTATGCTGGCGGAGGTGCCAAGTTACCCCCTAGGAGTCCCAGTGAGGCTGTGCTGAAAGAGTTGTTTTTCTTGGCTGTCCGTGCAGACAAAGACCTGCATTTGCATACAGACTGCCAACAGGGTTTGTGTTGATTGAGTTCAGGCTTGAGGAAGCTGTCACTGTGGTTGGAGCGAAGCTGGAACTTCTCCAGGAGAAACTAATGGTGGATTTATCACTTGGATGGTGTAGTTGACAGGCTGTGTGGCTATCATTGGGAGGTCGCTGATAACACAGCTGCAGTAGGCTTCTTCAGATCACCATCTGTGCACAGGAGGCTGCGGCTAAGAAGCCAGTGAATGACCCAGTAATAAATGTCACCAAAATATCATGGTATCTACCCAAGGCTGATTGTGTGCTTATTCAGCTGAGTGAACGCAATTGGCCAGGAGGGAATTGATAAGGCTGCTAATCACAAGTAAGTGGACTCTGGAGGCAGTGGTGGACTTCATACAAGACTTACTCATTGGGAAGGACTGACTTCTGTAGGAGAGCATGGATGAAGGGTTTGACTACAGTCTGTACTATCAGACATTGCCTCGCAGACGCAAGAAGAACCAACTGTATGTGTTCGACAGCAACCAGACCAGTCGACCACCGACTGGGCATAAGGTAAATATTTACCGCTGCTTTTGTTGGGTGCGGTTCTAGATCCGCAGTGTATTTATTGAGTACAGCAGTGCGATAAAATAATGTAAATGTTATCCTTGATTAGGTTCATAAAACCAGCCACGGATGTTGTGAATACGATGTTGGGCTAACAACCGTTGTCGATTCGTAGCTCTCACAGATGCTGTTTTGCAAGATTCAGATAAATATCAAAAGTGACTACTGTACTCGTGTGTTATCATTCTCATCATCAAAAGTTAGTATTTTATATAGTTACATGGTATCTAAAATGATCTATATAAGAGTAATGTAACAAAAGCAACATAGTTTAAGTAAGATACATGTACTCAAGTATATAAAACTTACACTGACTTCAGGCGGACAATAAGCCAGGTAAGAAAGGCTACTATATATCTTTTATATTTATCACTGGTGTATTTAACAGATATACAGTAGAACCCTCCTCCATTAATGTACTACGCTAGCATTATCGAGTTCTAAATGAGTCATGGCTATTTGTTCACAACAAGTTGCAAGAATTAGTTTTGCTTTAGTAAAACTAATTCCTACAACGTAGATAACCACAGAAATGTTGCGGTGAACAATGGCAGACCAGGGCATCAGAACTGCCCCAGTATTATGGCTTGTGGCAGTTTACTGGGCTATAAACCTTATCAACTCCACCTCGGAGATGACCTTTCATGTGAAATGCCTGGCATTACCAAGATGGCACCCTATAGGTCAAAGGTCAGACCCAAGATGGCACCCGATGGGTCAAAGGTCAGACAGGTGCTGGAGGTTGTCAGAATCATGACTGATGCCTCAAAAAGGCATCTAATTTTTCCCCGTCAAGCCTGCCTGCTGCAAAATCCCAAATGGCAAAGATCAAAGTAAACTTGTTTATAAAAGATTTTGATGAGGATGACGTTGATGTGAAGAGACATGCAAAAACTGCAGTGTGACATACACAGTGTATAGGAGAGACTTCAACCATAATGGGTAATCTTATACTTAACTGGCCTAAATTATTACGGCCTTTTAAAATCGTTTTATTCACCTTATATCGATGTGTATGTATTCGCAATGTAATTCTGCATCACTTCCGGTACAAAGAAGTCAGATTAAAAAAAATTGTGTTTTAGAACAATTTAAATACGCCAAGTCAAAGAAAACAACGCAATGTCACAGCTGCAAATATGACGCGAGCTGTAGGCGCCTCCCAGAGGAACCAGAACCACGGAGGCGATTTCTTCGACTTGGCGTGTTTAAATTGTTCTAAAACACAAATAAAATCTTGACTTTTTTGTACTGGAAGTGATGTAGAATCACGTCATTGCAAACACACACACACATCGATATAAGGTGGAAAAAACGGTTATAAAAGGCCGTAATAATTTAGGCCAGTTAGTAAGTATAAGATTACCCAATAATGACAGTTACCTGCATGTCCTAACGCTGGTCTTCAGCAGCCATGATAAATAAGGGCTTGCTGTTGAGGTCAAGTGCTCTCTTCCTGGGCAGGTTTTATTACATTTGATTAGGAGTTAAAGACTTGCCTGGAAACTACCAGCGTAGGTACAAAATGTCCTCTTTTGCCAAAAAGCCCCTTTGCCAAAAAGGCCAACTGCCAAAAATATTCCATTGCCAAAACATCTGGCGTTTGAGTATCTGTTGGGAGGTAAACGTGTCAATTATACAGTGTGAACTTCATAATTGTTTTGTTTTGATTATTGCTTTCTGAAACTATTAGAAATGTGTTGATCTTTTAATGTCTCAATATACACATCAGTACTTACTACAGCCATTTTAATAGCACAGGGGATATAATATTACACGTTATATTTCATTTATTGTTCCCTTTGTGTTTCTTACAAGTGAAAAATATAGCTCTGTTCAATTGCAGTGGCATTTAGGGTTACAAAATACATATTTGATACTATACGACTATAATATCTAGCCTAGAAGTATGACACTAGCCAAGAAGTGTTGTATTAGTCCACAACTTCCATGGGTATTTCATATTCTGATAGATCATAACAGTTCAACAATACATGTAGTCGTCTGCCACCCAGGTGGTTTATCCAGTGTATCCAGTATCAGTATCCAGTATCCACACAGGAAGGTGCCTGGTGGAGCTGGTTGGTTCTGGTACGGAGGCTGAGCCGTGCACCTGGAGTTGATCTTGTCATCATCCTGTCTCTCCACACTCCATCACCTCTAGTTACCAGCTTTCCTCCTCTGCCACTTGCAGCCCCCTCCTCCGCCTGGTGCTGGGGCCACTTGCAGCCCCCTCCTCCGCCTGGTGCTGGGGCCACTTGCTGCCCCCTCCTCCGCCTGGTACTGGGGCCACTTGGAGCCCCCTCCTCCGCCTGGTGCTGGGGCCACTTGCAGCCCCCTCCTCCGCCTGGTGCTGGGGCCACTTGCAGCCCCCTCCTCCGCCTGGTGCTGGGGCCACTTGCAGCCCCCTCCTCCGCCTGGTGCTGGGGCCACTTGCTGCCCCCTCCTCCGCCTGGTACTGGGGCCACTTGGAGCCCCCTCCTCCGCCTAGTGCTGGGGCCACTTGCAGCCCCCTCCTCCGCCTGGTGCTGGGGCCACTTGCAGCCCCCTCCTCTGCCTGATGCTGGGGGCCACTTGCAGCCCCCTCCTCCGTCTGATGCTGGGGCCACTTGCAGCCCCCTCCTCCGCCTGATGCTGGGGGCCACTTGCAGCCCCCTCCTCCGTCTGATGCTGGGGCCACTTGCAGCCCCCTCCTCCGTCTGATGCTGGGGCCACTTGCAGCCCCCTCCTCCGCCTGATGCTGGGGGCCACTTGCAGCCCCCTCCTCCGCCTGATGCTGGGGTCCACTTGCAGCCCCCTCCTCCGCCTGGTGCTGGGGCCACTTGCAGCCCCCTCCTCCGCCTGGTGCTGGGGTCCACTTGCAGCCCCCTCCACCTTGCACAGTGGCCTGGCTAGCTGCCTGTCTTCATAAAACCTACAACTTCATAAACTGTTATAAGATAACTTAGTCACTACTGACATTCTCCAACCTCTAAGACGCCTTCCCACCCCAAAATGTCCTCTTGGGTTTATTCCCCAAGCTAAAATCAGCATGTGGGTTCTTTATCTATTAATTTTCCTCACAAATATGGTTATAATTATATTATTATTATCCAGTTTACTATCAAGAAAATATTTTTATACCTGTACTATAACCAATTTCTGGATTTATTCCCCAAACTAAAATCAATATGTGGGTTCTTTATCTATTAAGTTTCCTAACAAATATGTTTATAATTATATTATTATTATTATCCAGTTTACTATCAAGGAAATGTTTTTACACCTGTACTATAACCAATTTCTGTTCACATTTCTCTATAGATATGTGATGTAAGATAAACTATTATAAAACCACAGTATTCATTACATATAGAATTATAATGTCTTTTTACAGTTGTATGAGTATAATGGTTTAACTGCCTGATGTATCTCTAGATATGGGATCCAATAAATCTATGCCAGATAGGGTACTCTGAAACACCAATGCAATAAATTTGTAATCAAGTTTGAACTGTATTATAAACTTAGAAACTTAAACTTGGCTTTAATGCCATGTCTACACTTATGTCAATGTGTAGGAAATGGCCATGAATTCATTATGTTGACCATTACACATGTCTGATAACACTGGTAGGTTATCCACAGGATTCATTTGTGCTTATAAATAAGTAATGATCATTAAAAGTAATGACGAACATCATTATAAAATGTGTCTCACATACAAAGAGTGTTTAAGGTATTTATCTTCTCTGTCATAATATGTAAAAATTATTATTTGCTGTATTAGTTAAACTATGTATATTAAGTTCAGTTGATTTTATTTGCAGCATTAATGGGTCATTTGAAATGCCAGTTTTCTTGATCAATGTTTGCGTTCTAATTTGTATCTTGTCCACATTCTAGGACAAATACAAATTCATGTTTGAAACCGATACAGTATGATTCCACCCTCTATAACACATTTGACGACTTTCATAATTCTTGGTATTAAAGCATAATTCATGTTTTATACCAAGAATATTATGAATGTTACATTGTAAGCTTTGAAACCATCACGGTTGACTGACTAAGGAAAAATGATATTGCAATTACAAGTTTTACAACGTAGATTTGTTAAAACATTTACATTTTTTAAAGTTGCTTTTGCTACACTGTTCAAAATTGTAATAGTTCTGTAATTTGTTTAAAATTACCCAAATTTTGGTCATTTGGTCATAATTATAAAAAAAAAAAGATTCTCATGATTTTTTACCCAAATTAATAAAAAATGAAAACAAAAGCAAAATGTTATCAAAATTAAACAGTCACCAAGCGACAGATAATGGTCTTATTTCAATCACAAACTACAGCATCGACGTGTTGTTTCTGCCAAAAGAGCGGGGCGCGTTACCGTGGCAACACTAGCACCAGTAGCATGCCGCGGTCGAGCAGTTCGGAGAGTCAGGCGGATCGTCTGGAGAGCGAGAAGGATCACCTCACGCTGCAGGTGAGCGTGCTCAAGGACCAGATCGACGCTCAGGCCGAGAAGATCCGTGATCTCGAGAGATCATTGGATGAGAAGCGAGTCGCCGTGTCGATGTTATCCAACGGGGATGCGTTCAAAGTGAGTAACCATGGCAATCGCTGGCACAGCGCTTCTAGTCAGTCACGCTTGGATGATTGTGGTCAGTCAGTCACGCATGGGTGGTTTCTGGTTTTGTTGCTGTGATTTTTTATGTCTTGTGTTGTTGCTGTTGACTTGTGGAGTGCCAAGAAGATGCAGTTGTTGTCTTTTTGGCATGTTTTGTGTTGTTACTAGCTTGCATGATGTGCACATTTTGCTTGCTTGCATGGTTCTTATTTGTTTTGCATTGTGCTTGTTACATGTCTACAAGTTTGTCTACAAGTTTGTCTGTTATAAATAGTTGTCACATTTGCTGTCCTTGATTATTTGTCCATGTCTTCGCTAAGAACAGAATTTATGTAAACACCAGTAAACATGCACATATAATGCACATAACTTCAAGTTAACGTGTCACCTGCATGCCACAAACACGTCTAACAGCATGACAACTCAGGTCTCAGGTGCCTGTTCCATTAGCCAGTGTATTGTAACTACAGACAATAGGCTTACCATGGTAGTTACTAACAGGCCCAAAGGGTGATTTACAGTTTTAAATATTTTTAAATTTCACCTAGTGTGATATGAATCTTTGGCACAAATGGAATACCAGCACTGCTTGTCACTGACTGCAACAGCATTCAGCAGTGGCCAGTCACATGAACACTATAAAGCTATTTTGGCAGTTGCTAAGGAACAGACTCCAGCAATTATAAAGTAGCATTGTAGCTATCCATAAGCATCATCATTGATCCAATTTGTCTAATTAGAAAACATTTATAGAAGTGTATTGTTTCCCGTCGTGTTGGGATCACCTGAGGTACTCAGGTAGTTTGTTTTTAACACTGAGGCTGTTTTTTTCAGCAACTGTACAGTAACTTTCTTTGTAACATTTGTGAAACTTTTTCCATTCCATCCAAATGCAGGAGACAGTTACTGATCCTCTGGAGAGAACCTCTTTAGTCACAAACTAACCTTTCCACACCAGCTTAACATCCCCTTCTAAATCCCTAATGTCCGAAAATAGATTTCCAGTGACCGCATTTCCATTGAGACAGACTGGGCAACTTCCTGTCGGAAAAAAGCACATCAGGCGCAGCGCAGCGTAAGTGTGTTTGGTGAAGGTGCTGTCATCTTATCAGACAATTATCACCCCCGCATTTCCAGCTTCGATAACAGGTCTTTGCTGAAGTACTCCTAGGAAGGCCAACTACAATAACCGTAGGCAGCTGCAGCCTGGAAATTCTAGGCAGTGGAGCTTGTCTGTACTATCTGACTAGGACTGTTGAGGCATAGGTTGTTTGCTCAGAGTGATTAGCCGAGGCCACCTGCCTTAGCACAGACAGATTGTCTTAACTACGGCTGCCAAACATAGTATAATTAGACTCTAGTCATCTCTGGCATCTTGCATCATGAACAGTTCCAGTAATTGTTGTGTTTACCCTTGTTGATGGGACACAGCTAACTAGATTATGCACACAGTTGTCTGGTTCAAATCTGGCGAATCTCAGAAAGGGCAGGCTGCCAGAAATGAACCAATATCGTAATACTTTCCTACCAAATTCCACCAGGCTGCTGAATGGGAGATTGGGGATGTGGAAGTGAACAGGGAAGGGGGGGGGGGGGGGTGGCTGCAATGGGGAAATAAAGTATGAACGGTGCAGCATCTGTAATTAAAACTACTGCTACTATTACTACTATTAATATTGTTATGTAAAGATACACTAATATCATTGGTTTGCATTAATGTGAATTTGTATCACATGAATTTTCCATGTGAACCATTAA
Organism: Oasisia sp. SBJ-2009; assembly: GCA_964017155.1. Lineage (NCBI taxonomy): Eukaryota > Metazoa > Annelida > Polychaeta > Sabellida > Siboglinidae > Oasisia > Oasisia sp. SBJ-2009. Next base: position 40,576,602 of record OZ024857.1, on the reverse strand, counting down.
ACATATTTTTACTTTTACATGTAAGCACCCCTGAGTTTACTTTGTAAAGATATGTGGTGTTGAAATAAAATTGAATTGAAAATAAACTGGAACTTGTTAAATGAAGATTGTAGTGTATGTCCTCTGTTTTATTCAAAGATATTTTGTGATAATCTGTATGAAATAAATACACTGCCACCTCATCATGTTAATGTAACAACATTGACAATATTCTGAAACCGCCTGGTTAACTAACGGTTTAGGTTAATTAATGGTTTATTGAAAACTAGTTATAGTGAAACACTTGCAAATATACATGCTGCATAGATGTCAGGTTTATATAATCTGTGAGAAGTATACGACTCTACAATCTACATGTCTTGATTAACTAACCAACCAGGTCTGTAAACTTCTAAATGAATCTTATATGTATATCTGTTTAGTGTAATCATTGCAGTTCAATCAAAATCTCTTTTAAAGTTAAAATTGTATTTTTAAATGATGGTGTCTGAGAAATTACCACATCTATTATGTTGATGTTGCCCCTTCCCTTTGGCCACATTTATCCAGGCTGAGGAAGTTCCTGGTATCACATGTAACAAGAGCTGGCAATTAACATCTGTCAGGCCTACAGACAGTTAACCCTTTGTGTCCCAGGGCCTCTCACTCTGTCTGCAAACGAAATAAACGAATATTCACTATCATGCACGTCCAAATACATTCGTCATTTATAATAAAGTAAACTGAATACATGTACATTAATAATATCTGCAGACAGAAAACGTTTTTGGGCTTGTATTTCTTTATTGTATTCATTGCTCATGGCTAAAGTATTCAGTGCACAGCTGAGCCCTGTGTAAGCACACAGTGTGTAGTTTCTGTATGGCTTGTTTGCACTCATACATATTACCTGGTTATTCATGCTGTATTCATTGAGATTTGACTGATTGGTGTTGTTGAGTTGTTCACTTGTTTGCAAACATTTTACCCATACGCACCTGAGTAATCAACCTACCTACGTGTTATTGTCATTTTATTGGTCTACTACTAATTTACAAGTACATGCAGTGAATGCTAAAGACTAACAATTGTTCATTTAAGTGTTTCTTTCACTCTTAGGCATCAGTTAAGTACTTGATAACATGTCAGTGAAAACAATGACTGCTAGATGTTTCTTAGCCAAATATAAATTTATTGTAAAGTGTTCCAAGTTTTTATCACACATCAATTACCTTTCAATTAGAAGTTTATGATAACAACAACAGCATGAATGTATATCGATACTGTTTGGCACCAAACCACTGCCATTGCCTCGAGCAATCTGGAGGAGGTCCAGTATTTATATTGCCTGAAGTTATATAAGTATAATGGTAGAGGAATGCACACAATTGTGAAAGGAATTTTCAAAATTCACATCCATGAATATATATGCATTGGGTTTTTAATGTACCTTAGTTTTCATGGAGGTATCACTTCTGCTCCACCCACAATTTGGAACTCGCCAATGGTGCACACATTTCCAGATGTTATTGGACAAACTTCCTCAGCCAGAAAAAATTGTAGAATAAATTTAGATTGTTTCATATAATATTAGGTGAATAAAATATTTTTTTGGGGGAGTGGTGATCAGCTTCTAGAAGTCAAAATAAGTTTAAAGTATCCATCCAAAATTCAACATTAAACAAAACTTAATTGATAACCCAGTGGCATATTTAGAAGGGGTGGGCTAGATGTATTCAAGTTGCCTGTTAGTTTCCAAGATAAAATAGGTGCATTAAGTTATGTAGCAATTGTATTTTATGATATTGCCATTGCTGTAAAATATGGTGTTGTTGGTATAACCAGAGCTAATACATCTGAGCTGGGGCTCTTCAACACACAGCGCCCTCACACGGATGGGATCAGAACTTAAAACAGATACCATACTAAACAACAAGACGTCTGAGATTGAGCGAGATCTGTGTTCCTTTGGCCCCATCGAGGGGAGTGTCCCAGCTCCTATGTAATAGCTCTGGTATAACGTATTCTCTCATTCCCTCATTAGATTTAGAGAGGGTCATAATGTTCTCCTGTTATACTAGAATAGAATGTATGAAACTTTTATCAGATCTTTTGCTGTGAGATAGTATTTAAAAATAGGCCTGTGAGAAACTACAATGAAGCACATTATCTTATCAGCACTTGAATTGGTGTGATCAATTCGTATCATGCCAACTGGCACACTCATTGTACACGGTTTCTAAAACATATTCTGAAGTCATTTATGCATCAGTTCTTGGAACTATACAAGCTACTGTGTTATTCAGTCTGACCCTCGAACCTTGCTGCTATTACTCCACAAAAGCCGCTCTTTCAGAGTTTATATCATGTTTATAGAGATAGTCACTTATTCAGCCGAGTGGGCCAGAATAATGAATGTGGAGAGTCCATAATTCTCACAGAGTTTTCACCTAATGTGTGCTCTATTTCTAAAGCACTGTTGCTGTAATTGTCAAACCCCCACTGGGTTCGTTTAACAAGTTCCACTCTGAGGGTATTTACTGATGGAGGGGGGGGGTGATATGTGTCATAATCACACTTCTATCTCTTTGAAATTTGTCTATAATAATTTAATGTTGAAGCTTTGGTATGATGAGTTGCTACAGTATGTAGAGTGGGTTAATTCAGTAAGCGCTACTATGAGGGTATGTATGGTAATACAAGCTATAATACCCTCTTGGGGTAATAATGTGTACTATATCTATCTATACATCGGCCTCTGAAAAATATCAATAAACTGCCTTAGTCTTCACATGACGACAACTTCGCTTCTTTTGCTCTATTGATGCTGTCAGCGACCACAAGCTGTGTCCATTCAGCAGGTTCTATGAGGGTGTTTACGGTAATACCCCTAGGGGGGTGGCCTGTATCATCCCAGCACCCCAGCCTCTTTGTTCGCCTGTGGTTCTGCCTGCTGACTGGTGTGTGTGCTCATTTGAATAGTCTGGTGTGAGTGGCTGGTGTGTGGCTCCATTGTCCTCTCTGGTCCACTGCCAGGCCTGGTTGACTCAGCCACAGGTGCCAGGCTGTACACACTTGTTGTGGTCACTAGTCCAAGTTGTGTCTGGTCTGAGAGCTTGACCATTAGCTGTCCAGAGTACAGTGGACAGGTGGATTTATCACTACACATGTCCAGGATGCCAGGGGTGAGTGACTGGGTGATTGGGGCAGGGGTTTGGGGTGATTGCTGAGGGGCTGTCAACACTCTGTGTCTGTGTCCGTGTTCACAGCTAGCTTGTGTAGGAGTGTTAGATAATAGGTCAGTGTAGTGCTGACTTATTGGTTAGTTTGAGGGCTTGTCGCAGAAGTGGGTCTTGGCTGTGGTGTGTGTAGTTTTGTTTTGTAGTACTGGTTTAGTTGACTCCTACAGTGGAATATATTTGGGATATATTCAAAAGAACATTGCGTAAAAGAAACAAATTCAAAATCCCTGTTTAGGACTATTTCATTCATTAGGAATGTTGGTTTCACCAAGTACCGACACGTTTCTTTTAGTGAGAATCCACCATAGTTATGTGGGTTTCGTAATGTGTACATAGTAATGAAGACAGTGGCAAAAACTCGCTTATCGTGTAAAATGTCAGACAGTTTGATTTCTGTGTCGATGTGTATGTAACGAGACGATCGGTTAATGCCATGACATTGATACCTTGGCATTAAGACACACATCCGACATTGTGGCTGATGTTTTATATTTGTCACTGCTGTACGTGGTATCAACTCTCAATGAATGGAGAAAACTTATTTCGGTAGTTGATTTAAAATCCGGGTCATAAGATTATTAAAAAAATTAATCTATGGGGTGACTAAACAATGGGGTGTTTTAGTTGTAACATATAAAAGTAGGCGGGTATCTTAAAACAGTCGATTAAGGGGGTAATTTTATTCCACCTGTCACTTTCAAAGTATGGGAAATCTACATTACCCAATTTCACGACAGTAACCTTTCTTTTACACAACACCTGTTTTGGAGAAGTGGAAGATTATAACATTTTGCCAGTTATTATTTTAATATTCCAGAGTATATTTAGCATGGCAAACTTACTACCTCTAGACAAGGAAAACACTCCTATGGCTGTGTTAGCCCTAGGTAGAGGGCTATTCAGAGTGAAACGTCATAAATCGAAATTTAAACCACAATTATAATGACATCATATCAATGCCCCCCACACAAAGAAGTTGACCTGTCCAAATGACTGGGCAAAATACTACAGAAGTACTATAGATAAAGGGGACCACCCAAACAACGCACATAAAGCACAGAGCTACCTGAGGGGTCATAATGGTTGACAGTTGTGCATTGTTGGGAGCTTTTGGGGTCAGTAATCTGCACTGAGATCAGTGAGGAGTGGTGTTGGCTGAGTGATAGTTGGATGACTATTTCCAGAACAGAAAGTAGAGCAGCAAGTGTTTTAGGGTCATAGGACCTCTTATTCCTGACTGATATCCTTCCCCAGACAGATTGATGACTGAGAATCTTACACAGGAGTCCTCCAAGTTACCTAGATATTCACTATTGACAAAGTGTAAAATATGACGTGTGATGAAGCCTCTATAACCACCGAGAGTATAAGTGAAATTGTAATACCAAGTGTGATATTTGGTACATATTAGTCACGTCTAAAGAGATTTAACAGACTGGCTGTTGTAAATAATTTAATTATTGTTAGTATCCGTCACTAATTGTTTTAATTGTCTAGTATTGATCATGATTCATATTGCGCTTGTGTCATCATATATATTCTTATCATTTTTTATTTCATACACTGAAAACATTAATATTTTATAGTTCATAGTTTATAATTATATTCGACTGACATGGACAATTTTTGTTTATTGATATCTGGGTCAACTTTGCTTTTTAATTTTGTTTACATAGGATTAGGCAATCATTCTTTTCTCGAATGTAACAACATGCTGTGTTATTAGCTTATTTCATCTTATCTCTCAAGAAAGTTAATAAATTATATTTCTGATTTTGAGTCTTTCAGCTGCATTGTGAAATGCCAGTTTTTGGCAGCAAAATGTTGTTACTGTTAAAGGTAAGGTCTTATATAGCGCAGTATCCAGTCCTCGCCCCTCGGGAATGCTCAAGGCACTTTTACCCTTTAATTCCCTGACAGACCTGTTCAGTCGAATACCATCTCAACTTCTTTGGGAAGCACCCAGCCGTATGCTACAATTAATGCATGGAGGCTGCTCTTACACAACACTGCTGTTAAGTTGTCAGTGCATGAGTTGTGTCACCTGTGACAAATGTGACACACGACTGTCACTCAGACACCGAGTCTTTGTGTGACAGTCTGTGTGGGAACGCAACTTATGTGTCAAACAATGTTCCTCAACATTAACTTATCAAAGTGTCGTGTTTCATACACACAGTTAACACTGCTCTTTTGTCATCACATTCTGGCTCATATGTGTCAACAATTTACAAACATGTATTCTGAATTTTTTTGTTGCTACTATTTTATTTACCTAATAGAGTTTCAACTTTCAAGGAATATCCCATGTAAAATGTCTGAATAAAGAAAAGGTTTATGGGCATGGGTAGGTCTTGTATGTTAGCTGGGCCAATTCATTGTATACAGTAAATATGTAAGATAGTCACCATCTCTCGCATATAACTTTATTAGTATTTATTATATATATATATTTTAAAGTCAGCAAGTTGTTTATATAACTTACTTTTCAAAAGGTGTTTATTTGTATGAATTAATTGCATATTTATTTTACAATCACATCCTGTATATTGCTCATTATTTTATCTGTTTTTCTACAATTTTACATTTATCTAACTCATAACTTTATTGTTTTTTCTTATCTATTCATTTTTTATTTTTTTTAACATATTGGCTCTTTAATTAGGCTACTTAGATGTTCTAATGTATGTACCGATTGTATATGGGTTTTTACCTGAAATAAATGTATTCGTATTCGTACAGGAGCTCTACACTGTAATTTACTATTTATTTGATTTTATAAAATAGCAAAGTTAGAGCCCATTTTCTCGGCAAGAGTTTATAAATCGTTTTCACAGATTTGGTGTATTCAGCTATGGCACATTGTTTTTACAAATTGCTTTCAGTTACTTTGTACACATGGATTCGTTTCAAGATGTGGTTTCAGAAATGTAGGTATGATTTCAGATTTTTACAAGTACATGCATTAGTCATAGGGTCAGTAAACTTTCATCCCCATGTTACTGTGTCAAGGTAACCCGGCTGTCCCCAAAACTATGTCAACAGTAAATAGAGAATTTAAACACACAATTGCAAAATGCCAGCTATCAGAAAACAACCCTCATTTGGTGTCAGTGCCCTATATCTTGTGTTTACATCAGTTCTCCCCTTTCACTGGGGATGGGTCTGATTCCCCCAGGAATGTCACAATTTATCCACAAGACTAGGTTCAATCCCCAGAAGGCTGCAGTGACATTGAGTCATACCACAGACGACTGAATTGTTATGAACTTGTGACAAACGTGGTGACAGTGTGACTGATGAGTTGTGTTGTATGTTGTCACGTTGCTGTGTTGTCCCCAAAGTGTGTGACATGGTAGAACACTCTCATGTTGCCCGTGTGACAAGATATCTCACTTCACTTTCATGTGAGCCATTGTACGTGTTGTCGAAATGTTGGGTTTTTGATAATTTATTTATTGACACTTGCAGTCAGTTAATTAGTGTTTATGATGGATATATTAGATGAGAAAACAGCAGGGGAATATTGTTAAGAGTAATAACAATATCTGGTAGTATGAAATCTTATAGTTATTAAAATAGCACAGGTTAATAGTAATTATTACCTTACAAAAGCTGTAGCAGTGTTACTGAAGCTAATTTACAAATGCAAATATGTTTAGAGCATAGTAAAAAACAGTTGATTTTTGTGATATTATGAAGGCAGAAATATTTTTAATAATAATTTTGTCCACTAAGATTAGACCACAATATTTACCATTTCTAAAATAAAAATAAATTTTGTTAAATTGTTAATAACGCTTAGTAACCGGTTAGTAATTTTGTTATATTTCATACACAAAACTATCATGTCATATCTGTGTTTCAAGTGTTAATGTGACTAGTACTGCAAGTGTTGTGTAATTCTGATGCCTTTGTCCTGCTACAAGTGGCCATACAATGAGTGGACACGCCAGATTATGGTTTGGACATTGGCATAAACTCATAACTGGACAAGTATGTTGTTTGTCAGGTAATATAATATGGCACTGGTCGACACCTAAGCTGGTTCCGACAGTGCAACACTCAGCGTTCTTGTGTTGATAGTTTGGATATTGTGTTCTCATTCAATAACAGTTGCCTCATTAGAGCTTATGAATTCCTAACCAATGACTAGTGCTATAATAGTGATAATTATCATACCTTCAATATAAATATGACAAGTGGCCTTTCGTGTACAGAGAGCCAAGGTAGTTTGTAATTGGACCCAGGGAATCCCATGTCCCAGCATTTGGAATATTCACCCCCTGTGGAATGTTGACCCATCTGGCAAAAGGTCAAAGGTCAGCTGTAGGGTCTTGGAATTATGTATGGTGATATTGCGGTTGTTACATTTAGATCTAACCGTCAACGAACATTGGTTCACTATCAATTACATCACATAATTGGCAGTTATGACATGATTTTTGACTTATGACATTTACCAAGCCCCCGGGGCCCCATCTCCAAGCAGCCCTATTTAGAGCATACATTAGGAAGCAGTAGGCTATTTTTACCGAATGTGTTCTTTATCTGGAGAGACAAGAGTGCAGAATGGAATCACTAATGTTCGACGTTCCCCTTGAAGGACCATCCAGTGACATCAGTGAATAATGACCTAGAATCACAGCTTTCCAGACATGTGCTGCTACGTTCTTACAATTACCTAACAACAGTAGAAGTCTAGTTTTAATCTTCAGCAGTGAATACAAACAGGGAAGTGATTAGAATCGTAATGTTTTTTGATCATACATTATGCCCATTATAATTATGCATTTTAATTGGCTGTTTGCTTCAAGGTCAAAACTTTTGGGTAGATGTGTGAGAAAGGTTAATGTTGAAGAAAGGTTTGCCCTCAATATTTGCCGGTGTGTCTCGCAGTGTCTGCTGTGTAGGACGTTGTGGGTCGATGGGCTGGGCAGTGATTCCACGTCTCTCCATCCAAGTGATTTAGCTCCTAGACTGTTGTAAAAACTAACATCACGCAAGTGAAAGCAGATGGCTGCTGATGCCAGAGAATAAATCAGCCTTCCAAGCAAAGGTCAGGATATCCAGAGGGTGGTAACAGACTGGACTTGGGTACTTAAAAGGGCGGGTAACTGAGTGTACTAGGTACTTAGAGTCCATCCACCCATGCACCCATCTCGTTGGGCTCTGTAGCATAGTAGTTAGAAAACCAGGGGCCAATCTGACCAGCCTTCTTATGAGTCATAAAGCCGACTCTGCTATTTGACATAGATTTCGCTGCGTAACAGTGATCTGTATGTACGGAAAACTGTCAGTACTACAGTGTGCTTTTGGGGACGCTGCTGGTTTAGCACTGAAATGGTGTCCCCAGACATGGCAGTAGATTTATACATTTTTATAGAAACTCAATGGATTTTTAAATTTATTAACAGACTCCGTCCGTTTGGAGATGGATTGTCATCGTGGGTTCTGTTTTGGCAAAACGGTCCCTAGAACATAGAGTTATATCCATGCCCAGAAATCCCACAATTTCAGCCACTCAGTCTTCCCCTTGATCCTTATCTACATCACTTAGCTGGTTCCACCCAAGTTGTCTTCAATGATGCTGATCCTTTGGCGTTCTCTGCCAGTCTCCGATAGCTCTCCCTGTCAATTGTGTTCACTCCACATTGCTCCAGTTCACTCAGCTGTATAAATGAACACCTGGCAATAGACAGTGATGGATTTGCGTGTGAGATGTAATGGTCTTCAGAGTGTAATTGCTGCCTGCATGGCTGAATGCTTCCCAGAGAAGTTAAATTGGCATTGGATTGAGCAGGTCTGCCCTGGGGCTAATTATAGGGTGTGATGAGTTGCTATAGGGACTGAATTCAGCATGCAGTATAGAAATCGTCACCCTGGGCTACTGCTGAATGCTGAGATAATAAGTATCTCTTGATGTATTGTTCTGCTTCGTCGGACATTTCTTTATCTCTGCCTATGGGACTTGGTGGTGACAAAACATTTATAAAGCTTAACACTCTTGAATGATTCTGTTATCAGTGGTATTATGCTCTTATGTATGACGTTTTCACATCTTGTCATGGGGCATTCGGTTATTTGTTTGCGGTGAACATACTACCTCTCTAGATAGTAGATACACAGAGCAGGAGAAATTAAGTCGGTCTTGGGTAGAATGCGATCACTTTGATGGTGTCCTCCAACTGTTCATAAGGTGTGGTGTCACATCAGTTTCTGGCTTTTGTTTCCTAATAAAAGATGGTTTTCGCAACATGTGAATATCATGTTTCATGACCCAAGCCTCATTCTTTGATATTCTTTTTCTAGATGAATAATTATTGTTAAACTCTGAAGGTTTTTAGGTGGAACTGTACAGTAATTAAAAAAAGTGTCATCCTAATGAATAATCATAGATACTGTGATGATGTAATATATTTTTTTGCAGTTGATTCATTTTATACACAAGCCCCATATGTTAACATTCACAACAGATAGAAGCCAAGAAATTCCCCATTAGTTCACTGGGGTGGTTTGTGGCTACAATAGGTTGTAGTTCACAGGGTGCCTCATATCACTGGGGTATAGCCACATCAAAGTCAACTCTGATTTACGTGTTATGAAATTCACCTGAGGTGACACTGGCAGTTAGACACATGCCAGGTCCTATTAGGAAGCATTAGCGGTTGGGAGGTCTAAGTTGAGTTGGCTGGTTTGGAACATTCTATGAATCACAGGAGTGTGTATCTGGAGAGAGGGTGTAGTTGAGAATGTGCGCCTGGAAATAACTGTTTAGTGTCACCTATGGATGGATGATGTGATACAAATTGTTTCAAGTCTTACCACACACATTGTATTGTGCTGGAGGACTTGTGCTAGTTTGTGAGGTGTGTAAATCTGGAAGGACTAGGCGTAGGGGAGGTTTCATGGGGAATGGTGGAGTGTCATGGTTACTTATTGGTTGATATCTCCAGACAGACGGACAGACAGACAGTTTATTTGCTTAGCAATAAAAAGCAAAGTATGAGAACACTGGTTGTTCACAAAGTCATGACATGTAAACGAGGGATTCGTTCTTAGAAAGAGGATTCTTTCAGTTCTTATCACTTCTAAATTGCAACTTGCTTTAAAAACACAAAAAATGTATAATAATGCAATACCCTGGACATGCTTCAGATGGCAAATGAATAAGGTAGCAGGGGGTAGCTGTACATAAACATTTTTTTAAAACATAAAACTAACATTATTTTGTTATAGAGTAATGCTGTCATTCCAACTGTGTTCCGTCCATTGGTGCAATAGTGTCCCCTGTGAGGCGCCACTGGTCTCCATACCACCTTTGTAGATTCCATTATCAAAATGTGTATTTGTTAACGTTTGCTCTTGATATTTAACCTTTTGACATCAAGTCAAATTCATAAATTGACCAGTGTGGCATTTCTACCTGGTTTCGGCACAATGATACAAGCAGACAGACCTGTAGAGAGAGAGAGCCTACAGGAGTATGGCGATTCAAACGTCATAAATAGTTATTGCATAACTTCTGATAATAATCGTGAGCAGGTGTCAAAATAGATTACTCAGTCAACTTGGCTGTTACATTGTTGTCACTGATACCCAAGCTAAATTAAATTATGTATTTATATCATAGACGTGGTGTGTTGGCAAGTGGCTACAATATTACATAGGTTCCAAGAAATGAATAAATACACGTAACTGGGAGGTGATGCGGCTAGGTTGTCCCCCTAAGTTAGCATAACCTTCAATACAAAATGGGGAGCGGTCGTCGCGCGGTAGAGCGCCGGACTGTCAATCAAGGGGACGGTGGTTCAATCCCACCTACCACCATTTCAAAACTTAGGCAATTTTGTTCACCCCACATAACATTTTGCCTGTGTCTTTTGAAAGAAACGCTAAAAGCCGGTGGTCCCTTCTATCTGGTGTTTATGCCAGGGGAAGTAAATGTGTAACCTGTAGTGTACTCACAAATTCTTGGACTTGAAACGCCCTGCAAAGGACCCCCCTGTCCAGTATCTGAGAGAAGGAAAGAAGAAGACAAGTTCTTCTGTTGGCTTTTAGAAGAACTTGTTGATTAATTGCTAATAATCCTAATCATGTTTCCCAACCTAAGGCAAGGGATGTTATGGTTCATGTTTCAGTGTTTACACTTGGACCACCATTGCAGGCAAGTTTGTGCTAGACAGGGATACTAATTACAAACAGGCCATGTAATCTACCTTAGACCTGCCTACTTGTGTAGCTGTGACAGATTGAGAGACATGCCACCCATGACCTGTAGTTATCGTATCCTGCTAGTCTTGCACTGGATAAGTTCCTAATTAAAGCCTGGCCTTATCTGTCCTGTGCACACATTTGCATTTAAGCCCCTGGACCATTGCAGAGGACTTGTAATTTCACTGGTGGATTAAGCTGGACACACAGTGGACAGACAGAACAGTCTGGTGTTGTTCTCTGGCTGATGGTCAAGGTGTTGCTTGAGCTGGACAGGAAACCAGATTGATGCTCTGAAGAAGACCATAAGGATTAGTGATCAAGATAAGTCTTCTGGTCGGCAGACATATTGTTTTGTTTGTTCATCGGTGGAGCAATTGGAGTACTTTGGAATGGAGCAGTTCTAGGGCACAGCAACAAGTTTATTGGAACTGTTGGTCTGACATCTTGCCAGGGAAGCTGTGCAGTGATATAGACATTGGTTTGAATGAGTTCTTTATTGGCTTCCTTGTTTGCCCGCTGGTGTCATATGGCTGTCATGCGAGTGCTGTTGGCACAATAATGGAGACACACAGCTTGTATTAGAAACTGACGTGGACAGTAACAGAACTACAGATTGCGAAGGTATTCATTGTGTGTCAAGCTAAATATCATCAGACGTATGTAAAGATATTGCCAGAAGTGGTCATGCGCCACCGACCAAGAAATGAGGTCAACGCTTCAATGTGTGAGCCATCAGGTGTTTGGCTATTGTAGAAGTGGTCCTGTTTAGTGTGGACACCAGGACTGTCCCATTGGTAGCCATTAGTGGACAGTGGACACACCCACTGTCAACACAGGACACAGGACTGCTGTATATGTGCCCAGTCCTTGTTATTAGCCAACAGCAAAGAGCCAAGTGTGCTAGACAATGGTCATGGTGGCAATGGTCACGCATGACTGAACTGTAAACATCAGACATTGCAGGAGGCCACTGTGATTGTGGGTGTGACAGGTGTCTAGCTTCAGTTATTCACTTATGCTGATTAATGGCGATCACCTGAAATTTGATGCCTGATCTAATTTGGGTTTGGTGCATAACTAGGTAGACACGGACAGAATAGGTGGAACTTGGATGAAAGTGGCAGATTCACTGTGATTACTTCATGTCCATCGAAACACAGTTGGGAATGTTTGTCAAATATCTACGTGACAGTGACACAGATACCAGGAGTTGACACGAGGAGCATTCAGCGCGTATTGCTCAAGTCTGGAGTGTTGTGGCTGTTTGAGGACCAAAGACCGTTGATCGGATCAAGAGAATAAACACTCGTGGATTGTTTTGACAGTTCTTTGTGTGTGGCGCTGGTCAACACTACACTACAGGTGACACTTATCGACACAACTGTGTATTGTGTCGACGTAACGCCGGACTATGTCACTGTGTGGGTGTGTGTCGGCGAAGAGAAAATACTTGGTAAATAATGATGTAAGTAGAACACTTCTACATTGCTTTGTGCGTGTGTAGTTGGCACCTGTAGAAGCCTGGCCCAGTTGTTTGTAGTTGGCAGTAGTTGTCCACTTAAGACACCAGCCATGGCTCAGGTAGGTGGACCTGTTCACTGGTTGGTTGGTTGTTTGACGGCAGAATGTTCACTAACTACTGGCTGAAATCGGGCACTTTCTGTCAATTCTAAGTGTCTGTTACACAATAGTACGCGTGGAACAGTGAACTAAATATAATTTACTCAGGCGGGCACATAGTTTTTGGATTATTGCCATTTAGAAAAAAAAATGTAATGCGTAAATAGCATGACCTATTTAGGTTCTAAAGCTGGCTGGAGTTGATTTGTATGAGGACAAAGTGTTTGACTAAATAGCATTTGACACAATTCCTTCCTTGAAGAAAATCTGCAGTTTGAAACTGAGAATGCGTATATTTAGTATATACCTATCTACAGTTGTGTTGGGCCTGGGGTGAATCATGTTGTTACATAACTACTACTTCTAGTTATAACATACATATTACATAGTAATAATGATGACACATCACTAGTCTTGTTACTTTGTATAAAAATCACTGAAACTAAAACTTGCTGTCATTGCCATGTCATTGAGTGTGAATGATCTGGAGGTTTGGTGATCTTGCCTTCACTAGAAATGGGTCAAGTCCAGATGTGAGCTTTCAGGAAGTTGTCATTTATTTCCTGTTTTTGGTTGACGTGGCATATGAGATTCTCAGTCACAGTGGGGGCAACACAAGATGGTTCACAACTCTTCCCAAAGATGTAGCAAGATCCATGTATAATAAAAACAAAATGCTGTCATATCCCATGATTTGATCAATATTTAGACCTACTTCACATATCTAACACAGTAGCTTCCTGTGTCGCAAGGAAATTGCTGTCAATTAATTGACGGCTGATTAACTTTTGATATTTTAGTTTCCTCTGCGGCGTGGGCCATGTCATAAATGTATCAGTGGCTTCTCTGTCAGTCTATTTTTCACATTACATGGGTGATTAACGAACTTTTTTTTCATGGTAATATCCAATATTTTTATCATGTAATGGTCATCTTTATTCTGCTGTCAGTGTGATAGGGTTAATCATGTTACCGCAAATGTCAACAATGTACGTCAACCATTAAATCAGTGCTTGTGGTCTATGGTTGGGTCCAGCAGAGCTTGACCTTACCTTGTTCAGCCTATTGTGTCAGCTGTTTCGTTGTAGCCATGTGTTTTTCAGTTAACCCTGCACTGTTGTCCTATGCCTGTATTAACCCTTGTATTCCCATGGCATTCACATGGAAGTCCTTATTAGTATGGTTCCTCTTAGGTTAGGTTAAACAGTGATAGATCGGGAAATCGTTGAATAAAACATTTTAAGTTGGTATCTGAATAATTACTAGAACAATATTCGTAATGTATAAAATAATGTGTATTTTGTGGAAGGTAACAATTCTACAACCGACTTTGGTCGTTTGCTGGTCCTGGAATCAGCCTTGGTCATATTGACTAAATAGCAGTTCACTGAAATGAATTCATGACTATGGGAATATTATGAATATGTTGAAGAACAGAGGTTAAAGCAGCTGTCTTACTTATACTTACTTAATAAACATTACATCCTCTGTTATAATATGGCCAATAGAGTTAGTTTCATGTTTTATAAATAAAAAACATACAATGTTTCAGGGTTATTCAACACACACATTATCAAATATTATAAATAAAAATACAATATTTCACAGTTATTCAATACAAACACCTCCAGCATATTTATTCTTGTGTTAAAGAAAAGTATATTAATTAATGTATACAACCAGAGAAACCAACAATCTTCCTTTAACATAACATTCCCCTTGATGTTTGGGGCATCATGGAATAGGGAAGAATGTGGGTTGCTACACCAAGGTCCCACAGACCCCCGTCTTCCCATTGCCTTCCTACAACCACAGAAACGACCGGGAACAACTTAGCATAATTTGGCTCAAGTCAGTTGTTGGTACAAGTGAACATTGTGTGGTTGTACACTAATTGTTAACCCTTGTCCTGTCATAGGAGCTGAAAAATCCGTCCACACTGGAGACCCACAAACTTGACCTTCTCGCAGAGATCTCCAACCTCAAGCTCAAGTTGGCTTCGTCTGAGCGAGAGAGATGTGAACTGGCGGAGAGGACGGGCGTCGCCCAGGTAAATAGGCTGCAAACTTAAACTCAGGTGCCAAATCTCCAGTCACGTATAATGTACAATATTATGGTGACTATCAACCCCTCTGATAATTAAAGGGAGGGTGCCAGCTCCTCTGTCCAGTCATTTGTAACGGGAATCCTGCTGTCTAGAATGTGGGAAAGTTAAACATCAAAGGGGGTTCACCAGTTGCGGTTATCTCTGCTCACTTTGGCATTATTGCCAGTCAATTTTGTTTTGAAACGGGATGTTTTGATTACCATTTGAACGTGTTGCAGATGGAATCTTTCAAATTGCGAACATTGTTCCAAACTTAGTATAGTAACTAAACACAATTGGCAGGCAATAAACCTTCAATATGCATGTTGTAGTCATAAGACCATAATATTATAATGAAAAAAACCTAGGAGCAGACACCTTCCCTTTAAACGTTCATATGCAACATAACCATAATTATGTACCGGGTAGTCATTTTTTATAAATTGTTTGCTGAATCATGCATGGGACATACAAATAGTCATTTTAAAGACAGCAACTTCAATCTACTCATTTCGGATCCAGATATCTTGCCCAAAACATTTGTGTGGAGAATGTGTGAACAAATACAGGATTTAATCAGCACTCACCACTTAAAATTGTAAGGTACATCTTTCTAGAGGATGCATCTCCCATCTATGTAAGGATATCTGTGATCAGACTCGTCCAAAATGTTAACTTCAACTTCAGGTATCAAATTACAAATTTATCACAATTAAACAACATATTGCCTTACATACTAAATTAATATATTCTAACAGAATATTTAAGATTGTACATATTATTTATATAAATTCTACTTTCCAGAAACGGATCGATGAACTTCAAAGTCGTTTGAACGACCGCACGATAGAAGTCACAGAACTGCGTTCAAAAGTTGCACGAAATGGAACGATATCATCGTTGTCGTCAGACTCAGGTATGTTGTCACGGTGACAAAACAGGAAGTGCTGATTCTAAAGTGCGTGGAACCCGGAAAAAACCCACTCCGTTTTGATTAATGTAAATACAAATGCGCGATGGTTGAGTATGTTTCTAAAGATTTAACAGAAACATATCCCTGACTGTTTAAACTGCATATGTGCCCTTGGTTTTTCAATATCATTTTCAAGATGACAATGATAGATTGAATGACCTTAAATCCTTAATTAACAATGCATAACACAATTGAATATGCCCAGATGTGTCATATTGAATATACACCTGTTTATCATATTGTTTTGTTGCTCAGTGATTTGCCTTTACGTGTTGCTGTGTTGTTTTGTTGTATGTATCTTTTCTCTCAAGGCTGGTTAAAATCTGTGCAGGTCTTTGTAAATGATAGAAGTTAAGACAAGACACTTTTTAATCGAACCAGCCACTATCTGTGCTGCTATAACAACAAACTAGTCCACGTTTTGAAAATATTTTAGACAATAACAACAGAACTGTTTTACTGTCAGACCAATTGGCAATACCCCATCTAAATATTGATTACAATTATTTATTAATAATGTTTATTATATATGAAAATATACCTATTCATGATAACATTTTGTCAGTCAAAATTTTAGTTGTAAATAATTTATTTTAAACTATGCCACCACTGTTAGTGACATATCTTGATTAAATAAATTTTGAGTTGAGTTCTGTGTCCCCGTTATAAGTGATTTATAGCAATTATTCCGACAAACAAAAACCATGTAATTGACCTTGTGTGACATCCTATAGTCCAAAGAATAAGACCAGGATTAGATGTGATTGATTAGAAGACATTGATAAAGTTACTACATCCTCGATATGAATCAATGGCGCTAACATCATGACACTGGATTAGAAACACTACATCGACGACATTGAGTTGACGCTGCCATTTCTACGACGTGGGATCGATGATGCCGTTTCTACGACACGTCAGTGACATTACGAGACTGGCAGAAATCTGACTTTTGTTTGCAGAGTTTTTTCGCGACAGAACAATGGAACGAGAGAAGACATTGGAGCGATTAAAGCGCAAACGTAAGGGCGAGATCTCGGTGGTGTTTGGTGCTGATGGTGATAGTGTTAGACTCACAGTTACTACCATAGTGTGCTAAGACTTTCACTTTCTTCTTCTGTCTCTTGCTGTGGTCACACTTAACAAACAGCAGCTAAAATGTTGCAACTTCGCCTACGGTGGTCACTGAACACTGCCTGATGATGTGTTAGTTTCTATTTTCATACCAAACTTATCTTCTTCAATGGTATCAGTCACGTGTGTTTCTTTTTTATAGTGAGTGTATTTTTCATTCTTTGTATTCCGGAAATACGCTGATGGAATAGACATGGGAAAGCAGTTAATCTTAATGTTATAAAAAACGGGCTGAGGAATGTTTTGAGATATTATGCAGTGTGAACGATAATTGGTTACTGATAGTTAAATGCACCGATAGTTAAATGCACCGGTGCAGTTTGTGAGGAAAGTATGAGAACTGGTTGGCTTTGCTAACTATTGGACTGTCCCAATAACAATCTTACTAGTTGACAACTTGTTATGGTCTTTAAAACAGATTTCATTTTGTAACAGTGACCATGTTTGCTGAAAACAGTCAACACCTGGATGTATCTCTGGGAAACATTCACTGGTGTGCCACCGAAATAGTGTCCTCTGTGATAGAGCAGCAACCTTTAGCATTTTAAAGGCTCCTTGAATTTAATGATGGATTCTGTTTGATGATGGATTTTCCATAAGTGCTCCTTATCTCAGTGACACATTCCCCAGCTGGAAGTGCTTCAGAATGGTCTGGAGAACAGATTCTTGGACACATCTGTGGCTCCAGTGAAAGATTGCAGTTGCACAGTTGTAGATTGAGATGTGAATGCAACTACCATTCCTCCATGATCTGTCATCGCCCAGTCAGAAGCTGGGATCATGTAAGATTACAGTTGAACAGAATGGATCGTTATGAGATGGGTCACAATGGTGCATGGTTATTGTATCCAGAGCCGCCTTTTCCTTGGATATAAGAAGGATCACACTACATTGATAGGAATTTGAATATTTAGTAATTATACTGCGCCATACCTTGTCAACTACATCTCGTGTTTTGACCTCCCAAATATATAATATATTGTATAATTCCATTGGTAGATGTCTACATTGAAGCTGACTGGCTGGAAATTGCAGCCATTTTGTAATAAGGATATCATCAGTGTTATTATTTGCTGGTTTGTTATTTCTCTGTATTCACTTGGAAAGGCACCCTCCTGTTGTGATAAAAAAAATATTGATATGATCACATTGGTAATGCTTATTCTGTCACTAAACAGACATAGATAATCGACAACTTATGTTTGAAAGTTTTTGTTTGTGTGGATATAAAGATTTGATGGATCAGCTGCCTGTTTCAATTTCGCTTCTTTCTTCAACATTACATCCCTTTCTTAGAAATCACATTTATTGAGCACTGTATTTCTAATATTATGTCTGGAAGGTAAAATACATGTTAAATGCAGCAACTCATTCAGTGTTCATGTAAGGATTATTTCTGCAGGAAAATTATCTGTATCTTTTTATTGAAAGAAACCATGCTAATGAACTGCCTGTTATTGCAACAAATCTACAGACATGTACCAGGGCAGGTACTTTTTTAAGTTGGCAACTTGCCAACCCGCAACAATGCTCGAGTGCAGTGTACATTGTTATAAAACTGTTCAGTGCAAAACAAAGTACTTAAAAGACAACACCAGTGCACTGGCACAAAATTACTGGTACTTTGTCGACAACAATGAAGGCAATGAAATAATGGCTGCTCCCACCCCTGTGTTTTGCCTCGGTCTGTGCTGTTTGTGGTTATTCTGTCATGTTGTGTCTGGTCTCTCAGTTCTCGGTTGTGAAACTCATCAGAAACTCTATCACGGCAGCTGGCTGTCTGGTGGTGTTTTTGATGCCCTAGTTTTGTCCTACTTTTTGTATCGCAGGAGGCATGTGAACTGTGGCCTTTGTTACTGCAGGCAGAGGCGCCACGATCTCTAACCATCATCATCATTAGTTGGTCTGTCTGGTTTGGGTGATCATCAGCCTACATTTCACGTAGAAACGGTGACAATTCTGTTGTGTTGTTTCCCGCCCAAACAGACAGCTAGATCATTGATGATTAATTCACTGGTTCTTTCCTCTCAGTCATTCTTGTCACAGCGCCGAGCTTGAAGGTTCTGTTTCTCGGCTCCCACTTTTAACACAATCATCCTGTTGGTAGGATTATTTGCTGTTTTAAGAATGCCTTCATTACGTCTTCTGTTTATGGAATTTTGAGCATTCTTCAAAAACCACATATGTGATATTGGTTTCTATCTCTGTGTCTCAGTATTGGCAGTGTTTAAATTAACTGATTGGGTTTGTTTTCTACTTTTATGTTTATTTTGTTTTGTAATGTAATATAATGTTACGGAGTGATATTATTGAAGTAGTCAGTTCAGCACTGGTTTACTTGTGAACCAAAGTACTCACTGAGAGCACACGGTTTCCAAATAATACCCGCATCCTGTCATAAGAAGCTTGTAATGTTTTGTAACATGTCCATAATGGTTATTTTTGCAAGAGTGATTTGGTGCACCTAGTTAATACATAGGACTACTGTAACTGGTGGGTATTTATACTAGAAGGCAACAAACTCGGCATATCCCAGCTGTTGTGGTGTTCTGTTTCCTGGTTGTACTGACGTTTCCTTGTCAAACAACATCAGATGAGACTAAGGCAGTCTAACAGTGGGTAATTGGAAAGAAAGCCTCTGCCCCTCTGGAAAAAGTAACAGGAACACATTTTTGAAAAAAATAAAACAGCACTTTTAGTTGAAGATATAAATTAATGGCAATGCCATATTCATAAAACACTTTGCTAGGAATATAACTCATTTTTAAATGCAAAGTTAGAATGTCAACATCGCAAAAAGTAATTAATTCTCAGAAGCATTCCGCTGTTCACCCAACTAGTCGTAAACTTTTACCTATAAAGTCTTTTTTATTATAATGTAAATCAGTGGCTAGAATGTTATTTGATCAACCAGTTTGTAACTATCAAAACATATCGTATTGTAGCACAAAATTAATCAAGATATTATGCAACCTTTCTTTGTTAGTTCCTTTGCTACAGCTAGTGTAATAGGAGTTAGTCTGTTGTGAGAGGTTTGCGTGGGAGCCTTCCAATGCCAGCTGGGTGTGTCATGAGTCATGTTCAGTGACAACTGACAACACAGGTTCATCCTGTGTAGAATTGGCAACCTGTGGGGGGTGAGTGGTGCACTCAGTTGCTCTGTCCACATACACTGATTTGTTTTGTTTGTTATAAAAATGCACTCGATTTTAAGCCGGGATGAGTGCGATAAAATCTACCTACAATGTGTTTTTACACTGTGACAACCGTCTTAAAACAGAGTAGAAGTAAAGGGGTTGTTCTGTTAGATTGTAGTTGGTGTCCACCTGACTCACTCGCTAATAGGGTGGAAAAAACTTTTCTGAAAGCATCATAAATGAACAGTTACTACCTTTCATCGAAAGAGTATGAAAATAAGTACCATCTTAAGAAAGTATGAAAAAATTGACTATCTCCATATCAATTCATCTCAGTAGTACAATTTACGTGTGGTTTGTGTCAACAGATACTTCAAAATGCCTGTTTTCTTTACCAAACTCAAACAGTACGGTCAGTCCCTTTGTCTGGAGGCATCAATATGTCGCTGAGCCTTGTTGAATTTATCCAAGATAACCATGGCCTGGTTCATGGTGAATCAGACACCTTCACTTGCGGTGGTTCAAGTTGCAACGTTTTAGCTGTGCCAAGCCTGCTCTGTGCTGTGTGCATGTGGTCTGGTGTCTGGCTAGGATATGTCTGCAGCATGCAGAAGTAAAAAGTATATTGAGGTTAAATGATTTAGTTTGACGTTTAAGATGATGGAGAAGCATGGAGCTGTGTGGGGTTTTACTTCTACATTTGAAGACTTGTGACACTGGGTGAATGTTGCCAAAGAGATATGAAAAATAAAACAAAGTTGTTGTGAAATGTGTCTTAGTGTCACCAGGAAGAATAATGCCTATATTACTTGTTGTCACACAGATCTGCCAAAACCCCATATTGCTAAGTATTAAGTAGGGGCGGATGGTTTGGACAACGGGAAAATAAATTGTTGCACTGGTGCCATTTAATGGATGAAAAATGTCATTGCTGTTTGTTGTAATGGTTTTTAGATCATGAAAAATTGGGAGTGCGGGTTTGAACTATTGCTAAACACATACAAATATTTGGACTTTGTATAAACGGATAAAACTATCCATAGACACAAGGTAGCATATTACGACATTGTGTACAAGTTTGTATGGTTATGGTTTAAGCAGAAGTAAAGTATTTATAGTACTATAATATATAATATAATAATGAATAAGAAATGTACAGATCCCGTTGCGGTAGTTATTTATATCCTAACCCATTCCAGGCTCACCAGATGGTGCACTGCCTGTTTCCTCAAGACTTCCTTCTGTCTCACTCTGCTTCCTGTTTGCATGGCATGCTGGGTACTAACCAACCAAATATTTCACACTGCCACATAACACTGCTACTTAAGTTGCCCACGTCTTGCACAGTGATTCACTGTATTCACATTTCACAGATATTATTACTAACTTTGATACTAACCAAAATGTGATCACCAATGTGTATTCTGTCACTTGTGTTTTTAATAACATTCATTGTTTGTTTAACCTTGTGATGAAATTTGTGTGTTTTTCAGTGTGAAAACTATTAGTAAATGAAGGTGTACTTTTGTGAAGTTGTCATTAACTTCTAAACTGTCAATGTAGATATTTGTGAATGTGTGGCAGATTCACATAGAGTAACTACTATAACTGGGTGGTATGTATGGTGATACTTTGTGTGGGTGGTGCATTGGGGATAGTTTACCACCACAAAAGCTATCCGTTTCTTTTCATTTATAGCCTGCTTGCCATATCATGTTGTTTTGTTGGCCGGGATGTCCTTGTTATTGTGTAACAATGTGTAAAAGGTAAGTTCTTATAGAGGGCAGTACCTAATCCTCAGGATTGCTCAAAGCAGTTTACACTTTACTCCCTGGCACTCTTGTTCAATCAAACACCATCTTGGCTTCTCTGGGAAGTGGTGTTCAATGTCATCTACTGTAATGTGACATATCATATCACTAAATGTAACTATTCCTTGTTCATTGACTTCAAGGTAGCTTTGCTGTGGGTATCAATTAGATTTAACTTGTCTGTACAGTTCAGAATTATTGAAATAACATATATTTCTTTTAGGGTCACATTATTTTAGTATCTAGTATGTTTTCTTGCAGGGGTGGTTTTTGGACAAAGGCTTTCTGACAATTTACGTACCTGGTAATAATAGCAGCAATCTTCTTGACAGGAAACACTAACATTTGTTTGCTTCTTTCTGTAGACACAGAAGTAGAACGGTTAAAACATGCAGTTGAGACGTTGATGATAACCAATGAAGAAAAGGTACTGTTTTTATTATTCCCCTGCAGGCATTGTTAAACAGTTGCAGCCCTGGATTATGTGCAGGAACTGACGTTTATATGATATTGTGCTTGCAATTCCAAATATCTGATAAAATGCTATTGGTTGATTAAATATTTTGATCTGCATCGAGAAAGGCATCATCACTTTAAATTTGAGCAGAATTTGTTTACCAATTTGCCATGAGAACCAGGTCGAAATGTCAGAGAATACATAAAACTTTAGTTATTCAAGTTTTATTAATTGGATAGAGTGATTGTTCAGATGTATGACCATCACTAAATTGGAATAACGGAATGAAAAGACAAACTACATGTGCTGTTTACAGGATTGTCGTATCCGGGACATGGAACATCTGTTGAAACGTTACAAGAGGATGGAAGAGAAAATTCTACAGAAACAAGGAAAGCAAGGTGGGTTCACAGGACAACGTATATTGTAGGACAACAGGACAGTTTGTATTGTAGGACAACAGGACAGTTTGTATTGTAGGACAACAGGACAGTTTGTATTGTAGGACAACAGGACAGTTTGTATTGTAGGACAACAAGACAGTTTGTATTGTAGGACCACAGGACAGTTTGTATTGTAGGACAACGTGACAGTTTGTATTGTAGGACAACAGGACAGTTTGTATTGTAGGACAACAGGACAGTTTGTATTGTAGGGCCACAGGACAGTTTGTATTCTTTTCACTATGCCTAAGAAATTAAACAAAGTTAGATGTTTTTACATGTTAGTGAGTACAAATTGACTGCTAGAGTGATTGGGAAGTACTAGAGGAATACACGAGGCCCATCATTTCAAATTGAGACACGTCTCACTAATGCGAGCTACGAGCCAAAACACTGCTGCATGAAGCTTACGCAGAAAATGAGTTTCCATCCTAAAACAATATGGAATAGATTTATCTTACGTAAAAAAAATTTAGCCACTAACTGGCCTACCAGACGGTATTTTTATGTTTTCGTTGTATGAAAACAACAGCTAATATCTAGATCAAAAACTTCAAAGCAGTTTTGTCAGACTCATACTTTTCTTTTTAATTTTTCAACAATCAAATTCGGTGTAAATAATGTAATTTTGCTTAACATTGATGAAAATGTGCAATATTCAAATATGAAATAAAATCAACAATATTTTACTGAGAGGCATCGTTTTGGTTTTAAATATGAAATTAAACCAACTGTACTGTTTTCGATAGATGTAACTTTGACATGGTGGATCACATTATAATGGCAGTTTAAAAATAAATCCCAATGTGATTGTCATCACTTACACAGGTCTGGAGCAGTTGGGATTCACCACAGATGACTCCAGTGACACCAACTCTACCAATTCTCTCGACCTGACCGTCAAGGACTCACACCAGGTGGGTTGGGTCAAAATAAACTCTTCCCCACCAGTCTCTTCATGAAGTATTTTACCCCATTGGTTAACTGTGTCAATGCTGCAACCCTCAGACCCTGTGAACACTGAATACTGCTTTCTAGTCACTTGACATGAAGATTCATTTCAGCTTAATATTTCAGCTGCAATAACACAGTCTGTTGATAGGAATGTCACATGTAATCTGAAAGTTGAATACTCAACACGTAATGTAGTTAGGATATATTTTAATTTCATATTCATTAACATGCCAAATACATTATCAATAATGAGCATAATGGCCAAACATATTGCCACTGTTGGTTGCATGTTTGCTTCCATCGGTAATGTTTACAAAGTGTATTATCACCAGCATTATTTACATATTACAGTCGTCAGTGGCTATATCAGACAAATCACATCATCACTGATATAAAAAAAGAGATTGAAACATTGTATGTAATCATTTTACACTGTAATGTATATAAGAACTCCCAAAGTTTTCTTTGGGCTACCAAATATTGGCAAAATAGGAGCGTCTTGTATAAATAGATGCCTATACTGCATAACATGGTTTACAATAAAAAGGATGGTTGGTTAAAAAAGGGTATACGATTGAAACAGTGAATAGCATTATGCTCTACGGTGTCGGTCACCTGTTGTCAGATGGAGCGCCTGGAGATTGTGGAGGTGCAGGATGTAGTGCGACGACATCGACAAGCCATGCCCGACCCCAGTGCCACAAGCACACCAGGTAGCACCACTATCTGTCACGAAATCGCTCACATGTGTTTACTGTCACTGGATCTGGTGATTTATTTTTCAAGAGATGGAAAGATAATTTGTGTAACATTTTAAAGACTACAAAAACGTATGGACGTAATAGGTTAATTTAGACTTCTGTTGGTTGATGTAGCTCAACTAAGTTCTCAATATCAGCACAAAACAATGGAACAATGTTACAGTGTTCATATCATACACAATGCAATAACTACTTAATGAGTCAACGCTATGGCTGAGCTCATTGTCACAACATGCTTGAACTTAATGTGGTTTTAAAGGCCTTGTCACGAAATGGTATGATTTTCCTTGTTATATAATAATTATTATTATTTAATTAATGTGTAAGATTGCCACAAAATTTGTGCAGTGTTTTTCGATGATGCTCTGAGTAGATTCACTCGAATGTGGGCCAATGTTTACAGTGAATTGTCATGCGTCCTCTGGTCTGAACGGAGGCTCTAGTCCCCCCTCAACCATCAACTGTCACAGTCCGTCACCAAAGCATGTGACTGTCACGAACAAAGCCCGGTCAAACAGCTGCGAGAATGTTGCTTCGTCACAACAACAAGTAAGTGTTAATGGGTCGTGGTTTGTATGTCTTCAAAAATGGCAATGAATGGGCGGGCGGGCGGGCGGGCGGGCGGGCGGGCGGGTAAGGGCGGGTGGACGGGCAGACGGATGTTTTATTCAATGTCTGCATCAGAGAGTATAAGCTGTGTGGAATCTGTATATTGTAATGTGTGTTATCCACAGTGATTATGTAATTATGTAATGTTGTAATGTATAAATATTATATACATAATACAGTAATATGTACATAACTTTTATAATACTTGCATTGTACTTATGTAATGATTATATACAAATACGCAGACAAAGCACACATACACATGCACACACACTCGCACACACACATGCACACACTGTACACACTACACACCCACATACATAGCTAATTTAATAGCTTCCATGGTACATAGTAATAAGTAGTATCCAGGAACAATTCTGTAAACATAGCTGTACAGCAACTGGTTTTTAGTTTCAAAGGCACTGTAACCCATTATGACATTGCTACCAGCCAAAACACTGCACCACAAAAAGGGAAACTGTCTACGAAGCATGTCAACTAGTTTCACGTGACAATTCTTCCTGTAAACACGACCACCAACATGCGATCACGTCTTCTGTTGCAGGCGGCCCAGCAGATGAACAACCGAAAAGGTACACCCCACAGCCCCGCTGGCACCCTGCCAAAAGATGTCCGCCTCAGTTCCGTCACCATTCAGCGTAGCTCCTCCCACCGACTGCCCCCCCTGCCACCCAAGAGTGGGGGGTCCACGCCCACCAACACTCTCACGCTGCCCCGAAAGTCCAAATCCTTCAAATCGTTTGGTAAAGGATTCTTTAAGCTGCGTAACTCCGGCTCCGCACGGTGGAGCACCTCGGCTCCGAATCTAGGTTGGAGGCCGCGTGCCAAGTTCTTCTTTTAGCATGGTGATACTTGCAGCATGTCCGTCCCACTCGACCCGTAATCCTTCTTTTACAATCGTCCGTCACACAATGGTGGCTTTGTTTGACGTAACAGCAGATGTTGTCGCGGAGAGTTAACAGCATGTGTCTGTTTGTACAGAAGTAACAGCACTTGGAATTTGTCTCCCAGACTATTGCTTACCTGACAGACTCCTTACTAAACCACCTTCTTTATGCCGTGACTGAGTGTATTGTACTGAGTGGTAGACCATAACATTGAGGTTGACTTGAACTTACAGCATGTTTGTCCGTTAACATATCATTTAGAGGATCTTCCCCTATGTAAAATAATACATTCAGTCATTCATGAGATTGATAAAACACTGGTACAACGAGAACATTTTGATACAGTTAAATATATTTTTCTCAAACAAAATTATTTTAAACAACTGGACGTCACTTTTGACGCATTCCAGGACGAAGCAGAGAACGATGTCATCTCGATTAGTCTTACTATATAATCTTGTTTTCGTATTGCTATTACTAAAAGGTGCTATTGTTTTATTCCCGCAAAACAGACTTTTGCAGTTCATGTTATTCGGATGTTGAATGTGAAGGTAAACGTTAAATTATCACAAGAAATGCTTTATGTAGACAGCAAGTTTATTTTTTTATTGATTTTCTTTTTGTCTTGGCATTTAGTGCATAGTTTATTATTTGGCACAGCTGACTAGTTGATCACTAGAAATATACATTATCTTTTTATTTATAGTGTTTTTATTTTACTGAGCCTCCTGGTTCAAATGTCATACATAGCTTACATTGTTTGTAATTGAGTGTGAATCTTGTAAATATCTGCGTGAAATACTGTCTGTGTTCTGTTTTACCAACAAACTCTGTTTCGTTTCTTACTAACTTGTACAGAATTCTTATTTGCTTCAAGCATGGACTATATGATTGACAACATTAATCAGTTCAATTAATCATGCAGTGTGCATGATTATCCTAATTAGCATGTTCAACCTGACACGTTAATTTATGAAAACAATTAATCTATGCTTACTTACAACTGAATTGAAATGTATTATATTGAAATATCATCCACAATCTGCGTGATCTTTGGTTCCATTTGCTTATTTAGTATTTCAGCAGGCAGAGGTTAGCAAGAATTGGACAATTTGTATTGAGAGTTTTATAATATTTCATGTTTATAAAAATTATTCTAAAAGTTATGCCTACATTTAACATTTATTATTATCCGATAATTACCGTTATTAGGTTGCCATTATTTAAGCTCATGAAATAATGCAAATTGCAAACAATTAGGTAATATTACATTTTAACATATCATGAATGTTATGGCTCACTAATATCTAACACTGACTTGCAATGTCACACATTTAACATGTCACATGACTAACATAACCATATAAGGTGTGTCACGTGACTTGACCGTATATGGTGTGTCACATGACAGCTGAGACAGAGGCTGAGGAGGAAGCCCTGAAGGACCGGATGGCGCAGCAGTACAAGACGCTGCAGGCCACCAACACCCAGCGTCAGCAGCAGCAGCGCCGGAAGCCAAAGGGAGGAATCAGACGACTATTTGGCCGGTGAGTCTCGAGGATCTAACTCGGCCGAGTTAGCGTGTGTATATGTACATATTATACGAACTGCCAGGACGACGTTCTGTGCCGGAGCCACCGTGCTCAACTGCTCCGTCAACCCCTACCACAAGCTCGGCGTCTTCCTAGTGCTCGTTGTAGTGTTCAGTTGGAAGAAGAAGGTGGCGTACACCCAACTGAACATAATAAGGAGAGGCAGCATTAAAGAGATAGGTTTTTAGACATCGGCGGAATGAAACTGTATTACCTTCTGATTTAACTCAGACGCCAAACTTTCTGATTTAACTTTACATCTCAGGCACCAAACAGGAATTGATGCTGGACCCCCTGGAATAAGTGTAACGCTGTTATTTTTTTTAAATGCCCCGTTGGTTTGGAAAGGGTTGTTACTGGTTTTACAGGTCATACTTGTTGTTACAGTGGTTGATAATTGATTGCTAACACCATAACAGATTATACAGGCATTTTGTTAATACAGTGAACCCCTTGTTGGGCATAGCAAATTCTACGATAGATCACATTCAGGTTACAACCATTTTTTATAATACTTTCATATATCAACTTTCACTGCCTGATATTTCAAGTTGTTGTTATATTGAACATGGATCACTATTTCGCCTGATCACTATTTCGTCTCTGACATGTGACATGGTGGATGTTGCAGACTTCGCCGTAGCAGCTCCCAGGATCTGAACACAGACCACCTGGAGGACTTCAAGAGAAACGGCGTGCGAGCGACGGCCGGTCCAAGACTCGGCTGGTCTCGGGACCTCAGAATCACGTGAGTGCTTTATATTTTGTGTCTGCTTTTGGTCAATCAAACGAATACAAAATGAACTGTATTATTGGGTTGTTTTCAAAATACCCTGTAATCAAAATTTCACTAGGAGAAAGTGACGGTGATGTGAGGTGCTCTGGGCCGTGGTGAAGTCAACTGTGATGTTAGTTATTTTACAAAGTTACCTGAATCGGTTGTGTTGAATGTGGGTAAATACAAACCCAATAAATGTTCTTAATAATAATACCGCTGTACAAAACAATAGTAGAATTAAGAAAGAGTTCAAAGGAGAGCAACCAAAATTATACCAATACTCAGGAATATTAATTATGAAATGTGTCTAAAAGAATGTGGTTGAACAACACTAGAAACCACAAGATTGAGAGGAGATCAGATAGAAGTGTTTAAAATATTGAATGAGTATGAAAATATTGACAGAAATATTTTGTTTCTCTGTTAAGGAAGAGAGAAGGACTAGAGGACATGGAGTTACAATAGCAAAGAAGTAGTGTAGACTAGATATTAGAACATTTTCATTTTCACAAAGAACAGTAAACGAATGGAACCGAGTATCAGCTGTTTGTATAGGTGCTAGTAGAGTTAATATGTTTAAAAATAATATTAACATATACCTAAGAAGGGCGGGGTACACTTAGATAGGTTGGACTCTCGATAAGCCAAAGTGCTTCCTAGTCCACCTGCCATCTAGAGTTGATTCTCTTTGGCAATCTTGTTAAATCTTGAAGTTCCTGACTCACACTGTCAACATGTCACTCCAGCCTCAGTGGGTTTTATATGTCTTATCAGATAAGAAAAAGTACTAAGAATACAGCCAGGTGCTTAGGGCAAAAACGTTGGTAATTTGTTTGTTTATTCTGCTTACTGTGAATTTGCTCTTTTGCAGAGACCTGAACGTGCCTTTCCCACAGTGGGATACAGATCGTATCGCCCTCTGGCTGCATTCGATGGGACTAAGCATGTACATCGGGGAATGTAAACGTTGGGTGCAGAATGGAGAGCAGCTACTGAGAGCTTCGACTCAGGACTTGGAGAAGGTAACCGCACATCTGTCAGCATGTTATTACAATGCTGTTTAAGCACTTATTTGAAATAAAAACTTTTGGTTTGTTGGTTTTGAGAAAAACTTACTTTTGTTTTGCATCCTTAACATGGGAATGTGTACATGACGTTGGAATGTCTATCCAAAGACAAAGGGCAAGGGTTGAAGTACTTACTACATATTGGTCAGACAGAAGTTGATGTAAAGTACAATAACTTAAAATATGTTTTCTTTATGCTAGACTGCTACAAATCTGTATTGTTTTATTGCCCAAGTATCTGACTAATAATTTTTTTTATTTTTCAACTTCTCGCAAATCATGTCGTATTTTTCCCATGTAAGTGTGGGAGAGTTTATGCGATGCTAGGTGAGAGTTTATGCTACGTTAATTAGCATGTGTTCACTGGGTGTCGGATGTTTTCAAGCCTTGTGTTGTGTGTTCTCTCTAGGAGCTGGGAATGAGGAACTACTTCCACCGCAAGAAGTTACAACTGGCCCTGCAGTCAGCCTGCTCCGACACTCACGGCCGCATGGACGATCTCGACCACAAGACTGTCACCAGTACGTTGCTTTATCTTCTCTAGAAGTATAGTAAACACCTTACAATTTAAATTAGAAAATAATATTGAAACACAGTATAATTTGGCAGACTTTTGCCATACTGTTTGATTCGATATGTACGTGCTGTGCTCGGCTAAAATGCTGGACATGACAAATTTGTTTGATTAAAAATGTGTTGAGTCAGCTGTTGATTGGTTGGGAAGAATTGTAAGGATTTTACAGGGGAACAAGTCTATGAATTTGTCAGTAACATCAAACAGAAAATCCCATTGGCAGCGATAAATCTAAGCAATTGCTAGACTTTTTATTGTATTATAATAGGTAAATTTATTTATAAATGTGTGTATCTTTTAAGTTATATTGTCTTATTTTGGTGGAAAATATCCCGCAATTATCTTCTGGTGAGAAGAATGGTGTTCAGTAGTAGAATCTTAAATGTGTGTATCAGGGCTTTATGCAGGATAAAATTACTGCCAGACACACATGTTTTGGTGGACACGTGGATGTTAACTGTTAAGCCAGTTTACAAACTTAAAAATGTGTCTGATGACACCATTTACACTCACTTCTAAGTTCTAAGGCATAACTGACAATATCTATGGTCACATTTCTACCTGTCCACATTGGTTTTTACCCATCCAAATGACGGGTCTCTGCATAGAGCTGTGGTGTCCATTGAAATGTTTAGATAAGTTCTCAGAATTGACGTCTGTTGTCATTGTTGTCCTCAGAGTGGCTGGACGACATCGGTCTGCCCCAGTACAAAGACCAGTTCGCAGAGGCGAGGGTGGACGGCCGTATGATGCATTACCTCACAGTGGTCAGTCTCAGGGGTCAAACACTTTGGGGTCATAGTGTCAAGGGTCGTAGTTTCTGGGTGTTACAGTGTTCAGGCCGTGATCAACATTCTGTTATCCAAGGCATATTTTTAGAGTCATCTTCATGTCACATCTTGTTTTGGGTGCTGTCCACTTATAGGTCATGAATCAGTTTAATAAGTCTCCTGGAAGGTAATATTTCACACCTACCGTGCCAGCGTCACTGGAAATTTGTAAAATAACACAACTTTAGTCATGGTTTTTCTCTTAGAAACAGTTTCATGAAATGTGACTTCCTAAGTACA
This sequence comes from Oasisia sp. SBJ-2009, assembly GCA_964017155.1. Lineage (NCBI taxonomy): Eukaryota > Metazoa > Annelida > Polychaeta > Sabellida > Siboglinidae > Oasisia > Oasisia sp. SBJ-2009. The sequence continues at coordinate 40,545,190 of OZ024857.1, read as the reverse complement.
TGTGCCATTGATGTTCTCAGTCATGTGTGGGACATTATTTGATAGAATAGGATATCTTGCTGAATTAGAATCCAAGTTCGTTATCATGACTAATGCCTGTACTGTGTAATCTATGATGATTTTAACCAAAGTTGACAAGATTGCCACTAAGAGAATTAACTCTAGATGGCAGGTGGACAAGGAAGCCCTTTGGCGTATCGAGAGTCCAACCTATCTATCTCAGTGTACCCCACCCTTCTTAGGTATATGTCAAAACTTGTAAAACAAGTGATAACACTTGGTGTAGACCTCCTGTGTCCTGCTATCGTGTCAAAATCAAAATATGCATATTTGGTGCTCGCTCCTCCCCTCTCCTATTAGCCCTTTGCCCTCTCCCCCTTTCTCCTCTTTCTCTCTCCTCTCTCTCCCCTCTCCCCTCTCATCTCCCCTCTCTTCCCTCTCATCTCTCATCTCCCCTCTCTTCCCTCTCATCTCCCCTCTCTCCCCTCTCATCTCCCCTCTCATCTCCCCTCTCTTCCCTCTCATCTCCCCTCTCTTCCCTCTCATCTCCCCTCTCTCCCCTCTCATCTCCCCTCTCTTCCCTCTCATCTCCCCTCTCTTCCCTCTCATCTCCCCTCTCTCCCCTCTCATCTCCCCTCTCTTCCCTCTCATCTCCCCTCTCTCCCCTCTCATCTCCCCTCTCTCCCCTCTCATCTCCCCTCTCTTCCCTCTCATCTCCCCTCTCTCCCCTCTCATCTCCCCTCTCTCCCCTCTCATCTCCCCTCTCTTCCCTCTCATCTCCCCTCTCTTCCCTCTCATCTCCCCTCTCTCCCCTCTCATCTCCCCTCTCTTCCCTCTCATCTCCCCTCTCTCCCCTCTCATCTCCCCTCTCTCCCCTCTCATCTCCCCTCTCTCCCCTCTCATCTCCCCTCTCTTCCCTCTCATCTCCCCTCTCTTCCCTCTCATCTCCCCTCTCTTCCCTCTCATCTCCCCTCTCTTCCCTCTCATCTCCCCTCTCTCCCCTCTCATCTCCCCTCTCTTCCCTCTCATCTCCCCTCTCTTCCCTCTCATCTCCCCTCTCTTCCCTCTCATCTCCCCTCTCTTCCCTCTCATCTCCCCTCTCTTCCCTCTCATCTCCCCTCTCTTCCCTCTCATCTCCCCTCTCATCTCCCCTCTCTTCCCTCTCATCTCCCCTCTCTTCCCTCTCATCTCCCCTCTCTCCCCTCTCATCTCCCCTCTCTCCCCTCTCATCTCCCCTCTCTCCCCTCTCATCTCCCCTCTCTCCCCTCTCATCTCCCCTCTCTCCCCTCTCATCTCCCCTCTCTTCCCTCTCATCTCCCCTCTCTTCCCTCTCATCTCCCCTCTCTTCCCTCTCATCTCCCCTCTCTTCCCTCGCATCTCTACTCTCCTCACTTCCCTCTCAACTGTCCCCCTCCCCTCACCCCCTCTTCCCTCTTCCCTCTCCTCCCCTCACCCGTCTCTACCTCCCCTATCCTCTCCCTTCTCGCCTATTCTTTCCCCAGGGACAACAGCTGCGATAAGGGAGAAATCCAGTGGAGATATGTGTTTGTTTGCCGGTGTAGGACGACCTGCTAGGCCTGAAGGTGACCAACGCCCTCCACCACCTCAGCATCAAACAGGGCATTTGGGTGCTGAGGAACAACGACTTCAATCTGAACATGCTCAAGAGACGACCGGCGCCCGACGAGGTGAGTACTGGTGGCGCCATCTATTTGGAAAATTACTGACATCCGACTCATTTTGTTAAGATGGGTCATGTCATATATATATATATATATATATATATATATATATATATATATATATATATATATATATATATATATACATATATATATATATATATATATATATATATATATATATATATATATATATATATATATATATATATATATATATATAATATATATATCTATATATATATATATATATATATAATTTTATATTATATATGTATATATAATATTTGTCAAATAAAAAGTTTGAAATTGTCTAATGCAGCAGTCATATTTTTATGAATCTGAGACATAGTTATGGAAATATACAACTGAGCCATCAGGAGGTCTCTGAATCTGAGATATATTTATGAGCAATCAGTAAGAGGATGTATTGGTGCCTGGTCACACTGGATGGCTGAGAGTGCTACACAAGGCACACAACTAAACACCTGCCCCTGTAGTGTACGGCTGCTACTGTCATGTGTGTATCAACATCATTTCATAGGAACTACTTTCTCTGCCCAGGGATCCATGCAGAACTGTCCTGACGATGTCGTTCTGTGGACGAATCACCGTGTGATGGAGTGGTTGAGGTCTATTGACCTGTCGGAATATGCACCCAACCTACGCGGCAGTGGCGTTCACGGTGGCATCATGGTATGTTCCATCCATATGAGATAGACTGTAATTAAACTTCACATTTTTAATTAATTTCTTACGGTGTACCATTTGTTTCACAGCTGTAGTCAGAATTTGTAATGGTGCATAGTGTATGTTTGACTCACCAGGTAGCAGCACTGTAGTCACTATTCTTTATTATACACTAGGTGACACCACTGGGTTTCAATGCCTGGGATATTTATACACCAATTATTTCTTAGTGCAGGACATTTTCAAACGTGTTTATAGCTGGGGTAACATTTAAAATCTATTCACTGCCTGAGAAATTGATATCAATTCTTTCTTAGTAATAATAATAATGATACTCTTTTTCTATAGCGCTAATGTTCGCATGGCGGATCGATATGCTGGCCAAGAAATATAATAAATGTATTAATAAATATACATGTAAATTATATAAATTAATATAAATCAAATACAATTTTGGGTTTAAGATGTACACTAGTAAACCTTAGTATATAAATTATATAAATTAATTTTTAAATAAATAAAAACTGTTTTAAAGATGTATAGTACTAAACCTTTGTATGTAAATTATATAAATTAATATAAAATTAACCTCTTTACTAAAGCTTAGTGCAGGACATTTTCTTTCAACCATGAAAGCCAAAAAAGAGATGATCACATTTTCTGAGATGTTGATGCGGAGAGGCTGTACAGAGTCATTGTTGCTTCAGGTGTTGGAGCCACGTTTCACAGCGGAGGTGTTTGCCTGTATCCTCTCAATACCATCCACAAAGACACTACTGAGACGCCACCTAAACGCCCACTTTATCGCCCTCATCGGCAAGGACATGCAACAGCTGAAGAGGGAGACGGAGGGGCAGCCAGGGTTCACCCCCCTCACCCCCAATCAGAAGATGAAGGTATGTGGATTCAGCTTGTATCATGTGTGATGATAATTGGTGATAGTGTGACTGATATTATTGTTTTGGTTCATGGAAATGTTTGTTTTCAGTCAGTTTGGTATTTGAACCATTATGTTTACGAGTGCACTCATTGTTGTCATTGAGACAGTTTATTTTGTCACACACGCACACGCACACCGCACACCGCACACACACACACACACACATGCACACGTACACCGCACACCGCACACACACACACCATACCACACACACCACACACACAGTGTGTGTCCGTCCGTCCGTCCGTTCGTGTGTTTGTGATGAAATGAATAAAGTCTCAATATGAACACACCCCATCTGTATCCACCACGAAGTTGCGCACTCTCCCTGTCACTCAGCCACTCACAGAGTTCACGTGTTCTGTAGTTGCGCAAGAACCACGGCCTGTTTGGACACAAGCGCACGAAGTCAGAGGACGGCTCCGACTTTGTGTGCCCCTTTGACTCCGACTCCACAGACAGGGTGAAACGGGACAAGCTCGGGAAGAACACAGGCGGCTCACTGTCCAGGAACGGCACGCTGTCAACACGAGTGAAGGACACGGTGGGTGGACAGCAGGGAAGGGGGCAGAGTTGAAAGGTCATGGGGTTGAAAGGAGCTGGTGTCAACTGGTTGCTGGGGAAGGGAATTTGGGAGTGTTTTTATTCTAACGGCAAGGCAGACCTCAGGATGATAAACCTTTCCTTAAGGGATGACACAAAAAGTTGAAGTTGACAGCAGGGGTTTTGGGGCGATATTTTGGACAATTGTGTTGACAATAAGTGACATTTTTGTGGTGACAGTGACAATAATTGTAAGGGGACGTTGGTCTGAACGATGACAGAAATTGGGACAGATCAAGGTGAATAGCGATATGATAGTACAATCCCAGGCCTGATTGACAGAGTCAACAATGATTAGTGAGATTTGTTGCCATCGTTAATGTTATTAACTTAATATGTGTTTTACTTGGTTAGTCCATGTTTGGTGTTTGTCATCCAGTGTTGTCAGAGAGTGCTATTTGTCTACTAAACTTGCATGTTTGTGACGTCAGTAGTGGTGATGTAGGTCTGCTTGCATGTGCAATGCAATGGCATTGATTGGGAAATACACAATTTTGTATGCAGATTTTGTTGCTCATAGCTGTTGTATATCTCCGGACAACACACTCACATTCACTCATGCATGCACACTGATACACTTATTTGTATTCATAAATCCCACAGTCAGCATCTTCCATATTAAGTACTAAGTACACAAGCATTATGTCTTGCAGTTCAGCTCATCGGTGGAGTTTGAGGGAAAATAATTCACCTCCTATAAAAAGGGGTAAACAGTACTTTCCATCAGAAAGCCTAAAAGAACGTGTGGCTTTGTTAGCCAGTGAAGATCGTCTAGGTTGATACATATCTGTTGGCAGGTTACAAGAATGGTCTGGTTACATAACATCTACCTCTGTCTATACACATGTATACAACACATGTATACAAGACGTTATTAGTAAAACACCAGGTATACTTCGCCATAACACCAGAACGTGACTCTAGTCAACACAGCAGTGATATCATTCATTCACACAACCAATAGATCCATCCAAACAAACATAGAACTTAACTTGGAACGCAGACTCTTTATGTATGACATGTACGTGTGTACGTAGGTGTCCACCACAGACTGTGGTCACTGTGTTTATTTCCCTGTGCTTGTGTGACATGTTCCCGTCTAACCACCCTCATTGTCACCTCGTGTCTTCGTCTCTCCCGACAGTTCTAGGTGTAACAAACAGTTACGTGTCGTGTCGTAGTAGACATAGGTAGGTACGTGGATTTATTCTGTCAACTTAAGGTTAAGGTGTTTTGCTTCGTAGTTTCGATGTTGCATGTTTCTTGTTCTCGTGGTGATGGCATAGGTCAGTATGGTCGGTGCTTTATGTTGTATGGCTGCGCGTAGCCATCTTTGCAACTTGACTCACTAGTTGTAGGTTCATGGTCATTCATAAATGTCAAACAGTTTTGTTGATTTTTGTAAAGAAATATGTCCACATAAAAGTGTTCCTTGTGAGAAATCGAGTCACTAAAAATGTATCATATTCAATATTGGAGAAACAGAGTAATTTGTAATACATATAATAATATTGTGTGGATTTAACAGAAGAATGCAATGACTTTTTACACAAATTGTATCTGGTATCCGCAAACAGATATATAAGGTTTAATTATAACAATGCATACTAATGATTTCATAGTTGTCTGAAAAAAATTCTAAGCTGTTTTACATGCAACATTATTCATATGGCATCACTATTCCATAATTAAAATACAGATAAAATGGAAGCGTTCTTTTGAAATAATGAGTGACTCATATTTAAGTAGTGAACATAATTTTGATTATCTTATGTACACAGTATGTGATACTTATGATTGACCACTTGACCCAAGACTCTTGACCCTACACTGCTATGTGGCACGCTGTTAAGTAATGTTAGTTTGCTGGCTTAATTGCAACAGTCGAACCATCACATTGCTTCCCCAACACTGGAGGCAGGAGGGGGGTTTATTTGGGGCCGGGGGTACATACCATGGAATGGGGGGTGCATGTGAGAATCAGTAGATAGTCTGGGGTTTGCTCTTTCTAGACATGCAGTAGGGTTTAAGTATTGATGGACGTTTAACGAAGTTACTTTCACAATGTCGCGTTGATTGTTCAGACTGTAGAACTGCTTCGAAAAATTTCATGAAAAGGTCATTTGGCACAAATTCTGAACTGATATGTATTTGAATATTTTCAATAACATGATGTACATTAGAAACTTTAATTTATGTTGGTGATAAAAATGAAATGTTGTATGCCTAACTACAGAACATAACGTATAGGATGAGATGTATTTAAAGATAGACGTAAAATAATTAGATCTTTTTAGGATTTCATGTAACAACTTTGTTGCCTTTATAATCAACGTTGATGTAACTTGGCAGGTTACTTAAGCACAGTTGGGTTACATAGAAAAGATTTAAGTTTTTGTCATATACTAGATGACATAGTGCACAGTAAATCACGGGTAATTTCTCTCCTGCCTCCTCTCGCTATTTCCCTTATTTCCTTGGCGTGCCCAAGCAGATGGTGGTTCGCTCGACCGGGCAGGTCGCGGGCATGCTTGGGCGCACTAACCACTGACCTGGCTTTCTTTCTTTTGGGTCTCTCTAACAGGGTGGTGCCGATGAGACAGCACGGGAAATAGGCGCTTTCTCGCAAGAGCTAAGTACGCTAACAGTAAGTAACACACTGGCTGAGAGGTGGCGCCACCTGTCTCGCTGTGCTGCTCACGATAGTTTCATCCGTTGCCAGCGGACTACCGGTTCACGATTATCAGTATTTAAAGGTTGCTCGTTTTCTAAATCTGCCGATTGATTTTATAGTTATTTTACGGTTTTCACATCTTGGTATAAGAATTGAAATGTAAAAAATAATATAAAATGGGTGGATAGTAATTTTTTTTTTTTTTAAATACTGATAATGTGACTGGCCAGAAAAAGGTGTTGTGACATATTTAATGCTACTACAAAACGTGGCATTCCTTTCCACACTGAAACCTCACCTGTCAGTACAAAGAGTATATCAGTGCTGAACACAAAATCTATACCACAGCAATTTGCAACAAAGTTAAAGCAGTCTTTATTGTGGCTTGTTAGCTAGGTTATGGTGACTGCAGTAAAATTGGTGCAGTTTCAAATGGTTCACCTCCCTCACAACAAAAACATATTGTCACCCCCAATTAATATCAACAGGCCCATGGGTTGTGTGATAGTAACACAATTTTTTCTCACCCAAATGGCTGCAGCCTGTTTGGTCTGAAATGATGAAATGCGTTTTCTTCCATTATTGCAAGTTCCTGTCTTTTATTTGCAGTAAATATTATGTGGCATTGCTGTTTTGCATGGCTATGGGACTAGTAGGAATCTAGAAAAGTTTCATGATTGTCTATTGTCCTTTTATAATCTCATTATAATCAAACGTCATGATACATTGCAGAAAGTTATTTTGAATATGCTTCAGACAGTATTGTGATCTTGGAGTAATATCATTATTGTCACCGCAAGTCTTTCAAAGACTGACCACGTGTCTTTGGCAGACATGTTGGTGAATCTCGGCATGAATAGATGTTTTTAACCAAACCTTCAGAGTCTTTCTTATAGTGTGAAAAAACAGCGTATCATACATAACCCACCCACCTTATGATCAATGAGTCACGGTCATTATGTGCATCCTCTCGCATGTGCGGATGCCCAAGTATTTGTCTGACACAAGGTGCAGTACTACAACTGATTTTTCTTCATGGTCTGCTAACTTCCACTATGGGTGTCTACTGGTGCTGCCCTGAAACTTCACTACATATTTTTGTGGGCCATAACTTACGTAAACTGCACCAGCATGAATGCAACAGACATGGTGTGATCTGTTCTGTTCTTTTTACGCAAGTCAGGTGTGTCATCTACATATACAACTGACTGTTTTTATTCATGTCAGTTCCTGTTTCCTCTGCAGCACATGCTTACGAGAGACCGGTTCCTCGATGACGTGCCAACATCCAACGTATGATCGAGCACAACGTCCTGTCGAGCTCACCATTGCCATGGTAACCAGTCATGTGATCTAGACTCCAGACATCGGACGAGTGCTGCTTGTGCCGCAACCGATGGTCGATGCTTGTGTTGCCATAACGACAGAAACGCTGTCAACAATGTGCAAATGATTTGACATATGAGACAAAAACACAAGTGCCTTGCTTTTTGCTGAGACATCACTTCAAGCGTGTAGTTCAGTGTATATTACGTGGGGCCTTAACTTCACAACCATTCACCAACGACCTTCTTGGGCTAAGTCTTAGGGTCTGTTGTTGGATGACTGATTCTGTATATCAGCCATGCTGGCAGATTTGAAATCATACAAATGATTGCCAACAGGATTCCTGCACTACAAACTTAAAGACTGCATTTACGTTATCACCTCTTAGAATATCGAATTTTAGGCGTCTGTCTCAAACAATTGGTTGACTATTGCACATAAGTGTTGCTTCATTTTTAGATAACAATATTTGCCTGTCTTGTCGTTATATTGTTTATTTGTATCTGAATGATTATATTATCGCTTTTGTTTATGTCATGTTTAATATTCTTTGCTTCTGAATTAAAAGAAGCCAAAACAAGACGCACGAATGCCACCCAGTTGTATATAAACAGGCCTATCTCACTTTATGAAGACACTGATATGGGTCTTATAATTACCATGTTAGTCTTATTTAGTCAAATTTCACATTCTGTATGACCTGGGAGATCGTTATGATTAATTACGAATACATAAGAAATATTCTACATTTACATGACTTTGTTTTTCTTGCACAATACAACAAGGCCAACAATACAATCTCTCTCTCTCTCCTCTCTCTCTCTCTCTCTCTCTCTCTCTCTCTCTCTCTCTCTCTCTCTCGCTCTCGCTCTCGCTCTCGCTCTCTTAGTTAGCCCATTGAGGGTTAGTTATCCATGAAATTTTATGTCATGTCTGGAGTGAGATTCTTCTTATGTGATTATTTTTGACAGTTGGTTTGCAGATATCTCTTGATTTCAGACATACATGTATACCTTTAATTGTTCAGTCAATTGTTTTGATAGATTTCAACAGTAGTCCAACAAAAACCAACCAAAATACTATTGTATTATTACATGTATTACAAATTTTTTTCATCATATATATATATATATATATGATGAAAAATGCCACCTTTTGCGCAGTACAACCTGTTTTGGGGAAAATGCGTACATATGTTATGATTATGTGCATTTAGACAACTTGTCAGATATAAGTGCTTATCGAACTGTTGTGAAACCACAATGTACAACAATGTAAGCAAAATGTAAATGCAAATCCCGTAAAACTGCACATACGGCCTAAAATCGTATATACTATCTGCACTACTTAAATCGCTATAATGTTTATGACTGACAGTCTGTGTCTGTGGTAAACTCAATATTAAATTGGGCATTTAAGATAAGCAAGGTCACGGATATTTATGACCTGATTTTTTTCTAGTATTTATTATTCGGAAACTAAAACAAATACAGGAGTAAAACTTATATTAAAAAACAGATAAATACATTATTAAAATATTATGTAAATCCCAATCATGATAAAATAAAACATTTATCTATAATATAATTGTAATTATAGATATAATTTCATCATATATATATATATATATATATGATGAACAAACAAAATTAATAGTCTCAAAGACAGTGGCTATGCCGCACTCCAGTCACAAGATTGATAGCTACTACCATTTCAGCGGAGCCGACCAGGTTACTCAGACTCCGAACAGGAGTTCTGGATATAACAGAATGTGTGTGTGTGTGTGTGTGTATATATATATATATATATATATATATATATATATATATATATGCAAAGGCTATTTAAATCCTGGCTATGCCACTGCCCGCGATCTCCGATCGTCCCTCGTCAGCACCAAGGGCAAAGTCACGACGCGAGATAACAGACGTCGCGCGAATTAAGCCCCCGTCATCTTCAGCGACACTGTACGTGCACCGAAACTCGATGTTCGTCAAAGTAGACCGAGAAGTGTTCGCTCTAAACGGACAACAAACAACGAAACTGGTCCGTATGCTGGTCGGATAAGCGCAATGCTCCGACCAGCATAGGGACGTCAAGTGCCTTTTGCTATAAAAATATGATTTTATTTCGTCCATTCCTATATTTTACCATATCAGGACTTAAAAGGAAATATTTCAACTGATGCCCGCCCAAGAAAACCAAGTAATATTAAAAATGGCCGTCATTTTAACCAAACATATGCAAGAGCAACGATTTTGTGCCTATAGGGCGTGCAAGTCTCGCGCGTGAAAACGAGGCTGGGGCAATCAAATTTTGCTCGATTTTGGCTATTGTTGGTGAAAATGGCGGCCATTTTGAATTTTGGTCACGTGAACATAGTCGGACATTATTATAAACGGTTCCATTGAATTGAAGTGTACATACAAAACATATGTTCCTAGCATGATGTAGTGTAAAGGTGAACACATGTTGTAATTTACCAGGATCACGGCAGCCATCTTGGATTTTCGTGGTTTCCACGAGTTGCCCAAGGATGGCGCATTGCCATCCCACGGAATTGAGTTCAGGGACACATAATCTATGATTCAGCAAAAAAACCTTAGACGACCAACCATTTCCAGGTTCCCTACAGTACAGTATAGGGTGGCAACTCGACTAATGGTCGATACACCCGAGACATTTTCTAACGATCCGTGATGACGACGACGGGAAATCAGTTAAATATTGCCGTGGTAACAATTGACGTAAGACCACCAAAATGTGCACGTCCGCCATTGCGCCACATTAACGACATATTTCCAGTACGATGAGTTTAGCTGCAATTACATTACTTATACTGTGTATGCGACATCTACAAATGCGTGTTTCTTAATAACAAATACTAAAATGAACCTCCGATAGCTTCTTATTTGTTAATCCTAATTATGTGATGCTTGCTTGTGTCGTATTTAGAACACAAAATAAGCATCAACGGGCGAGCAAAGGACATTTGATTACACCCCCACCCCTTAAACGCAGCCTCTATTTTAGTCAATTGTTGGTCGCCGAATGAAGCGGATTGTCCACGCGCGTCTAAAAATGTACTATCTTTCACCTGCTCATTTTAGCGACATACATACCCTAACTGAAACACCGAACACAATTGAGAATATATTTAAATATACCCCAGATGTGACTGAGAATAAGAAAGCAGCGCATTTTATCCAAGTATGCCCCGACTGCCGTAATCCGATTAGGTTCATTGATGCTCATACAAACTAAAATTGGGCACCTAACAGAAGTGTCAGTATGTTGAAATTGTCTACAAGAACTAACACACCATCCCTGTCGACAGTCTTGCACTTTTCAGCTGTAACATAACCGAATTATACAGATATTTGCTTATGACATGTCAGCTTAAACTAATCACATACATAAGTGATATATAGTCTGATAAGAAACTATATAAATAACTGGTAATTTGTATGTTCTATCCGAATTGTCAACATCTAAGATGCTCTTTAATGCACTAAAAGCAATGTGGATATGTTTTAGTAACAACATTATTACCACAATGGATGCGTTTACAGCGATCAAGTTGCGGCAGAGGGTGGCGCAACTGTCTATTCAACATTTGCCACGTGTCTATGGTGTCACTGGCCAACATTTTTTTCTGACAGTAACTAATCTACCAGCTGTATCTGATGTGTTCAATAGTGTATGTACACCAGCGAAATAATTTCTGGCATAATAAACGACGTGTGATGGTTATGGAAGTGTCTCTGTCTAATATAATGGGTTGCGCCCGAGTAAAGTGCGGCTTATTGCAAGGGGGGTAGGGTGATAATTTGTTTGACGCAAGAGATACGTTCTACTGTGTATCACGAATATGCTTCCATCATGTAACGTGTATATTCCTGAATGTATGTCCCACATTTCAGCGTTCTACATACAATTTAATTGAAATTACCATCGAAAGACGCTGCCTGGCTTTTCAATACTGCGACAATTTATGAGAAACTGGCCTGTGATTCTGAGCCCTCCTGGGGACGTATATATACGACGCACAGTTCATAATTGCATCATACAATTAAGCAAAGTTGGTGAGCATTATGATATACAGAAATTCGTGAAATTTAGCACTTTGCGTGTCCGAAAAAATGCTGTTCAAAAATATGATTTTTGCATTTTTATGGTGAAATTTACAACATTTACAAAGAAATTGTCAAAAAATATATATCTTCAATATTCTCTATATGTTACTGTCAGATGGTTAAGAGACTGTGGTGGACTGTTTGTTGTGTACAGTGCCATTAGTTTCAGGCAAACGTCTGATCTATTATCGGTTTCTGAATAAACGTGTTTCAACCCACGCACGGTGCTATTTATCTGGGAGGGGTGCAACTTTTGAAGACGCATATTATAATTGTTATCGAGATGGTGTCAATTTCCCTAGACAGTTAATCTAGCTATATGTCATTCTTGATGTATGACTAATTTTTGTGAACTTTTGACGTTTTCGGCCAATCTATTTGACGTAAGACCACCAAAATGTGCACGTCCGCCATTACCCGACCGCAGAGTACCTTAAAAAAGCAGCATTATGCACGTTGTCTGGATTTCTGTGAGCACATATGTAGTGTGGAGTGATTATAAATGACGTTTTTGTGCAGCGTGACATCAGAGCTGTCAAATTACGACAGCTGTCATTCGGTGCATTTCTGCGTATTAATACATTTGTCATTTTGCTTGGTGATGTAATCAGGGGCAATCCGTGGGTGGCTCAAGCAGAAATGGAGGGGTGTAAGGTTTGAATGAACTTTGTGGGAGCCTGAGGTATTAAAAGTTCACGAATTTTCCACTGAACCTCTGTCTGTGGAGGGTAAACATGCTGTGAAATTGTCAATAAGAGAGCTGATCAAGATTAATAGGAAATGAAGGAAACGTTATAATGGTCGCCTATGGAAAATGCAAATGTGGTCTTAGGCCAATTACGTTCGTTGACGTAGACGTGAACAATAGTCACGTGGTCTTTAATCGCGTCTTCCGGTTGCCTGTGTGAACAATGCAGTCACATGGATTCTGTCTGCACAGTTAATAAAAGGTGTCTGCTCCAATAACCTTGAATAAGTTGAGCACTGAGTAGCCAAGCGCCTGACTACATTGAACAATGTGTAAGCAGACGCCAGCCGGTTAGGTCGCAGAGCTTTCAGCGTGGCAGCCCCAAGTCTATGGAATGCATTACCGCAGCATCTGACATTGTCATCTATGACCACTGCTGCATTTAAAGTAAAATTAAAGACTTATTTATTTACAAGAACATTCTGTACTGCGCTGTGAGCAACGAATGTTGGAACAGCGCTATAAAAATGCGACGATTACGAATAAAGTTGTCGATGCCATTTTGTTTATTATTATTATATAATTTATGTTCTGTACCATTATTAGAGATTTCGTAATTTAATCGGTAGTAGACCTACCAACATAAACGTCAAATTGTCTAATACCTATGTTTATGCTTATGATTTAATACAACTTTATAAACAATAATATTTATGAAACCCTTTTCCCATTATATATACTCTATGGTAGTTTGGTAACTTTCTAAGTAATTATATTTCCATACAGACAAACTGCGACATCGAAGCACATTTTGTTGCTACACAACAATATATTGAACTCCCTTTTCAATGTGCGACAAACCGATTTTTGGTTCCACTGTTGGGTGATTGCGGAATATGGTGCTAGCAACCAGCAACCTCTTTTGTCGTGCCTGTCCCTAAGAAATCTCGTCCTGGTAGTCCAAACGATTTTTGTCCAATAGCGTTGACATCGCATGTAATGAAGAGCTGTGAAAAAATCATCAAAACGATGATCATGAACCGTACAGACCATCTGTTAGATCCTCTGCAATTTGCATATCGGCCTGGGTGAGGGGTGGAGGATGCAGTCGCTACTCTTATAAACTACGTACTCTATCATCTTGAGGAAGCCAAAACTCATGTCATGGTTCTCTACCTGGATATGAGCTCTGCAGCGTCACTTGTTTAATAAATAAAGTTCTGGGTTTAAACTTGAATCCGCAGAAGCGCTATGTGTGCTTGATTTTGTGGTGGGGAGACCCACGGGCGTCGATCGGTGGGGGACGGGGGGGGGGGGCGCGTCCCCCCACTTTTCAGGGTGGGGGGGACAGCATAGGAATTGTCCTCCCCACTTTTCAGTTCAGAAAAGTTGCGAGGCATATAGCCTGACTCAACACTCCTCTCTCTTAAAAGCCGCTACATAGCCATAGGACTAGCTAGACAATAAACTCGCGATATGAAGTTCAGTAAAGTTATTTATCGCAAATTAACACGAGGCAAACAAGTTTTGAGGCATGTTTTGCTGATAGTGCGCCATAATCCGTGATAGTTATTTAAACAAACGTAATATTTTAATGTATTGAACGAAATTTTAGACATCACAGGAAAGTAATCGAACAGCCTGTGGCATTTGTACCAAAAATGCTTTGTTATTTTGTTATACACTGATGATTTTAAATTTGTCGCGCATACGCAGAAAGGCAAATCGGAAAATGTATAACTACCGGAAAAATATAAGCCGCTGCCGGGCTCTATCAGTTTGCAACCTTGTGTTAATATTATTAATAGGCTTTAGCCATCAAGCACATTTTAAATCATGACATTTGTGTTGCACTTTCACCCCTCGCCTGCTTGATGCTTATCGCCTATGGCAGAAGCGGCGGATTCCTGCACTTTGTGTATCTTATTCCCATTTGAGTGATAACACGTTTCTTTGCCAAAATGTTGGATTGAGAAGTTCTACACAGGCACAGCATTGATCGATCAGTGGGGGACAAGGGGACGCGTCCCCCCACTTTTCGGCCTGGGGGGGTCAGCTTCGGAAATGCACTTTTTCAGTTCATAAAACAAATATTTATAGGCATAAATAGCGAGACTGACCACTCCCCCTTTTAAAACCCTACATCGGTCTAGCAGTAAAATCAATAATAAGATATAAACTTCCGGCTACCTAGTGGAAAATCACTAGATAAATTGTTTGGTTGGCCGCAGCCCGCACCTTGCTCTTGGTCCAGTAAATATTCATCATGCCGGGCCCTGTCATTTTGCACCCTTGTATATTAATAGGCAGTCATCAAGCACACTATAGATTATTAATTTGTGTTTGCCCTGTCACCCCTTAGATTGCAGCCTGGTCGCCCTGGTGGATATTTATATCGCATACGGCGGAAACAGCGGATTTCTGCACTTTGTGTAATTTAATCTCATTTTAGTGATGACAAATTTCTTTGCCAAAAGGTGGGATTGGGAAGTCCTACACAGGCACCCCTGTAAGCTCTGCATCTTGTCACTCTATGAATCAGGCAAGCAGTGTTGGGTCCAAAGTCTACCCCCCAAATGTTCAGTGATTGAGGTAGGCCTTGGCCCCTCTTCAAATATATGTTGCCAACATAACTATTATAAATAGCATAACATAAAGACTTTTCTTTAGTTTAGAATTAGCACCAGACCAACAATGAATTATGTTTTATATTAAAAAAAAATAGTTATGTGTATTTCAGGTCATATACACCGTATATATATATATATATATATATATATATATATATAATTATATATATATATATATATATATTATGCATACATATATGTATATATATAAATTGGTCCCCCGTCCCCCCAAAACTTTTAAAACCGGATCGACGCCCCTGGGGAGACCCTAACAGCTTCCAGTTAATAACACCATTTCTAGTGTGAATGTTCTTTCCAATGGCTCACCTCAAGGATGTGTCTTACCCCCGCTTTTATTCATAATAATATACAAAAGACTGCAGGAGCACCCGTCCCAATGCCGGTCCCTTTAGCCTTTACTGTTGTTTAACGATGAACTTGGCCACGGTCACGATTTCACGACTTTGTTTAATGGTGCGATAAATCATATTTGTGCTTGAACGCAACAAAAACCAAAGAGATGTGCATAGATTTTAGGAAATACCCTCCATCCCAGACTGATACTGTCATCCACGATAACAAGGTAGAGGTAGTTGACGAGTATAAATACCTCGGCACAACAATTGACAATAGGTTGAAGTGGGACCGCCACTGCATATAAGAAATGTCGTTGATTTTGTCCATGCTTTATAAGTTTTGTATCCAGAGTGTTTTAACATTTTCTTTTATCTGTCACTTTGGGAATGTCAATCAGAAAGACAAGACTAATTTGCACCGCATCGTAAACAATAACCGATTAGAAACAATCCACTCTCACTCTTTTGTATAAAAACTGATACAGCGTAAAGCCATAAAACTCATTAACGACAATATACATTCTACATAATAAGTACGTTCTTCTGCCTTCATCCAGACAAGCACCTCTGACACGAGAGACACGTTATTCATTATGTGGGTTTGTTGCATTTTATTTATTTTATTTGTGAAAAGACGACCACAATTATATCTATAATTACAATTATATTATAGATAAATGTTTTATTTTATCATGATTGGGATTTACATAATATTTTAATAATGTATTTATCTGTTTTTTAATATAAGTTTTACTCCTGTATTTGTTTTAGTTTCCGAATAATAAATACTAGAAAAAAATCAGGTCATAAATATCCGTGACCTTGCTTATCTTAAATGCCCAATTTAATATTGAATTTACCACAGACACAGACTGTCACAGTCATAAACATTATAGCGATTTAAGTAGTGCAGATAGTATATACGATTTTAGGCCGTATGTGCAGTTTTACTGGATTTGCATTTACATTTTGCTTACATTGTTGTACATTGTGGTTTCACAACAGTTCGATAAGCACTTATATCTGACAAGTTGTCTAAATGTACATAATCATAACATATGTACGCATTTTCCCCAAAACAGGTTGTACTGCGCAAAAGGTGGCATTTTTCATTACTACTACTAGTCAAGATCGCCAAACACATGCAACTTCACAAGTACTGAAGTAGGCCTATAACTATAAGCAAAGGCAATTAAAGGAAGACCAATCACATGCGCTGTTTCCCATTGGGCGCCATTTTTAAAACATAGACCGCAGCGAACCAAGCGGCTGGGTTTCAAAAGTCAGATCAACATGGCGTACGCCAGGCATGGCGGTTCGTTTTGCTCAGCCTTTGGCTGCAGCAACAACAAAAGCGTCAACGCAGAGCTTTCATTCTTCAGATTCCCGAAAGATAAAGACAAGTAAGCATTAAATCAATACAAACTAAAAAGAAATACCATGCATAACACACATAAATGCATAAATGCAACGCCTCGACACGACCCCCCAGTCAGTGTCAGACTGGATGTCAGCTGGTGATGTAAACAAAAACACTCCGTATGGCTGGGACGGGTTTAGTAGTAGTTGGGGCAAGTAATAGTACTGTCGTGGGGGGTGGGGGTGGGGGTGGTTATCAATGACAATAAATTAACAGTATGTCCCAGCGGATCTTGTGGTGGGCTGAACTAAGAGTAAATATCACTGGCACTGTATCATGTATCCAGACTGGCCTACTTGTCCTTGTACATGTACATGGTGTATCTAAATTCTATATAATAGAATAGGTGCCTTGGCAAAATATTAGCAATAAATGTGTAATACTGGCTGTAATTCAGTGTTTTTGCACTTCTTATTTCAGGAGTAAGCGATGGGTTATAAACTCTAGAAGGGAAGATCTGTTGAAAAGAGACTGCGGGTATCTCTATAACAACTACCGGATGTGCGCTAAACACTTCACCGAGTTACAGTTTATGAATGCCAACAGCCGTGACAAGCTGGTATGGGATGCAGTTCCCACGTTATTCAGCTGCAATCAGTCAGATCGCCAGAAAGAACGCAAGCCCCCCAAGGACATAACTTCATCTTCTGAGCATGTAGTTGAGCAAGATACTTCAGTCCTGGTAAAATCAATGTTCTTGATTATATTCATGTCAGACCAGATGATTGTATTGTTGTAAATTGCTTGAGACAGTTGACTAGATATATAGTACAACACCATACAGTATACATATAGCCCTGGCTGGACTAAGGTATAAGAGGGGTGGCGCCGGTAGGCCTACTGGTGGCACCCCCACCCCCTTATACCTTAGTCCAGCAAGGGCTATACATGTGTTTTACATAATCAACTGATAACATTAGTATGTTTCAATAATTGTAACGTTTTTGTGAGAACACCGAAATAATTATGTATGTCATTTGGAGACTAAATAGTGTAAATGGCAACTAACATTTTGGCTATATTTTGCAGTCACACGATATGAATTGCAAACTATGCCAATTCAATGAAACTGAAGACTAACTATAATGAATATTGTGAACAAATGTACATGTAGCTGACAATGTATTGACATTTTAATACTGGCACATATTCTTTTACTTTTTGTGTGGCGCATGATGATTATCATGTATCAATATACAGCACAGGTTGTATGTATCATATGCATCTTTCATCTGCAAAATTACATTAATTCTAAACATAGATGGACATGTGCAAACATTATTTATTTGTAGACGGGTGTCAAAAATAAAAATAAAACTCATTTGAAGTGGCTTGATTACAAAATGATATGTATTTGATAAATGAAAGATGATGTTGAATACTTTCTGCAAATGTTGGCAAATCAAACCAAATTGGCATGTTTTTGGGCTCATTTGAAGTGTATACTAACTTTAATATCTGTACCCATGCTATTAATGCCTACAATAAATGTATTATTGTACCCATGTCTTTTTTGTTCATGTTTTTGATCTGTTTCAGAATAGGAATGAAATATTTAAAAAAATTGGGATTGAACAGTAACTGTCTGAACTGAATTATATTGATTGATTTATTTATTAAGGAATCCACGTTCAGTAATAAAACTGTTGAGGTGGAGCCTTCAGACATTAAAAATACAAAAGTATGCAATGGTGTAAAAAAATACAATTTAAACATATCATGAAAACAAGTTATGAATATGACTAGGAATAGACACATAATTTAACGCACACACAACTGTATGACAAAGTATTAAAATAGAGGAACACATAAACCACAGGGAGGCATATATGATGGTGTTGGCAATTTGGGCGGGTGTAGGTTTAGCATGTTTAGGTGAGATGTTAAACATCATGTGTACCAAAACAAGAAGTAAATATGACTAGAATACAAAGATTGAAAGTAGTAGAAAAAGACACTTAGGGCTACATCATAATTTACTGTACATACATCCTTTCAAATTTACAATGGACCAGTTGTGTGTCCATACGCAGTACATGTATCAAGATGTATATATAAAACCGGAAAATTTCAACAAATTTTAAAATGCACTTTCAGGATATGTACATAATTATTGACTGCAGCATATCTTCCGCTGACAGGGAGAGGTTGTCTGGGGACATGGTAAAGAAAGAACCAGGCATAATGATCATATCTGAGATTTCATGAATCCTATCATAATGTAGCCGTGAAATGACCATCAAATATTATATATTTTTGAAAATCAATATATTTGGCGCATAACAATATACATTTTTTATCTTTACAAGTCCACCGGGGCTCCACCCCCGCCCCCCCCCCCCACACACACACCCCAAGTCAACGTACGAGCAGTCGATCGCTTTTTAACCAAATGAATGAAAGCACACCGGTTTGCTTATGAACTCGCATGACACCTACCCGCTTGGTGCGCCACCAGATCAAAATCCAAAATGCCACCGGCTGAGTGACATCTCTCCCCTTTACGCTCTCTGCTATAAGCTGCCGATGCCATGGCAACCACGACAATAATCGATTAAACTGCATGGTTTCCGTGATCGCTGTTACCGGTAAAGTGTTCCATTGCTTCTGCTTGTAACTATCCACCGGACAATATGTCTGTAAAACACTATTTGGGGTCCAATATGTTAACATGAAGAATATGGACTTCCTTCCCCCATGTCATGACCATGTGCCCCCAACCTCGTTTTCGAGAGCGAGACTTACACATGGCCATACAGTTTTATTGTATTGTATTTTATTGTAACATGCGAAATTGTTTGTTATTATTTATTCGTACAAAACGGACAAAAAAGAGTAAACGAGAATGGACACAATTCTCACGTGATGTGAACGTTTGTTTACGCGAGAACGTGATGTGACGGCGCCATGTCGTCGGCGTTTCCGCGCGCTCGCCGCCAGCTTGCCGGTTTCGGGCCATCCATAGCAGGCCTGTTGCGATTTCGTTTTTGCGGCACTGGTTAAGATCTCAGTCTATTCACTCGGTCCACATCCTGACAAAACCTACATCGTCCACTAACCCCGTATCCGTTCACTCGTCACCACCTCAAAATGAGCGCGCTTGGATTCTACGAACCGCGCCGAAGGTCACAGACACAGTCACAGACATCGGACAAGAGTGGCACCAACAACCACCCTGGTAAAGATGAGGATGCCCGCCCTTCCCTTTTGCCTGGGCCGAAGGGTGATCGGAAAGCCGTGTCGGGCAGCAAAGTGGACTTATCGAGCACGACTACCACCGAGAGCAGTACACAACCACCGAACAGTCGCCGTAGATCACAATTTGAAGGAATATCGCCACCACATCCGAACTGGTAAGATGCAGCGATTCCTGTTGTTTTACACCGGCATTTCTTGTTGCGTGACGCAACAAATAATTACCTCCGCAATTAGGGAAGAAATTAAGGGAGACCGGGACTAGTTGTAACACGGATAAATTATAACTTTTTTATTTATTTATTTCAAAACACACACAATTAAAAAGCAAGCAATGCAAATACAAATAATAAGTAACATGGTACGAATGAAATACAATTAAGAAATATGTTTTGAAAAGGAGTAGACATGAAGTGAAACACTTATATGTGTAAACAGAGGGCTTGCAGACAAAACTGCTACTGCAAATTAATCAGCAAGGCGGGTCCGTGTATATACGGTTTTTTCCTTTTTCGTTTTCAAATTTGCGAACGAAAAACGGATAACGAATTCGTTTTTCGTTTTCAAAAGTGAGGTAAGAAAAACGAATTTGTTTTTCGTTTTTCGTTTTCAAAAGTGAAGTAAGAAAAACGAAAAACGAATTCGTTTTTCGTTTTCAAAAGTGAAGTAAGAAAAACGAAAAACGAATTCGTTTTTCGTTTTTGCATTTAGGATGCTTCGGTCGCACTGCCACTTCGGTTGGCTGGTACAAATTGATAGTTTCGGCGGGATACTTCGGTCCCACTGGCAGCGTTTTGAAAACAAACTCGCAGAAATTGCATCGGCGAAGTGGTATGTCTAAGTACCTACAGGTGAATATTGGTCGTTTCGGCGCTGTTTTTTATGTTTTAACAATTTAATAAACTTTACTCAACCTTATATATGATAAATAATAATAATAATAATTCCGTTGCTTAATATAGCGCTTTTTAGCTAACTAAATATCAATCAAAGCGCTTCACATTAAATACGATGTGTTCACTAAATCTAAAAATATGATAGATCGAAAGATGGACAAATCGAGAGTAGATGTATTTATTTTGTAACTGCAACTATGTGATGCAATAGCTATTTTAAATTTAGTTTGTAAAATATTTGACTTAGGAGGCCCCTATTATGACTAATAAATAGACGAATTCGTTTTTCGTTTTTCTTACTTAACTTTTGAAAACGAAAAACGAATTCGTTTTTCGTTCGCAAATTTTAAAACGAAAAACGAATTCGCTATCCGTTTTTCGTTCGCAAATTTTAAAACGAAAAAGGAAAAAACGGTATATACACGGACCAAGGCAACAGTACATTGTCATTGATCAATACAATAGATTTGAGCCTGTTACTTGTAATATCACGTGAATCCGTCGACACGCCATCGAGTTACGCCTCCGCCGCTGCTATTCAATTGTCACTCTTATTGCCGCTATTGCCACTCTTACTGAAGCAGTATCCACTCTTACTGCTGATATTGCCACTCTTACTGCTATTTTTGCCACTCTTACTGCTGTATTTGCCGTTGAGTGAAATGCGGCGCGGAATAATAACGACCAGTGCCAAGATTTGATAGTAAAATACAAATAAAAAATGTTGATGCTGATTCCTGTTCAATGAAGCTCACTTCCGGTCAATTGGTTTTTCGTCAGGTACTTCCGGTTTGTGGCTAATTACTCCCCTGCAATTATTATCATCGTCATCGTTGCAGTCGTAACAGTAGTGTCGATTACTTATAAATATAAATCACTACCGGACTTCTCAGACCCATTGAAGGTAGGTGAATTTATAGTCCAAATATTAATGTGCACATACTAGTTCGTATAATATGTATATATAATAAATTATATATATATATATATATATATATATATATATATATATATATATATATATATATATATATATATATATATATATATATATATATAATATGTATATATATATATATATATATATATATATATATATATATATATGTATAAATAAATGTATATATATATATACATATATATATACACACACACACATATATATATATATATATATATATATATATATACCTATATATATATATATATATATATATATATATATATATATATATATATATATATATATATATATATATATATATATATATATATCATTGTAAGTAGTCATTTGTTACTACGGGTAACGTTTGCGCATTTAAATGCAATGGTTCGATATCTAAGTTGTGCGTTTGAAAAAATACTTCATGGTGCCTTGTTGCATGCATTATATTTTGTATCCTACATATTAGTTTGAGCTATGGACACTACTTATATGCGAATATAACTAGAGATTTAATGCAGCTTTTATTATTTCACAGATAGAGTGTAGTAGGTTTGTCTTTACCTACATTTCAGGGTTTCCAAACGCGCGAGACACCAATCTGCAAAGCGACTGTAACATCGGCGATAGCATTCGCTAAATACACATTAGTCCCTCCTACAGTGACTGCTTCAGTTAGCAGACGTCGGAAACGAGAAGAAATTCAAAACGATACTATTTTATTCGGTGAGGTACATTATGTTGTTCTGCACATGCATGTTTCAGGCTTAATTGCTCCTATGATCTAGCGGGCTCACTCAACTGGTTAGTAGATTTATACTTTTTCAAAATTAATTCGAGTGGTGCAGAACTTGGCGGACTCGATAATTTAAAATGTTTACCCCACAACATTTTGTTGCGCTGTAGCGCTTACATTTTTCCGGCGTCATAAACGTTCCGACTGACGTTTCAGCGCATGCGCGATAAATGTAAATGTGCAGCGAAATGACAAAGCATTTATGGTATAAATACTACGGGTTGTTCGTTAGGGTGTCATATCAACTTTATACATCGATTTTCTGCTCGCCATGTGTCGCAATGGTTTCGCGGACTTCAACTTGCTCGTGATTCTGGCTTTCTTCTTCAGCTCCAATTCTCGTTTGTATGGGCTGAATGTAATGAAGCAGGTCTTTCCACGTGAGTGGCTTTTTCTGGGTGTTTGTTCGCACACTTTGGGAATAGGCGACGCGGTCGTGATGGGGAACGCTGTGGTTCTCTTGCTTCTTAGCGGATATCCCTCTCATACCGTTGCATCGAAATTTGTTGTATCTGAACCTTTACTGCGTAAATGTAAGTTTGCACTGTTGCCTTGGGTGAGATCATTACATGTGTAAAGTATATAATTATACATGTATAGTTGTCTGCCATTCATGATTTGTATTAATCTGGTAGCATTACAAAATGTGTAAATTAGTTCACTCAATCATAATATATATTATGCATGCACCTGTGCTAACGATGTTGCTATAATATTTATAAAAAATGATGACGAGGGCGAAGTGTGCCCTGTAGACAAAGTGGGCCAGCAAGGGGCCCACTTTGTCTAGACGCTACCGCGTCAGCTCAACCGCCATTTTTAATAAAACCGATGCGCACAACTAATTTTAATTTGCGTTTAGCGCGGCTAATACAAAGTAGTTTCACATGCCATAGCCATCTGTAGTTTCGCAGTATATTAACAGGTTTTCATCACTTAACAAACCATGTAAATATTTTAAGAAAAGTATGAAATATGACCTTTTTGATCTCGCTTGTCGCAGTTCGCGCTACTGGTTTTCATGTATTGTTCAAAGGTGTCCCCTGTCGGTTTAGTTATCACCAGTAAAACAAATTTAATTGTATGACTGCGGGAAAATAGACAACGGGCGGGGCCCCACTTTTATTAAGGGGCCCACTTTGTACGACCTTCCCCATCTATTTATTTCCATATTGGGTCCAGTTTTGACGTAGTGGTCTTGAACTATATTTTTATATTTAGCATAGTGTTAATCAGTGTTGTTGCTAGTGCGTTATGACCGTATGTTCACCGGTTGAATTTCTCCTTTGCAGATTTTTTCCGCAATCTGAAACTAGTGCTCGTCTCTAGCACGGACGGTGACCTACTAACGTCATCCTCGCTGCGGGGAATCTGCCGATTTGTTGAGACGTTCTTTATGCCGATGTTTCCTCACCGGAGCAATAGCACCGATGTGGTGTCATTATCCATAGCCGAGAATCTGAGAAAACTCCGGCATAAGACGTGCTCACAGCTCGACGACAACGATGTCTCCTACGCCAAGCA
The DNA here is from genome assembly GCA_964017155.1 of Oasisia sp. SBJ-2009. Taxonomy (NCBI): domain Eukaryota; kingdom Metazoa; phylum Annelida; class Polychaeta; order Sabellida; family Siboglinidae; genus Oasisia; species Oasisia sp. SBJ-2009. The sequence continues at coordinate 40,520,691 of OZ024857.1, read as the reverse complement.
GCTGCTCCACGAGTGCGTGTCGTACTACAAGAACGGCACGCTCAAGAGTACTGTTGAACACCCAGAGAGCGCCTACGCCGAAGGAACGCCAAGGCAGTGTTACGCAGAAAACTTTGTCTACAATGTTATGTATTATTTCGCTGACGTTGACTTCTACACCACGACACGCGACCTCATGCACACCGCCGTGTACATCTCGCCGTGTACACCCGGATACCCGTTGTACCGTGACCACATTCAGTCGAAGGAGTTTGACAATGGCGTAGTCCGTTTGGTCGCGATCGGGTTTCCACGCCACTTATTTGTCAAACTGCAAGCGTTTGAGAACCAACTTATCAGTGATCTAAAATATTTCGGGCTGGCTGTTGCCTTCATCGGCGCTTTTACGCTCATATACCTACTCTCGTTCGCTCTAGTCGTAATCATATTCGTCAACATTGTGCTGAGCTTCCTCCTCGCCTACTTTTTGTACTACTACATGTGTCAGATGGTGTACTTCCCGTTCATCAATCTCATAGCATTGCTGCTTCTCATCGCCATCGGCGCCGACGATGTCTTCATCTTCTACGACACGTGGCTGCAGGTGAGATACGAATATCCGCAGTGGAGCCGTGATCAGCGGCTGTCCGCGACGTTCTCACACGCCATCCTGTCTATATTCATCACGAGCTTCACGACTGCTGCCGCGTTCATCGCCAACCTCGTTTCCCACATCACAGCCATCCAATGCTTTGGCGTGTTCGCTGCGCTCACCATGGCGGCTAATTTTATCATGATGGCGACCATCATGCCAGCCGCTATATGTGCCATCGAGGCGTGTACACCGTATCTCAAATGCCCGCCGAATGCTCTCTTCGAAAGCATTGGATTGGCATACTTGACTGTGGCGGCTTATTTGAAGTATGTCTTCGTAACAGCGATACCTGTGGCGGTTCAACGCGCTTGGTGGGCATTCATCACTGTCGGCCTAATTGTCGGTGTTGGCGCATTGGTTGTTGTATTTCACACACCCGGTCTGGTGCCACCGACGTCAATGGACTTCCAACTGTTCAACAGCAAAAATTCTCTCGAAAAATGGGACCTTCATTTCAAGTACCGATTCCACGCAGCGGTTGCCCATAACAAAAAGGAGCGATCCAAAATAGTTGTGAGCTATGTGTTCGGATTCAAGCCTACAGACGTGGGAAACACATTGGATCCGAACGACGGTAACGTGCACAAATGGACTAAGCAACCCTATCTGTCCGAGGCATCGTTGTCGCGAGATTATGCGTTTGACGTGGGAGAAAATAAGACAAAAGATTGGCTACGCTCGTTTTGCGAAGCCATTCGTGCTGAAAAGATGTTTATAGTTTCTGCATCGCAACCGTGCATCGTGTCCAGTGGCGATTTGAACAGAGTGTTGATTAAATTGATCTGCAATCGTCTTAGATCGAGTGGTGATAAAACGCAGTGGCAAACGTGTTGCACCGAGAAGGACCACCAACAAAATTGTATACAAAGAGCTTGGCAGAAAGGGACCTTAAAGCACTTCTTCAATACTATCCGTTTGTTTTCAACCAGTTGTCCAATGTACGACAAGACTAGCGGTCACGTGGTCGGGTTCCAATTCACGCCGACGACGACTTTCAGACATACAATGTCGTACAAGAAAATGCACGCCGTCTACACCGCATTGTCCAATTTCCTGGAGAAACACCTGGAGTCTGCACCGGACGGTCTACGCAGCGGTTTCTTGTCCGGCAACGGGTTTTTCCAGTTCTATGACCTGCAGCACTCGCTCGCCTTCGGCACGTATCATTCCGTCGGCTTGTCGCTCGGTGTCTCGCTTGTCGTTCTACTGTTCACTGTCCGTAATGCACTCATCACGATCTACGCCATGGTCACGATCGTGATGTCCATCGCCTGCACCATCGCTACACTCGTTCTGCTGGGTTGGAAGCTGAATATCATCGTGTCGCTGACCATCACGCTCGCCGTCGGCATGTCCATCGACTTCACGATCCACTACGGCGTCGTTTACCAGCTGTCAACAGATCTGACATCCGCCGGACGCACCCATGCGTCCTTCCAACGAGTAGGCTCGGCTGTAGCCGCCGCCGCTTGGACGTCGTTCTCCGCCGGCATTGCCGTACTCAACTGCCAGCTCGAGCCGTATCGCAGGCTCGGCGTCTTCCTCGTGCTTGTGATGGCGTTCAGTTGGACGTACTCCACATTCTTCTTCCAGTCTCTCTGCCACACCATCGGTCCCGTCGGCAATACCGGCCAGCTTCGTTGTCCGGCTGCAGTGAATGAGAAATGTAAACGTCAACCAACAGCACGGAGCGAACCAGTAGTGAGGACAGAAACAGTTGGAGTAGCGATTGATGCCGCCTCTGCGTCGGCATCCGTATAGCTGCAGTGATAGCGATCCGTAAAGGAGCAGATGTATTGACAGAGATCCGTAAATTTGCAGTATCGATGACAGTACAGTTGCAGGCATCCGTAAAGCTGCAGTGATAGCGATCCGTAAAGGAGCAGATGTATTGACAGAGATCCGTGAATTTGCAGTATCGATGACAGTACAGTTGCAGGCATCCGTAAAGCTGCAGTGATAGCGATCCGTAAAGGAGCAGATGTATTGACAGAGATCCGTGAATCAGCAGTGCCGATGACAGTAAAGTTGCAGGCATCCGCAAAGCTGCAGTGATAGCGATCCGTAAAGGAGCAGCTGTATTCACAGAGATCCGTGAATCTGCAGTACCGATGACAGTAAAGTTGCAGGGATCCGTAAAGCTGCAGTGATAGCGATCCGTAAAGGAGCAGCTGTATTGACAGAGATCCGTGAATCTGCAGTACCGATGACAGTAAAGTTGCAGGCATCCGTAAAGCTGCAGTGACACAGATTTCTAAACCAGCAATAATTACAAGGGACCGTCGAGTAGCTGCGACGTCAGAGATACAACAGCGGCAGTGACGTAAATCAGACAACCTACAACGGCTTCCGTAAAGCTACAACGATAAGAACATCTAAAGCTACAATGACATGACACGGATCCGTCAGCAGCAACAATTGGGACATCAAGTGGCATTTGAATCGTTCAGCCAGTCAACTATAGAAGTTGTAATTTAAACCTCACACGCATTGGCCGCTTTACATATTCTTTGATGCACGACCCTCATGATACTTTTATTGGTTTGTTTGTGTCATTCTGATAACTCTTCGAATTGGCTCAAATGCGCGACATGACGATATTTAGACATAGACCCTACTTTAGGAAGTACACAAGTGTTACATTCTTTCGTTGAAATGGAAAATGTGCAGCACACACACGCACACACACGCACACAAACAAACACACGTACATACACAAATACATACTGACGAGCATACACATTGCACACACGCACACGCACACGCACACGCACACGCACACGCACACGCACTCTCTCTCTCTCTCTCTCTCTCACACACACACACACACACACACACACACACACACACACACACACACACACATACACGCGCAAAGCGCCCACTATTTTGGTGCTACCTAACTGTAGGAACCTAAAACCGACCAGACTCCTTAAATTATAATGTGCATCCCTATATAGCAAGATGACTAAACGTGGATAGATTAAATAGTATACTTCAGTTAGGGTGCCATTGTGGTGATCATTACATGATCATTACCAATTATGACTTATTTGTAAAGTGTCCGTATTCAAATAAATGTCAATCCCTACGTAGCCAGATGACTAAATGTGGACCGATTAAAATAGAATACTTCAGGTAGGGTGCCATTGTGACGTCATTACATAATAATTATTTATGAATATCTAAAGCACATAATTATTTACAATTTGTTTCTAACGCTTGTTAGCGAAGAGGATGTTACTGGATTTGTACGAATATGGGAAAGTAAGACATCAACTGTTTATGAAGACTAAGTATGAAATTAGTCAAGGTTATTGATTTTATTGCGAAACCAATTACTCATATTTGTAACCTATCCTTCAGTGCGGGAATATTCTCTGAACAAATGAAAATAACAAAGCCCAGTATTAAAGTCTAGGGATAAGCATGCATACACTAACTATAGACCTATCTCATTGCTACCGCAATTCTAGAAAAATTATTTAATTCTCGCTCAGATGTTTTAATACTAAATACTAACAAATTGTTACACCTATGTCAGTACGGATTTCGTCAAGATATGTCACATGCAAGCAAGATCTCACTCATGGAATAAGTCAATCACTAGATGCAAAAACGTATGCTGTAGGTGTCTTCATAGATTTAAAAAAAAACATTCGACACGGCTGATCACAAATTATGTACAAAAATGGATGTTCTTGGTATCCGCTGCGTTGCGTGTAAATGGCTAAATCGTTATTTAGCAAACAAAAGACAATTTGTGTCAACCGATACGCAATATATCGTGTGTTGTGCCCGAAGGTTTTATTTTAGACCCCAAAATATGTATTATGTCCGTGAATGATATGTTCAACATATTTAAACTTGTAAAATATATCCTCTTTGTAGATGATACGAACATTTATATGCTGATAGTGATATCAGAAAACTAAATGATCATGTGTAGTGTATTGGACAAGACGTCCACTTGGTTTGCAGTCAATAGGTTAACATTAAATATATGTAAAACAAATTATATACTACTTGGAAAGCGTACGCCCAGTAGAGCTGTTGGAATGTTAATAATATTGAAAGAGTAAGAGTTGTTAAGTTCTTGAGAATGTAAGTTGATGGCTTACGTAATTGGAATGATCATATTATATACGTAAAGTCAAAGCTTTATAAAAGTGTAGCTCTAGGCTTAGTGTATCGATGTAGTCATCTGCTTAACTGGAATAGTATGGAAATTCTACAATGTTCACTGTTTTTGCCATATTTATCATACTGCGTAGAAATAATGGGTTACGCATATCCAACAAATATTAATAAGCGATGCATTTAAGTATCAGCGAACATTCGTAAAAAGGTAACACTAAAATCCCAGAGAAGCCGAAATGGTGTCTGAGTGAACAGGTCTGTCAGGGAAGTAAAGTGTAACGCGCTTTGAACGGTCATGAGGACTGGATACTGCGCTATATAATAATTTCCCTTTTATATAATTAATTAACCAACACTGTTAACTCTATAATTAATGCCATTTATGTATTCCAATATGATGTTGGCGCGTTCCTTCGAGATATGATTAAAAAAATATAATATTGTTCTATTAATAGGACATCGTTCGTTAGTCAGTCTGGTAGAAAGGCTAGTTTAGCTAATTATTCTGACACGTCTAGATGCCTACGTCTTCCTGAAATCTTCCTGATGAAGAACACCGATGGTGATTGAAACGTCGATGTTAGTCAAAATGTATTAATTAGTTGTGAAATAGTATTCTTCCAACCTGATGATTGTTTTTCACGAATAGGTTGTGTGTGTGTGTGCGTGTGCGTGTGCGTGCGTGCGCGCGCGCGCGTACGCGTGTGCGTGCGTGCGTATGTGTGTGTGTGTGTAGAGAGAGAGAGGGGGGAGACAAAGAGAAGAGAGAGACAGAGAAACAGAGAGGGAGAGACATATGAACAGAGAAAGAAAGAGACAGACAGAGATAGAGATGGAAACAGAGAAAGAGAGGGAGGGAGAGAGGGAGAGAGGGGGAGAGGGAGGGAGGGAGGGAGGGAGGGAGCGAGGGAGGGAGGGAGGGAGGGACAGACAGTCCGACACAGAGAGAGAGACAGAGGAGACAGAGGTAGAGACAGTCAGAGAGGGGACTCGGTGTGCTGGTCAAAACAAAACGTTTTCGTTTTTATAATTTACTGCACTCATTGCGAACCAACAGTAGTAGAAGTCCTGTGTTCCCAGCAGAGATCAGTTAAACTAAGTAGAAAGTGCAGCAGACAGCAGACAGTCCGAGACACGTGTGGACATTACGACGAAGCGATACTGATGCGTTGCTTTCTCGGTCTTATGAGAGTAATCGGGTTCTGGAGCTGGCACATGCCTTTCACTGGGCCGACGGCGTGACAGAGCGACAGGAAGAAGAAGGTGGCGTACACCCAACTGGACACTACAACGAGCACTAGGAAGACGCCGAGCTTGTGGTAGGGGTCGACAGAGCAGTTGAGCACGGCGGCTCCGGCACAGAACGTCGTCCCGGCGCCCGCCGCCACGGCCGACCCTATCCGCTCGATCGAATCCCGGGTCCGACCGGCGGAAGTCGTCTCTCTCGACAGCTGGTAGACGACGCTGTAGTGGATCGGGAAGTCGATCGACATGCCTATCGCGAGCATGAAGGTAATCGACTCAACGATGTTCAGCTTCCAGCCCAGTAGGACGATGCTTGCCACGGTGCAGGCGATGGAGAACACGATCGTGAGCATGGCGTAGATCGTGATGAGCACGTTCCGGACGGTGATGAGAAGCACGATAAAGGACATGGTGAGGGACAGGCCGACTGACGTCCTCGTGCCGGTAACAAGTGAGTGCTGCAGGTCGTAGAACTGGAAGAAATGGTTGCCGCTGAAAATCCCGCTGCGCAGACCATCCGGGGCAGATCTCAGTTGCGTCTTCATGAAGCTCGACAGGGCGTCGTATTTGGTGCGCATGGCGTCGTACGACGAGGAATAGCTAAGAGTGGTGCGCACGTCAATACGGTATCCGAAAACGAAGCTGTCATTGGACTTCTTGTCGTAAAGCGGAGACCCACTCCTCGCTTTTCGCATCTTATCGGAAGTTACTGCAGGCATTAGCTTCTTCTGACCCAGCCATTCCACACAGGACGTGAGGATCTTCATGGCACTCTTCTCACAGCATCTGGCCGTGAAACTCTTTCTTTTAGCGTACCATAACGTCTTATTTGTAGATGGCGGCATCATTGTGGATATGTCTAAGCATGCGATGTCTACTAGAACAGAGTACTTGTCGTAGTTGGAGAAGTTCAACGATAAGCGCTTACCGTGACTCCCTGCAAACGGCGCCTTTTGTATTTCGTCGCAAAACTTGTCTAACCAATTCCGTGTTTTGTTACGGTCCACGTTGAAATCGACATCACGCGATAGAGATTTCGTTTTGTCATCCGGATTGAGTCTGTTCCCGGGGTCGGTTGCCTTGAATCCGAAGAGGATGGTCACGAAGATGCTTCGATACTTCTTCGCATGTGCGATTTCAGCCGGGAATCTATTTTTGAAATCTGTGTCCCATTTTTCGAGTAGGTTGTTTTTGTCAAACAGCTGAAAGTCCTTTGTAGATGGTGGTTTCAGTCCTGGTTTATAGAAGACAATTACCAATGCAGCCAGACCGATAGCCAGGCCGATTGCAATGCAGAACTTCCACGCACGTCTGATCACGAAGGGTATCGCCGTGAGGTAGACGTTCTTAGAACGCGCCGCAAACCACGAGTACACGTCATAAAACATAAGGCAGAAAGCACCGAGTATAGAAGCACTACACCGGCCGTTATCACACGCTGAACATGCTTCGGAGGCAACAACAATGGCCGGCATGATGGTCACCATCATGGCGAGGTTGGCCGCAATGACGAGAGCAGCGAAGATGCCGAAGCTCTGAATGGCTATGATGTTTGACACGGTGTTGGCAAGAAAAGACGCTGCTGTAGTGAAACTCGTGACGAAGATTGACATGATGGCGTGCGAGAACGTTGAAGACATACGTTGCTCACGAGTCCACGTCGGATGTTCCGCTTTCACCCGCAGCCACGTGTCATAAAACACGAATACATCATCCACACCGACGGAGATGAGAACCAGCAGTGCCAGTAGATTAATGCACGGGAAGAATGGCATCTGATACACGCAGTAGTATAGGTAGTAGGCGAAACCGCAGCTTAGCGGAATATTGACGAGCATGCCGATGGCCAAGGCGAAAGAGAGTAAGTATATGAGAGTAAACAAAGCAATCAGAAGACCTGCGAGACCGAAGTATGTCAAATCGCGAATTAAGTATCTCTCAAAAAGTGTGAATTTCATAAACTCATGTCTTTGGAAGCCGACTGTCACCAATCGGACAAAACCGTTATCCACGATCTTCCCCCCAACGTGCTCATCGTAGAAATTCCGGTCGACTTTATCGAAAACATCTCGATTGCCGTTAACGTAATGAATGTAGACGATGGTGTATTTCAGGTCGTGTGACTTGTCGTCGTAAAATCCCACGTCGGCGAAGTAATGCATGACGTTGTAGACGAAGTCAGCTTCGTAACAGCTGCCAGGCACGACGGCTCTGTGCGCCTGCGTTGCAGTCACGTTTCGCTTCAACTTGCCGCGCTTGTAGAAGGGCGCGCACGTGTCGAGCAGGTTCTTCGCGTATGAGACGTCGTCATCGTTGAGCTGTGAGCACGTCTTGCCCCGGAGCTCGGCGAGTCGGCTGGCTATAGACACGCCCGGACAGGCGTTGGCGATGTTTGGTAGAATCAACTCGTCGACTAAGTCACAGATGCCACGGAGCGACTCAGTCGTCAGCAGGTTGCCGGAAGTGGTCGACTCGAGCACCAGTTTCGTTGTCCAAACAAAGTCTGCAAAAGGGAAATCGGCGAACTGCTATACTGACCATCCAGGATTATTAATACTTCACAAGGACAACGCAACGAAGCCAATTAAGTCTTATTGTTGTAAGTTGGTTTTCTATGGCTTGGCATTTCAAGTACACGCTTTTCACTAAGTGTCCTTTCGCCGAGTGGCTGAGAAAACAAGTTTGAACAGCACCACCTGCTAAAACTGATAATAACAATGAACTGTTAATGTACTGAGAGTCCGATAATGTAATGAAATACCCGATAATGTAATTAAATGGCAATAAAAGCCACCGATAATGTAAGACACTTCCTGTCTGCTACTGTTCTGATGTTTAACTGAAAACGTTATAATGTGCTCCTGCCTGTTAATGTAACAATGTATAACCAATGATCTAACAACAGGGACATTTCACGTCGACTTAATATATTGTCTTTGATGATTTCTTATACTTAGCTCTTTTACTTAGTCTATTTCGCCTATTCGCAGTCGTGCAGATTAGTTAACACAGGACAAAAAGGTGTATAAATAACTAAATAAAATATTAAATAATGTAGCATTTCTAGATATTTAAATCGATGTATTACCTATCTATCATAAACATTACATTATAAAAGTCCATCTAGCAAATCATTTAGCCAAATAATACTCACAAATAAATATATAGGTATAACTAATAGTAATAAATACTAAAGTAAATAATAATAAAAATTGATTAATCAATAATTTAATAAAAAGTCAAAGTACAATACCTTAACATGATAATTCGATACACTAAGAAGAATTATAATATAAATCAAATATTTGTATATATTTTCATAACTAAATAAAATTTTAGGTAAGGTGGCATTTCTAAATAAATCGATATTTTCGTCAATTCCGATTCAGCCACCAAGTTGCAGGTCTGTGCCCCCCCCCCCCCCCCGCTGTGGGTGTTTATATTGCATCACCAGTTGGTTTATGACAGGGTAATGACCACGGGAAGGGAACTCGGACAGCGACAGGCGACCGGAACTCGACACCACGGAGGAGATACAGCCAGATCGTACCCCAAATTAGCGTATTAACATAGATCGATTGATGCAATGCAGATTTGGTAACACGCACAATATATACTCGAATCTTATTGAAACTTGTGTGCGTTTACACCAATAATATTGCTATACACAATAAAACAGTCTTTCTAAAGACTAAGTTGGTATATCATCTAAGTAGATTTTGAGTAATCATAATAATATATGCACCTTGCAAGCGGCAAGTGAAGATAAGGAGGCACTTGGTGTGTGACCACTACCACAGCTTGGTGGATTTTGCCTTATCTGGATATGTAAAGTCATGGGCAGAGACAATGAAGGAAGGGTTTACTTGACAGTGCTTGGAGTGTTGGAAAGTGGACTGTCTAACAGCAGAGATAGCTAGGCTAACCGATATTGTGAAGGGGATGGAGATGAGAATAACCAAAGGGACGGGTGGAATAGAGAGCGATGACATGGAGAGAGGTCGGAAGGAGCAATGCAGTGACAAGAAGGATGAGGTCAGGAGACTGGGAGGAGGGAGGACGATTGCAAGGAAAACAAATGAAGAAAGAACAACAGAAAACGAGACATGCAGGAAGGTGACAAGGGAGAACGTGACAGTAGAGGATGGAGGGACAATGGGGCAGGAGAGGAGAGAAGTACATGTGACAGGAGGAAAGATGAAGGGAAGAAAGGAAGTGAGAGTAGATCTGTTGAAAGCGAAGTCAATAACAAGGATACTGACAGGAAGAAAAGAGGCAGGAAAGAAAGAAACAACCGAGAAAGCGGCAGAGGGAAAAGTCAACGACCAGGTAGATGCAAAACGGAGGAGCTACTCTGAGGTAGTGATTGAGGGGGCATTGATAACAGAAAGTGTATTTATGGGCGACTCCATTTTGCGCAAGACAGAGACTATTTATTATATTAACCAAGGGAGATGTTGTTGTTTGTTTTTCGGGGGCTATGATAGAGCATGTGACCGAACGGGTAGAGAACATATTGGGGCAGGGAGGATCTATATTAGTACTTGTAGGAAAGAACAATGCAGACAGTGAGGGGACAACTAGGAAATTTATATAGTAATGGGAGGAAGGGAAGCAACATATAGAAACTGCAAGAGGAAGGCAAGTTGAGCAGATGTGTGAAGACGGAGTTGGAGTCGTAGTTTTGTGGGGATACTTTGTTGGGAAAGAAAACTTGTACATGAGCGATGGCCTCCATCTAAGTGGAAAGAGTGCAGCACTATTCTCTGAGAAACTCCTTCGATCTATGGGCAGTGGCACAGGTTGCAACTGTTTAAACTAGATTCGCGGGGGGACTCACAGAGAAGCCTAATACCGGAGGTATAGATAAAGACAGCACAAAGAAATAAGCTAAGAACAGTCTGGAAAACTCTACTGAATTTGTTAATAAATGTGTTTGTTTAAATGCAAGGAGCATAGTAAACAAAATAAATGAAGTAAGCATTATGATAGAAGAAATTGAACCTCAAATAATAGGTATAACTAAATCTTGGGCCACCACCGATATTATATGCCGAATTACGAATGACAGGATGTGTAATGTTTAGGGACGATAGACTAGGAAGACGGAAAGGTGACGTTATTTTATATATTAAAGAATCCATCCAGACTTATGAAATAAAATTTGAAAAAGACGCAGAATGTGAAGAAGCTGTCTGGCGTAACATAGTTACAGGAAACTCAACATTAACTGTTGGGTAAGTTTATCGAAGTCCATAGAACATAGAACAGAATGATAATGTACAAAACGCTATAGAAACGTGAGTAAACGGGACTGTATTAGTATGGGAGATTTTAACCATGGGCATATACAGTGGAAATCTGTAGAGTAGTGGGAGTGAGGATCAATCATTTTTAAATTTAGTACAAGATAGTTTCCTTTCTCACCATGTGTTAGAGCAAAACCAGGGGCGATAACGTGTTAGACATAGTTTTGAGCTCACAGAAGGAATTTGATATATTTTATCATCAAAGTAAAAATACGATACAGGAAAAGTTTTCACAAAGGAAGATATAAGGAGATGAGGAAATATTTATCAAAGAAAAACTGGAATGACACAATGAAGAATAAGACAGCAACAGAATGCTGGGATATCTTAAATAGTGAAATTGACTGCATCATCGATAAATTTGTCTCCTTGACAAAAAACAGGGGAAACGGTCAGAAAGAAACACTTCTCGAAAGAAGCCAGAACAAATGACCATACCGTGTTCAATTTGTCAATAGAGGAAGGAGTAGTTCCGTTAGAATGGAAAGACGCAAACATCATACCATTATTTAAAAAAAGGTACAAGAAACAAGTCAGAGAACTATAGACCAGTGAGTTTAACATCGGTGATTTATTTGCAAACTATTATAAAGACTAATTAAAGATCACTTGGTTGATTTTCTTTTTAAAAATAACTTGATAAACCCATCTCAACATGGGTTTCTAAAAGCTAGGTCATGCTTAACAAATATGCTATGTTTTTAGGAATATATCACAAAGTGGATAGATGAGGGATCACTAGTTGATATAATCTACTTAGATTTAAAAAAAGCCTTTGACAAAGTGCCAAATTAAATATTATTACTTAAACTAAATGCCCATGGCATAGGAAATGGTATGATTAACTGGATATAAAAATGGCTTATTGATAGAAGACAAAGGGTAGTTGTTGATGGAGATGTTTCAAATTGGAAATCGGTTTTGAGTGGAGTACCGCAGGGATCAGTATTGGGACCTATTTTATTCTTAATATATATATATATATATATATATATATATATATATATATATATATATATATATATATAAATGATTTGGATGATGATATTACAAGCAAGGTGTTGAAGTTTGCGGATGATACAAAAGTGTTTAGAAAAAATTAAAATGATACAGATAGAGAGCATTTACAAGAAGATCTTAATAAGTTGACCGAATGGTCTGAGAAGTGGCAAATGCTGTTTAATTTTCGGAAGTGTAAGTGCCTCCACGCAGGACATGGGAATAAAGACGCACTACATACAATGGGCGATAGTGTACTAGATACCACCGTAAAGGACTTAGGGTTAACTATTAATGCTGACTTGGAGGTATCAGAGCAGTGTGAAATTGCAGCAGCGAAGGGAAACTTAATTTTGGATTAGTTAGGCGAAATATAGTCTACACGGAAAAAGAACTAATAATAACGCTGTACAAAACAATAGTTAGGCCTCATTTAGAATATTGTATACAAGCATAGAGGCCACATCACAAGAAGGATATTGATATATTGCTATGCTAGAGTACAAAGGAGAGCAACCAAAATGATACCAAAACTGAGAAATATTAGTTATGAAATACGTCTAAAATAATGTGGTTTAACAACACTAGAAACCAGGAGATTGAGAGATCAGATAGAAGTGTTTAAGATATTGAATGGATATGGAAATGTTGACATAAATATTTAGTCTCGGTTAAGGAAGGGAGAAGGATTAGAGGACATGGTGTTACATTAGCAAAGAAGCAGTGTAGACTAGATGTTAGACAATTCTCATTTTCACAAAGAATAGTAAATGAATGAAACAGATTATCAGCTGATTGTGTAGGTGCTATGTTTAAAATTACATTGACATATACCTAAGAAGGGCGGAGTACATTTAGATATACTCTCGGTAAGCCAAAGGACTTCCTTGCCCACCTGCTACCTAGAGTTGATTCTCTAGGTGACAATCAAGTTAAATCTGGTTAAATAACCACATTGTCACATAACCCACTACACTGCTCTTTCTTTGTCACTCGCCTTGTTTTATTTCAAGCGTTGTGCATAAATATTCTTTGACATCAACGCTACGTGTCCTGCGCGGTTCTTTTCCGGTTCCGTTTCCGGTCCTCTTCTTCGTGAAGACTCTGGCAACGGGTGGGACCAGGGTGTACTCATCCAGCACATCTTTGACCGTTTTGCGCGCCTTGTAGATCGGTGTTCCGCGGGTGACGAAACTCTGCAAAGCAATTAATTAACTTTCAACTTTGTCATTACACAACAGAGAGACTGAAAGAGGAGGTGAATGCAGCAGAGATTCCACACTGAACATCCAATAACTTTGTTGTCGGTTTAAAATATTGCCTTTATAAAAAAAACTATTCATCAATGAAATCTGATAATAACATTTGAAATACACATTATTATTGGGAAATCGTATTATAGTCATCACTAAGACATTTGGACGTGAAGAATATATGCAGTGGCATGGATGTCATTACACTCCTACTAGAGCGGCATAGGAGGAGACGCTACACATTTAACAGAGAATAACTGGTTGATGAGAAAATGTGAATTGGTCTGATATTGTTATCACACTACAGAGGAACGGGAAAGAAGCTGCCTACATGCAGCAGAGACCAACTGAGTGGTCGAAGACGCAGAGAAAAACCTATTTAATCAACGTGGAGAGATAGTTTCGAGTCTTAAAGGGAAGTCGTCGGTGGCGTAGCCAGGATTTTGCATTGAAGGGGGCCATCCGACAACAAAGAAAACTGTGTATATATATATATATATATATATATATATATATATATATATATATATATATATATATATATATGTATATTCAAACTTACCTCGCTTAACATGAATACCAATATGACAACTAAATTAACCAATGTAGCAGGCAGTTCAGTAAAACCATTCACATAAGGCGTCAAAGTTAGAAAGTAAGAGAGAAGCGACACATTATTAAGACACGAACACAGAGCCCCTACATAATGTTCTCCTATAGCCGGCCACCATATTCCTCACGCTCCATCTCCCAAACCTACCGACAAAGACCATGAAAAATATAAATGTGGTCACTTACTCTGATGAAACAATAATTAACACAGATAACGTAATGTTGCTGCTTATTACAATTGGCAAATTCACTACAGTAAGTGGCATTTACCCAGTGCAAAATCGACTAGATTAATTGCTTTGCTTACAATGAGGATTACAGCCTGGGCAAATCCTTGAAGGAAAGTCGAAAGAGATAGACGCATATCACGTAAACGTAAAGCCTAAAGAAATGTGCTAAGGTCGTGTTTTACCCGGCATACATAAATGCACTAGAGACGACGCCACTACAAAACAACAACAGGAGAAGTTCCAGATTTGCGAAAACAATCTGGCTAGAAGTATTATGGGAGTTAAGAGAGCTGATAACAGAAAACTGGACGAAATAAGGGTGGAGGTTGGAGTGAAGGAAAGTTTAAAGAAGAAACTGGTGACGCGTAGGTTGATATGGGTTGGTCACGTGGAACGAATTGGAGATGAAAAACCTGCAGAGTGCAGATGCCCAGAAAGTGGAGGGAAAAAGGAGGAGAGAAAAACCAGAATTGCGATGGAGATTGCATTAAAAGTGACTTAGGAAGAATGGGCGAAGATAGACAGAGAACGTAGTGAACGAAAAGTGAGAGAAGAACAAAGACAACGGAAACGGAAATCATAGTTAACTCACCGCAACAACAACAAAATGCGATTTGACCTTAGTCTATTATTTTGAATCCTTAATAACAATTAGCCAACATGCACATTGAGAATGATGACATTTTCGTTGCTCTCTCGCTAATCGGGCTGCAACCAGCGACAGGAGTGAAGCATTCCTAACAGATCCTATTAGAATGATGACACATTTATTTGCGAAAGGGTAGGACTGGGAAGGAAACTCTCACACAGACTTTCTGATGCTCTCTGAACTTTGTGACTGTGTGGCCGACTTCGACTGAGCTACGCGAGTAACCAGAGTAATCCGAGTACCAATCGAACATCCACGATCACTTACTCCCGTATATAAGCAAGGTGAATCTTCAACACCGCTACTTTGAAATTACCAGTAGTAGAAATATAATGAATACGTTTCGTTCAAACTATTATAATGCCGGCGAGACGATTGCTGGACATTACTCCATCTGTACTTCTGATCACTTTTGATTGCCATCGTGACCTCTTATGGTTTATGTAAGGTTTAGCGTTGACTGTGTATCACCTACCTTTAATGGCTTTGTAAAATCTGGTAACGATTTCGTTTTACCAGCAATTCCGGTGCACGTGGCGACGATGACAAGAATGGAGACAATTACAGCGCCAGGATATCGACACAGGAACCGAATATACCTGAAAATAATTGCCCTTATTATTCTTCGGAATACAAAATTATGCCATTTATCTGTAGGTTGACTAATAATGTATATGTATAATATATATATACATACATACATACATACATTCATACATGCATACATGCATACATACATACATGCATACATACATACATACATACATACATACATACATACATACACACATACATACTTAACTTACTTACTCTTCATGTGGGATCACACACAAGGGCGCTACATAAGAACGCCAATGTTTTTTGTCCGCTGCCAACTTGGTCACTTGGCCCCAACTCTATCCGAGTGTTTTCATCTTCTTCTCCACTGATCTTCTTCACGTTTATTTTGGTCTCTCCCGGGTTGTCTTGCCATCGGGAGTCCAAGTGCATCGCTACTCTCTGAATGAATGTCAATGGCATTCTACAGACTTGATAGATCCATCTCCACCTACGGCGTTTAACCTCGAGAGAGATGGGTTGGATGCCTGTTCTTTCGTGAAATTCCTTGTTCGAAATTTTGTTGTGCCAATAGTTTCGTAGACATTTCCTGAGACACTTATTTTGAATAATGTCTAGCATCTGACACATGCCTTTGGTAACCTTCCATAATGTTGCAGTATAGAGTAGCACACTCAAGACGTACTCTTGAACAGACGAATTTTGGTTCTTTTGCTGATGTTACTGGTCTTCCAGATGTTCTTTAATGCCGCAAATACCCCTCTGGCCTTATTGATCCTTGCCTTAACTTTAGATTCTGAGTTGCCATCTTTTGTCACCTTGACCCCAAACGTTAGGTAAATTCGGTCACCTCTTCAATGATAATTATGTTTTCCACTCGTTATGGCATCTGCTGTTTGACTGTAAATGGAAATGTTATCACTGGTGTACAAAACTGGATTTTTGCTGTTACTAATTAGGACATGTTCTCGGTAACCTTTGGTAAATGTGAAGTTAATTAAAATAGCTATACGAACAAATGAGTACAAAGACGTGCTATAAACATCATATACCCGATATCGAAACATTAGCGAATGTTCAGCTGACTTCTCTGAAAGAGAGACGTGCGCAGTTATGTGAACATTTTTTCACACAAATCGAACAGCCGCAGCACAAACTGCATACACTACTACCAAAAGCAAGGACTACAACACATAATACACGATGCTCTACTCGATATTCATTACACAGAGTAAAAACCAACAGGACCAAGAACTGTTTCATTAACTGGTGTCTGTTCAATCAAAAGAACTCACAGTGACTCAGAATAAATATACGTGCATGATGATATGGAAATGAGTAAAATATTGTAAAGCTTTAATTTATTTTTTATATATATTTATTTTAATGTTTTAAACTATTTATAATTTTTTTCATAAGTTTAGTCAAATAATTACAGAAAATATGTTTTAATGTCTGAAATTATTTAAATTTGTTTTATCGATACATATGATATATTATCTACATTATAATTTATATTTAAGCTAGTCTTAAATTATATATTATTTCAATCTATTTTTAACAAATATACTTTGCATGTTTTATGTACCCATTTCAATCTCTATGATTGCCCAGAGTGAAATTAAACTATTGTTATTACATAACAACAAAAAGACTTAAGTGAGACGATAATAATTTTAATTTGCTATTTTGGATGAGTTCCTTCACCTTGCATTGCTCCAGTTCACTCAACTGTATGAATGAATAACTAGCTCTATACGGTTGTGGATAGTTATGTACGACCAGTCTTCGCGCATTAATTCAAGCATGGCTAGTTACTTCCCAGAGAAGTTGAGATGGCGTTAAAGTAATAGGTCTGTCACTGTCAGGTGGGTAATGTTTGAAATGCACTGATTTGTCATGAAGATGGACATTGCGCTATTAAAAGAACGTACCTTGTACCTTGACCTAAAGGAGAGGAAAAAGAAAACTAACTAGGTCTACAGACAAATGTGTAGTGTTATGTACACACCTTTTTCTAACACATTGACTACAAATGTTGTCATGAAAATGCTAACATTTTGAAGATCAATGCAATAGCATCCAGAGATGGCCTGGCGTTTATCATGTTTCGTAAGCATTATTGTAAAAAATCAATGGTCATTTTTGATATCATGTATATGACTACAGAACAACACAGAAGGTAGCCTCAACATTTACCAAACTAGTTGCATTCGTCATTTTGGGAAATTCTCACAGCTATTGAAATAAACAGTTATATTCGCCGCAAGACTCCTGTCTATATCCCGCAGTTCCTTCGCAGCGTCTCGTAAACCGGAAGTGCGGAATACGTCTTCTGCGTCCGTGATAGCCTCGCTTAACCGACTGTCGGTCGGCTGCGGAACTATACTACGCCGAGAAGATAGTCTGGTCACTTTTGGCGGCTTTTGTTTGTTTATCCGCGTGATCTATACAATGCTCCCACCTCACGGACACTGCCGTAATTTATATTTTTTTTATAAACAACTGCAAATTTGTATTTCTATTTATTTTGTGTTAATATTTTTTTTGAATAGTTTTTATAATACAGCATTATTTGATAAAAAGGTATCCTTATTTAATTTGTATGCTATCCGTGTGGGGTCAGAGTGTGGGGTTAGACAATGCTGCCACCTCACGTATACTGAGTAATCCTGCCGTAATTCTTATTTTATTAACAACTGTAAATTTAAATTTTTACTAACTTTTGTTTTAATATAAGTTCAATGTTGAATATACTTTTCATAGGATATCATTATCTTGTAAAAGTATATCGTTATTTTAATTTTATTTCATAGTTGGCCTGAGAGCCAATCAGCGTCTCTACCCTAATGTGGGGTAAGGCTACCCGGATGTTCGAAACTTAAGACCCACATTTTCCCCAGGCGAAGTTGACGGGCTGAAAAGTGCTGCCACATCACGGAGTCAGGGTAACCGTGACTGTTGTAGCCCATTCCTGCGCTCGCGAAGCGCCGCGAGCGCACGAGACAAGTTTAAGTCCGTCAGTGTTGTCTTCCTTCAGTATCATGACTCGAGCGAAAGTCGTTGGCTTCTCTATATTAGGGGTTCGTATGCACTGATGCATTCCAAGCTTACAGGCACTGTTTTGTCTGCGACTGTTTTAATACGTATTTAGGCTAATTATAGGCCTGATCGCTTTCGAGTTTCGAATTTCTGAGTGACTAACTTACCAATTCGGCGTTGGTGGTTCCTCTTCTGTGGGTGTCGAACTGGAAACAACCTCGTCATTTTCATTGTTGGCTTTTGTTGGTGGCCCCTCTTGTGTTGGTGTCGAACTGGGAACAGTCTCGCCTTTTTCGTTGTTGGATTTGGCTTTGCTAAGAGGATCGTCGCCAGTTTCAGATATGTTCAATACGCCGTATTTCTGGTATGAAGGCACAGATAAATGACTTTTATCCGCAATGCCGTCTCCGTCTGGTTGTGCCATGACCTTTGCTTTGTATATAAAATATAATACGCCTGCGTTTGGCTTACTGTAGATGCGGCATTAAGTTTACTGAGATGCGCTGTTATGTCGTGCTTTTTGTCTTCGACGTGTGAAGATCAAAGACAAGTCGCGGAACTTGCGTTGGCCTGAAACGTACACACGTGTCCCAACTAAATACATTACCCATAACGAAAACTACCGTTACGTTTTATCTAGAAACGGCCTTACGTAATAGATTTAAAACTACGTTAAAGTGTACATGAACATAGCTTTTAATGACAAGAATACCTCACAGGACCCAGCGGTAAGTTTGCACGTAATGGAATATTGTAAACAGTCATTATATCGGGGGTAATGTTTAAAAAAATAATAACTCATTGTTTGTGTGTTTGTGTGTGGACGCGCGCATGTGTGAATGTAACGCAACGGTTTGTTTTTCACACGTTGTTATCATTACTGTATTTGTATTGAAAGCCCACGCAATTGATACGTAACTTTCCAACAGAAGCGTCGGTCTGCTCTATGGTCTGTTCCCTCTGGCAGTGGTATTTAATATGGTGATACGAACACGAGTACTTTTATTTCAACTAAAAAACATGCAAGAGATACACACACGCAACTGTCTAAAAAACACGTTTAAAAATAGGAGTAGTTAACAAATAATATCGGTAATAGGTTAGATAAATGTATTAAACAAGCTAAAAAAAGTATGTAAGACATGATAAACCTCACTGGCTTACAGTATACAGAAATGTTGCCCGGATACTTCACATTGGTCTATTAACAATATATGTAGTGTGTGTGTGTGTGTGTGTGTGTGTGTGTGTGTGTGTGTGTGTGTGTGTGCGTGCGTGCGTGCGTGCGTGCGTGCGTTTGCGTGTGTTTGCGTGTGCGTATGTGTGTGCTTTAGTGTTTTTGAATAGATGTAAGCTAAAGCGGGAATGGCCGTTGTACGAACATTGCGGCCGATGATATATTTTGTTGTTTGCATTACATTGTTCTGGCGACAGGGGTGTGTCCAGTATACGTTATACGAGAAGGGCTTACCCCACCTCATCCACATATCACGACAGTTTGGATGACGTTAGAGCCGGAAGTTTGCATGGCTACACTCGACCTTACTGTTTTCGATACCCCGGGCCAATCAAAGAACATGATTTCGGGGTCGAACGTTACCTTCAGCAGTAACTTTTACAAGCAAAATATCCTTGTTTGTGACCTCGTTCTCACTGGCCTGATCTGGTTTCGATTAAGCCTGAGAACAAAATAAACCAGCCACTGGTGTGATTTTGGTAGAAGCAAACGCTACGATTTCGCTCTACCCAGCTGACAAAGACACCCAGATTAATAACACACGCACGCACGCACGCACATTCGAAACCTACATGTTCCGTGATCACAGCGCCCCTTCCCAGGTTGGTGAAAATGCCGACGTCAAGTGTCTCATTCTTTTCCCGTCTAAGCGACCGTCGTTTGGACCTTACTTTTATACCTGCTACTGAAGTGTGACGTGTGCCGAACATATGAAAATATTGGCACTCTCACCTGTTTGCATTCATCCACACGACTGGAACTCTATCGCGTCGCTAGACTACGTCACGCTTTGGGGCGGGGTATGGCTGTATGGTCGCGCGAGACGAGGTTCTGCCTGTGGGCAGGCGTTATTTAGCGTTGCCATTTTGTAATGTAGGATTTACATCCAGCTAAAACCAAACAGTGTATTTCATTATTTTGTTTACGCTTACAATTTGACGTGTGACGTCAACAATGAATCGATGAAAGTGGTAAGAATGAAGTAATAACATAAGTTCTGTGCGTGGATGTGTGCTATCTACCAAAAGTAACAATTATTTAACCGGCCAATTGTAATCTATTTACTTACATACTTGTCACTTGTAAGTGTTGTGACAAGCTACGTTTATTTCACCAGTAATTGTATAATAATCGATGTTTATGAGTCAGTTGTCAGGGTGTGCGATAGCGTAGTGGTTAGCAAATACCAGACAGAGCAGGCAAATTAAATTTGTGTAAAAACGTTGCTCACAACATTGGGGACTGTGTATCCGTCGTGATTAGGAATTGTGATAATATCAATTTGGTCCCAATTTGGCATGCAAAGGAACCACCGAGGACGATAAGCACCTTGGCATGGACTACCCAAAGGGCCAGCATATACAGGTAAGCTTGGCGATAATGTTCGAAAAGCTGCTTACTGCTAGTTGAATGAGACATCATATGATTATAACATTGGAACCACAATATACGTACATACTAGTCAGTTAATAGAACGTTTCTGGTGAGTGCTGGAACAAGTATAGAACTAGAACTGGAAGCACTGAAGGTAAATAAACACCGCAATTAATTTCTCACCGCTTCAAATTTACGGATAAGTAAGTTGCACGAGTAAGAAGGTACTGTATGGTTTAGCCGAGTAATTTCTTAAGTTATTTTACATATTGTTTAGCAACTGAATGGATCGGGCGCTATGCAAGTATTATTATATAGTATTGTTATTTAAAAAGATGCACTAACTGTGCAGTACAACTGAAACTGCCGGTTATTTCCCTCACACATACAGCCCACTTGCGCACATAGGCCAAATGATGGCGCGTATGCCTCAAATACCCTTTCGGCTGCCCATCAATGACTTAAAGGACAAGAAAGGCAACGCTTTCGTGTCATACACTGAATAGATTTAATACAAGGTAACAATTTCCACATAATACTCAATTTTTAACGTCAGCGGTTTACTCAGAATGTGACCTTAGTATCAAATTCTAGCGAAATCCATCATGGTCTGACCTATGCCACAACAATCGGTGACGCTTTGGTTTGGCTTGGCTTGGCTTGGCTTGGCTTGGCTTGGCTTGGCTTGGCTTGGCTTGGCTTGGCTTGGCTTGGCTTGGCTTGGCTTGGCCAATAAGCGAGCAGCATTCTAGACCGCTACGGCGGCCAGTCAGCTTCCTCCTACGACATGAAGGTTCAACAAGTTCGAGTCTTCGTTCAGTTGGCATGGCACGTGGCGGTTGCTTAGACCTCAATCTGTGGTCAACAAGTAATTATGAAGTAGACATATATCACCAGTTGATGGGACAAGATCCAACAAAACGCCAACATCTAGCCATGGACCTAAACCGTCGAAGCAACGCGTATCAAGCGGGCCGAGACATCAGATCGTAAGAAGCTTAGTATGATGTCCGTACTCATTGTTCAAACGACAATCTTGTTCTTTTTTCTGTGGTATGACGTTATATAGTTAATTGTGTTTTTACAGAGGTAAAGCACGTGTAACGTTGTTGTGCTATTTACACGTAGTTTAGACCTGCTTAGACCGGCTATCGATTGACGATGGCTCGATCATCGATGGCGATGTCCCTCGTTGACAGCTAATCTTTTTTTTATGGTATCACGTCCACGCTTGAATAAAGCTAAAACAATGGGCGATAAAACCAACCGGGGCCGTGGCCTGGGACTGTCGTTGGCACTTCTTCGTAAATTCAGAATGTTTTGTAATATTAAAATACGTTATGTTTACTAGTTGTTTATTCATCCATATAGCAAACAAAACCATTACTTTTGGTAAATTTGACACAGTTTAGTTAGTCGGTAGCCGAATCATAGTAATTTATTTCCATCGATGTGAATGTAGGCTATGTCAGAGTATCTTCATAAGCCTAAGGTAACATTGATTAATACAGCTTTGAAGTTAGTAAAGCTTATGATCAGTGTGTTCAGATATGTCAGTAATTATTTTAAAATTACGTTTTAAAGGTGCCAATGTAGGCGCTTTCTGTGAATCCTTAGAATATATTCTTAGTGATATGAAATCAAAAAAGAGTATGTAATATTGTATATATGTAGAGATTTCAACATTAATATCTTGAAGCATAATACGCACAACTATACAAGGACATTCTTAGATTATATGTACAGTTTTGGGTTTTTGTGTGATCATCTACCGGTTTTTGCTATTTGCGGTAATCAGTTTGTACGTTAATATACTTGTAAGTAAATATATCATGTGAAAGATACATCGATATCACGGCAAGTGAATCTTTGTTGTGTACACGTGTTTATTTATATTGTAACTGGAAAATTGTAATTAATACTAAGCACTGACACTTATTATTTTTTAAATGTTCACAGGGATTGACACTTATAAGTGCAAGTCTATTCCTTTTCAAAACTTATTTCTTCATTGTATATCATTCGTATCATGTGACTTATTACTTACTTGATTTGTGTTATTTGTTTTTCAATGTTGTTTGTTTTGAAATAAATTGATTGACTGATTGATTGATTGATTGACTGACTGACGTCGCCATACGCCTCGTCATGCATAATCAGTTGTTCTAATTCGATTATTGTGAACCGGCCATCCTGACGAATGAAACGTTTTAATATTGCATTGTTTATATAACATCATGTCACATACCCTATAGCTTTCTTGTGTAAATGTGTGAATCTATGTGCACGTGATTGTGGACAAAACAGAAATAACGGACAATTGCACAATAAGACTAATTTACCATTACAAAAATATATATAGTAATAAAAAAAAAACTACGCACCTGAACATCAATGTACGGTCATGGCGTCGTCGACTGCTATTGATGTCGAGGCGGTGACAGCGACATTCCTTCTATGTTCGCCAGGTGGCGCCAGGCGTCACCGGGCCTAGAGGGTTCGCGGTAAACAAGAACTCCATCGGCACGACGTAAATAAGATTAGCCTTTTCATTTGTTTTTATTACAAATTATCATCATTATATCGCAATATGAAGAAATGTCTTTAGCACGTGTGAAATGTGAACTGAGGAAACGTGATGCGGGAATTACTGGAAGAAAATGGGAATTGGTTCAGCAAACTAGGACTGCTGATAGTCATACAATGTCACACATATGTGATATATGATTATGTTTGTCTGATAAGTCTGATGCTAGGACATTATTTTAAAATGTTCTTGTAATATCTAGTTTTTTTACACACGTTTCACCCTTTTATGTTTATTTTTAATTAGCTCAACTGGCATATCATTTTTACTATTGGTTAATTAATAGTGTAGCCTACTAATTCACATGTTATTTTTTATTAATTACAATTGACACAAATATTGTATTTCTGTTGTCATTTATTATTAATTACGCACTATGTATAATATTATATACTTATTTATTCTGCACTATTTATTCTAAACTATATATATATATATATATATATATATATATATATATATATATATATATATATATATATATACTTCTATTTCGTGAATACATTGACATATAATATAAATTACAACTGTGACACGTTTGATTAATTATAGTTTTTCTAGTTCAGTTTTCATACAACAATGATCTAGCTATACATATTCAGATGATTTTACTTGAACTTTTATTATATTTATTTCTTATAATTTCTTATAAACAACTACTGTTGTAAACACTTTTGAACAGAATTTGTACTTTGGATTTTAGTTTCTAAATAAAGTGTCATTATTATTAGAGCAACCACAAAAAAAATAAACCTGTGACCTATATACTGCACATACTAACTTATTTATTCTGCACTATTTATTCTAAACTATATATATATATATATATATATATATATATATATATATATATATATACTTCTATTTCGTGAATACATTGACATATAATATCAATTACAACTGTGACACGTTTGATTAATTATAGTTTTTCTAGTTCAGTTTTCATACAACAATGATCTAGCTATACATATTCAGATGATTTTACTTGAACTTTTATTATATTTATTTCTTATAATTTCTTATAAACAACTACTGTTGTAAACACTTTTGAACAGAATTTGTACTTTGGATTTTAGTTTCTAAATAAAGTGTCATTATTATTAGAGCAACCACAAAAAAAATAAACCTGTGACCTATATACTGCACTCGAAGGATCACTAGTTTGAGCCTTACCTGTGACACAGCTAACATAGCAGATTACCTTGGCCAGAACATGACTCAGCATATCTGTTCACGCAAACACGGGATTCGTTTTAGTAAATTATTATTGTAGCATATACATGACGTAATTAAACACCTAAATATAAATACTGCTTTGCCTGCAGAACGTTTGCAGCATGGTGTGAATATCTATACTACCGTTCCATGGATTGAGGGGACAATCAACTGTGAATATTGCAATGTGCTTATGTCATTTCAGCTATTTACGAAGTGTTGAGCCTACAGAGTACTACGAGCAATAAACTATAAATAGATACAACTACAAATGTTTGAGTATTTCAATAACATTTACAAAAAATACAGCTAGAATTTTTTTGACAATTTTGGTTTTCAATTGATGTCAGTAATGAAAAACTAACAATTTGTACGGCAGTGTAATTAATGCCTCAAGACAAGTGCATATAATTATTATTTCATATAGATATTATAAATGTATACGCGTATTAATAATAACAATTGTTTTACTAGCGTGGGCAATATGCGAGGTACAATTCAGTATCTGATAAAAAAACCTTCCGTAATGAAGTCTTATTCTAACTCCATTATATACGTGTTAATTGTCAATGCTGTGGAAACAAGGTAACATACGCCAGGTTAGAACGCAAGATTGATATAATTAAGTACCACGGATTTTGACCTGTTCTGAATATTCTGGACGCGACGAGTCCCCTCCCCTCTGCAGGCACAAATATCACTTGACAGGTCACATAAAATAAAAACCGTACTCAACGTACGATAGCAAACCGACGTCTGAATCTGATGACAACATCTGCACGATATTAAGCAATGCGTTACAGCAGTCTGAAACTTGTATTTCTAATAGACCTACTTCATGATCATCTTTACTTGTGAAACAGATTTAAACGCATAAAATGCTGCCGATCTTATTACTTATGACTAGTTATGTAGCCAATTGAGTAACCATTGCTTCATTATTCATATAAAGTATTTCGATTTCGTCCATTTATCTGCATTTCTTTGATTGTTTTCCAGATTGTTAATATTATATTTCATTTGAAGCATATGTCCATGTAATACATGCCAAATAAACAAAAATCAATAAATACAGTGTCTCCGCACAACAGCCACAAGTGAATTGTTTGGGGCGAACATGACGCATAAAAAGCCATAAAACAATGTATCCCGTGCGGGGTCGCCGGGTCACTTCCGGAAAATCAACGACGCTTGGGCAATGGTGTAGGTTCGGTTACCCAGGTTCCGTGACATGGCAGCACCTTTAAGCCCCTCAACTCTACTCAGCGTAGTTCCGCAGCCGACCGACAGTCGGTTAAGCGAGATTAGGTTTGGTGTAACAAACCGTGAGCACATTATTAAAGGCATTTTTGGGGTAATAACAGCGGATCCTTCGGCTACGTGGTGTGTGGTAGTGTGTAGACATTTTATTCGACATGCATTACACTATAATGTCTATATTCGATACAAATGCATGTTTCAACGCACAAGACAGCTGTGGGAACATCGTGACAAGTTGTCACGAGTTGACCATTTTATATAAATAATCCATACGTAACAGCCGACGTTGAAGAGTATTGGGCAGATTCTTGATTGACAAAGCACGTTCTGCCAACTGTTTCTGCGATGTTCTCCAGCGAACCCGCACAAAACGACGCAACTTCAGCAACGCACGCACTCAAACTGACCATAAGCCTTACTATACAATTTACATCGATATTCAGCCTGATGACCAAATGTGGAGTGATTTAAATAGAATAGTTCAGGCAGGGGCGTCGATCCGGTTTTAAAAGTGGGGGGGGGGACGGAAGACTAATTCAGTCATGTCATGTCATGTCATGTCATGTCATGTCATGTCATGTCATGTCATGTCATGTCATGTCATGTCATGTCATGTCATGTCATGTCATGTCATGTCATGTCATGTCATGTCATGTCATGTCATGTCATGTCATGTCATGTCATGTCATGTCATGTCGTGTATATATATATATATTATATGTCATATAATACATATTATAATATGTCATGTCATATATATATATATATATATATATATATATATATATATATATATATATATATATATATATATATATATATATATATATATATATATATAATATATATATATATATATATATATATATATATATATAATATATATATATATATATATATATATATATATATATATATATATATATATATATATATATATATATATATATATATAAATGTATGTATAGTTTTGACATGTATAATATATAATAATAATATATTTAATTGGTATAGCGCCGCACCCATAATCGTTCGTGGCGCTTCACAACATATATATATATATATATATTTATATATATATACATATGTATATATATATATGACCTGAAATACACATAACTATTTTTTAAATATAAAATATAATTCATTGTTGGTCTGGTGTTAATTCTAAACTAAAAAAAGGCTTTATGTTATGCTATTTATAATAGTTATGTTGGCAACATATATTTGAAGAAGCCCTTACAAAAAAGAGCCAATGGTATACCATTGATTACCATTGAATACCATTCAGTATCAATGATATTTCAGCAGGACTCAGTGGTACTCTGAACGGTAATTTAAAATACCATTCAATACCTGTGTGCCTGTGTAGGACTTCCCAATGCCATCTTTTGGCAAAACAATTTGTCATCTCTAAAATGAGATCAAATTACACAAAGTGCAGAAATCCGCTGGTTTCGCCATAGACGATATAAATATCCACCAGGGCTACCAGGCTGCAATCCAAAGGGCGACAGGGCAAACACAAATTAATAATCTATAATGTGCTTGATGGCTAATGCCTATTAATATTATATCAACACAAGGGTGCAAAATGACAGAGCCCGGCATGATGAATACTTACTGGACTAAGATCAAGTTGCGGGCTGCGGCCAACCAAGCAATTTACCTAGTGATTTTCCACTAGGAAGTTTATATCTTATTATTAATTTTACTACTAGACCGATGTAGGGTTTTTAAGAGAGGGGAGTGATCAGTCTCGCTACATATGCCTGTAAATTTGTTTTATGACCTGAACAAGTATGAGGACATTTCCTATGCTGACCCCCTCAGGAAAGTCGAAAAGTGGGGGGACGGGTCCCCCTCGTCCACCACTGATCGACGCCCATGCTGTGCCTGTGTAGAACTTCACAATCCAACATTTTGGCAAAGAAATTTGTCATCACTCAAATGGGAATAAGTTACACAAAGTGCAGTAATCCGCCGCTTCTGCCGTAGGCGATAAGCATCAAGCAGGCGAGGGGTGAAAGTGCAACAAAAATTTCATAATTTAAAATATACTTGATGGTTAGAGCTTATTAACAATATCAACACAAGGTTGCAAACTGGTAGAGCCCGGCAGCGGCTTCCATTTTTCCGGTAGTTATAAACTTTCCGATTGGCCTTTCTGCGCGACAAATTTAAAATCATCAATGTGCAGCGAAATAACAAAGCCTTTTTGGTATAAATGCCACGGGTTCGATAACTCTCCTGTGATGACTACTGAGAAGAGTTGTCTAACATTTCGTTCAATACATTAAAATATTACGTTTGTTTAAATAACTATCACGGATTATGGCGCACTAACAGCAAAACATGCTTCAACACTTGTTTGCCTCGTGTTAATTTGCGATAAATAACTTTGCTGAACTTCATATCGCGAGTTTATTGTCTAGCTAGTCCTATGTAGCGGCTTTTAAGAGAGAGGAGTGTTGAGTCAGGCTATATGCATCGCAATTTTTTTGAACTGAAAAGTGGGGGGGACAATTCCTATGCTGTCCCCCCCGCCCTGAAAAGTGGGGGGACGCGTCCCCCCCCCCGTCCCCCACCGATCGACGCCCGTGAGTTCAGGTATGGTGTGATAGAGTCAGTGCTTGAACACATTAAATCGCGCCCTAAGATTCATCATATAAACCTGTTTTTAATATTTAGTTATTTGGGTGTTTACTATTGTACTACTATTTGATTTTGATAATTCTATATTGAATACCATATTTTTTACATTTCACATTTTATTTAGTTTGTAATTTTAATTTTTTACTATCTCAGTTTCATTTTATTTATTGATATTTTAGAAAAAAGTAATACTTGCAACTGCTATCAGGATTAATTTACACTCATATCACTAAGGGTTTTTTCATTTGTGTATATTATTGTTTTAAAGAAGTCATTATTTAGTCTCTGCTTATTTCTAACATATTAAGACATGTACATAAACAATGATTGTATAGTTTATATATATATATATATATATATATATATATATATATATATATATATATATACTATTCCTTTTGTCAATGGGCCTGTAGGGAGTAGTTGGACCAAATTTATGTATTCTGTAAACCAGGGATGTGTATATAAAAACGTATATACTTATTTATTTATTTTAACTTGCTTATTTAATATATCTACCCTATTACCTTTATCAATGGTTAACTACTCATATTTCAACACATTTCATTATTAAAATATATTTATCATATTGTAATATTACGAGCCAACTACGTGGGCGTTTAAAATGCGTTACCAGAGTATAAATTAAGCAGTAATGATCACAATGTGTGATGTATTGAGAAAACAAAACCTCTTGATAACGATACTCTAAGGTACTGCAATCTATACAAAATGAAAATTGGAAGGACAGTTTATTGAAATCACAGGGGCGACCTTTTAACACCTGTGATAGTTGGTAACATATACAGGCCTCCGCGAGACTTAAATTATGAATATAAACAATTTACTGATGAATTTGCATCAATATTATCACATATCGACTTTAATTATTGTACTGAGTTCTACGATACCTTATCGGGATTTACTTTTTTCCCAAAATAACATTCCCAACCAGATTTGTTTCAATCTATTACGTATGACCGTTTCTGGAGAAACGTAAATATATGTGTGTAGGCCAATGTTTCAGGCCAATGCAAGATCAATGACTTTGGGGTTGAGCTTCACCCTTCGTAGAGAACGCTCGTATCATCTAAGCGCATATCGGTAAACATTTAGACGCTCTTTTGCACCAACGCAGACGTATCAGTTGTATATACACGCCAAAGGTCACAGCACAACCACACGAAAACGGCATTGTGGATACAAGTGATTATGACGTCGCTGTAATGAACAGTCCCAAAAAAAACGAAGCCAAAAGCCAAAGCCAACAACTATGAGTGTGACGGAAATGGCGAGATTCGATATGGAAAGAAGAGGAACTATACGTACAGAAGAGAAACGGACAGAAGTCCGATACGGACAGAAGAGGAACCACCAACGCCAAATTGGTAAATCTGTCATTTAGAAATACGACACTCGATTAGCCTAAATACTTATTAAACCAAAATTGGTACAACCATACAAGTCGGTCAGTACACAAGCCAACGACTTCCGCTTGAGTTCTGAAGTTGGACTTACATTGATGCAAAAGAGTGTACCGGCGTGGCGCTGTAACATATGTCCTGCCGGAGACATGGTACTTTATATTATAAATTATGAATAAAACATTCACAAAATGCTAGAATATGACAAACATTCAACGTTAACCAATCAATTACCAAACCTATTATCACGTATTGCTGTTGTTTCTATTGTCGTTATTATATTTGTTGTTGTCGTAGCGCATTAATCATGATTCAATAACACGATTAAATAAAACACCAAGTGTATCATTCGGTATAACATTTGACACACACCAGCTAAATCGGTGGCACTTCAGTCATCTTCGCAATGGTAAATAATCGTTGGACTATCAATTTATCTATGCAAATGTTATGAAACAGGACTTATTTAATGTTGTAAGACGAAGTGGAGAGAGGTCCAGTTTGTTGTATGTATGTATGTATGTATGTATGTATGTATGTATGTATGTATGTATGTATGTATGCATGCATGTATATATATATATATAAACTACATATATACTACATATATATATATATATATATATATATATATATATATATATATATATATATATATATATATATGTAGTATATATGTAGTTTATATATATATATATATATATATATATATATATATATATATATATATATATATATATATATATATATATATATATATATATATATATATATATATACATACATATATAATCATAATCAAAGCCTAATCATATTACAGTATGTGATCAACCATGTTTTGGTGGCGGCTGTTCTGAGTTTAATAAACGAACTCTGTAAAGTGTACTGTTTTCAGGCGATATATATATATATATTGTGATATATGAAATGTGTAATTTTGCAGTCGTTCGTCACCAATCACATAAACTCTTTTTTTTTATACAAAATGAAAACAATTCTAAAACTTTCTGCATGTGATTGTAACATGTTTTTTTTCGTGATTTAAAAAAAAGTCAGTGCTGTACGTTTTACATATAATTCACAATTATGAAACACGAACATATATGTTTGGCGTTGTCAGTCACGTGATGACTGATGTTGATATTCAGTTTTGCAGTTGCGACTGGTCTGTTTTCACGGTAAGTCACTTTCGTCCATGTTTGCCTGCTGTTTTCGAAATAACAGTAACACATTATTAATTTTTACGCGGGATGATCTTAATATATGCAATGCTATCTGTAAAATTGTTCAATAAGTGAACTCTACCTTGCTGTTCCAGGCTTTTGGGCAGTTTGGTTTACGTATTTGACGATTGCGCCGGGATAATGCTAGTTACTACAAAATATAGAGCATGTTTTAACTGGAAGAAAACACATGAAAACGAAATTGCATATGTATGTTTACAGAAACACCCTAGCTTATCCGGTGCCGGTGTGTCATGGACTTGCTTAACTAGCACAATTAATTTACATAATTAAATTCAGTGTCCCAGTTGGCGTCGGCATTGCCATTGTGTTATGACTCTAAATTATATTTAATAAATCAAATAATATTTATGTTGCGTTTGCAGCCTCGCTAGTACGTAAACGTGAAAGATTTGAACAAATCACAATACTTCATTTGTACGAAATGTTGTCTTTCTATGATCTAGTGTTACAATTTAATTGATTTGTCAATATTATTTTTTTGTAATTGTCAGTTTACATGTTAACATTAGTTGTTTTTCATATGTTTATGATTATTTACAGAGATAAAATGCATAACGAGATTAAACCTGTTAGCAAGTTTACAGTTATACAGTATTTATGTTGTTGAAATTGTGTTTTCTTCAAATTAAGCTGTAGTAAATTTCACAAATTTTATTAAATGTGTGATCTATGCATTACACTATGAATATAGTGTGGATACGTCTGAAAGGAATTTTGTTAGAAAAAGAAAATTGTTATTGTGTCGGGCGAAATAGAAGACCACTAGTACACACTCATTGCATCGGCGCATGGTTTAGTTTGTGCATTAACTGTATATATATATATATATATATATATATATATATATATATATATATATATATATATATATATATATATATATATATATATAATATGTACAAAATGTAGGGCCTGTGGACATTTGTTATTTGTAAATCAGTACTTTACCAATATAATAGTTAACCACCTTCATAATTTTTGGTGTGCTATCTAGACCAATGTTAGACCAATTTAGAATTCAAAGATGACAGAGAAACAGTAAACCCCATACCTTTATGCAGAGACATGTCTCCTATAGTGAAATATCACTGGATGGATAAAAATAAATAAGGAATTAAAAATATCTTAACAAAATCATAGATATTGTCAGTTATGCCTTCAAAATGGGGGTCACACGTGTGTTTGAAGTTTATTTCAGATCTTAACACACATCCCAACCGGCTTGAATATAATTAGGTATATATAATTTAACATGCATCTGTCCATCAAAAAATGTATGACTGGCAACAATTGATCCCCAGTAGGCCCGATAAGAAGACACAAACAAACTTGACTTGATAAATTAATGTATTTAAATTAACTATTAATTTTCGGTTAGTTCACCCTCCCAAACGTCTATAGGCTTACATACAACAAATTGTTTATTCTGTATTCCAACATATTATCACATAAATTAGTTTGTATAACTAATGTGAATGTGCTTATCCAAAGATATTGGTAAATAAGTTATTGCATCATAACTTATGTACTTTCTTAGGGGCATTATTGAGTTGTTATAAAATTATTATGACATGCCTCTTATAAAACTAATCTTGTCTGCTTCATATAATATTGCATAGACACCATTATGGCTGGTGATGTCTGCTTGATACAGTACTGTATTAATAACATTATAATTGGTGTTCACAGCATTTCGGAACAAATCTTCCATTGAAGAACTACTTTAGTGGTGTCATTTGGCTTCAGATTCAAGATCATCTCTACAAAACGTGGTTGGTATACATTTACTGCATGCATCATTCTATCTGGTTATTCATACAACCATACTGAAGTAAAATGTTTGTTGGAGTATGAACCAACATTGGCAGGCATCCATATTTTAAACAGACACTACACAGTGACAGACAACGTTCTAATGTCAAGAAAATTGTAATATGGTCATATTTTATGTTGTTTTCTCTTCCAGCTTCGACCATGTACACGGTGGAGTGAAGAGTAGATCATAGTAACCATGCACTATGCACTGAAAATAGTATGGCAGATGAAGAACGATTACCAGATTAGTTACTGTACTTGTAGTTGTATACAACAAAGGAAACAGTGAAATATTTTGTCATATTATCAAGAAACTAACATTCAGAAATCTGAAATGCCAGAAATTATATGCTGATAAAATGCCACCAAAATCACATCATGTACACCAGTTCCTTCAAAACGCTCCCATGATTAGTGCCCATCAATATTAGTTAATTAAAATAGACATGATTTACTGCCACAAATGAGCCATGTCTACAAATAAAATGGCA
>OZ024857.1:40331715-40481715 GCA_964017155.1 Oasisia sp. SBJ-2009 | reverse complement strand
TGCGGCAATTACACTGGCTGCCTGTCAGAAAGCGGATCGAATACAAGCTACTAGTACTCGTGCAGAGGGCTTTATACGACGGCACGACAGAGTATCTCGCGGCACTGCTACTCCAGCACGCGCCTCGCCGATCGCTGCGCTCTGCAGGCGGGTTACTCCTCGAAGTGCCAAAAGTGAACGTAGAACGTTTCGACCGGCGTGCATTTGCCTGTGCAGGACCCACTCTGTGGAACAAACTCCCTAGGAATATGCGCGACAACGGCAATCTAGTACAATTTAAGAAAGAATTAAAAACATTTTTATTTTCCACACCACCAGTTTTACACAACGAACATTATATTTTAGCTTAACTATACTTATTTATTTATTTACCTATTTACATGTATGTACACACCCGTGAACATTATATTTTAGCTTAACTATATTTATTTATTAATTTATCTATTTACCTGCATGCATACACCCGTGAACATTATATTTTAGCTTAACTATATTTATTAATATGTTTACCTATTTACATGTATGTACACACCCGTGAACGGGACGATTTGATGGTGTCAAAATAAAGTTTTATTATTATTATTATTAATATGTAGTTAATTTGGCTGTACATAGTATAGCTCTGTACATCCCAGAATTTGATCAGACAGACAATATGCGCATTCCAGTACACTTGTCTTCTTGCTTGCTCGTCTACCAATACAACGGAAAACAACGGAGACACATAACAAATAGGCAACCTACAGATAAATGGCCTAATTTTGTATTACGAAGAATAATAATGGCAATTATTTTCAGGTATATTCGGTTCCTGTGTCGATATCCTGTCGTTGTCATTGTCTCCATTCTTGTCGTCGTCGCCACGTGCACCGGAATTACTGGTAAAACGAAATCGTTACCAGATTTGTCAAAACCATTAAAGGTAGGTGATACACATTCAATGCTGAACCTTACATAAACCATTATTGTGAGATCAAACGTATGAATAAGCAAAATACTACGTTGCCTATTGTAATTGATATTGCACATGGTAAAGAAGAGAATACACAAAATAATGTGTGAAAATCGTTACAATTATTTTTATATTGTTTAAAAATAGGCACATAAATATGAACAGTAATCATGTTCCATATTCAGATGATATGGTCGTTAACACAAAATAACGATCTGATGCTATAGACTGCCTATCTTACAATAACAGTTGTAGATTGGATGGTATCCAAGCAGAACATATAAAATAGTGTAGCTAAATGATATTGCCGATGTTAGCTATGTATCTAGGAAGTTTTTTTTTCGTGGGTTTTTACCTGGATCTTTGATTTTTGTAGTAATTGTACCTGTTATTAAAAACCAAAGGTGAATGTATATGTAGTAAAACAATAATAGACCCGTAGCACTCGCTACTGTTGTTTCTACAGTATTAATATATATATATATATATATATATTAATATATATATATATATATATATATATATATATATATATATATATATATATATATATATATATATATATATATATATATAACTGGAACGGTGTGTGCATACAAAGCCCAACCAGTTTGGGTTTAAAAAGAAACATGGCACGGATATGTGCATATATACATTTAAAGAACTTGTTCTTAAATATTATACATTGTTAAAAAAAAACTGCACGATAGACATATCTATTTTCTTAGTAATTATAATGTTAATACGGTACGGTAAATTATATATGTTCTTTGGGATAGTGTTATCTCTGAATGTTGTATACAATGCGGTAAGACAAGGTTGAATGGTATCCCTCCTTATCATTTGTATATATATATATATATATATATATATATATATATATATATATATATATATATATATATATATATATATATATGCAGACCTGCCGCATTTTTGGGATGGCAATGTGTATTTTCTACCTAAAATTCTATAAGAATCTGAATCAATATGTATCAGATAACTTGTACACACATTTGTCGCGCTAATATTACCATAACAACACAGGAATACAACATACAAAGCAAATAAACACCCAATATAATTTAATAGAAGTATTGTTTAATCATAAAAAGAAAGTTGAACACATACTGATAATTTCGCAAACAATCAAAAACTAATTAGTGGGACATCTTTCAGCTATTAAAGGCCAAATAATACATATTAATATAATAACAATTTTAAAGAGAAACTTGTATAACAAGTCCAAATAATTTAAAACAATCTACTCTACTCTTGTTGCTCAGTAATGATTAAAACATTGCATTAACATAATTGTTAATTTTGAAATAAATACCATCTGTCTGCGCAGTAACTGATTAACTGAATTGAATAATTCTCCAAAAATGTTTTATTAATTTTAGCCAATGCTACAGATCGACTGTAATCCTAGCCTGGGCGATGTAGGCTATAATAACTAAAATTAATATGTTTTGACATGCATCTTTCTACCTGTAATATGTTCTGCTGACTTGTCAAATATACATGAATTAGATCAAACCTATGTTAGGACTGGGTTGAATATTTACCAGATGGCACATCGATTAACGCTATGTCTACGCCCGCACTGCTCGGTATCGGGAACGTGACAGGTATTCGTATCAAACTTATAACTGGTGTCAACAATAGGTCAAGCAGGTCTCCATTGTCCAACCAGCACAATACTTGATTAAATTAAGGCCTGTTATTGTCTGTGAACCTGGCTAACTGAAGGGTTTACCGTACAGCGCTCATATCGCGCTATAGTTATTTGGGTCGGTTTGATGTCCAATCGTTTATGCAATTTCAACGGAGGCGAGTAGGAAATAATGCAGTCATGTACTACTGATGACGTAACTAATAACAACTAAATTAACATTTCGCCAATTTGGCGAGTAGTTTTTATTTTCGCCAAATAGCGAACAGTTAGAGTGCAATGACATGCGTGCCACTTCATATGTCAATGTTGAATCTCTGCTGCGTTCACCTCCTCTTTCAGGCTGTGTGTGGTGTAATGATAAAGCTAAAGGTTGGTTATTTCTGTTGCAGGGTTTTGCCACTCGCGGAACACCGATCTACAAAGCACGCAAGACGGTCAACGATGTGCTGGGCGAGTACTCCCTGGTCCCACCCATTGCCAGAGGCGTCAAGGAGAAAGGGACCGGAACCGGAAAAGTAATGCGCAGTACACGTAGCGTCGATGACAAAGCAGCCTTATGTTCAACGTATCCAATAAGAAGAGATCGTAAGTGAGGGCAAAATCAGTGCAGTAGGTTATATGTGACAATGTGACAATGATATATTTAGCACAAACGTACATTGTTTTGAATAAGGTTCGAGATGTATTGCGCTGGTGATAAAATCTGTATTTCTGTATTGCAGAATATATATATATATATATATATATATACATATGTATATATATATATATATATATATATATATATATATATATATATATATATATATATATATATATATATATATATGTCATATGTCAATACGCTAATTTGGGGGGATAGCCTGGCTGTATGCCGGGGCTAGTTGTAACTATAACAACACATTTCAAGATAGCGGGTGGGTTTCTTAACCGATCGAAGCTGTGTTTATGCCGAAGGGTCCTTAGATAATTAATTAAGTACTTGCCCAGCCTATTACACATTTGTGGTATAATGAGTTATATGAGGTGTCGTAAAGTGTTACAATGTATCCCAGTACGGGGCAAGTTGTACCAGCCTACGGGGTAAATTGTAACATACATGTTTAGCAGAGACACCGCGCGCGTAATTCAAATGTTTAATATAACAATGGTGGCACATCAACTCAACTCAGATCAGATCAGATCAGATCAGATCAGATCAGATCAGATCAGATCAGATCAGATCAGATCAGATCAGATCAGATCAGATCAGATCAGATCAGATCAGATCAGATCAGATCAGATCAGATCAGATCAGATCAGATCAGATCAGATCAGATCAGATCAAATATGTTGTTTCGCAAAATAACACAATCAATTACATTCTACATAAGCAAACAAAAAGAAAAGTATTATTACGTGGTGGTCACATGGCACATTTTGTGCCGTCTTCCTGTGACCCCAAAACATAAACTTCGAAATTATATATATATATATATATATATATATATATATATATATATATATAGATATATATATATATATATCTATATATATATATATATATATATATATAGATATATATATATATATATATACATATACGTAGATATACTTATCCACGTACACTCATTTGCATGACAACACATTTAGCTACAAAGTGGCCTTTTAAATTTACATTTTGTATGAAAGCATATTCTCTCCCCGTCAAACTGAGGTGCGGTGTGTAGCTGTTACCTGCAATGCTAAGGGTAAAATGATGGAAGGATATTTGACTTTTTATCAAAAGCGGCTAACGTCTTAAACTTACAATGACTCTACATCTTCTTCATTTCTACGATGAATTTACAAAATATGTGAACGCGTAATTTATTCCCCCACAACGAGATATGACACGGAGCTGTAGGTTGGTGGAGCGATAGTCAAACAGTGTCACTAGCATGTGATCGATATTTGAAATTGTGTCACTCTGCAAACATTATATAATATCAATCGTAGGGTACGCTTAAAACTTGTCTTCCTGTAAATACTGGCTACGACACGGCGCTATCGAGTGGTGCATTAGGTGTAAATGAATCCCACCATGGATCAGGATGGATAGTTATTATTGGCTTCTTACGACGTACCCCATTCAGATTCAGAATGTCAAATAAAGTCACCATCTAATTATGAACGTGCAAACTGCGCCCTGCGTGTAAATTGGTGTATATGAAGGGAAGTTGAACAAGGTTCCCATCAAGTTATCATCTATGAAGGATCAACCACTCGTATGATAATCATTACGGCCGATCCTATCCTCAAATTGGAATTTATATCTAATTTTAAAGGTCGCCCACAACAACAAAGACCGTAGGGACGTGTTATAATTTGACCCGAGATGAACGATGCAACTTGCCCCGATACCGTCTAGCCCAGATTCACGCGATACTGCATGCGGCATGCTCAAATCTATTTGGTGAATATGTATGCGGTCGCCTTGCTGATTAAGTTGCATTACCAGTTTTGTCTGCAAGCCTTCTGTTAGAACTTACCCATGTTACAAGTAGCTTCGGTCTCCCCTACGCTGATTTTGTTTTGCAGCCTTTGTATGGACAACGAAACTGGTGCTCGAGTCGACCACTTCCGGCAACCTGCTGACGACTGAGTCGCTCCGTGGCATCTGTGACTTAGTCGACGAGTTGATTCTACCACACATCGTCACCGCCTGTCCGGGCGTGTCTATAGCCAGCCGACTCGCCGAGCTCCGGGGCAAGACATGCTCACAGCTCAACGACGACGACGTCTCATACGCGAAGAACCTGCTCGACAAGTGCGCGCACTTCTACAAGAGCGACAAGTTGAAGCGAAACGCGACGACAACGCAGGAGGAGAAAGTTCTCTTGCCTGATAGCTGTTTCAAAGCTGACTTCGTCTACAACGTCATGCATTACTTCGCCGACGTGGGATTTTACGACAAATCGCACGACCTGAAACACACAATCGTCTACATTCATCACGCGAAAGGCAGTCGACCTGTTTACCAAACTGTCGACCGGACTTTCTACGAAGAATACATTGAGTCGCAGCAGACCATAGATAACGGTATCGTCCGATTGGTGGCAGTCGGCTTTCGAAGACATAACGTAATCAAAGACATACTTTTCGAGAAATACTTAATTCGCGATTTGACATACTTCGGTCTCGCAGGTCTTCTGATTGCCTTGTTTACTCTCATATACTTACTCTCTTTCGCCTTGGCCATCGGCACGCTCGTCAATATTCCGCTAAGCTGCGGTTTCGCCTACTTCCTATACTACTGCGTATGTCAGATGCCATTCTTCCCGTGCATTAATCTACTGGCACTGCTGGTTCTCATCTCCGTCGGTGCGGATGATGTATTCGTGTTTTATGACACGTGGCTGCGGATGAAAGCGGAACATCCGACGTGGACTCGTGAGCAACGTATGTCTTCAACGTTCTCGCACGCCATCGTGTCAATCTTCGTCACGAGTTTCATTACAGCAGCGTCTTTTCTTGCCAACACCGTGTCAAACATCATAGCCATTCAGTGTTTCGGCATCTTCGCTGCTCTCGTAATTGCGGCCAACCTCGCCATGATGGTGACCATCATGCCGGCCATTGTTGTTGCCTCCGAAGCATGTTCAGCGTGTGTTAATTGCCCGTGTTGTGCGTCTAAGTTCGGAGCCATCTGCCGGATACCTAAGGAAGTGTACTCATGGGTGGCGGTGCGTTATAAGAATGTCTTCCACACGGCGATACCCATCGTGATCAGTCATGCGTGGCGGTTCTGCATTGCAATCGGCCTGGCTATCGGTATGGCTGCATTCGTAATTGTCTTCTACAAACCAGCATTGAAACCACCATCTACACAGGAGCTTCAATTGTTCAACAAAGACAACTTACTCGATAAATGGGACCTAGATTTCAAAAACAGATTCCCGGCTGAAATCGGATATGCCAATAAGCAACAATGGATTGTCATGACCATTCTGTTCGGATTCAAGGCAACCGACCCCGGGAACAGACTCAACCCGAATGACAATACGAAATCTCTCTCTCGGGATGCCGTTTTTTACGCGGATCATAAAGAAACAATGGAATGGTTACGCACGTTTTGCAACAGTATACAAAACACGCCGTTTAAAGGGAGTCACGGTAAGTCCGTATCGTTTATCCTTTCCAACTACGATACGTACATTTTTGTAATAGACTTCGCATGCAGCATAGCATACAGAATGACGCCCTCTACAAATAAGAAGTTATGGTACACTAAAATAGACGGATTCACGACCAGATGCTGTGGGTTTACCGGAATGGGTCTCCTCTCGTCCTGTGTGGATTGGTTACATCAGCAGAGGCTAATGCAGAGGCTAAAGCCTTTCATTTCGCAGAGAATACGCAGATTCAGGACTGGCTCTCCGGTTTACGACAAGAAGTCCAACGACAGTTTAATTTTCGGGTATCGTCTTGACGTGCGCACCAATCTAAACTATTCCTTGTCGTACGATGACATGCGCACCAACTACGACATCATGTCGAGCTTCATGAAGACGAAACTGGAGTCTGCCCCGGACGGTCTGCGCAGCGGGATTTTTAGCGGTTTCTTCGAGTTCTACGACCTGCAGCACTCACTCTTTACCGGCACGATGATGGCAGTCGGCCTGTTCGTCGTCATATCCTTCCTCGTGCTTCTCATCACCGTCCGGAACGTGCTCATCACGATCTACGCCATGCTCACGATCGTGCTGTCCATCGCCTGCACCGTGGCAAGCATCGTCCTAATGGGCTGGAAGCTGAACATCGTTGAATCGATTACCATCATGCTCGCAGTCGGCATGTCAGTCGACTTCACGATCCATTACAGCGTCGTCTACCAGCTGTCGAGAGAGACTACTGCCGTCTGTCGGACCCGGAAGTTGATTAAGCGGGTAGGGTCGGCCCTGGCGGCGGCCGCCGGGACGACGTTCTGTGCCGGGGTAGCCTTGCTCCACTGCTCCATCGACCCCTGCCGCAAGCTCGGCGTCTTCCTCATGCTCGTTGTAGTGTTCAGTTGGGTGTACGCCACCTTCTTCTTCCTGTCGCTCTGTCACGCCTTCGGCCCAGTGAAAGGCGTGTGCCAGATCCCCAGCCCGATTACTCTGATAAGACCGAGAAAGCAACCCAGCGGCATTGTTTCGTTGTAATGTTCACACGTGTCTAGGACTGTCTGCTGCACTTTCTACTTAATTCAACTGATCTCTGCTGGGAACACAGGACTTCTACTGTTGTCACGCAATGGGTCCAGTAAATTATAAAATGAAAACGTTTTGTTTTGACCAACACATCGAGTCCCCTCTCTATCTTTCTATACCTCCCTCTCCCCCCTCTCTCTGTTTCCATCTCTGTCTCTCTGTATGTCTCTCTGTCTCAATCTCTGTGTCCATCTGTTTCTCTGTTTCTCTGTGTCTCTCTCTTTCTCTCTCTGTCTCTGTCTCTCTCTCTCTGCCACCCCTCTCTCTGTCTCTCTGTCTCTCTTTCTATATATATATATATATATATATATATATATATATATATATATATATATTTATTTATATACATACATATATAATATATATTTATATATATATATACATATAATATATGTATATATATATATATATATATATATATATATATATATATATATATATATATATATATATATATATATATATATATATATTCCAAGATGGCCACTTGTCAGATCTTCGAAGTAGTGTAGAACGTTTTGTCTAAGAATTATGTGTAATACCTATTTGATTTTGGTATGTAGAATCCATTTCTGATGTTATATTTTTAGTTAAAGGTCAAGAACAGATGCTGAACGCCAGGTAAATGCTAAAGTTGACATCTCGGTGGAAAACAAATCGAAACTTCTATGAAATTTATTTTAATTTATTCATGTTCATGAGAAATGTATTTGTTCATGAGATAAGACTATTCAGTCATAATTTTAATTATTTGAAACACGTAGTCATGCACACGGTACGAATAGTGATTAGTACAAGTGTCGTTCATAACATTTTCATTTATAGTTCGTTTTAGGGCATTTCTTGCATTAAGTAATTATGTGTGAAAGTCATTGTAGATATGTTACAAGTAATGAACCTATTTTATTGAAACTATTACTGTGACGTATCAAGCAGACACGTATAACCCCTAGTACAAATCACCTCAGTATATAACTTTTTAGTGAAACATATTTATTGCACACCAAAATTAACATTTGAAATTTCCGGAAAGAAAATGTATAATATGAAATAAATACACACATTATGTGTACCATGAGGAATAAGACCAATAAGCGATATCTGGCGCATGTGTGTCTACGTTCAATGCAGTAGAGATCTTGACGATGGAAACTCGTGACGATGGAACATTTTGGTAACGAATTCAGCACCATCACTTGTATGGCATGGTTTATATCGTTATTGTCATGTAACAATGTACTTATATAGCCTAAATTATATATACAACTTGTATAATATATATATATATATATATATATATATATATATATATATATATATATATATATATGTGGAGAGATAGAGAGAGAGGTGGGGATATATATATATATATATATAGAGAGAGAGAGAGAGAGAGAGAGCGGTGGCAACTTGGGCAATTTCGTTTACCCAATATCGCCTGCCCCTTCCAACCCGCACTGGCCAGCGTGGAACGGTATATCAACAACATCAGCATGAAAAGCACTACAAAACCAAGACCCCCTATTCACCAGCGGCACCGAAACTGTCTGTGCCCAAGATAGCGGCTGTGGTCAACTAGGGCTACGTGCAGGGGTGTTAAGCATTTATGCGTCAAAAAGACACGCCGAAAGAGGGTAAGTATACTAAAGATAGCGACCTACAACGTCAGAACTCTACTAGGAGATGAACACATACAAGAACTCGAAGACAAATTTAGGGAAACCAGGTTGGTATTGGATGTAATTGGGACTGGAGAAGTGAGAAGACGAGAGGAATGTTTCACTACTTTACAAAGTGGCCATCTACTGTGCTACTCTAAGGCAAACAACGATCAAGCAGGAGTAAGCATTCTCATTAAGAGGAATGGAAAGAGGGTAAAGAGCACCAGTCTCAGAATAGCAGAACTTGCTCTGTGTATAACAAAGCGCTACAAACTAAAGATAGCCCAAGTATATGTTCAAATAACATCATACTCAGAACAATACATAAATAGTTTCTACAACGACGTCGATGGAGATTAGGGAAACCAACCCACTTCACGATAGTGATGGGAGACTTCAATGCTCAAACAGGAAAAAGAATAAACACTATGGAAATGGCAACGGGCAAAATTTTATTCGAAATGAGTAAGGAAAGATGCGATACATTGGTAGAATGATCAGCATCACGAAAGTACAAAATCATGAATACCATCTTTCAGAAGAAAGAAGACAAGAGGTGGCCATGGAAAAGCCCAAAAGGTGTAACGAAGACCTAAATTGACAACATCCTAACAAACAGACCAGACATTGTCACAGCCGAAACAGTCATCAACCAAGTCAAAATTTGAAGTGGCCATAGAATGACTATGAACAACATTAAACTGGACATAGAGATGGAACAAGAGACTCGAATTGAGAAACCGATTCGAGACACTACAGGACATCGACATCTTCA
Organism: Oasisia sp. SBJ-2009; assembly: GCA_964017155.1. NCBI lineage: Eukaryota > Metazoa > Annelida > Polychaeta > Sabellida > Siboglinidae > Oasisia > Oasisia sp. SBJ-2009. Next base: position 40,471,439 of record OZ024857.1, on the reverse strand, counting down.
ATGATACCATCACGTGATCCAACAAAGAGTAGCTAATACAATCAACAAGCTACTGAAATCGGGGATATCATCACGGACACAAGTCCTGATGACGAAACGACGAGAAATGGTGGGGTATAGAGGAACATCAGGAACAATCGCCAGGAGATCATACGAGAAACGTTCATGGCATCCTTCAAAGAGACTGAGGAAAATCAGAAGAACGCAGAAACTAGGCCAAGACAGACTGATTACATTCCTAGACAAACAGGGTAGAGGAATTCATGATCAAGATAAGATAATACAAGGAATTCTACACCGAGCTATACGACAGTGAACAGAGTACCATAATCTACACTGACCCAAACGATATACCAGCGATAACATCATGGGAGGTGGAAGCAGCACTATGAGATATGAAGAATGGGACATCAACAGGTAACGAACGACCACATAAACATCGATACTTTGAAAGCAGGAGATGATACCATCTCGGAAAGAAGAATGATATCATGGACCTCGCTTCAAGAACAGGAGATAGAAGATGTGTACATCGAACAACTGAAATATGTTTTACACCAACAACGCGATGACAGTCCACGTATACAAACAACTGACTTGGAAAACCAGGTCGTTCAGGATAGACGGCGAATATCTTAGTCATCTTCGTTTCGCCGACGACATACTTTGCTTTGCTAATACACTACATGAACTACAACAAATACTACAGGAATTAGCTGATGAAAGTGGAAAACAGATTCTGAAGAAGAACAAGTCGAAGACAAAGTTGATGATGGAAAAATGACAAACCGCCATTATGTCAACCAAGACAGAGAATGTTGCACTAAAGACAAAAACCTATACAATACGATTATAAGAAGAATCACGGCAGGGTGAACAGCATTCGCCAAGCACGACCTCTTCAAGGGTAATATTGGAACATGCGTGATGAAACAAGTCTACAACTCATGCGTACTTCCAGCAATTATATACGGCGCAGAAACATGGGCACTCATCAGCCAAGCAGAGAATAAGTTAGAAGCCGAACAAACAAAAATGGAAAAAGTATTTTAAACATCACATACTGGGACAGAAAAACAAACATCTGGGTAAGAGAAACGACAAAGATCGCAGACGTGGTTGAACAAGTCGGATAACGGAAGTAGACCTGGACAGGGCACGTCAGCAGGATACGAGGTAACCGATGGACATCGCGTACCATCACCTGGAAACTCTACGAATAGAAACGATCTAGAGGAAGACCGCAAGAAGATGGAGAGACGAACTAGATGACTATTGGAAGGGTACCATCTGGCAGAGGATAGCGCAAGATAACGCAGATGTGGAAGCAGTATGCTTTCGGCTTTTATCAGGCCGTCAAGGTTAGTGTAACATAAAAGGTGTGAAGATGTGTTTAAGCAATGGCTACGTCGCAAAACTGTTGATAGTTAGCACATCCATTCGTTGAGCTATGCTGTATATATCACAAAAAGAGGAGTAATGTGTTGTTATTTTGACATATACAATCAATATTTCATACATTCTACTAATATTAATGGATTACACGTTGCTTAATTAAAATATAAATCACGTTTGAAATGTATGTTTCTTAGTGTAGATTATACCCCGCATGCTGCAGTCTATATAATTACTCTCAAAAGGAGACGAAACGAAAAATGACGGGAAATTCATGCGTTTGCGAAATCTACCATTTAAATGTTTCAGCACAATTTGATTCGTGTAGACCGTAAAATAAGTGATTGTTCCCTATAATGCCTAGTGTTTAAATCGCACAACGGCGCTGTCTGACACTCGAGCCGTCGCAAAATCTATCCATGTAGACATTATCTGAAATCACAGAAAGAATCGAAGTGTTGCCAAATGATTGCTCAGCTAATTAAATTTTAATTATCCGCGGGAGTAACTCTACAGACGGGTTTTTAAATCGAATCTATACTCCAAATGTATTTTCCTTATTTGTTGAATGTTTTCAAATATTACTAACAATGTTAATGTTTGTGTACACATTGACAACAGATCTTAGCATAAATGCCTTATTTTTATTTCCTTCAACTATTATTATCCAATCAGTTTTATTATCTATTCCATGTGATTGATCCACTTTGAGGTGTTATCAGAATGCCACAAACAAACCATTCAACGTAACAGGAGGGTCGTGCATCAAAGAATATGTAAAGCGGCCAATGCGTGTGAGGTTTAAATTACAACTTCTATAGTTGACTGGTTGTACGATTCAACTGCCAGTTGATGTCCCAATTGTTGCTGCTGACGGATCCATGTCAGTGTAGCTTTAGATGTTCTTCTCGTTGTAGCTTTACGGAAGCCGTTGTAGGTTGTCTGATTTACGTAACTGCCGCTGCTGTATCTCTGATGTCACAGCTACTTGACGGTCCCGTGTAATGATTGCTGGTTTAGAAATATCTGTGTCACTGCAGCTTTCCAGATCCCTGCAACTTTACTGATATCGATACTGCAGTTTCACGAATCTCTGTCACAGTGCTTTTACCTCTACGGAACGCTATCACTGCAGCTTTACGGATGCCGATGCGAAGGCCGCATCAATGGTGACTCCACCAGTTTGTATCCTCCGTTCTCGCTACGGCTTTGCTCCGTCCTGTTGGTTGGGCGCTTACATTTCTCATTCACTGCAGCCGGACAACGAAACTGGCCGGTATTGCCGACGGGACCGATGGTGTGGCAGAGAGACTGGAAGAAGAATGTGGAGTACATCCAACTGAACGCCATCACAAGCACGAGGAAGACGCCGAGCCTACGATACGGCTCGAGCTGGCAGTTGAGTACGGCAATGCCGGCGGAGAACGACGTCCAAGCGGCGGCGGCTACAGCCGAGCCGACTCGTTGGAAAGACGCATAGGTGCGTTCGGCGGATGTCGGATCTAATGCCAGCTGGTAAACGACGCCGTAGTGGATCGTGAAGTCGATAGACATGCCGACGGCGAGCGTGATGGTCAAAGCCACGATGACGTCCAGCTTCCAGCCCAGCAGGACGATTGTTGCGACGGTGGACGTGATGGATATCACGATCGTAACCATGGCGTAGATCGTGATGAGGGCATTACGGACAGTGAACAGCAGAACGACGAGCGAGGCACCGAGCGACAAGCCGACGGAGCGATACGTGCCGAAGACGAGCGAGAGCTGCAGGTCGTAGAAGTTGAAGAACCCGTGACCGGTGAAGAAACCGCTGCGTAGACCGTCCGGTGCAGACTCCAGGTGCTTATCCAGGAAGTTGGACAGTGCGGTGTGGACGGCGTGCATTCTCTTGTATGCCACTGCGGTTGTGAAAGTCGTCAACGCCGAGAATTGGAATCCGACAACGTGACCATCAGTCTCATTGTACATAGGACAACCGGTTGTAGTAATTTGCATATTGCTGACAAAATCCCTGTATTCCTTGTATATCGGTAAGTTCCTGTCTTGCATAGCTTTTTGTATACATTGTCTTTGGTAGCCCTTCTGTACGCAACATAGATTCCACTCTGCTGTAGCATTACTGGTATGTAGATGATTGCAGATCAATGTAATCAACACTTTATTAAGATCCTCACTGGTTACAATGCACGGCCGCAATGCGGAAACATTAAACATCTGTTCAGCCCGAATGGCTTCGCAAAACGAGCGTAGCCAGTTTTGTGTTTTAGTCTCTCCCAAGTCAAATGCGCCATCATGCAACAATGATACCTCGGACAGATAGGGTTCGTGTATCCATTTGTACATGTCACCGTCGTTCGGATCCATTGTGTTTCCTATGTCTGTGGGAATTAATCCGAACACAAAGCTCACATATATGGGGGTTCCTTTTTTGGTATTCGCAACCGCGGCGGCGAATCTGTACTTGAAGTAAAGGTCCCATTTTTCGAGAGGATTGTCGCTGGTGAACAGTTGAAAGTCTGTTGACGTCGGTGGCACCAGACCGGGTTTGTAAAATACAACAACCAATGCGCCAACACCGACAATTAGGCTGACAGTGATGAATGCCCAACAAGCACGTTGAACCGCCACAGGTATCGCCATTACGATCACATACTTCAGATGAGCCGCCACACTCAAGTATGCCAATTCGATGCTTTCGAAGAGGACATTCGGCGGGCAGTTTAAGTTCGGTGCATACGCCTCCATGGCACATATAACGGCTGGCGTGATGGTCGCCATCATAACAAAGTTAGTCGTCATGGAGAGCGCTGCGAACACGCCAAAGCACTGGATGGCTGTGATGTTCGACACGAGATTGGCAGTGAACGCCGCCGCTGTCGTGAAGCTCGTGACGAATATCGACAGGATGGCGTGTGAGAATGTCGCGGACAGCCGCTGATCACGGCGCCACTCCGGATATTCGTCTCTCACTTGCAGCCACGTGTCGTAGAAGATGAAGACATCGTCGGCGCTGACGGCGATGAGAAGCAGCAATGCTATGAGATTGATGAACGGGAAGAACACCATCTGACACATGTAGTAGTACAAGAAGAGGGCGAGGCCGAAGCTCAGCGCAATGTTGACGAATATTACGGCGACTAGAATGAACGAGAGCAGGTATATGAGCGTAAAAACCCCGATGAAAACAATAGCCACGACGAAATATTTTAGATCACCGATAAGTTTGTTCTGAAACGCTTGTATTTTGATAGATAAGTGATATGGAAACCCGATCGCGTCCAAGCGTACTATGCCATTGTCCAAAATCTGCGACTGAATGTGGTCACGGTAGAACGCGTATCCGGATGGCAAGAACGAGATGTACACGGCGGTGTGCATGAGGTCGTGTGTCGTGTTGTAGAAGTCAACGTCAGCGAAATAATACATAACATTGTAGACAAAGTTTTCTGCGTAACACTGCCTTGGCGTTCCTTCGGCGTAGGCGCTCTCTGGGTGCTCAACAGTACTCTTGAGCGTGCCGTTCTTGTAGTACGACACGCACTCGTGGAGCAGCTGCTTGGCGTAGGAGACATCGTTGTCGTCGAGCTGTGAGCACGTCTTGTTCCGGAGCTTGGCCAGGTTTACGGCAATAGATGTTGACCTCATGTCGATGCTGATGCCGTTATGTCTCTCCTGGTAGGGAAACATCGGCGAAATGAGCTGTTCGATGAAGTGGCAGATTCCCCGCAGCGAGGATGACGTCAGTAGGTCACCGTCCGTGCTAGAGACGAGGAGTACTTTCAGATTGCGGCGAAAGTCTGCAACGGATTATTTCAACCAGTGAACAAACAGGCATAACACACTGGTTACAGCACATTTAAGTAACATTCATTAACTGTGAATACATATGAAGTAATTGATATTTGATGATACATTAAATGTAACAATAACAATCCTAGTAACTATGCTAAATATAAACATTTAGTTCAATAGGCAAGTGGGTCACGATACATGGCCAGACTCCGCGCGACTGGAGCTGATTGGGGACTGGACTCAAGAATAATAATAGTATAACGACAGTTGTAGCTTCCGACTGATAAATACTAGGAATTCTTTATCAGGTCATACATATATTGCGTTATATCGTTCTTATATTAAATGTCCAATTTAATATTGAGTTTACCACTGTCACAGACACATAGCGATTTACGTAGCGAAGAGAGTATACACGATTTTAGGCAGTATGTGTCTTTTAATGGGATTTGCATTTTACATTGCTGTACGTTGTGGTTTCACACCAGTTCGATAAGAATTTAAATCTGACAAGTTCTCTAAATGCACGTAATCATAAAACATGCATACATTTGCCCCAAAAACAGGTTGTACTGCGCGAAAGATGGCATTCTTTATTCAGTCAAAATTGCCAAACACAAGTACTAGCTCCGAGTAGCTGGCGATACCATGACAACCACCTTAATAATCGATTACAATGCATGATTTCCGTGATCATTGTTACCGGCAAAGTGTTCCGCTGCTTCCCTTTGTAATTATTCTTCGAACAATATAACTGTGAAACACTATTTGGTGACAGTCCGATTATTACAACCAAAAACAAAACAAATTTCTATATGTCAACATACAGAATATGGACTTCCTGCCCAACCTCGTTTTCGAGCGCGAGACTTACATGGCCTATTTATATCAAAACCGACCCGCGCGGTGCCTGGATAATCGAGGCTAAAGCAAACATGACCACAGGTAAGAAACCAAACTAGAAACCACGGAGAATCCATGGTAGCTGACAGTCGAAATACGACAAAATTCACGAGAATAGACGATAAAAACATGAAATGCAATTTAGAAATAGCATAGTGTAAAGCCTAGAGAAGATATTAAAAAGAAATAATCACACACACGGTGGTATTCATTGCGACACACAGAGGAAAAACAGAAAAACACAGGTCGAAGAAACATAATCAAGAGAGTTGGAAATCTAACACAAATTGTTCTACAGTTTACACCTGTTCGGTATTTAATGTGCAGCATTTAATACTGGAGGAAACGTTCTGCGTCGACGGAGAATGCACAATTGAGAATGATACCCAGTTGAATTCAACCACGAATGGATATCATTTATGTTATTACATATGATAGTAGCCTAGTTACCCTCACTGGCCCAGTGATGCATAGCTAAGACATCCCCCGAGGTTCCATCACCACCGCCCTGGGTAAATATGGTAGCACTTTCACAACGTCACCTATGTAAAAAGGCAGTCTCCCGCGCAGAAACATTAAAAGTTGCGTTACAGTGTTTCAGAGTGTCCCAGAAGTGCTTCGCGCGACCACGCCGTGGCACAACAAAATGTTGTGGCGTAGAGTACTCCACAAACATCCTTTTGGAAACTGAGTGCCCAAGTTCTCCACTACTCAAACAAATACAGAACAAAAGTATAAATCTACTAACCATTAAAAGTCTTCCTGTGTCCGCTAGATCATAGGATAAATTAAGCCCAATACAAACAGACAAACAAACAAACAAATCAACACAATACACACATACATGCATGCATGCATGCATGCAAGCATGCATGCATACATACATACATACATACATACATACATACATACATACATACATGCATACATACATACATACATACATACATACATACATACATACATATACGCGACACTGCCTGATGAATTGGTTATTGTTGGTGATTTTAATTTTCATTTCGATATTAACACTGACGTTCATGTGAGACGTTTCCGTGACATGTTGGATAGTCACGGCATGACACAGTATGTGGAAGTAGCAACACACCAAGAAGGTCACGTTTTAGATTTAATTATCGCCCGCACATATTCCTGCGTGATGGACACTGTCGTGGCTGACCTCATTTCAGATCACTGTGCGGTACATTGTCGCATTGCAATGCGCAAACCTCCTTTTCGAAGGGAACTAAAGACCTACCGCAAGATGAAAGCAATACATTTGACTTCTTTTTCAACAGACATTGAGAATTCTGACTTATACACAAGTCAGGAACGATCATTAGAGGAGAGTGTAACGCAATACAATGACGTTCTTGGTGACCTTCTTGAGAAACATGCACCGTTAAAAACTAAATGGCTCACTATCCGCCCTGCTGCGCCTTGGGTCAACGACGACATTCTGTCAGCGAGGAAGGAGAGACGAATGATGGAGCGGCGATGGAGGTTGTCCAGGTTGACCGTCGACCGGGAAATCTTCATGAACCAAAGAGACATTGTTAAGAAGATGCTCTATGCTGCCAAGTCCGAGTTCTATGCCAACCGAATTAAGGACCAGGCTGGCAACCCAAAGCCCTTTTCCGGACCGTGGGTTCTCTGTTGCAAACAAAACGTCTGCCAGCATTGCCTAATGAACACCTGGGACAATTGCTAGACGAATTCAGCAACTATTTCATAGACAAAGTTGATATCATCAGACGCGACCTTGATAACATTGACAATTGCGTATCTATGCGTCCCGATGAGCCCTGTGGTATTTCCTCGTATCTGTCATCGTTCATGCCCACAACAACCGACGAGATCACCAAATTGGTCAGCAAATCAGCCTGTAAATCGTGCAAATTGGATCCGATTCCTACTCATCTGCTGAAGGACAACTTATCCAGCCTAGCACCGGTCATCGCTGATATTGTGAACATGTCGATTGCGACAGGAGTATTCCCTTCCGTCTTTAAAAAGGCTCTGGTAACTCCGTTGCTGAAGAAAACAACGCTTGATGCAAACGACGTCACGAACTACCGTCCAGTGTCAAACCTGTGTTTTGTGTCAAAAATCGTAGAGAAGGTCGTTGCTGTCCGTTTCTCTAAACATTTGTCAGACAACGATCTATATGAGGAAATGCAATCTGCTTATCGTCCTAACCACAGCACAGAGACAGCACTGCTGAGAGTACGCAATGACTTGCTCTGTATACTTGATGAGCGCAAGGCTGCCACACTAGTGCTGCTAGATCTATCAGCAGCATTCGATACGATCGATCACACAATCATGTTAACCCGCCTCAGAGATCGGTTTGGTATTACTGCAACATGTCTTGCGTGGTTTGAGTCGTATTTGGTGAACCGAAGTCAACGTATACAAATGCACGGCAGATTATCAACGGAACGTCCAGTGGTGTTCGGTGTTCCGCAAGGTTCCGTTCTCGGCCCTCTCATGTTTATTTGCTACACTGCTCCACTCGGTGATATCGCACGTCGACACGGGATAAACGTTCACCTGTAGGCTGATGACACCCAACTGTATCTCGCGTTCAGTCCGCACTCAGACGAAGACAAAATCCAGGCAGTCACGCGCATCCAAGATTGTGTCGCAGAATTACAAGATTGGATGAATATAAATAAACTGAAATTCAATGCTACGAAGACAGAAATTATTGTGATGTGCGCGCCTCATATAAAGACTACACTTTCTATGCCACAGATAAAACTTTGTGACACCGTTGTGCCAGTGTGCACTGTGGCCAAGAACATTGGCGTTCTCTTCGAGAATAGTCTTAGCATGGACAACCAGGTACAGCACATTTGCCGTGTAGCGTATTTCCATATCCATTGTATTGGAAAAATCCGAAACCTTCTCGATCGGAAAACAACAGAAATTATGATTCATTCTTACGTAACGTCTCGCTTTGACAACGGAAATTGCCTGTTGTACGGCATTTCCGACCACCTCCTTACCAAACTCCAAAGAGTACAACACGCTGCTGCCCGGTTCATAACCAAAACGAGGAAACACGACCACATCACGGCAGTTTTAATCAATCTTCACTGGCTTCCGATCAAACAGCGGATCGAGTATAAACTGTTACTGTTAACGTTTCGAAGCCTTCACGGACTAGCTGCGTCATACCTAAGCGACCTACTAATTCGTTACGAACCGACCCGTGCGCTACGCTCCGCTGACGCCCACCTGCTGGAGGTTCCTCGAAGCAGACTGCGTACGCAGGGAGAAAAGGCATTTTCAAGTGCTGCTCCACGCCTCTGGGACAATCTGCCGCTTGTCATGCGTGCCACAGACTCCCTCAGTGCTTTCAAGAAGCAACTGAAGACACTTCTGTTTAAGAGGGCTTTTTCACTTTAAAAGAACAATATTTTAATATCTGAACATTTTTAATATGTACTATTTATCAACTATTTTATTATTTATTTATTTATTTTTTATTGTAATATAATTAACTACTATTTTTAATATCTATTATTTATCAACTATTTTAATATTTATTGTTTACATTGTAATATAATTAACTATTATTTATCAATATGAGTATTTTAGTATTATTAAGATTAAGATTATTTATTTATACTGGATTTTTGTTTTTTGCTTTTTACAGATCTATTTATTTTACAACTACGTCTCTATTTTTAATTTTTAGGTAATCTGTATATTCATGTAAAGTGTAATGCGCCTCTGAATGGTTTTATTGCTAGATATATGGCGTAGATAAATACTGTATTTATTATTATTATTATTATTATTATTATTATTATTATACATACATACATGCATACATGCATACATACATGCATACATGCATACATACAAACATACATACATACATACATACATACATACATACATACATACATACATATATACATACAAAACATTATGTATCTCACCGTGTAAAATAACATCCTTTTGAATCGCTTCTCGTTTCTGATGCTCGCTAACTGGAGCCTGCTCTAGTTCAGCTGTAAATGTACCATTTTGTGCTGGGTTGAGGAGTGTGTATTTAGCGAAAGCTATCAGCGCTGTTATAGCCGCTTTGAAGATCGGTGTCTCACGCGTGTGGAAACCCTAAAATGTAGGTAAAGACAAACCTACTACATTGTATGAAATATTAAAAAGTCATTACAACCTCTAGTTATATTCGCATATTGTTAAGACACATAATGTTTATGTAGTACTGGAATATAAAGAATAATAAGAAAATAAGTCAGTAAATATATTTTAATCAATTGGGCATGAAACAAATTTTTATTTTAATCATTCAAAGATAAATATGTGCACCGATGGTTAATATATATATATATATATATATATATATATATATATATATATATATATATATATATACATACACATACACATGCATACATCATACATATCCATTCCTTCTACATTTCCTGACTTTTATATTTTACGTAAAATTGATATATAAGTATTTTAAAAAGGTAATTACACCATTACTATATTTGTGCGCGCACATACACACACGCACGTGTGTAAATGATGTGTATATACTATATATATACACATAATTACTGCAGATGTAGTACTGAATGGTACATATTTCAAGACGCAGCGACAAGTACTCTCGTAGCTAGAACTAACATTTAGGACACAAATAAAAGGGGGTAAAGTCCCATAAACCATTTTAATGTTTAGAGCAAAGAACTTTTAACATACACATGTATACAAAACGATATCTTTTGTGAGAACGAAATGTGAAATGGGTTGAATGAATTAACGACAGTGCAGTATTTGCAAACAGTTAGAAGATAACTTATTCTGACTGCAATTTAATGTTCTATAGTAACTTTAATACAACAGTCATTTATTTACCAGTTGCATATATTATCCCTTTTACGATTTGCATACAAACTAATAAGTCACACAACTTATATATATATATATATATATATATATATATATATATATATATATATATATATATATATAATATAACCATTATATTTCAATACATAAAAAAGACCCATAGTAACAACTGACTATTATATATAATTAGTATATATATAAAGAACTTGGTGTACACTATTTGGACTATAAATACGCCTACCTTCAATGGGTAAGAGAAGTGCGGTATAGATTGATAAGTATTAGTAACCCAAAGTACGGTTACGACTGCAGCGATGACGATGATAACAATTGCAGGTGGATAATTAGCCACAAACCGGAAGTACCTGAGAAGAAACCAATTGACCGGAAGTGAGCTTCGTTGAGCAATCAACAACGTATTTCATTCAACGGTAAGAGAGGCAAATGCAGCAGAAACCTGATCGGTTTTATGTTATTTTGCCATTTTCATTTATGATCCGGTTCCCAACTACTCGAGCGAGCTGTGGGTTCTTTCCAAGACAGGCCCGGTGTAACCGCCACAACAACAACTTCCGTTTTACGGATTTTTGTTATTTTCAAAGTGTTTGCAGATTACAGTAATTTTTACTTTAGATATATTTACGGACAGTAGTTGTCTATGGTCTCGTTAGGAATCGCTCAAAACGGCCCGGAAACGAGAATCACGTGCATGTCCCTATTCTCTTGTGTCCATTGTTGTGGAGGTAATTGTCACGAAAAAAGAAATGTCTCTGTAAAAATGAAGAGAAATCACTGCATCTTACCAGTGCGGATGGCCTGGAATTTTTGCTACAATTATTGATTTGCGACGACTGTTATGTACACTGCTCGCTTTGGTAGTCGTCCTCGATTCGACATCTGTGCTGAACGACCCTGCTCCTCTCTGTGCAGTTGTGTTCGATGGGTCAGCTGGGCTGTCCAACCCGGCTGCACTCCGTATAGTTGTATTCGAAGCCTCTGAGCAGTCCGATACGGCTGCACTCCAGTGCGCGCGTTTAGCTTTACCCGAGTAGTGACTGGAGCTACTCTCGTCCGATTTCTTGTTTCCGCGTGTACATGACCTTTGCGGTTCGTCATGGCAACTCATGTGGAGGTGGTGACGTGTGAACGGTTACGGGTCCGGTGGACATCTACATCGATACAATGACGCGTAATTGTTAATTTGTTAATAATAATAATAATAACACCAGTTTTATTAGCAAATCAACTGAGATGCATTCACATTATACAATAAAATACAATTAACGCATTAAACATCATAGAATAGTAATACATTGACATGTGATACCGTGTTTAATCATACTGTATTCTGTCCTGCCGTATTAACTGGCAGTTGTATAATCCCCATGGTATAAAAGTAAAGGCAAGTTTTTATATAGCGCGGATTAAAAAAGCTTCAGATTAAAAAAGGACCTCCGATAGCTCTCTCCTTGGTTAACGATTGCTGCCATGGATGGGACCGTACACATATGACCACATTCGTGCGACGATAGGCTTGCGTGAACACAATCTATACCTTGGCTTTGGGGGCAAATGTCCCTACCTTTCCCATGGGTATGCATATAGTAATAAACATGTTTGTTTGTGTGTTTGTTTGTTTGTTTGTTATCGATACCTGGTGGAATCCTTTCGTCAGGATATTAACCCTACTGGAGTCGACAGTATATGCTGAGACCCCACGCAGTGTCGCAAAAACGAACTCGCAGTAGGGCCGCGGAACCGGAATGCTGACGAAGAGCGCAGGGAGACGCCGCCGACATGACGCCGTCACATCACGTTCTTGCGTAAGCAAACCGTCACATATCACGTGAGCGTTCCCATTGCCGTTTGCTCAAGTGTTTGTTCTACTTCTTTCGTGAACCTGACGAACGCATATTTTGAATGTTACCGACAGTGGGTTCCATAGTATTTGTTAATACTGAGTTATTAAATATATGTGAAGCTTTAATTCTTCGATTTATTTAATCAGTTATAAATTACGAAGTCGGAGAACGTTAACAGTAATCTATAAACACAGTGACAATCATCTTCAATTGTTCTGCCTTTGAAATTTACTATAACAATTGCAGCTGAGTATTCGATATGTTACACAGAATGATTGGTCCTATTCGTCTGTCTGTCTGTCTGTCTGTCTGCCTGCCTGCCTGCCTGCCTGCCTGCCTGCCTGCCTGCCTGCCTGCCTGCCTGCCTGCCTGCCTGCCTGCCTGCCTGCCTGCCTGCCTGCCTGCCTGCCTGCCTGCCTGCCTGCCTGCCTGCCTGCCTGCCTGCCTGCCTGCCTGCCTGCCTGCCTGCCTGCCTGCCTGCCTGCCTGCCTGCCTGCCTGCCTGCCTGCCTGCCTGTTTGCCTGTCTGTGTGTCTCGGTGTCTTAATGGTTATCCTGCGTCGCCGTCGGAGGGCGTTAACGTGTTCTCGGTCAAGAGCAAACGGTTAGCAAGCAAGCAAGTAAGTAAGTACATCTTTATTTCCTGATGGTAACTACGTCACATAATAAGTCGTTATTTTCAATGGGCCATCATCACGCAACGCTTACATATATACATTATATACATACATACAATGAAGCTTTAGATAAAATCTATAGTTCACAATAATGCTATTAATAGTAATAAATAAATAAATAAAATAAATAAGAAATGTGTAACTAAACCGTAATTATTCAAACAATACGTATTATAAAAGAGATATATATATATATATATATATATATATATATATATATATATATATATAATATTTTAATTAATTATAATAAATGATATTAATACAACATGATTTAAAAACAAATAATAATAATAAATTAAGATAAAAACATGACGACAACATCATTATAGTATATAAATTGAATTTTAGAATTTACAATTTCATTTGTTAACAAACAGTCAGTGTGGTACTATTTCGTTCTCTATTGAAAACAAAATATAAAGTATAAATAATTATAAATACATAATTACAAATACACAATGAATCCAAACAATCTACAAGCAATCACTCAGACATATCTAACGGGAAATGCATGCAATTGTACACATCCTTTACGAGAAATGTTAAAAGTATGTTTTAAAAGTTTCTATACTATCGCATGTTTGATACATTCCGGGATAGTGTCCCAAAGTTTTGCACCCCTGTAGACAAATGTGCGCTGGTCTAAGCACAGGTTGTATGTCTTAACGTGAATATTTGTGCAGCTGCGGATGTGAAGATCGTGCACACAATTGTTTAACACGAACAGATCGGTGAGGTAGCTAAGGGCGTGCCCGTGCATGACATTATGCGTTACTACGGAAGTGAAATAACGTATCCGTACATTTACAGTCGATGAAATGTCGCGGGACGTTCGATCGAATTCAGTACCAAGATGGCGTTGTTTTGGCTGTTCTGTCTATTGACCACACATACGGCATGCTGTTCTGTCTATTGACCACACATACGGCATGCCCACACATACAAACTACCGATGGCTACGCGCCTGCACAGTCAATAGCTTACCCTTCATATATACGAAAAGGATGAATTAAACAAGCGTTCCGTAACTCATAGCAAACAAATCCATGTTAGTCGCTAGAGGCGCTGATACACAACTAGGGTCTAGTTGCATAATAGCGCCTCTAGCGACTAACGTGGATTTGTGGAACCCCATTGGCAGCCATCCTAGAGTACGAAACAATGTCACAGTTGAAATTTGTCGGCGTTCGTTTACATTCAAAATTATTTGTGCATGCTTTTTCATAATCTTATGAACGTTCATCAGCAAACTATGTCTGCAATTTCCCCACATAACACACCCGTAGTCAATTAGTGGTCAATTCCTGTAAAATATAATTTCCGTGCATGTAATGGCAGTCGTTTCACCTAATTGAATAAATTCAAACAGCGGTGCAACTTGGAACACAGCTTAGTTACGTTCCAGGATAGGTTACTGTCCACAACTAAGCCAAGTACCTTATGGACCTGGACCGGTTTCACAATATAATTGTTGCACTGAACACAAACGTTCGGAGTTGCGAGTTGATGTTTCTGCCTGGTCCCTAATAACAATGCATTCGGTTTTATCGGCGTTTACAACCATGCGGTTTGCTTTTATCCATTCATACAGTGGTTTCTAATGGGTTGAACAAGAACATTAATGATCAGTTTATATCGACAACACATTTGCAGGTCTTATAGAGTGTTGAATCAGCGACATGTCAAGCCTTGTTACAGATATTTCTAAAATAGCGTCATTCATTAAAGAGGTCCGAGTAGTGTGCCTTGTGGCACACCAGTTGTTACCGGTAGAGGGTCTGACAACACACTGTTATACGTCACGCATTGGTACCGTTCCTGACCTGGACCAGGCTAGCTCGTTTCCATGACAACCATACAAGTCAAGTTTCAGTAAAATCAGATCATGGTTAACCAAATCGAAAGCCTTTCTCAGGTCGACTAACACCATACCACCAATGTTGCCTTGGTCAATGTTACTCAGGATATAGTCGGTCAACACGGTTTCACACGACCGGTTCTCCCGAAAACCGGATTGTTCTTCGAGTAGTAATTTGAATTATGTTAGGTACATTACATGTACAAATGATTGTGCACGTGTCGTTCCAGAAGTATAGACAGAATTGGCAACATAGATATAGGTCTACCATTCGTCATGACGTCGTGTGAATCTCCGGTTTTGTACCACTCTGGCCTTCTTCCATGATCGCGCAAAGTGGGCATTGTAGATGCTGGCATTGCAGATGTTGACTATATGCAGTGCAATTGTGTCGGCACTAAGTTTAAATATGTTACAACTGATGCCATCTAGTCTTGTTGCTTTAGTCGCTGACATCTTTCGTAGTTGTTTGTGAACAAATTCAATCGTTATGTTTGGCAATTATTTTCGCTGCACCATCTGATAAGTTTATTGACCTGATCACGATACTCAGATTCATCAGAGTTTGTAATAAGCCCTAGCACTGTAGTAGCGTCAGCAAATTTCAGTATTTGAGTACTTTCATGACAAGATACAAAATCACATGTAAAAGAGGGTATAACATCGGTGACAGAACACAGCCCTGAAGCGTACCAGTAGACAACGAAAGTGATGACGATAAGTTGCCACCTATTTTTACAACCTGCGGTCTGTTCAATAGAAAATCGAGGATTCATAGACACAAGGATTGTGGGATACCGACATTCTGTATCTTCTCAAACGGGTTTGAGGGATAATTAACAAAGAGGACCCTAGCGTACGTATCTGGACTGTCTAGATGTTGGAGAACATAAAACAATCCTAATGAGACAGCGTCGTCAACAGATCTATTTTCACGATATACAAACTGAAATCGGTCAAGACTACAGAGGTCACGGCAATAGGCCTGCAATCGTTTAAACAAGAGGTTGTAGATTTCTGGGGAATTGGGATGATAGTTGACTTTTTGAAGCAATGGGGGATTTTACATTGGGAAAGAGACACGCTGAATATGTCTGTGAAGACACCTGAGAGCTGGCCGGCACACTGTTTAGGTAAATAAGGAGATATGTTTTCGGGCCAGCAGCTTTCTTGCTGTTTAAATGTTGAAACATACGTTTTACAACAGATTCGTCAACTGTGAAAGGAGGTAGGGGGGAGGAGGAAGGTTCGTCACAGTGAAACCCTGTGACAGAGGAAGGGGGAATAGTGTTCTGCGTATCAAAGCGGCTGTAAAAGTCATTCAGTTTATCGGGACGAGTAGTGTCGGTAGTGGTAGCAGGTTTTGAGATCTAAATAACCATGAGAGAGAAATAATTACTCACAATTCTTTGGAACTTTTCAAAGTAATTTGTCATTTCATGATATTATAATTTGATTATGTAGTGCCATGAATCAGTAAATACTGTTATCGTAGTATTTTTTCTCAGATGGTCGATACTACAGCAGCCATTGTTTTTTATTTAGAAAAGTATAGTAACACACCTATACTTATGTAGAATGTTGATGTCTCATTGATAAAATAATATTATAGTTAATCGTATAATTATTATTTGGAAATATTTGCAAGGCGCCACGTCTCAGAGATAAAAATCTGCTTAAAGGCCCTAACAACATAAAACATGTAAATGCATAATACAAATAAGCTAAATAAATTAATTTAATTAATAGGTTAAATAAACATGTTAAAGTAGTAGTAGCAATATTATTATTATTATTATTATTATTATTATTGGTAGTAGTGGTAGTAGTGGTAGTAGTGGTAGTGGTGGTAGTGGTGGTAGTGGTGGTAGTGGTGGTAGTGGTGGTAGTGGAGGTAGTGGTGGTAGTGGTGGTAGTGGTGCGGCAGCGGCAGCGGCAGCGGCAGCGGCAGCGGCGGCGGCGGCGGCGGCGGCGGCGGCGGCGGCGGCGGCGGCGGTGGCGGTGGCGGTGGCGGTGGCAGTGGCAGTGGTAGTGGTAGTGGTAGTAGTAGTAGTAGTAGTAGTAGTAGTAGTAGTAGTAGTAGTAGTAGTAGTAGTAGTAGTAGTAGTAGTAGTAGTAGTAGTAGTAGTAGTAGTAGTAGTAGTTGCAGTAGCAGTAGCAGTAGCAGTAGCAGTAGCAGTAGCAGTAGCAGTAGCAGCAGCAGCAGCAGCAGCAGCAGCAGCAGCAGCAGTAGCAGTAGTAGTAGTGGTAGTCGGCGGGCGGGCGGGCGGGCGGGCATCGGGCGGGGGGGGGGGCGGAAGGGCGGAAGGGCCGGCAGAGGAGCGGATGGGCGGACAGGCGGGCGGACGGGCGGACGGGCGGACGGGCGGACGGGCGGGCGGGCAGAGGAGCGGGCGGGCGGGCGGGCGGGCGGGCGGGCGGACGGGCGGGCGGGCGGACGGGCGGGCGGGCGGGCGGACGGGCGGGCGGACGGGCGGGCGAACGGACGGGCGGGCGAACGGGCGGACGGACGGACGGACGGACGGACGGGCGGACGGACGGACGGACGGACGGACGGACGGACGGACGGACGGACGGACGGACGGACGGACGGACCGACGGACGGACGGACGGACGGACGGACGGACGGACGGACGGACGGACGGACGGACGGACGGACGGACGGACGGACGGACGGACGGACGGACGGACGGACGGACGGACGGACGGACGGACGGACGGACGGACGGACGGACGGACGGACGGACGGACGGACGGACGGACGGACGGACGGACGGACGGACGGACGGACGGACGGACGGACGGACGGACGGACGGACGGACGGACGGACGGACGGACGGACGGACGGACGGACGGACGGACGGACGGACGGACGGACGGACGGACGGACGGACGGACGGACGGACGGACGGACGGACGGACGGACGGACGGACGGACGGACGGACGGACGGACGGACGGACGGACGGACGGACGGACGGACGGACGGACGGACGGACGGACGGACGGACGGACGGACGGACGGACGGACGGACGGACGGACGGACGGACGGACGGACGGACGGACGGACGGACGGACGGACGGACGGACGGACGGACGGACGGACGGACGGACGGACGGACGGACGGACGGACGGACAGTTATGCAATTTATCTACACATTTTACAAAATAATTTGGCAGTTTTTTATCTATACAAAAGAAAGCTATTCAGACTATGCATCTGCCACCAACACCAGCACTACCGTTGCGAGCATCCTATCATCATAGTGTTGTGAAACGTAATAATATACGCCCCAATATGAAGACGTATACACAATTTCTGTAAATTTCAGTATAACGAACCGCCCTCCCATCGCACGAGCAGCTGTGTGTGTAGTATGTACATATAGTGCACGAGTCAGCAGCCTTCAATTCTCAGGCGTACCACTATCACACGACCTTCTTAGGAAGGCTGGCAAAATTGGTTTTCTTTATTGTGGCTATGGACAGAATATAATAATATTATACAGATAAAGTAATCGGCGTTTTCGCATACGTGTCAATCAACTGCTAAGGACTTGACGCGTCATCACCGACGGTACATTTATTGGTTAAACCACCCGCCCCTGTCCACTCGCCACCCGCTAATTTCCACTCGCCGCCAGCCACCCATCACTGTCCACCCGCCCCTCTCCACCCGTCACTTGCCCCTCTCCACCTGCCACCCGCCCCTCTCCATCCGCCACCCGCCCCTCTCCACCTGCCACCCGCCCCTCTCCACCTGCTACCCGCCCCTCTCCACCTGCCACCCGCCCCTCTCCACCCGCCACCCGCCCCTCTCCACCCGTCACCCGCCCCTCTCCACCTGCCACCCGCCCCTCTCCACCCGTCACCTGCCCCTCTCCACCCGTTACCGGCCCCTGTGAGTACGATCAATGAGTACGGGTATGTTACGGCAACGCTCAATCGTGCAGGAACAAAACACTTGCCATTGCTGACCACACATGTGATAACCAACTCGATATGATGGCGACATCCGAAACGTGGTTGAAGTCTTCGCGTGACTCCAATGTGATTACGCGCGACTCCAATGTGATTGCAGAGATTGTGCCAAATGCGTAGTGCATTAAGCATACGCCTCGTCCGACTGGCCAAGGAGGTGGTGTCGCTATTATCCACAAATCCGAAATCGTCCTACCCAAAAAAGATACCGATACGTTTCGACCATTTGAACACATCGTGTGCCAGATGAAAACACCTATGTCTTCCATGAGAATCGTTGTCTTTTACCGTCCGCCGCCATCAGCGAAAAATGGATTAACAACGACGATCTTTGAAGAATGGGACCTGGTCCTTTGATTATCATGGGATATTTGAACATTCATATCGACAACACAACAAATGCTGATGCACGGCAACTGATCAATTCTGTGAATGCCAAGGTACAGGAATGGTGTTGCATGTTCGCGAACCGACCCACAGGAAAGGTCACACGTTAGACGTAGGCCCTACTCATGACCCGCAGCACGCACCTTGTGCGAAATGTTACTGTTACGGACATGGGCCTTTCTAACCATTTTGCAGTGAATGTCAATATAAAAATTGTTCAACATCGCTCTGGTTTGATGAAAATCAGATACCGCAAAACATGCGCTATTGATGCAGTCACTTTTTAACAAGACATTCCACTATTCCGCTCCGATGATCTTGACGCACGGAACGTAGAACAACTAATTGATCAGTACGATCATTTGCTTGTCAGCTAAGTTGATTAACACGTGCCTATGCATGAAAAGCAAATCCGACTACAGCAAGATACAGAGTGGTATATAGATGATCTGCGGGTTGAGAAACGAAAGAAACGACAGAGAGAAAGATCCTGGAGAAAATCCAGACTAGAGGTAAACAGACTATTATTGTACGCTGATCAGTGCAAGAGAGTCAGTGCATTACTTACTATAAAACATGTGCCTACTATTCCTGCAAAATTCGTGATACAGGCAAGAATCAACAACGACTTTATCGAATTGTAAATTGCCTGCTTCATTGCAAATATGTTCCCTACCTACACGTCCGAAGCTGAAATGGCAAGTCCATTTTCCAACCATTTTTCTGGAAACAAATCAGCAACATCTATCATGAGTTGTCTCTCAGTTCCGACGGAACAAATGGTGAGAAACACGTGGATATCAACAATTGCTGCACATCGAAACTGTCTTCCGTCGCCCTAACAAAACCGGACGAAATCAAGAATATTGTCATGGATGTTCTACCTAAATCATGCGCCTGGTTAAAGAATCAAGCATGGCTGGTTAAAGACACGATAAATGAACTTATCCCTATTTTTTTCGCACATCGTTGTGACATCACTCCAGTCATCCGTCATGTCGGAAAAATACAAGACCAGCTATATCTCGCCACTACTCAAGAAGACAGGACTAAAGCCGGAGTCATAACTAAACTATCGGCCTATTTCAAATCTGCAATTTATTTATAATGTAATCGAGTGCGTCGTTGCAAAACAGCTGACTGTTTACTTGCAAGAAAACAACTTACACAACGACCAGTTTCAGCCCGCATACCGGCAAGATCACTCTACCGAGACGGCGCTGAATAAGGTCCACAATGCAGTCGATCGTGGTTGTGTCGGTCATGCTTGACGTGACAGCCGCTTTCGAGACCACTGACCATGCCATTCTTCTGCGCCGACTCTTTCACAGATTCGGGGTCACGGGCGCTGCGCTTGAATGGTTCCGATCGTACTTATCCGGTCGCCACCAAGTCGTTCGGATCGGAAATGAAAAATCACCCCCTAAGGATCTGACGTTTGGTGTGCCACAGGGCTTCGTACTAAGGCCACTGCTGTTTACAACATATATTACACCAGTAGGCGACATTATCAAGAAATTCAGCCTGGATTACCACCTCTACGCCGACGACACAATTGTATGTTTCCTTCGCTCCTGGGGGAAATAGTCAACCAAACACAATGGATCGTTTGTGTAGCTGTCTCCAGGAAATTGGTGAATGGTCTCAAACCAATTTACTCAAGCTAAATGACCACAAGACGGATGCCACTGTGTTTGGAACAAAGCAAAAGTTGCCGACTCTAAAAGAGATTCGCATCAGTGTTGGTGACACGACAAGAATTCCTTAGTCGAGTGTCTGCAACCTTGGCGTTATATTTAACTCCTCCCTCAGCATGACTAGTCACATCAGTACCATTTGGCGAACAGCATATATGCATCTTCACAACATTAGCCATATCAAGCGATATATCACAATAGATGCCACTAAAGCACTCGTTCACGCTTTTGCTACATCGAGATTTGACTACGGGAACGTGCAACTAATTGGATTATCACATGACCAGATGAATAAACTCCAGCAAATTCGAAACATGGCAACCAGAGTAATCACGTTTACATCACGTCGTGGTCATATAACGCCAATTGTAAAAGACCTACATTGGCTACCAGTCAAATGCCGCATCGAGTATAAAATCATTCGCTGTGTGTACCGATGTCTGAATGGGACGGCTCCCCTGTATCTGGCAAACCTGCTAAAGGGACAGAATCGTCGCACGCGTTCATCTGAACAACATTTGCTTGATATTCCACGTACGAAGCTGGACAATTTTGGTGACCGGTCATTTCGTGTGGTGGGACCTCGCTTATGGAACGCACAATTGATATTAAGTGCTGCGGAACTTTGGCGGCATTCAGAAAGGCACAAACATCGCATACTTTCAAAGCATATTACTTCTGTCTTTTCAAATATTCAATAACATTTTAGAAAATGTGTTTAAGATATATCATTTTATCTAATTTTTATTATATCTCTTAGTATGTGTTTCGCATGTAAATACAGTAATAATTAATTTTATTTATTTATTTTACTCATCGTCGTTAATTATGTATAGTATTAACAACATTAATATAAACAAAGTTTCTATATTTCTTTCTGAAAGTTAATTTTACAGTTGTATTTATTATTATTATCATCATAAGTAGCTTTATATTTTATTGTACAGCGCGTTGAGCATATTTGTATATTGCGCTTCATAAATAATAACTATTATTATTATTATGATTAGTAGTAGTAGTGGTAGTGGTAGTGGTAGTGGTAGTGGTAGTGGTAGTGGTAGTGGTAGTGGTAGTGGTAGTGGTAGTGGTAGTGGTAGTGGTAGTGGTGGTAGTAGTGGTAGTGGTAGTGGTGGTAGTAGTGGTAGTGGTAGTGGTAGTAGTGGTAGTGGTAGTAGTAGTGGTGGTAGTGGTGGTAGTGGTAGTGGTGGTAGTAGTGGTAGTGGTAGTGGTAGTGGTGGTAGTGGTAGTAGTGGTAGTGGTAGTAGTGGTAGTGGTAGTAGTAGTGGTGGTAGTGGTGGTAGTGGTAGTAATGGTAGTGATAGTGATAGTGGTAGTGGTAGTGGTAGTGGTAGTGGTAGTGGTAGTAGTAGTAGTAGTAGTAGTAGTAGTAGTAGTAGTAGTAGTAGTATTAGTAGTAGTAGTAGTAGTAGTAGTAGTAGTAGTAGTAGTAGTAGTAGTAGTAGTGGTGGTGGTAGTAGTAGTAGTAGAAATATTCTTCTTAGTAGTAGCAGCAGTAGCAGTAACATATATTTATATCTATATTTCTTTCTGAAAGTTAATTTTACAGTTGTATTAATTATTATTATTTTTAACACATCATAAGTAGCTTTGAGCATATTTGGATATTGCGCTTCATAAGTAATAACTATTATTATTTTTAGTAGTAGTAGTGGTAGTGGTGGTGGCGGTGGTGGCGGTGGTAGCGGTGGTAGCGGTGGTAGCGGTGGTAGCGGTGGTAGCGGTGGTAGCGGTGGTAGCGGTGGTAGCGGTGGTAGCGGTGGTAGCGGTGGTAGCGGTGGTAGCGGTGGTAGCGGTGGTAGCGGTGGTAGCGGTGGTAGCGGTGGTAGCGGTGGTAGCGGTGGTAGCGGTGGTAGCGGTAGTAGCGGTAGTAGCGGTAGTAGCGGTAGTAGCGGTAGTAGCAGTAGTAGCAGTAGTAGCAGTAGTAGCAGTAGTAGCAGTAGTAGCAGTAGTAGCAGTAGTAGCAGTAGTAGCAGTAGTAGCAGTAGTAGCAGTAGTAGCAGTAGTAGTAGTAGTAGTAGTAGTAGTAGTAGTAGTAGTAGTAGTAGTAGTAGTAGTAGTAGTAGTAGTAGTAGTAGTAGTAGTAGTAGTAGTAGTAGTAGTAGTAGTAGTAGTAGTAGTAGTAGTAGTAGTAGTAGTAGTAGTAGTAGTAGTAGTAGTAGTAGTAGTAGTAGTAGTAGTAGTAGTAGTAGTAGTAGTAGTAGTAGTAGTAGCAGCAGCAGCAGCAGTAATAGTAACTAACACAGTATTAGACGGTAATAAGCCTGTAAGGTACATTTCATTGCGGTAGATGCATTGTACTGCCGGCATTGCAACGGAACTAACAGTGAATAATAACTTGCCAGTAAATGCATTTCTAGTACGTAGCCAATCTTCCTATGAATGGGTTGTTATCGCTGTATCATGGACGGCGCACAACGTCATAATTTACGTGTTGTCAAATAGGTTTTGCATGGCAGACCGAACAATGTCTAATCTAAAATATGCTGTATCAGAATGGCGCCAGTCGTCAGCACAGGAGATTGGTGTAATTATTTAAGTCACGGTTGAGCGGTCAACAACACTCCTTGTCGCTAAAAGAGCACGGCAAAGATTCCAATTTCTGTGCTGTTTCCCTACTTCTATGAGCGCCACGACTCACTGTATGCAAGTGGATGTCTTCTTTAAAAGATGCACATGACACGGTGTTCTTGTCAGGAGAGAGTGCCAATGTGTCGCAAACAACCTTGTACGACTAAAATATTTCAAACTTATTGAGTAGGCAGCTTACCATACAGTACACGGTTGTTGTCACGTAGACATCGTATAATCCAGTAATGGTGACTGCCACGTATACGTGACCTTACACCTCCGGGAAACGTGGAGTGCATATCCAAAGCAAGAATTTGATAATTAAACTCCAAATAGTAATCAACATTATGTTTCAGCAGTACAAACATCCAAAGCGTCGCAAGCACACTTTAATTTGTCAGCTATCGAACATGTAAATTCGGCTATCAAACTGCGATGTCCATGGGCGATCCCCGTGTCGCTATAGGAAGCGAATTCAGGTTTTATCAAGCCCCGGACGATGGTTAATTTATCGTTTCTAATTCTGCATCAAAAGATTGGCATTATGGTGTAGGAACAGTTGTCCGAATTCTCTGATTTCGCATTCTGGGGTGTACAATCTACTTTTGTTGACATTCAACTCTCCGCCAAACATGCCTAGACAAGTCCATTTGCGTTAATACGTCCATCGCACGTAGTAAAATAGCATACTTTTGTCTCGTCACTGCTGCTGCAATTATCCGGAATTTCTGTAACCGGTAAACAGACAAGCATGCATTCTTATTTAAACGATCTTCACCTGATGACGCTAATTAAGCTAGTCTTCCAATGCGACCGGTAAACACATTGTGTCTTTCAGAACGATTCAATCGCTGCGACTCGGCCGAGTCATTCGAGCGAGTTAATTCCAGCGATAGAACCACAGTCTTTATCATAAGTTTTGCGTGCAGACTTACACGTATGCCTAAATGTTGGTCAGATCGAACAATGGCTATTGCAAAATACATTGTATCAGAATGGTGTCAGATGGTGACTCGGTGAGCTAGCATGCACTACGCTTGGTGTTTCGCAATAGTATAAAGGCCCAGTTATAAAGTATACGTGTCAACAGTTCAGTACGCCTGAGATCTGAACCATGACATATTAAACAAATCCCTTTGTCCACCCTCACAGGCACGTACGTATGCACACACACACACACACACACACACACACACACACACACACACACACACACACACACACACACACACACACACACACACACACACACACACACACACACACACACACACACACACACACACACACACACACACACACACACACACACACACACACACACACACACACACACACACACACACACACACGTATGAATGTATATATGTATGTATGTATGTATGTATGTATGTATGTATGTATGTATGTATGTATGTATGTATGTATGTATGTAAGAATGTATCTATGGATGTACGTATGTATGTATGTATGTATGTATGTATGTATGTATATATGCATGCATGCATGCGTGCATGTATGTACGTATGTACGTATGTACGTATGTAAGTATGTACGTATGTACGTATGTACGTATGTATGTATGTATGTATGTATGTGTGTGTATGTATGTATGTATGTATGTATGTATGTATGTATGTATGTATGTATGTATGTATGTATGTATGTATGTATGTATGTATGTATGTATGTATGTATGTATGTATGTATGTATGTATGCATGTACATGTATGTATAATTCAAATCAAACTCGCCTAATATGAATACCGAAATGACAACCAAATTCATTGACCAATGTAGCTGTCATTTCAGCAAAACCATTCACAGAAGGCGTCAAAGTTAGAAAGTAAGAGAGAAACGACACCTTATTAAAGAGACACAAACTCATAGCCCCTAGATAATATCGGTCTACAGCCGGCCACCATATTCGTCATGTTACATCTCCCAAACCTACTGACAAAGATCATGACAAATATCAACATGCAGTCACTTGTTCTGATGAAACAATAATTAAACAAGATGAGGCATTGGCATTCAACAGGCAACTTCACAACATGCAACGTTGTTGTTTATTACAATTCAAAAATTCACTATAGGAAATGTTATTTACCCAACGCAAAATCGATTAGATAATTTGCTTTGGTTATAATGAGGCTTACAGCAAGGGAAGTCGCTTGGAGGAATGTCGAAGGGGTGATGGGAGATAGACGCATATCACATCAATCTATAGAAAATGTGTTCATCCCGTACGTTATCCCGGCATGCATGAATGCACTAGAGACGACGGCACTAATAGAGAAATAACAGGAGAAGGTCCAGGTTTGCGAAAACAGCCTGGTAAGAAGAATCGTGAGATTTAAGAGAGCGGATAAGAGAAAATGGATGAACTGAGAGTGGAGGTTGGAGTGAAGGAAAATGTTAAGAAAACATTGGTGAGGAGTAGGTTCACATGGGCTGGTCATGTGAAAGGAATGGGAGAAGAAAAACTGACAAAGTGAGTAGATGCCCAGAAATTGGAAGGGAAAAGGAGGCGACAAAAGTTGAGAATTCCTAACTTAATTCTATTTGCATAATGAAAAATGTCTTTGCGAAAGAGTAGGACTTGGAAGGAAAATCTTACACAGGTATCCTTTTACCCTCTATGCGGTGTGTGGGTATGAATCAGGCAGCCAGTTATGGGTCCTACGTTCCCCACCACCCTAAGTTATGTATTGGTCCCCCTGTGGCTACGCTACTGTCTTTTAATGCATGATCTATTAGCACGACTCACTTTATGTAAGTGGATGTTTTCTTTAAAAGATGCACATGAGACGGTGCTCTTGTCAGGAGAGAGTGCAAATGTATCGCGAACAACCTTGTACGACTAAAGTATTGCAAACTTATTGAGTAGGCAGCTTACCATACAGTACACGTTTGTTGTCACGTAGCCATCGTATAATCCAGTAACGTTGACTGCCACGTATATATGACCTTACATGTGGTGTGCATATCCAAAGCAAGAATTTGAAAATTAAACTCAAAACAGTAATCAACATCATGTTTCAGCAGTACAAACATCCAAAGCGTCGCAAGCACACTTTAATTTGTCAGCTATCGAATATGCAAATTCCGCTATCAAACTGCGATGTCCATGGGCGATCCCCGTTCCCTCGATAGGAAACGAATTCAGATTTGTCTAGCCCCGTACGATGGCCAGTTTTATTTCCGATTCTGGGGTGTACAATCTACTTTTGTTGACATTCAACTCTCCGTCAAACATGCCTAGACTAGTCCATTTGTGGTATTACGGCCATCGCACATAGTAAAATAGCATACTTTTGTCTCGTCTCTGCTGCTGCAATTATCCGGCATTTCTGTAACCCGTAAACAGACAAGTAGGCGTCTCTAATTTAAATGGCCTTCACCTTATGACGCCAAGCTAGTCTTACAATGCACTTGGTAAACTAATTGTGTCTTTCAGAACGATTAAATCGCTACGACTCGGCCGAGTCATTCTAGCGAGTCAATTGCAGCAATAGAATCGCTGCCTTTATCATAGGTTTTGCGTGCAGACCTACACGTATGCCTAAAAGTTGGTCAGACTGAACAATATCTATTGCAAAACATACGGTATCAGAATGTTGTCAAATGGTGACTCGGTGAGCTAGCATGCACTACGCTTGGTGTTTCGCAATAGTAGGCCCTATAACGGCCCAGTTATAAAGTACACATGTCAACATTTCAGTACGGCTGAGATATGAACCATGACGTATTAAAACAAATCCCTTTGTCCACCCTCACAGGCACACACACACACACGCATGCACGCACGCACGCACGCATGCACGCACGCACGCACGCGCTCATGCACGTATGCACGCATGTAGTACTATGCAGTGGGAATATTATAAATGGTAATTTCTCATTTAAGTTCATCATACATAAAAGTAAATAATTATAAATAATCACCTTTGTCTTTTAATGCATGATCTATTAGTAGCTAAGAGATCAATGGTCTATGTAAACGATTGAACATAAAAAGGCGTGGACGTCAGCATACGAGAGAAGTAATCTCGGCGTAAGTCACGGGTCAGCAGTCAACACCAGTCCTTGTTCGAAGAGCCGTTATGACCGGTTGCTTCACTCGGCTTGGCACAGTAGGCCCTACTGCGTGAGACGAGACGGAGTAAGAATGCGTCGTTGCGCCGCCATGTTGCTGGCGCTGGTTTCGCTGTTGCCTATTGCCGTGACGGAAGACGCGCTTCCTGCTCCTGCGCACTTCTACCCGTATGGACCGGATGTCGGGGACAGCACGGTACCAGTTACATATTACGAACGCACGCCAAAGATTCCCATCTCTGTGCCGTTTCCCTACTTCGACGTGCGGCACGACTCACTTTATGTAAGTTGATGTTTTCTTTAAAAGATGCACATGACACGGTGTTCTTGTCAGGAGACAGTGCAAATGTATCGCGAACAAGATAAGATGTTTAGAACAAGATGTTTATTTTGAACCTTGTACAACTAAAGTATTTCAAACTTACTGAGTAGGTATATAGCTTGCCATATAAAACACGTTTGCTTTCACGGAGAGATTGTGTAAGCCAGTAACATTGACTGCCACAGATAAGCCCATACGACCTAACAACTATGAGAAACATAGAGTGCATGGCCAAAGCAACAACTTAAAAACTAAACTCCAAATAATAATAATAATAAGAAGAAGAACATTTATAAAGTGCCATAAATATAAATGATATGCAATCGGAGGCGCTGTACATGAATATGTATACATGCATCGTGGAATTATAATATTAAATTTGTTAAGGTGAATGAAATACATAAAATATGTATAAAAATCATCAACATTGTGTTGCAGTAGTACAAACGTAGTGCCTAAAGCATTGCACGCACACTTTAATTGGTCAGCTATCAGGTATGCATATTCGGCTATCAAACTGCGATATCCATGGGCGATTCCGATGTCGCTATAAGAAATTAATTCAGCTTTTATCTAGCCCCGTACGACGGTCAGTTTATCGATTCTTATCCTAAATCAAAAGATGGGCACTATGCTATAAGAACAGTTGTCCAAATTATCTGATTTCCCATTCGGGGTGTACAATCTACTTTTGTTGACGTTCAACCCTGCGCCAAACATGCCTAGACTAATCCATTTGCGGTAGTAAGGCAATCGCACATAGTAAAATAGCATACTTTTGCCTCGTCACTGCTGCTGGAATTATCCAGCATTTCTGTAACCCGTAAACAGACAAGCAGGCGTCTCTAATTCAAATGTCTTCACCGTATGCCGCCACGCTAGTCTTCCAAAGCGATCGGTTCACAAAGTATGTCTTTCAGAACGATTCAATCGCTGCGACTCGGCCGAGTCACTCATGCGAGTCAATGGCAGCGATAGAACCGCCGCCTTTATCAATGGTTGTGGCTTCTTGCGTTTTTCTTGTAATAACTCTCTCTGTCTTCCGCTACGCCTATGGCATTGTATTCTTAGCTGTGCACACCTACCGAGGGGCGGAGGGTGTAGTGGTTAGCACATCCGCCTGGCACGCCAGCGGCCGGAGAATCACGGTAATGTTGATCACTGTCGATTAAATAAACATTAGTTTGAGGAGGGTCATGGTGTCACGTGACCTGACACTAAGCGTCCCATCTTGACTGTGTTAGGGCAGGATTAGTCCACCTTATTAAAACAGGGTTAAAACAGTCTTGCCTGTTAGTCAATGTAGAAATACAGTTACCTCATTGTTCCCGGATGCACTGTCGTGACGATCAGGTTCTGCATTGGACCAGTCGTTCCCTATTCTTTCTCTCCGTAGTTTCCTGTCGGCAGCCCCTCGAGCCATCTGTCATCGTCTTCCGGTCTTCTCTCTTAAATCTCACGATTTCTCACAAAACGTCCCAGTAGGCAGCATTACGTCACAAACTGCCTCGTTCCCCCGGTCGTTCATCGATCGTCTGTCCATTTTCTGTGTTTCTGTCTTATTTCAACCTGTTTGTTCTCACAGACTTGTGGGACTTTAAACAGGTAAAGGTAATTGTAGCATAGTATCCAGTCATCACTTTACATTTACTCCTTCTTGGCAGACATGTTCAATTGAACACAATCTAGGCTTCTCGGGAAGCATCCAACCACGGTGCAATTAATACGCGAAGTCTGTTAGCACATAGCTATAGCCAGGTGCTCATTCATGCAGGTGAATGAATAGGAATTACGTAGAGTGAATTAATCTACCCCAGATTCGAAACCGCAGCACAAGATTGTAACCGGGGTTTTCTCGGTTGAGGGTTCAACGCTGTGGCACTAAGCCAATGCGCTCCGTATTGAATGTAAGCAACAAAAACAGTCGATACCTGCAATTGTACCGACGAATTTGACTACACACAACGTTGTGTTTTTTCCGGCGGGACTGTGTCAAGCTAATATAATATATGATATAACACAAGTTTTATTAGCAAGTCAACTGAGTTGGATTGACATTACAATAGGTTACAATTAACACATCAAAACATCATACAAATACAATAGAAATACAGCTTGCAGACAACATGTTATAGAACACAATTTTTATGTTTTATATAACGCAGGATTTTAAGAACGTGTTTATTCATGTCTAGGTCACCTCGAACGGGCTGATTTCCTTCATGAATTCGTGGCCATGGCACATTTCCCAGGCCTTCCCTATTGGTGACAATATCTGTTTTGTGGCAGCTTTCTATGCTGATGTGGACACGACAGTGAATTCGGGTCGAGTCTACTACAGGTAAATAGTTAAAGGGAGTGAGCTTCCTGTGTTTTTATTCTACAATAACGATGCAGAATATAAATTAACTATGCTATATTGTACCGACAGCCCAAATACGTTTTAATGAACCACTTTTGGTTGATGAAATATAATGCTTAGTGACGAATCAATCGTTTACCTTATGAAGAATCGACGGCGTGAACATCGAAAGCCATATTTACTGCCTAGTGTTGACATTTGTAGCTCCGACCACATTTCTGGGAAAATTTTGTATCGTTGAACATCAAGGGGCATTGCATTGCGTTTACTCGGGCTACTTCGCGATGTTGCCAATAAAGCTTGTCTTGAAACTGTTTGTTATATAAAGTTGTTATGGTTTTTTCATAATATGTTTAGTAAGCCGGCGACAAAAAATAAAAATTGTTGTCGGCTTTACATTATATTAATTGAGAATACCATGTTAATTAATCATTGAAATACAAGGAACAGATTTTCTCGTTTTAAAAGGAGCTGGTCTCTTCAGTCATTATTAGCAGGAAATCCAGTGGTACATCAGTGCCTAGGTTTAATAGAAATACATTTTAAAGGCTGTCATTCTATTTTTCATGAGCCAAAATACCTATTTTTATTATGATGTTACAAATATATGTTGCTATGATCCTATGACATCTGTTAAGCCACTCCTTTCCTCATGCAGTTCTCGATTGACAACAATTGACACCTGGTTTCTTCCGTTATCTAGAATATAAAGACAAAAACCAGTTTTTAAACAAAACCTGGCTGGAATTTTCGGGAAACCGGTACTGACCTGGGGGTTCTGCGTGTTCGTATCATAGTAAAAGATGAAGAAGAGGAATGTGTTTTTATCCGACCATTATTTCACACAATACACACATACAATACATCCATATCAAATAACTCAGAATAATACAAATATAAAATGACAGCAAACGTGGTAACAATGTATATATTTGATAATGCAACGTAGGGTGAGGAGACTCATCGAAGACCGTGGTAATCGCTATTGAGGAGTCACCTTTTGATACATTCATTTACAAAAACAGTACATCATATAAAACAAATTCTTCCAGAAACAAAAAACATGACATGAATGTGCATATATGCAACTTACATGGTTATTTATTTAATGGTTATTTCCTATTAACATAAAAACAGTGACAATTGCACGAACTTTCAAAGGCAACTAAAGATACGCCTGTTCCGGCAGCAATATACAGAGTACACTGCAACGAATCGACATGTCAACTGTTTTAATATTCCTACAAGTTTATTTGATTTAATGCCACCAATGTATATTTTATCCATCATCTTACTACTTGAATACCATCTAATTGTTTTTAAACATTACTATTATGTGATAGTTCTTTGTGTAATGTATTACTTAAATTTGTTATTGCACATATACGCTCATATTTAATTGTATTTAACTGTTTAATTCAATTTACGACTATGTGTTGTTTTGTTTTTAAATTATTTTGCTGAATATTTTTGTGTACTACATACACCCGTATTTGCCTGTAGATTTAGTTTTCTTGTGTTCTAAAGCGCTGTGTGATTATGGCGCTGTTTAAATATTAAATATTGTACTGTTTGTCATATGTAGGGAGACGACGGACGAGGTAATTCTGCGACGGGCGACTTTAGACGTGAGACGGGCATTTGTGAAACTCACGCATTTTGTGGCCACCTGGGTCTTCATCGCGTCCTGGCACCGCGTCACGTACTCTGGTGGCTCCAACACTTCTGCTGTACGTTACTAATGCATCAAGTGTGATGCAACCAACACATAGGCTCCCGATCAGACTTTTATACAAACATTTTAACGTAATATAACTCATAACACAAACACTATAATTCACACAACATGTATTCATCCATTAACCTAAATGCATACTATGACTATACTCCTTACTGCATACTACAACACAGCCCACCGATTTCTCACTTACGATGGGTACAATCACATTGACGTTGCAGTGTTTACATTATACTAAATACAACATATATGATATTTAATTTATATTCAACAGAAACATAATAAGAAATTGCGACTGCTGACTCCAAAAGTAGCAACTTTTTAAAGTCTTAGTTGGAGTCTCCATGACCCTTACTGTATACTTCAACTGTTTAAATTTATTATTATTTTATATTTGAACAGTTTGGAAAAACAAATCCATTTCTTCTTCTTCTGTTTTTTCTTCTTTATGGTCCACTAAAATATGGACTGAGAGAAAAACGTAACCAAATTGTCCAGTAGCGAATGTGTATAAGTTCTTGCTATACATGTCTGTTGAGCAAGTAAAACGTAAAGTTTAATTCTTACTTTTCTTTCATGTATCATGACAGATGTCGTTTTTGTTTATGTGGAAGACAGTGTGCTACGCAACATGCATATAAGCCTCTTACATGCTACTGAATATGCGATGTTTTCTTAGATTGACCCGTATATAAAAATAATAGCCTGCATACAGTTTATTTATAAATATTTTTGTTCAACGTGCTATTCAAACAACATAATACGGCAAGTAATTTGGAATTAATAATACATGTCGAACAGCTTGTAATTATGTAGATGATGTAGAACATATTGTTTCTTGGTTCGTGGAGTAACAAATAAGAAGCATTTCATACTACGTCAAACTCAACAGGTGAACACGTTCCAAACCGTGCTGATTACAAATGGCCGCCATTCATTCGCGATATTCAACCACGGCGACATCTCGTGGACAACCGGAAATCCAGGCGGCGGAAGACACGGGATAGGTGGTTTTCCAGCTCAGGTAGGAAGTAGGCCTACGTACGTCCTTACCTCTTGTCAACCTAGTCTGACTGAACCAATTCTCGCCCGGTTGCGTGACTTTACCGAGAAAGACGGTCTCTTTCCAGAAGCCCACACGATTGTTGAGTGCGACGTGAATCTACGAGTACAATTATTATACATTTAATGCAATGCTATACGTGTTTTGGACAATGCAAAAAAGGTACCCAAAAGTAATTAATTTTAACTTAAGACCTCAAGATTATCGGTTTCAGTTCACTTTTATTTCAGTTCACTTTTGTTTTAATGTGTGTCCATATAATAATGATAATAATAATCGGAGTTAATGTTAACTAAGCTAAATTTGTTTTATTATCAATCTGAATTAAATATACACTAACATTATTGCAATGCTCTCGGTACATTCTACGCCTCGCCGAAGTGCCGCTGTGTTTGCCGTGAAGTGGCAGCCCATGCGATATTGACATTACTTATGTTGTATTGATGGTTGTTATCATGTTTTCTATTGCTAGTATAATACGACATTCCAAAGGCAAGTGATTTGTTGTGATATGCATTTCATATTACGATTATTATCTAACAATTGTCCAGTACTTTGACAGTTGTTCGTGCTTTTATGCGAACTAATATAATAATTAATAAATATACCTGAATAGTGCCAACTATATTTTAAAGGATTCAAGGCGCTTTACATATTCATGTACATGTAGCAGATACAATTAAACATTTAAAATATTACGGTTGGATTCAACGCCGT
This sequence comes from Oasisia sp. SBJ-2009, assembly GCA_964017155.1. Taxonomy (NCBI): domain Eukaryota; kingdom Metazoa; phylum Annelida; class Polychaeta; order Sabellida; family Siboglinidae; genus Oasisia; species Oasisia sp. SBJ-2009. The sequence goes on along the minus strand of OZ024857.1, from coordinate 40,437,101 downwards.
AGGTTGGATTCAACGCTGGTGATCGCCGACACTATTTCTCCGTGCCTCCGGGTTCTGGTGAAGCTTCCGTCATTGACATCGAGACGACGACAAACGTGGGTGTTGCCGGCCGTTGGATGTTCCGCATTGACGACGTGTCGGTGGAGGCAGGCGGCTGTAACACTGCAGGTTGGTAGAGCGTTCGTAACATAAAGCTACGATAAACTAACTAGTTATTTGTCAGGACAAAATTATATCCGTGTCTCAGTCGTGGCCTCTATCACTCTCTCTACACGTTGTCTTTTTCTCGTGACTTTCATCAGAAGAAGTTTTTGCTCTGCGGGTCTTGAGGGTGGTGGGGTTTTTGTTTTTGTATCGCCGCTGTCTCCTTTTCTGGCAGTTTTTCTTTACTCTCTCCTTCACACAACGTTTCCCTCGTTCCCTCTCGTCTTTCTTCTCTCTCTCCTCCCACCTTTCTCTCTCCCCTCTCTACATCCCTCCCTCCCCACCCCCAATATATATCTCTCTATTATATATATATATATATATATATATATATATATATATATATACATACATATATATATATATATATATATATATATATATATATATATATATATATATATATATATATATATATATATATATATGTATATATATATATATATATATATATATATATATATATATATATATATATATATATATATATATATATTTACACAAATCCATCAGTTGGGCGACAATCTGACGTCGTTTGGGCGACAAGTGTCGCCCTAACCCTGATATGTGGTGTCGCCCTAATACTTTTGGTCCTGCGTTACTATAGCTTTCACTACAAAACAGTTTCAAGTTACTAAAGAGCAAGAGCATGCATTCCTAAGCTTGTATTAATAAATTTTATTTCTGAAAGTACTCAAATTTAATTATTATAAAGATTTTAAAAATTGAAGTGGATATCTTTGTTTTGATAAATGTATCGGTTAGGCGACACGGCTTATTGTTTAAATAAAACAAAAAATCTTATGTATGTTATATGTGTCTTTAGCAGGGATGTTCTATAATACATCATATTATCACATAGATGAACTTATCTTGTGATATACAAACAATTTTTGTGTTATTTCATCAAAACAGCAGAGCAAACGTATTTTTTGGTTCGCTGAGGTTGTCATGCGCACTAGCTACAAATTATGCTCCGCCCACTCGGTAAGGTCAAGGACGGCCTGCAAATGTTTCTTTGGGACTTTTAGTTTAAGATCTAAAATTACAGATTCTATCTTAGTTAACTTCGAGCCACGGGCACACCGCAAAATTCTCTGCTAACAGCAGGGCCTGGTATGGATATGGTATGGAAGTCGGTACGGATAATTAAGTCGCTTCGTTGATAAATTTGACGACTGGCTCATGTCATGTCGATGGCATGGGCGTACCAGAGAAGATCTAACAGAGAAGGGTCACTTCGGCAGTTCCATTTTGAATTTTGAGACAGTAGCGCCTCTAGCGGACGAATGTGCCGTGTTAGCAGACTGCCAGATGATACTGCAGTACAAATTATATGTTCAATTATTCATACGTTATTGAAATTGCACTTGAAGCACTTCATAAACACTGAAGCATGTAAACTTGCATTAGTGCACGTAGCAACATTTTTATCACTATCCAGACACTAGATAGGCCTATTAGTTCATTTTTTTACATCATATTACATGTATAGCGTGTTATTTACTTGCTTGCACACCTGTGGCTGACTTTGGCCGGTATCATGCAACGTCCCCAGCCCCCCATTTCCTATACCCACGTCAGCACTTGTTTGGATTTTTATATTGTTGTGTTTGTTTTTAATGATAATATATATATATATATATACAATAATTATAAACTTATATATATTTATGTATATATATATATATATATATATATATATATATACATAATAAGTATATAATTATTATATACACATATATTAAATAATATATATATATGTTAAATATATATATCAATAAACTTAATATATAATATATAATATATATAATATTAAATATATGTAAATTTATATATATATATATATGTATATAAATTAATATATATTTAATATTATATATATTAAGATTATTGATATATATATTTAATATATATATATTATTTAATATATGTGTATATAATAATTATATACTTATTATGTATATATATATGTATATATATGTGTATATATATATATATATATACATAAATATATATAAGTTTATAATTATTGTATACACATTTATATTACATATTAAATACATATTAAATAATATTAAATCATATTAAATAATATTAAATAATATTAAATAATATATATATAAATTACATTATCATTATTATTTATAACATGTATATTATATAATAAATGATTAAATTATGTGTTTTATATATTGCAAAAACACAATAATTATACACTTATATATATATATATATATATATATATATATAATATATTTATATATTTTAAATGGTAATGATAATTTACATATATATAGATTATTGATATATATTTAACATATTATATATATTATTGAATATATGTGTATATAATAATTATATATATATATATATATATATATGTATATTATATATATATACATAAATATATATAAGTTTATAATTATTATATACACATATATTACCTATTAAATATATATTAAATAACATTAAATCATATATATATATAAATTACATTGTCATTGTTATTTATAATATGTATATTATATATTAAAGGATTAAATTATATATATTGTATATTATATATATATTGCAAAAACACAATAATTATATACTTATATATATATATATAAGCATATATAAGCATATATATAATTATATAGTTATTGTGTTTTTGCAATATATAAAATACATAATTTAATATATAATATTATACATTTAAAAAATAATAGTTATAATATAATATATATATATATATATATATATATATATATATATATATATACACACATATATATATAATTTAATATTATTTCATATGTAATATTTATCAATTTTAATATACATGTATACATTAATATATATATATATATATATATATATATATATATATATATATATATATATATATATATATATATATATAGTATATAATTATTGTATGCATGTATATTCAAATTCTTACATATTAGAAAAATAATCAAACAGTGTTCATTGATAATGATTATTGATAGTTTTACTCGCAATAACATATTATCGGTTTGAGCATTTTAACAAAAAAAATTATTTAATGATGATTATTTCCTGGTAGCATAAAATAATTAAAAGTTCATAACAATGTGCTCTTATCTTCAATTTACTCGTTGCACCCGTAGATCGTGCAAAATGAGCCGGTTTATCGACTTTTCGATGTATTTGGCGGTGGTGTTGCCATTGTCTAATGTCAAGCAAATGAAGCGGCACATTCGTCCGCTTGGGACGCTGCGCTCCACGCGCTAAAATGGCGGCCCATTATAAATTGCGAAGTAACCCTTCTCTGTTAGATCTTCTCTGGGCGTACTCAACATAAACGGCGAAGGGCGCATTGCAAATCATACACATGTGTTCTATTAGTATTAATTTATCAATTGTTCATCAATTTAAAGTGTGAATATGTCACTTATGTATTCGGTTGATTATTCCATGTACCTTTTAAAGTGTTATTGTAAATAATGTCTATATGACAAGGTGGCCAAGTGAGGGCGTGTTTGTTTATAATTATATGTCAAATTTATGTTGATTATCGACTTAACTGGCCTAAATTATTACGACCTTTTAAAATCGTTTTTTAACCTTATATCGATGTGTATGTGTTCGCAATGTGATTCTACATCACTTCCGGTACAAAGAATTCAGATTAAACTATTTTAATTTGTGTTTTAGAACAATTTAAACAGCACCAGAACCGCGGAGGCGATTTCTTTCGATTCGGCGTGTTTAAATTGTTCTAAAACACAAATTAAAATAGTTTAATCTAACTTCTTTGTACTAGAAGTGATGTAGAATCGCATTGCGAATACATACACATCAAAATAAGGTGAACAAACGGTTTTAAAACTTAAAAGGCCGTAATAATTTAGGCCAGTATTGAGTTAAGTATAAGATTACCGTTCATAGTACCCCGAAAATTAGTGCTAATGGGCTGTGCCTTTCTTTTCATGACAAATCTAGACATTATGATTATTAATTTGTATGTGATAAAATAAATAGTGTCTCATTAGCAGAATTAGTATTGGGATATTTCTATAGTTTATCCCCCTGTTGTGTTTCACAATAATAATAATAGGTGGTGATATTTAAAAATAATAATATTATTTTATCCTGGTCCTGGAGCAAGCAAATCAATGACAATGGCAATGCCAATGACAATGTCAATGACAATGGGTGATAGTTGGTATTTTCTTCCAGAATTGTCACTACAAACTATCCAAAATGAACATTAATGGTGTTTAAGCTGTTAGTAGTTTAACATTGTCCCATGCGCAATATTTTGAAAATATTTCAGTTACTATTAAGATCTATGATTAAAACAATATAGTTTCATTCCACGCCAAATCAACCAATATCCAGAAATCTTCCCAGGTTACATCTCGAGTTTTAATTAAATTTCACACATGGCTATGTATAATATATACATAATATAATTATATAGCTATCTAAATGATCGCTAAACGCAAACTGTTAGAGTTAAATTCTAATTAGTTATAAACTTATAGTTCATTGAGTACAGAGTCCGTTACACCTTTTCTTTGGCTTTGCAATCGCGACCGCAGTAATATTTGTTTTTACGATTTTGGAATGCTAATATATTTCTTAATGTGTATGTTAATTTTCTGGATTCTGATTTTTGTGTGCATTTATATGATATTTTTAGAGTTACAAACACTCAAAAATGTAGCATTATTCATGTTTTGGGGTACAGCTACAACTTTCATCATCTACGACTACTATAAACATTCATCACATACCGTATAAGTTACCTGTTTTGAAGTATATACCTCTCTAAAAGAAAGCTCATCAGAATAAGCACATGTGGCTGAATACACATGTGGCTGGGGTCCAAATATGACAAGAAAATAATTGTTTTTAAAAGAATGCCCTCATACCAAAGGTGGTTTGGCCATGTGGGCATTTATCCAGCAATAAGAGCTTTTAATATGATTAACATACGTATACTGTGGTAATTTATATCTTTGCCAAGTTTTAACTTGTCTCATATCATTTAACTTCTACAAATTCCGAGTTTTTGTAATAAATCTTTGTCATGATTTTGGAATGCAGATAACTTTATTAATTTGAAGTTACTATTTTACAATATGCAACATAACGTAACTCCTGTATGGGAAACTGGATTCTGAACTTATTTGGTTTTGTTTATGTGATAATTTCAGAGTTACAAGCACCCAAAGTTGGGCGTTTGTTCACTCCAGAATTATATTTTTCATGTTTCGGGGTACAGAATACAGATACAATCTGATCACTCATCACATACTATATATATATTACCTGGTTTGAAATTTATACCTATATGTCCTTCTCTATAAAAGAAAGCTTTTCAGATTAAGCATACTATTCACGTGTGGCTGTGATCCAAATATGACAAGAATATATAAATTGTTAACAAAATGTCCTGATGCCAGAGGAGATTTGGCCATGTGGGCAATTAGCTAAAACATGATCTTTAATATGATTAATATACGTGTATATTTGCCAAGTTTTAACTTGTGATCTGAAATCATTCAATTTCAAATAATGATGTGTTGATGATATTCCCTGTTCGGCACCCGAAAACATGTTAGGCAACTATTATTTAAACACAAATCTATATTTTCCAGTGAAGGTAGTTATTATATTCATAAATAACTATATTTTAATCAAAAGTATTATTACATAACGTGGAATGTATACATATTCAAACAATTCTCACAAAACAATGACAGGTATCACTGTGATTGATTCCGATAACACTAGGTGGCTTGGTTGTCTGGCTTTGCTTGGGGGAAATGTCCACATAAAACAGCCTCTGTGATAAAATAAATATCTGCAAATTCAGTTTTGTAGTAGGGAGTGATTGAAATATGATCTACTGTTAATCATTTACACTGACATCTGAGCCTATTTTATTGCCGAAAGTGCTGTTGACATAAATAAAAACAATATAAATTTATCAAAATATTACAATGTCTATGGCTATGCATTTAAATCTGACTCTAATTGCTAGGTCCATCTTTGATCTATGTCAAGCCCACGTAGTAGTGGCATTGTTGCTTAAAGGTTCCCAATCATTTCGTTTTGCCCATCGCCAATCATTTTCTTTTATGTCCTGATGTGCAATGTTTCAATAGTTTAACTAGTATGCACAGTCAGTTTAATTTTAAAATGTGTACTTGTCTTTTTTTATTCGGGAAAAAAGAATCGTCGTTACACCGGGTATAACTGGTGAAACCATTAGCCGGTGTAGACGTCCTGCCATTTTTGGGTCACGTGTTCTGAACGAGATCGGCATCCTACGGCACAATAATAAACAAACCGCATGTGCTTTTGCGTGTTGTGACGAACGTTCCGAAGTGTTTCTTCTGTGAAGGTATGTATTACGTGCTTTATCGTAGTTAGCAACCAGGGCGAGTAGTCGTGGGCTAATTCAACAAGAACTGCAACTTGCGAACTTCATTATAGGCCTACTCGGCGCGGATTCTCTAACTTGTTAGATTATTTTTAAAGTTTGACAGTCGGCATCGCTTAGCCTCACCTTAGGGCCTAAGTTAGGCCTTAGCCTTAGTCTCCGCCAGATAGCTGACATACACTTATACAGCATGTATTTATACTTTTATATGTATTGAATTTGATTACGCAGGATCTTGTTCATAAGCTGTGTCATTGCGAAAGTACATATCTAGAGAGTGTAGATGACGTTAGGGACGAAATGATAAATCATTGGCTTCGGAACATTGGCAGTACTAGTAGCTAGGCTCCGGGTGATCTTGGGGAGCATCCGTTATCTCGTGCAACAAAACGTCAAACGAATAATTATGTTGGTTATCACAATTATTTAAACAGTGTTTTGTGACTCACATTTTATTATGATTGCTGGATGTTGTTGATTTGCATTATATTTTATGCAACATAATTTAGATTTTTATGACAACCATGATGGTGATGAATTTATTCAATATAAAAAATGTAAACATGAACATAAAATGCTTGTATAGCTACTAGCAAGTGTACACCATATGCAAGTATTACACATAACATTCTTGCACTTGTTTCCATTTTGGTCAGTGATGCCTGGCTGTAGTCTATGTAATACCTGATACCTTTCAATTCACAGCTGTTCTAATCTTTATCTTTTCATCACAGCAATATATGAATGCATAATACAACTCGAATTATGATATATTAGTATGGGCCACACTACAATGCAAGTGAGACGAGGCAGAGGCGGGGCTAAGATTAATGCAATCACTTGTGTCGGTCAAATGCATGGAAGATACGTCTGATCACTCCAAGTGAATTAAACATTTTATCAAATCAACAATGTATAAATTTTCAAAATATTTTAATATGCCCATTTCAATACACATTTGCTTTCATTAACATTTTCATAATATCCTGGACATGGAAAACTAGGATAACCTTTGCAGTTGTGTAATGCATGTTATACTAAGTGTGTCCAGTCCAGTGTCCACACAGACTTCGGCCAACACCTTTAAAAAACTATTCAGCATACAAAAATAACTCAAAAATCAATTTATGAAATCAATTATTATTCATTCTGAAGAAGGTAGACATGTTTGAATATTTGGTGAAGGAAATATACTGTTGGCATCACACCTTATTTTGTCACTTCCAACATTTACTTTGACATGGATACAACCTCCAGCTGAGCCATTAAATGTCAAATATAACATATCTAGTAGTTATTACATGACATACCCTGACACAAAATTGTATATTGAAAATAAAACAGAAAATATGAATGCGCTATTCTTGAGAGTATTCAAATAATTCTATAATAATATCTAATATAAGGCATCCCTTATCCCTACAATTAAATATAGCAGGGTAATTTTACTTTCATGTAATGACAATACACACCTAATGAATTACAACCCTGCTTAGATATCAACCTGTACGTGCTGCTGTAGCCGAACATTTCTGGCTGCCTTTTTTATGGAATGCTTTAGGTCATACATAAAATATTATGTTATACAGCTGTAGATTGATTGATTACATGGCAATGAACACTCCATAATGACAACTCTAATACCATGATGCCAGTTTTTTTTTACTGAGTTTGAATATATGCTTTTCTTTTCAGGTCAATACTCAACAGGAAACCGAACAGCACCACTAGGTCAAAAAGTTAATAAGCTATAATTTTACTGTCCAAGATCCCGGACAAGATTCCACAACCATGGGCTGTGCAAGACGCTGCAGATCAAATGTCATGTGAATATCAAGCGAGTGATCTCAGTTGTGTGTTGCATCCATGACAGTCTCCACTGTACCGATGGTGTGTGCACTGACTTCCAGGCCAGTCAGTTACCCAAATTGACTAGAGACCAATATAGATCTGATTAACTTTGCAGTTTGTGGTAGTACGGCGGGTGCCTTGGTCTGGCAAATATGGCATGAGCCTTCGGTCAACCTCTCTCAACACTATAAGATAGGTTCGGCATTCTTTGCTGAACTTCATCGGCTTGGATATCGGTGGCATTACTGTGTGAGTTCACTTTCTTTAATGGTAGTGCATGCCAGGTACCTGACATTTTCTGTGCATCCACATCTACCTATGCAAGAAACAAAGTGACAATTAACATGGCTCTCATTTATAAAATCTTGTCAGATGAGTCTGCCATTCAAGCCAAACTGAAACTTGTATGCAAACTTGTCAAGAGAAATATGTTTAATAAAACATCAATTTAAGTTCTACTGCTGTAAAAATAATCTATTTACAGCATGTTTCAGTAATATCTATAATGCGTGCATTATGAATAAACATTAAAATTTTAGGTAAATTGTCAAGATTTTGTTGTGTAACAATTGTTTCAGGATTTTGAACAATTTGCCCATGGGTGTAGTGTTTTCAACCTTTTCTTAATTTTCTATTACTGCTTGTTTTTATCTGATGTGCATGTGATATTAAAAATAAATACATATATCATGTGCAGTGCTTGCCATTATATTGTAGTCAATCTTGTCAAAAAGTTTCAATAAAATGTTTTTACTTTATGTTGTCTTTACTTTAGTCCACATGCGATTCCAACAATATACAATTTATCAAGGACACCCATTATTGCAAAGACCTCATGCAGACAAATAAACTATCATACGCAGGAGCAGGTTCAGAAATAAATTCTAGGGGGCACAACAACTTCCACTGGCATATGAACCAAATTAATATTAAAACTAAGCTGACAATTTAGATGCATATTAACATATATAATGCTTTACTGGTCAAGCGGTTAATTTTTTAAACATAACCGTGCATAGCTGTGTATGTGACAACAATTGTAATAATTGTTTTACCAGCAGAACTGATTAGTATAAAGAATTGGTGTTACTCGATGACAGAAGTACCGCACACTTGAAACTCGTTTTATTTTCAGGTCATAGGGAAGCCTGCACCCTTTGACTTTGCATAATCTATCCGTCTACACAAATAGGCAAATAGACGACTGTGACAAATAATGATTACCCTGGGTACACATAATTTCAATGGGCTAATGATGAATCATTTTGAATATGTTGTAAGTTTGTAATTATGAATTAAATGTTTCTTCACCATAATCACATAGTTTGCATATTTTTTTCTGGTTATTCATATGAGATGACCACAAACACAGAAAAATTGTGTGAATGCAGTGACATAGGTGGGCATTAATTAGTGCTTTCTGTAAAGATAGAGTTAGGTATTCCACTCTACTCAATCAGAATGCAGTTGATACCAATCATAGTGTATGATGTAATGAGTATTTCAATATATAATTTCCATAATATTAATTTCTGTTTGTAACATAAATATGGCAACATATAATTAACCAACATACACCACACTTACATCATTATAAACATAATTAATCAAAACAAACATAACATCTTTCTTGCCATTATACAAAATTAATAGTTTATAAGAAACATCTTTAAAATGCAGTTACTTGTGTCATGATGATATTTTATGACTATCAAATACCAATGATTACCTCCATTCTGGCAAGCTCCAAAAGGCATTCTTTGTACACAATGCAGTATGATTTGCCAGTGACGTCTTCCACTCTTGTCATAAGTGTCATGTCTTCATCGTCTGTACTCATCAGTCACAATTTCTTCAATGTCATGCACAAGTTCACATGTAGTAACAGGCTGCAGAGTGGCAACGTCTTTGCGGCATCTGAAATAAAACATAACCAAACCAGTGAACATTACTGTGAACACCTCAAAATGGACATTTAATCATCAACACTGGCCCAAGAGGTCCTCAGGTCCTTTGGACTATACAGCCCTGAATAATGAATTTGTAACATTGAATTAAATGTTTTTTTTAATCTTAGTCACTGCTGAGTTTTTCACCACAAAGCACAGCAAATTGTGTTTGTTAACTTGCATAGCACCATAACAGGTCATTAGTGATTTTAAGTAAAATAATATTAGAATAAACTGTTACTAAAATCAGTTCATTTTAATGCCATGAAGACTAAGTGAGCTGAAAACCTACTTAGTGTTCCTCACAACTGCACTGTAGGCATACTACTGAAATTTCATCATGACGAAATGTACCCGTCTGTGAGACTAATGTTCAGTTTTTCTTTAATCTTGGTCATAAACAAAGGTTGCTAGTATTAGCGCAGTGGTTCAGGGGTAGAGCATCGGACTCTCAAATAAGAGGACCCGGGTTCAAATCCTGTGCTGCCATGTGAAACCTTGGGCAAGTTTTTTCACACTACATTGTTCCAGTTCACTCAGCTGTATGAATGAGTACCTGGCTATAAACAGTGATGAATATTTGCGTACAAGCAGTCTTCGCGACATTGCCACATGGCTGAATGCTTCCCAGAGAAGCCGAGATGGTCTTCGATTGAACATGTCTGCCAGGGAGTAAAGTGTAAAAAGCGCTTTGAGCAATCCTAAAGATTGTATACTGAGCTATATAAGAACTTACCTTTACCTTTAAACCATGACAAAAGTTACAATTTTGTATCATAGTTTTGCATACAAAAAATGTACTTGATGTAACACATATACACACATACACCATTATATTTACCAGCGAATCTCTTCTAGTATGTCATCTCCAAATTGATAGGTTTTATCAGCTGGATCAACTGCTTCTAATCACACTGGGTCGTCATCATAGGGGATTCTACAACAACATAAATTTTATAATTAAATTATGCACAAATATTGAAGAATACATGTATGAAAAATCAGCTGGAAAAGTGAACTGCAAATGAAATACAAAATAAAATTGAAAGTTTGACAAAAGCTTTGTTAAGTGTACACAAATAAGAATGGCCACAATGGTTAAAAATCCATCAAACATGTTTTTACCATGGCTGGTCACGAAGAAATTCCATTCGCAATCCAGTCCAAAGTCATCACTGTAGTGATGAATATTAGCAAATTCTTGACATTTTTGTACTGGGCTGCGGACCCATCACTGGGTAAAAGCAGTATACATGTACATGTAAGTACTGTGACATAAATTGAAAAAATCTACCCATGGTAGAACTGTCACTAAATTAAATTGATACAATCATACAACTTATATTTGTATGAGAAGTTTTTATAAATTTACTTGATATTTGTGTTATGTTTGCTTTATGCTTCGTAAACATATCTATACCAGTTTTAATATGTACAGAATCATAAATACGACAAACAGACATGCAAAACTGCCTGAAAATGTATACCAATATGCATAGATATCTAATATTTATAAACATTACCAACAACATGTATGTTTAACTCAAAATCAGTGCTTGAAAACACGCTCGCAAGTGATATATTGATAAGTTTTGGGTACCAATGGGTCCTCATTCTTCTTGAGAAGGAAGCATGGAAGGTTATTGTGAGTTACTTGTTTTTTATGTGTTTGTTTGGTTTATGCCTGGTAAACGTTTAATAACAATATCTTCTAATCCACACTGACCAGTCGGAAGTTTGCTAATTTGTAAGAAATATAAAATATAGCACGTTGGCTATGTTTACATTCCTAATGAAGACAGTCAGGCATGTCATGTTGCTCTGATAATTCACAATGTTATGCAAAGATATCAAACTGACACAACAGTTCATTGAACCATCCATATTTAGCTTACAATCAATGTCTGAAAACCCTCTCGTATATCACGAGCAATTTATTTTAAAAATTGGGGCACCCAGACAATTTTCGTTGTGAAGGAAGCTCGGAAGGATATTGAGACTTACTAGTTATTTGAGCTATAAGAATGAGCTTACACCTAGAAAAGGCTTTGTGACAATACAAGCTACGCCTCATCGAAATGTTTGGGTCGGAAGTTGGTCATATTTTAAGAAATATAATAACATACCATCTTTGCATATGTATAGATTCATAATTAAGGCAACCAGATCTGCCATATTCCTCTGATTTGCACATTTATATACCAAATATGTACAATTTATGTCTAAGGTATGTGTATTCTGCTAACAATAAGGGTCTGAAAACCCTATCGTGAGTGATATTTTGAAGAAATCATGATTTGTATCAACTTGCTGTACATTAACTGTACACTCACACTGTATTTATATTGTAATTGTATTTGTGTAATCTATATATTATATAGATCAACTCAACACAATTTCACTGACACAGGCTCAAGATTGCAGAATATATTGACTAGTGAAATGTGAATAAAATTATTTATTTTTTATTTTAACAAGCTGTCAAATGTCAAAGTGCCATAACTTGAAACCTATTTAAGCTAGAACGCTCACATTTTTGATTATTGCTAATTAATCTTACCAAATGCAAAGCAGCAAAGCTCTCATCGTACTGTATTACTGATCCATTCAAAAATAGACTAAGTCTTAGACGTCGACGACAGCAACCAATTTATGGAATTTTATTTGCGTTCACTCGGAATGACCCTAAATTGCCTAATACTGTCGACTAATTTAATAGCAAAACAATTTTGTCAGCTTGCACACGCAGTATTAAAACAATGTGAAAATGATTGAAGCCGAGTAATAACAGAGTACTAACCTGTCAATAAGACACTTGGCGAACGCTGCATCAGTTTTGATGCCGGTCATTACTTTTGTCTGAATCCATAAACTCATCGCCTTTCCTATGTACACTTTTGCGGGCGGTCGATTTCGTTTCAGTTCTGCTTGTGCCCTTTTCTTTGCCGAGTCGGTGGCGTATTTCCGTGGGCGACCACACATTGACATTTCATATAAAAACGAGTTAAAATGCAAAAGCAAGTCGGAAAAGAAACACGTGTGTAAATACTGCCTGGATGGGGGTCAAGGCCGATCTCGCGACATCACATAATCACCCGCTATCACGTGATTAAGGCGAAGATAGTCTACCACATAAAACCCGTACGGTAGAAATTTTCAGTATGAAAAAGACTATATAAATCTTGGGCAAGCCTAAAATAGTTTTTACATTTTAACAAAAAACGAATAAACAAATGCGCAAAACCGTAACAGTATGTCACAGGGGATACTTGGTAGGTTTGCTCTTTCGCAAAATTAGCATGAAACGCGAGGAGCAAAACAATCGAACTGATTAAGCATTTTTAAGACTAATTTATCATAATGGCAACTATTGCATCATCATTCTAAGTCTAATGTAATGTGAACGTTAATGTGAATACTAAGCTTGTTAGTGTTGGTGATCATTCCTTCAATGTGATTGGACCTCAACTATGGAATTCACTGTCAATTCATATAACGTGTAGTGGGAGCCTATCAATGTTCAAACATACTCTAAAGACGTACATGTTCAAAGCAGAATATTGCAACATTTTCTTTTCTTTCAGCCTTTACTATACTTTAACTCCTACGTGTTATCTACCCATTATTGTGTATATGTAAATAATAGTGCTTAAATACATTTTTTTCATTTTATTTATTGAAGTGATTTAAATGATTTGACTGTTTTCATAACTAGTATATAACATTTTGGTTTTCTATTTATTGTGCTTATATATGTGCTATGTATAATGTTTAAGTTATTAGTCTTGTACTGCGCTTTGAAGATATTATTGGAAATTGCGCTTTTTAAAATTAACACAATTTAAGCAATTTGCAAATAAAATAATAACTTTTTCTGGAAAATACTTATTTTTTATTGATAGAGTTGGTTAGCTTGTTCTCTAGCACCATAAACACAACATTATTTAAAATTGAATGAATTGAGACAAGTTAAAGCTTGGCAAATATACTGGTAATACATGTTTGCTAATCCTAGGAAAGGATAAGAAACTAGGTAGTTGCCCACATGGCCAAATCACCTTTGGGAATAGTGCATTTTGTAACATTTTATATTTTATTATCATATTTGGACCCCAGCCACACTTAAATATTATATTTTATTATGATAAACTTTCTTTTGAAGAAGCAAGCACCTGCAGGTATACCAGGTATAACATTTAGTATATGTATGTGACGAAAATCAGGTTGTAATCAAACCCAAAACTAGAAAAATATAATTCCTGATTGAATAAATGAAAATATTGCTGAGGTGAACAGACTTAGCCGCAATAGCCTTTGATGTTTAACTTTCCCACGTTCTAGACAGTAGACTTCCCGTTACAAATTACTGTTTGGCCAATTCTGGGCAGAGGACCCTTTAGCCAAGCCCAGTGGGAAACTAGCTGATCTTGTTGCAGATTGTCGGATATGGAAGCGTCAATTTCCCGAGCAGAGAATGAGCGCAGAGAGAAACTATCTCTAGCACAGGAGAGTGACGACATCTTGTCAACGAAATGACTTGAGCTGACCTTATTAACTCAGCAGGTAGGAGTACTTGTGTCACATGACATACCAAATAAGATCAAATGTGACCATGGATAATACTGTTGTCAATTAGGTTGGCCTCAAGTTGGATTCATTGATATGTTAATAATTTGAGCATGTCCGGTTTAAAAAAATCATCTTTATAACAATTGTTAAAAGAATCATTAGATGATAGGTTATCCTGTCATATTAGGGCACATGGGGGCTAGAATATCAGATAATCATTCTACTGCTCTTGTACAATTTTGTGTAATCCACATTGCCTGAATTCACTTAGTTGTATGAAAGAAAACCTGGCTATAGACATTGGCAATTGTGAATGGTCAATCTTTTTGCACTAATTTTAGCATGGCTGAATACTTAGGAAGACCAAGACTGTGCAGATGAATGTTCTGTCAGGAAAGCACAGAGCAGTATTACAAACTGGTTACCACACTATATAAGAACCTACCTTTGCTTTTCACCTGCGCAATAACTAAAAGTCAGGAGGAACTGGAGCAGCTCCACAGAGAGCTGCGGCGGAGCAAGTCGGAGCTCCAGTTGCTCCAGGAATCAACGGAGAAACGGCGGCGACAACTCGACTCTCTTGACACGCAGCTTGAGCAGGAAATAGCAAGTCGCAGGCTCGAAATTAAGGTATGACATCTTCTTAGAGGTATTTCATAATTTTATCTCAATTTTTAATATTAGTACATAATAAAAAGTGTAGACATCTTATATTCTTCTTCTTCTTCTTCCATTAATGGCCACCAGTCAACTTGCTGACCATTATTGGCATTGGTTTTTTTGAGTTGTCCTCTAGAATTAGTGAATCCACTACGGGTTACATATTTATTTACCCCCTGTGTGGGATCTTTTACTTCCCCTGGCATAGACACCAGTTAGAAGGGACCACCGACTTTTAGTGTCTCTTCCGAAAGACACAGGCAAATGTGGGGTGAACAAAATTGCCTAAGTTTTTAAACGGCGGTAGGTGGGATTGAACCACCGTCCCCTCGATTGACAGTCCGGCGCTCTACCACGCAACCACCGCTCACTACTGTTGTGTTGATATCTCCTTCTGTTTTCTTCAGGTGGTCGAAGACAAACTGACCGATTTGAAGACAAAAAGGAAACTGAAAGAGCAGGATCTTAGCTGGGTCAGTGGTCATCTATATATCACTGACCAGTCATTTATGCTAAGTTTGATGCATTTTATATCAATGTTTGGTTGAAAGCATTAATAGAAAGTAACATTGAAGTGAACATGCTTATCAAGCATGGTACTGATGTCTAGAACAATCCCATGGTGCAGTGCAAGAAGACGTATTTGCACTTTTTATGGTAACCTCTAATGTTTGAATTGGTTTTTACCATGACTAATGTTAGTGTTAGAAGTAATGTCAAAATGTTGTTAATAAATGTACGTAAAGTTTGTGAGTTGGTACTGCATTGTTTAATTTGTTTTACATTAAAATAGTCTACAAAATTATGTTATACATGTGTAGGTAGTCCTGTGTGCATGGCTCTGCATGCATACATGCGTTTATTCTGCAATAAACCATGTTTAAAATTTGGTTTACAGCGTGAACTTTGTATGGTCGGAATATTAAAACTGAGAATGCTTTCTCAGGTTAACTAAATATATTTCTGCAGGCTATGTATTATAAAAATGTTTATTCTTATATTAAAAATATTTAACGAGTAGACGAGAAATAGAGAGATTCATTTTAAAATATTGCTCTTGTGGAGGAGTAAGTGGAGCAGTAACTTGAGAAATAAGTGGAGCAGTAAGTGGAGCAGTAATTGGATCAGTAACTGGAGCAGTAAGTGGAGCAGTAATTGGATCAGTAAGTGGAGCAGTAAGTGGAGCAGTAAGTGGAGCAGTAATTGGATCAGTAACTGGAGCAGTAAGTGGAGCAGTAATTGGATCAGTAAGTGGAGCAGTAAGTGGAGCAGTAAGTGGAGCAGTAAGTGGAGCAGTAAGTGGAGCAGTAAGTGGAACAGTAAGTGGAGCAGTAAGTGGAGCAGTAAGTGGAACAGTAAGTGGAGCAGTAAGTGAAGCAGTAAGTGGAACAGTAAGTGGAGCAGTAAGTGGAGCAGTAAGTGGAGCAGTAAGTGGAGCAGTAATTGGAGCAGTAAGTGGAGCAGTAAGTGAAGCAGTAAGTGGAGCAGTAAGTGGAGCAGTAAGTGGAGTAGTAAGTGGAACAGTAAGTGGAGCAGTAATTGGAGCATTTCACTGAGAACACACGAGGAAAACAATCACATACAGACCAAACGTTGTTGTGTTTCACGACAGGATGACAGCGAGCTGCAGGGTGACACGAGCGATGTCCAGGAGTTGACGACAGAACTGGAGCATCTGAAGCGACAAGTGGAGCAGGCTAGAGCCAAGTTGGTGGAGCTTGAAGCCGAGAGGACGACAGCTGAGACGGCTGTTGCGAAACTGAAGCGAGAGAAGGTTCAGCTGGATGAGACCCACCGAGGTCTGCACAGTCAGGTCCACCAACTGAAAAGGTGATGTCTTGTGACTTCAGCAGGGCCCGTACGGGGCCTTGAAAGTCTTGAAAAGGCTTGAATTTGATTGGACCAAATTCAAGGCCTTGAAATCGTTGAATTTTATAAAGTAGTCTTGAAAAGTCTTGAATTTAATTGTGGTCAATAAATAATTTGTTTGACTCAATTGTCATGACAAACTAACAGATGTAGGCCAGTGGCAGTCGGGCGGAAGGGAAAGCCAACGCACAAAAATAACTCGCTGTTCTTAGTCGAGTAAGGTGAGGCGAGGGTGATCTCCCTGGCATGCGATGGTGATCTTCCCGGCATGCGAGGGTGATCTCCCCGGCATGCGAGGGTGATCTCCCCGGCATGCGAGGGTGATGTCCCCGACATGCGAGGCTGATCTCCCCGGCATGCGAGGCTGATCTCCCCGGCATGCGAGGCTGATCTCAGTCATATTAACACTTACTGTGAAACTTCAAATTGAGATGATTCAGTCAACTTGAACATACTGATCAATTTTAACCACATCTCTTAACCCTTTTCTTCTGTGGTTGCAGAACGGAGCAGCAGATTGAGGAGAGAGTGAAGAGCAGAAGGTTAAAGCTGGAGCGTCTGGACGGAGAGCTGCGGCAGATTGAGGCTGCCCTGGATGAGGGGAGGGACAGGAAGGGGGCTGTGGATAGGGACCTGACCACAGTCAGGGCCAGTGTACATGGTGAGACACCTTCACTGATATTGTAACACTAAATGTATGTGCATTGCTTAAGAATTTATTTTTAATGTCATACACGTTTTAATCAGTGTTTATGTTTTAGATTAATTTATATATATATATATATATATATATATATATATATATATATATATATATATATATATATATATATATATATATATATATATATATATATATATATATAAATCTATATATATATATCTAAACCTATATATCTAAATCTATATATATAAATCTATATATATATAAATTTACATACAGAGTTTTAGTAAAGGTTTTAATTTCAGATTAATTTATATAATTTACATACCAAGTTTTAGTACTATACATCTTAAAAACAGTGTATAATTTATTTTTAATTTATTTATATAATTTACATACAAAGGTTTACTAGTGCATCTTAAAACCAAAAAGTAATATAATTTATATTAATTTATATAATTTATATTACTATTTATTAATATACATTTAGTATATCTCTTGTGCAGCGCATCGATCCGCCTTGCGGGAATTAGCGCTATATAAAAAACTATAATTATTTTGTGAGATACCTTCACTGATATTGTAAAACTAAATGTATGTGAGATATCTTCACTGATATTGTGAAACTAAATGTATGTGATATATATTCTCCGATATCGTAAAACTAAATGTATGTGAGATATCTTCACTGATATTGTAAAACTAAATGTATGTGAGATACCTTCACTGATATTGTATAACTAAATGTATGTGAGATACCTTCACTGATATTGTATAACTAAATGTATGTGAGATATCTTCACTGATATTGTAAAACTAAATGTATGTGAGATATCTTCACTGATATCGTGAAACAAATTGGAGGTGAGATATCTTCACTGATAGTGTAAAACAAAGTGCATGTGAGATATTGTCACTAAAACTAAGTGTAGGTGACATATATTGTCACTGATATTGTAAAAATAATTAAGTGAGATCCATCATTATTATTGAATATTAGTAGCTATGCACTGTATTATTTTTATATTGTAATCTGCAAATTGGTGCATAATATACATACAGTGTATTATTTTATATATTTTGCTACAGATGTGATTGTTATTATAGACATGTCACTTTGACAGTTTGTAACATATTTCAGCCCGAATATTTCCAAACAGACTCGTGAGTTTTTGTGGCGAAACATTTCACAGCACACTGGTGAGCTGGAGGAGCTCCACTCTAGTCTACAGGCAGCTGAGAGCCAAGTGGAGCTACTGGAGCAGGTAAGTCGACTCCAGCAATGAGATGCTCTTGACACATCATAAGATATTGACAGCAACTAATTCGTCTTTGCACCAATTCAGCTGTGTTCGTCTCAACTCTAACAATGGTACTAAATCTATCTTAGCAATGTCTCGTCAGTTCATTTTCATTAGCTTAATTAATTGTTCTACCAGAAAATAATTTAATTGACTGTCAAAAGTGGATTTTTTTCATTAAAACACAATACAATTATGCATACGTTTCTGTGCTGGTGTTGATGACTATTAAAAAAAAAAAAAAAAATGGGTTGAAGGCGAAATGTTGGCAAACTATTGGCCTTTAGCTACTTACCAGATGTAAGGAGGAAAAGAAGTTGTCTGACCATACAAAAAACAAACCTGCACGTTTTTATCAATTTGTTTCATCACTAATATTTGTTACTAATAACAATTATTATGTCTAATCACTAATATATGTTTAACTACTAATGCATACTATACATTTAGTACTAATGTCACTCATAACTAATACAAACTTTTTTCTGGGAATACTTCATTTCTGATTCCTAACATTAACTTTTTGTTACAACACTTATTTTGTGTCATTACAAAAAAATTTAGTCTTGCATGATAAACATTTGAAACTATCGTACAGATATTTCTGTAAATATACGTTTTTATAATGCCAAAATTGTTGGCAAAATATACAGCAGAATGTCTCATAGCTGCACTTTCTGGTGCCCTTTTTTCATGGATCTGGTTGCTAGGTCATGTGGTTGGTTTAGATAATGATGTTGATTCAGTCATTAATTTTTGTGACGCGAACCAACTTCTTTCAGATGTTAACGACAGTTAACTCCAGCTTTTGTCAAGTATCCAGAGAACTTGCTGCGAAAGAGTGTGAATTGCGTTATGCTACTGACAATGTTGAACGTGCGAAGGTAGCTTGTCCGTACTAATCCTGTGCATGCCTGCCGTGTCATTTACCACAATCTTTGGCACCCCCTAGTGGCGATAGTAATTCATATTGTCTCCAATCATTAATCATTTTCAAAGCAGATATTTGTGTTTGTTTTCATCGAGTGTAACAAGGAAGCACATAAGAGCATGGATACATGCCATAATTAAAGATCCCTCTTAAATTTCATCTTTAAACCTATTGCATTTCAGATTAATGGTGAGCTGGGTAATTTGATCAACTAAGTCATTTGACTTTGGTGAAACAATTGGACAAACACCTATTTTTAACTGGGTACAGTCATGTATTGGCGAACAATGGTAAAAGTGGAGTGGCTCTATACATATAACAGCATAAAAATATCAACACGCAAGCTATTTGGCCTAACAACAAAGTTTGTTCACTTTGTTCAATGATTTTAGCACTGCTTTGAAACTGGTCTTGTGATTCCGTTGTCAACAAACATAGAATTTATGTTTTGAAAATGATCTGTGGCGATGATCCCTCCTGCCTTGAATGCACCTTGAATGCCGTCTTTCACAACCTGTTTCTGTCTTCACAAGCTGCAGCATACTTCAGTACGTCTTAGTTGACACATTTAGATGTACACTTTCTTTTTAACACATCAACATTGTTTACCAAATTATTATATTTAAATACACATTGAATTAACTTCATGTGTACTTGTTTCTGTTCAGCTTATATGTTGTTAATCGCTTTATTCATCCACATTCGTTGGATTTTAATACACACGTATTCCTTGTGCTACCAACACACGCTGATATCATAGCTTTATGCAGAGACCCGTTCACCCGTCATTTGGATGGGTAAAACCTGTTGTGGACGGGTAGAAATATGGGTGGACTGGTGGTCGACGGGTAAAAGAATGAAGTAAAGAGCAAAAAAGGTCGTGGCTTGAAAATAGGTGCCACTTGTCTGTTTTTAGTTTTTTTCAGGTCGTAAAGTAAATCTCAACTGGTGTGTGTGTGTGTGTGTGAGTGAGTGAGTGAGTGAGTGTGTGTGTGTGGTGTGGGTGTGTGTGACTGAGTGAGTGAGTGTGAGTGAGTGAGTGAGTGTGTGTGTGTGTGTGTGTGGTGTGGGTGTGTGTGAGTGAGTGAGTGAGTGAGTGAGTGAGTGAGTGAGTGAGTGAGAGTGAGTGAGTGAGTGTGTGTGTGTGTGAGTGAGTGAGTGAGTGAGTGAGTGAGTGTGTGTGTGTGAGTGAGTGAGTGAGTGAGTGTGAGTGCGTGCGTGCGTGCGTGCGTGCGTGCGTGCGTGCGTGCGTGCGTGCGTGCGTGCGTGCGTGTGTGTGTGCAGATGTTCCTCAAGTGTCCTCACTGACCTGTCCAGTCTGATGAATCAGTTGGAAAGATTCACTCATGACGAGGTTTTAAATTAGATTGTGCAATTCTAATTACTCGTTGAAGTGCCAAGAGTGAACTTTGAACCTGTCTGTCTTCTCCTGGCCCTGGCTCCTGTCTGTCTAGTGGCGTGGACACTGGTCCCCACTCCTCTCTCTGTGTCCCCCTGGTGGCTAGGGAAACCACTCACTCATATCCCACGCTTGTACAAAGGCAGGTGGTGATTAGAGCCTGCAAACACGTGTTATCACTGCAGTGGGTAGTTTACGTAATTGATGCCATGCACATACACACATGTGTGCATGCATGCATGCATACACAGGCACACACTCATGCACACATACACACATACACGCGCACACACCACACGCACAAACCATAGACACACACACACACACACACACACACACACACACACACACAGTGTCACACACACACACACACACACACACACACACACACACACACACACACACACACACACACACACACACACACACACACACACACACACACACACACACACACACACACACACACACACACACACACACACACACACACACACACACACACACAAACTCATGATAATTATGTATTCTATAATTTATATGTGATTTTGCTCTATTTGCTTGCTTTTATTGGGGCTATTATTTCAATATAGTAATACTGTGTGGAGTGTTACCACATGTCACGTGACCTGTGCATCACTGTGTGTTTCAGATGGAGGCTGAGAGACAACAGAAGACTCAGGAGAACTTTGTTGGACTCGACGAGAAAGTCCAGAATCTTGGTGGGTTAACACAAGGCGCGGGTTCAATTCAATTCACTTGTTTATTTATTAACTTCAGTAATGCAATTAATTTAATTTAAGTCATAAACTTTATACAACAGTTTAATGTGATTACATTTAAATTCATAATCAACTCTCGGTTAGGTGCATATCTAAAATTTATTATTTATGAATATCAGACATTCTGCGTTTATGATATCGAGGTGTTTCCTCTTTTTTCAGTTAGACTCCAGTCACTAGACCATGTAATTGTTAATGGGAGGGAAGTGCGGGGGGGGGGGCAATGAGATTGACTGGTTGTTCATCCATTTATCGTCACTTTGGGTTATTTACTGACAGTCTTGTAAAGACGTGTTTGTGTGTTGTGTTCTCAGCGCGAGAGATTGCCAAGAGGGATGCTGAGAAGGATGAATTAATGACAGCCTTGTCAAGGTCATGCGAGGAACTGACCAGTTTACGAACACAGGTTTCCATGATAATGAAACATTGGCTGCTTAGTAACCACATACATTAGTTCAGGTCTCCATGGTAACGAAATGTTGACTGCTTAGTAACCATAGACATTAGTTCAGGTCTCCATGCGTTGACTGCTTGGTAACCAAATACATTAGTTTACGTCTCCATGGTAACAAAACGTTGACTGCTTAGTAACCAAATACACATTCAGCTGAAAGCTGACAGTAAGAGTCAGAGTAACTTTATTTCACAATGTAACATGGAAGCTGTTTCTAATGCATTAGGAAAGCGTACTAATGCGAATATGTCCTAGACTTAGCTACAATGTGATATACACTTATTATGGGCAACTATACAACTCAAGAATACAATTTTATTAAAATAAAAAGCAACACTGAGGACAATTTTGGGTGTATATTTTGTTTGACAGGAATATCTTAAATTACATTTTATTTGTGGAACAAATTGTTCAAGGATCCAACATTTGGTTGTTTTGTAAGAAATTAACTTACTTTTGAAACAAGGATGTGAAACACAACATTTTGATCAATCAGCTTCACACAGTATGTGCCAAAGTAATTTTAATTTATTAAGAAAACTACATTTGCTAACACAGAATTTACCATGGGTTAAGAAACACTGTGCGTGATGCCATGATACTCATGATGTTGGTGTCACATAACGCCATGATACTCATGGTGTCAGTGTCACATGACACCATGATATTCATGACATTAGTGTTACCTGACGCCATGATACTCATGGTGTCAGTGTCCCATGATGCCATGATACTCATGTCATCAGTGTCACATGACACCATGATACTCATGTAATCAGTGTCACATGATGCCATGATACTCATGGCATCAGTGTCACATGACGCATTGATACTCATGACATCATGATGCCATGGTACTCATGACATCAGTGTCACATGACGCCATGATACTCATGACATCAGTGTCGCATGACACCATGATACTCATGGCATCATGACGTCATGATACTCATGGTGTCGGTGTCACACTGGTCCTGCCAGTCTGCCCCTGCTGTCTGTGTAACACGTAATGTTGTGTGTCCAGGAGTCGTCTGACAGGGCTCTGAGGATACAGCAACTGGAGGATGAAGTGACAAGTCTCAGACACAACCTGGAGGACAGAGACCAGGTGAGACTGACACTGAGACAGAGCCATGTCTTCTAAACACGTTTGTAGATAGTGTAGTATAGAGACCAGGTGAGACTGACACTGAGACAGAGCCATGTCTTCTAAACACGTTTGTAGATAGTGTAGTATAGAGACCAGGTGAGACTGACACTGAGACATGTCTTCTAAACACATTTGTAGATAGTGTAGTATAGAGACCAGGTGAGACTGACACTGAGACATGTCTTCTAAACACGTTTGTAGATAGTGTAGTATAGAGACCAGGTGAGACTGAGACATGTCTTCTAAACACGTTTGTAGATAGTGTAGTATAGAGACCAGGTGAGACTGACACTGAGACATGTCTTCTAAACACATTTGTAGATAGTGTAGTATAGAGACCAGGTGCGACTGAGACATGTCTTCTAAACACGTTTGTAGATAGTGTAGTATAGAGACCAGGTGAGACTGAGACTGAGACATGTCTTCTAAACACGTTTGTAGATAGTGTAGTATAGAGACCAGGTGAGACTGAGACTGAGACATGTCTTCTAAACACGTTTGTAGATAGTGTAGTATAGAGACCAGGTGAGACTGAGACTGAGACATGTCTTCTAAACACGTTTGTAGATAGTGTAGTATAGAGACCAGGTGAGACTGACACTGAGACATGTCTTCTAAACACGTTTGTAGATAGTGTAGTATAGAGACCAGGTGAGACTGAGACATGTCTTCTAAACACGTTTGTAGATAGTGTAGTATAGAGACCAGGTGAGACTGACACTGAGACATGTCTTCTAAACACGTTTGTAGATAGTGTAGTATAGAGACCAGGTGAGACTGACACTGAGACATGACTTCTAAACATGTTTGTAGATAGTGTAGTATAGAGACCAGGTGAGACTGAGACATGTCTTCTAAACACGTTTGTAGATAGTGTAGTATAGAGACCAGGTGAGACTGACACTGAGACATGTCTTCTAAACACATTTGTAGATAGTGTAGTATAGAGACCAGGTGCGACTGAGACATGTCTTCTAAACACGTTTGTAGATAGTGTAGTATAGAGACCAGGTGAGACTGAGACTGAGACATGTCTTCTAAACACGTTTGTAGATAGTGTAGTATAGAGACCAGGTGAGACTGAGACTGAGACATGTCTTCTAAACACGTTTGTAGATAGTGTAGTATAGAGACCAGGTGAGACTGAGACTGAGACATGTCTTCTAAACACGTTTGTAGATAGTGTAGTATAGAGACCAGGTGAGACTGACACTGAGACATGTCTTCTAAACACGTTTGTAGATAGTGTAGTATAGAGACCAGGTGAGACTGAGACTGAGACATGTCTTCTAAACACGTTTGTAGATAGTGTAGTATAGAGACCAGGTGAGACTGACACTGAGACATGTCTTCTAAACACGTTTGTAGATAGTGTAGTATAGAGACAAGTTTGTACCCAGCTTTTTCATATAATAAATGATTATTAGAAGCTGTCTGAATTTGTCGTGTAGCTGGTCAACTGTAGAAAACTAATGAGCAACTTACAAAATGATATCTGAGACGGCTCACACAAATTATCCTTTAGTATTTAAATATAAACAAACGCGCAAGATTTACAGGTGAGAATATACAATGTTTTAAGTTATGTTTCTTTTGATAAAGAATGGAATGAAAAATAATTCCTTTTACAGTGCTGCCTCGTAACACCGTGAACCAATTTAACTGCGGGTCTTTTACGCGCTAGGCAATTATTAGATTACTTTATAATAATCACTGCTGAATGGTCCACCTTTGTAATTCATTGTTTACTCACCAGGAGGTTCGCCAGATTAGAGAGAAGTCGGCTGCTGAGATTGCAGACCTTGAAGGCATCGTCCAGGTGCACAACAGCAGAGCCAATCGGCTCGGAGACGAACTCAACTATCTGAGAGCAGAACACTTGGAAATAGTGCGGCGGGTATGTTACGTCTTATTCCTACACCAAGCCAGCGGGTAGAGCGGTGCCGGTGGGTAGAGTGGTGCCGGTGGGTAGAGTGGTGCTGGTGGGTAGAGCGGTGCCGCTGGGTGGAGCAGTGCCGGTGGGTAGAGAGTGGTGTCGGTGGGTAGAGCGGTGCCGGTGGGTAGTGCGGTGCCATTGGGTAGTGCGGTGCCGGTGGGCAGTGCAGTGCCGGTGGGCAGAGCGGTGCCAGTGGGTAGTACGGTGCCGGTGGGTAGAGCGGTGCCAGTGGGCAGAGCGGTGCCAGTGGGCAGAGCGGTGCCAGTGGGTAGAGCGGTGCCAGTAGGTAGAGCGGTGCCAGTGGGTAGAGCGGTGCCAGTAGGTAGAACGGTGCCAGTGGGTAGTGCGGTGCCAGTGGGTAGTGCGGTGCCGGTGGGCAGAGCGGTGCCAGTGGGTAGAGTGGTGCCAGTGGGCAGAGCGGTGCCCGTGGGTAGAGTGGTGCCAGTGGGTAGAGCGGTGCCGGTGGGTAGAGCGGTGCTGGTGGGTAGAGCGGTGCCAGTGGGTAGTGCGGTGCCAGTGGGCAGAGCGGTGCCAGTGGGTAGAGCGGTGCAGGTGGGTAGAGCGGTGCCGGTGGGTAGAGCGGTGCCCGTGGGTAGAGTGGTGCCGGTGGGTAGAGTGGTGCCGGTGGGTAGAGCGGTGCCACTGGGTGGAGCGGTGCTGGTGGGTAGAGTGGTGCCGGTGGGTAGAGTGGTGCCGGTGGGTAGAGCGGTGCCGGTGGGTAGAGTGGTGCCGGTGGGTAGGGTGGTGCTGGTGGGTAGAGCGGTGCCGCTGGGTGGAGCAGTGCCGGTGGGTAGAGTGGTGCCGGTGGGTAGAGCGGTGCCGGTGGGTAGAGCGGTGCCGGTGCATAGAGCGGTGCCAGTGGACAGAGTGGTGCCAGTGGGTAGAGCGGTGCCAGTGGGAAGAATGGTGCCAATGGGTAGAGTGGTGCCAATGGGTAGAGTGGTGCCGGTGGGTAGAGTGGTGCCACACACACACACTCATACACACACACACACACACACACACAAAAAACACGCACTCCACTCCACACACACACACACACACACACACACACACACACACACACACACACACACACACACACACACACGCACAGACACACACACATACACACACCACACAAGACAGACACACACACACATACATGCACGCACGCACGCACGCACGCACACACACCACACACACCACACACACCACACACACACACACACACACACACACACACACACACACACACACACACACACACACACATACACACACACACACACACACACACACACACACACACACACACACACACACACACATACATGAATGTACAAAACACATTTATGTACTTTTGACAACACTCCTGTCCCTGTCTGCTCCTGGCCCAGCTGGTTGTGGCCAACCAAATGACCCGATGTCCCTGTCTGTCCCTGTTGTCCCCTGATCCCATCCGTCTCTTCCCTCCAGCTGCAATCCCAGGAGGAACTGTCCAGCCGGGAACATAAACTGGAGGACACACTGCGAGAACTCAAGGACGAAATCAAAACAGTGAGTGACACTCTTGATCTGCCTGGTCCGCGGCTCACACTTCTCATTCTGTTCTCTGTCACTGCTGTTGTCTCTTACGTTGTTGTCATCACTGCTGTTGTCTTTTACGTTGTTGTCATCACTGCTGTTGTCTCTTACTTTGTTGTCGTCACTGCTGTTGTCTCTCAAGTTGTTGTCATCACTGCTGTTGTCTCTCAAGTT
Source organism: Oasisia sp. SBJ-2009 (assembly GCA_964017155.1). NCBI lineage: Eukaryota > Metazoa > Annelida > Polychaeta > Sabellida > Siboglinidae > Oasisia > Oasisia sp. SBJ-2009. Next base: position 40,409,218 of record OZ024857.1, on the reverse strand, counting down.
GTTGTCATCACTGCTGTTGTCTCTCAAGTTGTTGTCATCACTGCTGTTGTCTCTCAAGTTGTTGTCATCACTGCTGTTGTCTCAAGTTGTTGTCATCACTGCTGTTGTCTCTTACGTTGTTGTCATCACTGCTGTTGTCTCTCAAGTTGTTGTCATCACTGCTGTTGTCTCTCAAGTTGTTGTCATTATTGCTGTTGTCTCTCAAGTTGTTGTCATCACTGCTGTTGTCTCTTACGTTGTTGTCATCACTGCTGTTGTCTCTCAAGTTGTTGTCATCACTGCTGTTGTCTCTTACGTTGTTGTCATCACTGCTGTTGTCTCTTACGTTGTTGCCATCACTGCTGTCATCTCTTACTTTGTTGTCATCAGTGCTGTTGTCAGACAGCATCATTGACAGATCTATTTTCACGATATGCAAACGGAAATCGGTCAAGCAATGGGTCGATAATTGAATTAAAAACTGGAGAACCGAGCATTTCAACAAGAGACTGTAGAATTTTTGGAAACAGGAATTATAGTTGACTTTTTGAAGCAATGGGGGATTTTGCATTTGCAAATAGCCCAGACACCCTATCACCATGTCACCCTTTTGCCAGGCACCCCATCAGCCTGTCACTCTATTGTCAAGACATCCTATCAGCTTGTCACCCTATTCCCCCAGACACCCTATTGCCTGGACACCCTATCTCACTCATCCTATCTCACTCACACCCTATCTCACTCTCATCCTATTTCACTCACCCTATCTCACTCTCACCCTATCTCACTCACCCTATCTCACCCACACCCTGTCTCACTCTCACCCTATCTGTGAGTCACCCTATCACCCGTGTGCCCAGGAGGTGACGGAGGGGATGCTGGAGCTGGAGCGATCCCGCATCGAGACGGCCACGGAGCTGGAGCAGCTCCACGACCAGAAGGACAACCTGCAGGAGCATCTGAGCGTGCTCAAACACACCCTCGTCGTGGTAACTCTCTCGCATGCATGCACGTGTCGTCACGCTTCGTCACGCTTCGTCACGCTTGTGTTTCTGTCTTTTTCTTAAGATTTGTCGCACTTTTAAACGATCATTTCCCAGCGATGAAGAAAAATGTCATCGAAATTTATATTTTATATTTTATTGAAAACGTGGTTTATTCTCCTTGTTAAAATAATAATATTAATAAAGGCTTGATGCAAGAAATACTAGAAGCTACCACTATTGCTAAACATTACTTGTTTTATTAAGTGAACACTATATGTTTTCTGTGGCAAGGTTCATGGGGATCTCGTTTTCTGTTCAGATCCCAACTGTTGGACCTGGCTGAGATATATTTCTGTTAAATTATAAGATTGTTGTTGTGGTCACTGTCCACTCAAGCGGCCAGTCATCCATTGTCACAATGGCCACTAAGTCAGAACCTCGGGAGTGAATCACTGAGAGTGAAACCTTGAGAGTGAAACATGTTAATGGAATGTCTTTGTGAACTTACAACACGAACCGATCAATGATTGGTGTGTTCTGTTTCAGATCCGGAGTGGCGTCAACACCCCAGTGCCACAGGACGCAACGGCAAAGGGAAACACTAACTACTTTGAAGAATGAAGAACAACAATACCAGCTGAAGGTGACTAGTTCTGTCAACGTCTCAGAGATGTCACTGACACAATGGTGGAACCTTTGTGTACAGACATATGTGAAGTGGTCAACTGGAACATTGGCAACTTTCCTGAAACAACTCAAAACTTATCCAGTACTAGAGACTAAGTTCGAAGGGAGAGAGTGTGACTATTTAGGACAACTAACTGTAACCCCAAAAATGGTAGCTATGAAAATAAGAGATATGAAGGATAATAAATCACCAGGAGTGGATGGGATTCCTCCCAAATTACTACTGGAAATTGTAGAACAAATCAGCATACCTCTTGCGACAATGTTCAATTTGTCATTAGAGGAGGGAATAGTTCCGTTAGAATGGAAAGAAGCAAACATTATACCATTATTTAAAAAGGTTCAAGAAACAAGTCAGAGAACTATAGACCAGTGAGTTTAACATCGGTGATTTGCAAACTATTAGAAAGACTAATTAAAAATCATTTGGTTGATTTTCTTGTTAAAAATAAATTGATAAACACATCTCAACATGGGTTTTTAAAAGCGAGGTCATGCTTAACAAATATGTTATGTTTTTTGGAAGATGTCACAAAGTGGGTAGATGAGGGATCACCAGTAGATATAATCTACTTAGATTTTAAAAAAGCCTTTGACAAAGTGCCACACCAATGATTACTACTTAAACTAAAGGCCCATGGCATAGGAAATAGTATGATTAACTGGATAGAAAAATGGCTTATTGATAGAAGACAAAGAGTAGTAGTTGATAATAATAATAATAATAATAATGGCAATTTCTATAACGCCGGTATCTGCCAAACATCATGTTAGAACAATACTAGTAATGCCAATAGAGCGACCTTTTTAGACCCGAAAAAAATAAAATTAAATAATATAATTACCATTAAATAAAGTAGCAATAAAACGGTGTAAAGTAAACATTTCTAAAAATGTATATACAATAATAATAATAATAATAATAATAAAATAATTTTAAAAATAAATAAAAATTAGTTAGTGTCATAAAATATATACAGTCCAGAACATGTCCAAGGGAACGTCCGCATGTATCACTCGAAATAAGCTTTAAAAAGATGTGTCTTCAATGCTGTCTTGAAGACACAGACTGTTGCGCTGGCTCTGATGGTGTTAGGAAGTGTATTCCAGACATTTGCTGCGGATACTGTGAACGACCGCGCTCCCCACGAGTTTTTACATTTGTGTTCTGTTAACAGCAGCTTGTTTGCAGAGCGCATATTTCCACGGAGTGGTTCGTACAGTTTAACAAGGTTACACAAGTAAACGGGCGAGACACAGTGGATTGTCTTGAACACAAACATGGAGATTTTGAAGACGATTCTCTGTTCGATTGGTAGCCAGTGTAGTGTTTGAGGATGGGTGTGATGTGAGTACATTTCCTGGTGAGCGTGACAAGTCTGGCAGCAGTGTTCTGTAATCGCTGGAGTCGTATTAGCTGTGTTTTGTTGAGGCCGTGAAGCAGTGAATTGCACGCGTCCAGTCTACTAGTAATGAGCGCGTGGGTGAGTAGTTCCGCAACTGGCTGATTGATGTGCTTTCGAATCATTCCAATATTTCTTATTGATATACACACAGCTCTGGACACTTTCGCGATGTGCTTATCTATGGAGAGATTCTCATCAATGATAACGCCGAGGTTCGTGACACTGTTCTAGTTGTTTCTTGTTCTAGTTGTTTCCAGCACTCGGCAACGTTCTTTTAACTGACTAGTCTGTATATTGTGGTTACAACGTATGATCTTATGAGGTATCATTTAACTAGTCAGCCTTTTTCAGAACATCACGCCAAGCCGACCTTTCTATGCTGGCACTGAGGATGGTCACTGCCAGGGTGCTTGTCGTCCTCAGTGGTTCTTTTACGTCCCAAATTGAGACGGGACCGACATTAACGTGATTCTCCGATTCACGAGGGATACACAGTCCCCAATGTTGAGAGCCAGATGTTTACATCACAACTGCCGGTACCGGGGATCGAACCCGTGCCGCCGGCATCAGAGGCGGGTGTGGTAACCACTACACCACCCGCGCTCTCTTGTCGGTAGGAGTAACCATGGTGTCGCCCACTCTCACCTCTGTGATGTTGACTTTCGATCTCTGTTGTTTGGATCCAACCACAATGACTTCTGTTTTTGCATTGTTCAGCTTCAGGTAATTCCGCGACATCCATTAACGTAGTTCGTCAAGACAGGCTTCAATTTGCTATATTGCGTTATTAACGTTTGACTGTGTAGGATCGACTGAAATGTATATTTGAGTATCGTCTGCGTAACAATGATATTTCAGGCCATGCTTCCGGATGATGTCAGCCGTGGGTGAGGTGTACATTGAAAACAGTATAGGTCCTAGAACAGAGCCTTGCGGGAGACCGTACTTTAGCTGCGATGTAACCGATGTCACGTTGTCAATGCGCACACAGTATGTTCTGCCACTCAGGTATGACTGGAACCAGTCAAGTGCAACACCGCCGATTCCAAAATAGCTGTTCATACGGGATAGCAGAATGGAGTGATCGACAGTGTCAAAAGCCGCGGATAGATCTAATAACACGAGAAGAGTGATCTTGCCGCAGTTCATGGCCTGCAGCAAATCGTTATGGACGCTTAGCAGTGCGGTTTCTACGCTGTGGTGTGCACACACCACAGCGGGGATGGGGAGGTTTCAAAATGGAAATCTGTTTTGAGTGGAGTACCGCAAGGATCAGTATTGGGACCTATTTTATTCTTAATATATATCAATGATTTGGATGATGACATAACAAGCAAGGTTTTGAAGTTTGCGGACGACACAAAAGTGTTTAGGAAAATTAAAAGTGATGCAGATAGACAGCATTTACAAGATGATCTTAATAAGTTGATAGAATGGTCTGAGATATGGCAAATGCTGTTTAACTTTGGAAAGTGTAAGTGCCTCCACACATGATATGGGAATGAAAATGCACAATATACAATGGGTGGTACTGTACTAAATACTACTGTAAAGGAAAAGGACATAGGGTTAACCATTAGTGCTGACATGAAGGTATCAGAGCAGTGTGGAAATGCAGCAGCGAAGGCAAACCAAATTCTTGGATTAATTAGGCGAAATATAGTGTATAAAGAAAAAGAACTAATAATACCGCTTTATAAAACAATAGTTAGGCCTCATTTAGAATATTGTATACAAGCATGGAGGCCATATCGCAAGAAGGATATTGATATGCTAGAAAGGGTACAAAGGAGAGCAACAAAAATGATACCAAAACTCAGGAATATTAGTTATGAAATGCGTCTAAAAGAATGTGGTCTAACAACACTAGAAACCAGAAGATTGAGAGGAGATCAGATTGAGGTTTTTTAAATATTGAATGGGTATGAAAATATTGACAGAAATATTTTTTTCACGGTCAAGGAAGAGAGAAGGACTAGAGGACATGGAGTTACATTAGCAAAGAAGCAGTGTAGATTAGATATTAGAAAATTTTCATTTTCTCAAAGAATAGTAAACGAATGGAACATATTATCAGCTGATTGTGTAAGTGCTAGTAGTGTTAATATATTTAAAAATAAAATTGACATATACCTAAGACGGGCGGGGTATACTTAGATAGATAGGTTGGACTCTCGATAAGCCAAACGGCTTCCTTGTCCACCTGCCATCTAGAGTTGATTCTCTAGGTGGTAATCTTGTTAAATCTTGTTAAATCTAAATGCCTTGATGGCACTGGTTTATATTTCATAGCATTGACTGGTTTTAAATTGTTCTGTTTGAAACTGTATTTTTACACCCTATTTTATTTATTTTATTTACTTATCTTAACATATTTATTATTTTTTTTGTTATCTTAACTTACTTAATTATTTATCTTAGTTTATTTATTTGATTTTAGCTTATGTATTTAATTCATTTATATTTTAGATTATTAGTAAACACATCATGTTAATGTGAAGCGCTTTGATTTGGTTGGCATTTAATTACTTAAAAAGTGCTTATGTTAACAAACATAATTATTATTATTATCACAAGAGGTGTCAAAACAACCTGTGAGATTGTCTGCATTACTTGGCAATGATTGTTCACGTGTATCAGTGTACAAACATGTCTGCGTGACAAACATGTTTGTAACATGTCTATAATGTCTAACACAAGTTTATATGTAACACTTACATGCGTAACCCAAGTGTATCTGTAACACAAGTGTGTCTGTAACACAAGTGTATCTGTAACACAAGTGTGTATTTTAACACAAGTGTGTCTGTAACACAAGCCTGTCTTTTACACACATGTGTCTGTAACACAAGTGTGTTTTTAACACAAGTGTATCTGTACGACATGCGTGTCTTTTAACACAAGTGTGTCTGTAGCACAAGTGTGTATGTAACACAAGTATGTCTTTCAACACAAGTGTGTCTTTTAACACAAGTGTGTATGTAACACAAGTGTGTCTTTTAACACAAGTATGTCTGTAACACAAGTGTGTCTTTTAACACAAGTGTGTCTGTGACACAAGTGTGTATGTAACACAAGTGTGTCTTTTAACACACAAGTGTGTCTGTAACACAAGTGTGTCTGTAACAAAAGTGTGTCTGTAACACAAGTGTGTCTGTAACATGATTATGTCTTTAACACACACAGGAGTGCATGTAACGGTGTTACATCTGTAACACTGTAACGTGTTTGTTACAGCTTGAGCTTGAGCAGAAGATGAGTCGTCACGCTGAGGTGATGGAAAGTCGAAGACAGGTGTCACATGACAGCATCCAGCAGCTGCAACGGAAGCTGAATAACCTTGAACAGGTGACCTTCACTTGACCTTCAGTGCTTTATACATCCTTTCCCTTGTTCCGTTCCACAAAGATGGTTTCCTCGTCAGTTATGCCACGTTGGGTGTTATTTTTCTCTATGCTCTCAAATCATTGGGCCAATTGTTTTCATTTAATGTTTCATGGGGCATTATTTGGGGTGGCTGTGTATTTGAGTGTCTTCTTGGTAATTGTTTTTAATGCAAAACTGTTAACGCCATCCCAGTCATTCAGACATTGACATTGTAGTAGGTTGTTTTAGTGTTAATCATTCATGGACTACCTGTTTTTTTTATTTAATGTACTAATACTTTCATTGATCTATTTATTCTAATATTTTATTAACGTATTAATTTAGCTCACAGTGTAGTATCCTTTACATTGCATGACCGTGAAATTCAATGTACAAATAATTTGTATCTATTTATTATATTTATTTTATTAATTTACTCATCGTTTTAATGTACACTTAAAATATACAGTTAATTGTATTTGTCATATTTATTTTATTAACTTACTACTTTAGCACACAGTCACGTTACAACTGCAGTATAGTGAAACATCACGTTTTAGCAGTAAATACTTGAAGACTTGAAGTTACATTTGCTTTACGCTGACATATGAGAGACAAATGTCTGGTATTTCAACAGCTAGACGACCTGGGTTCATAATCGACACAGGTGTTGCTATATGACATTGTTTCTCGACAGGTTCTGTGCCAAAGTGATTCACATCGACCTACTACGCCATCTAGTGATGTCCTGTTGAACCGCTCCCGAACTCCGACTCCGGCGGGAGAGTTTGATATGCAGGTAAGGGAGTGATGCTGACAGCTTGTTGTGCTGACAAGCTGACAGCTTGTGATGACATCTTAGCATGGTATTCTGGGGCGTAATAGTGCAGTGGTGCAAAGATGGACTCGATTGTAATCTATCTTGCTTTCATCTCGTGTTCAGTTACTTTTACAGAAAAGCAAATCTACAAAGTATTCATTACCACATGCAAGCTTGTGTCTGTGATTTTAAAGTGTAGCTTTGATAAAATCAATTGAAAAACTGCTTACTTATTTAATTGCTGCAGAATATTCAATTCAAATATTCTTGCATCACGATGTGATTGTCCTATTTCCTGTTGTTGACTTCCTTATTCTCTCAAAAACCCGGAAGACTTTAGAGCATTAAATCACTGACATATATTAAATAAATTTATTTAGATTACATATTTATATTTGGACACCAAAAAATTGGATTTAAGTAGAGTTGCGAACTGGTGTAGTTTGCATTAATCCAAGGTCACCATCAATCAATCGATTTTAGAAATTGGGCACTTCTGAAAACTTCTTGAACTTCTGCTATTTTATCCTTAATATCAATTTATGTTAACAAATGCAGAATGCTAATGCCTATCTGTGCACAATATGTGTATGTGCCAGGGGTTGAGTAGTGACTAGTAATATAGGTTTTTGTGTAAAAGTACAACATTAATGTGTGTTGAACCCATAAAAACGATTACTTAATAAACATGACCTCCTGTTGCTATGTTCCATTCCCAAGGCAATCTAGATCCCAAAAATAAATGTATGGCTAGAAGAATGAGTGGGCGTAGTGAAGTAAGAATTATACAAATGTCGGTTTTATATAAAGGTGGAAGGGATTTCAGAATGTATGGTCATGGTTTCATTTATATGGATTTTTCTTATTTATATGTAACAGAGCAACTAAGAAATTAGATCAACCGTAACATATTACTATATAGTTTTATATTTATTCTCTAACCTCTCTGCTGTGAATGTTCACATGTTATTTACACAAAAACAATTCCACTCCCTTGGAAAAAAGATTCAAATTTACTGAAACATAATTGTCAAAACATTTCATAAATGGCAAACATTACTTTGTTGATACAGTTCATTAAACGCGTACAACATTGCAACACTGGGATATGGGCCTTACTTACCCCTTGACTTCTTAATATCATTACTGCAGTCCTCAACATATTCTAAGCTGATCTCTACAAGAGTTATGCTTGTTGTATTTAACTTGATGACTTGGCAGAACTCTGACGTTGTATATTAATCCCTCTTTGTTTGGCAACATTTATCAAGGCGAAGTTCATATTCCTGCTTACACAAACACACACACACACACACACACACACACACACACACACACACACACACACACACACACACACACACACACACACACTCACTCACTCACTCACTCTCACACACACACCACACACCACACACACACCACACCCACACCCACACACCCACACACCCACACACCCACACACCCACACACCCACACACCCACACACCCACACACCCACACACCCACACACCCACACACCCACACACCCACAAACCCACACACCCACACACCCACACAATCACACACACACACACACACACACACACACACACACACACACACACACACACACACACACACACACAAACACACATTATAAGTTTGACTACAGTTAATACATTTCTAAGATATCACAAAACCACCTGAACTGATGAAATGGAATCAATGTGTGTGCACACAACATGTAGTGTTTGCATAAAGAACACCAGCAGGGTATGAACCTACCACACACAACACTGAACCGACATTACCCTAAACTGTACAAGTGAAAACAAATTGGTTTAGAGAAACATTTAGCAGTGCTTTTGCATTAAAACGCAGTATTCTGACTGCAATCAGTCACAACTGTATTATGTCACAACTGTATTATTAGAAAATTAATATACAGATACATGAACTGACAGGAATACATAATAATTAGTACACGATCTGTAAAAGCATGCACCAACTCATTTTTATGGACAAGCCTGCTAGTTGTGGTTTTGAACTCTTCATATCACGTCATTATAGCTGCCCAACACCTAATTTCAAAGATTGTTTTTGCCAAAAAAATTACAAAACGAGTATAACTGTTTCCTACAAGCATGAGTTATGATTATTAAACCAGACCATGTAGCATCGTCTAACACTATCCAAAATGTCCTCTAGTTCGTTATCTTCAATAAAATACTCGCTAGGTGTGCGGGCGTGTGTGTGTGTGTGTGTTTATGTGTGTGTGTGTGTGTGTGTGTGTGTGTGTGTGTGTGTGTGTGTGTCTGTCTGTCTGTCTGTTTGTCTGTTTGTCTGTCTGTGTGGTGTGTGGGGTGTGTGTGTCCGTGTGGTGTGTGTGTAATAATGAATAATGTATGTATAATCCTACATTATATATAATAAAAAGAAAACTATGCAAGTTCAAAGTATGTTCGACATTTTTGTTATGTGTATTTAATAGTTGTTTTGTTGATGCAGGTGTTATGTACACGTATGAAAGGTTGGTAATGTACACGATTATACTGACTGGGTATTTGTATTAACTGTGTTTCTTAATTATTAAGAAACAATATTAATAATAATAATGAATATCTCAAAGAAAAGGTTATTCTAGGTAATATTATACCTGTGTAAACTTATGCAAACTCATTTTTAAAGGTATCTTAACAATGAATGATCGCAGTTATTTATTCATACATTCAATGTACTATTATTAATATACCATAGTTATATTTATTTACTTTTTGATGACTAAAGACAATGTAGTTTATTTTGTATAGTAGAAATGATTGTATCTTAAAAATTTACTATCAATAAAATATTGATGATTTTATGCATGGTATTAATTCTTTTACAATTATAATTCCAGCCAAAACAGTTATTTGGATAAGCGCGATATACGAAAAATATAATAATTATTACCATAGAATGAAAAAATCATGAAATATATCAACAGATATTAAAATAAATATTTTTTAATACAACATAATATAATTCCAACATATAATTAGGTACGTCCCCTTGTAGTTACATACAAGGCGACGTATACTTAGGCGTGGACGTTCCACATTTGAAATGTAAGAGAGTTCAAGCATTTTTATATCTTTCAATAATATTTACTTACGTACGTACAACAAATTAACTAAAGCTTACCGTGAGGCTGAGTTGTGTACGATTAAAGCTGTTAAAACATTTACAATATACCTTAAAATAAGTCAATGTGCTGTTGCGAGTATAACTATTTCCTACAAGAAAAAAACTTTGAAAAACAAAAGAGAGGGAATGAGGAAGTGGGAGACACTGGGTATATAGCCTGTAGTACAATCTAATGTAACTAGTTCGGCCAGGGGTACCTCATCGGTTGCTCCTCATAACGTTCCCTGGCACGGTTGGTCACAATCCTTACTCCCTCACAACTGACCGACTTCCGCCGGAAGTGTTCCTATGGGAGGGAAATTACCTGGCCCAAACCCCGGTTCGCCGCACCGGTTGTGACCTCCATAGGATGAGCGTCACTGGTAACCCCTTCCGCCACGTGCGGTCGGAACACTCAGTTGCAGAAGGTAGCCATTTTGTTTGCTTATAAACCCATGCCGAGCCTTAGCTGGTGAAATTGTGGTGTCAACTTGTAAAACACGTAAGCTGATATATCTGACGTTATTTATTTTGTAGCATTACATTACAACTTCGCTTATATGTCATGCTATATCATATAATACATAAAACATGTTAACATGCATAATTATAATTATTAATGTAGACTTAACCAGATTCATGGTTCTATAGCGGAAGTTGGGCAACAATATGGCGTCGCCGACATTTCCTCCTTCATAAAATTAAATAAGGCATTATTTTTAAACGCAGATATATAATACAGTACACCCTACAGTGAATAATATAACTCGCCTTGATATACGAGAATTCATAATTTAAAATAATAAACACAGGTGGATTAAAACATTATTAGTTATTTTCTTTGATAAATAAATACAATGCTTACCTACGATTTACATCGACGCAAATCAGCAAGTGGATCCATTCATTACATATAAACTATGTTGCCAAGTAATGTTTTGATTAATGAGAAATGTATTATCTGTGTAATTATATTCACAGTAGAACGATGCTAACAGTTATGCATAATGATGATAATGTTTGTCTTCCGTAATGCCTTGCTGGTTTGACTATGCATGTTAGCGATACAGAATGTCGACACTGCATGTACCACATGGCAACTAATGTAATGTACTACCAACAGTTGCCGTTCTAAAACAACATTACACACATAGCCTACCTTAAAGCAATTGTCTGTAGCAGTCGTGGCTCTCTTTTTGGCGTCTAATTGTATATCCCAATGTCTGATGACTCCCCAAACTGCAACATGTGCAGCTCATTCGAGACCAACTGTCAAACCACATAGCGCGTCAAATGTGTATCGTTTGCTGAATATCATACGATCCGCTGCACCCGACCCTAAACGAACCATCCGTAAACACGTGAAGTTGGTCTTGTACTGAAAACCGTGAGAACTGCATTACCATTACAACTGCACTTAAAATTCGACAAATCCATGCTTTCGATCGAACGCTTAAGTCATTTGTTTGTAGCAACTGTCATGTTCAACGCGACAGTCAATTAGTGCGTTCTTGCGCGGGACCAAGAACATACCATTGTCGGAGGCCGCATGTCAGTCTAAGAATGTCCACGGCAGTGAAGCATTGTTAAACTGACAATGAAACAACACAGGTATTACACACGGGCAAATCAAGTTTGCCTTGAATGGCACAAGTAGCTTCGCTGTTCTTGTCGAATGTGCAAATACCCATGACCGTACCGAATTGCGGTTTAATTAGAATGACGGGAGGGTGAAAAGGATTGGTTGATGAAAGTATGGAGGAAGAGGGGTGTAGAGGGACAGTGGGAAGGGAAATAGTAGAGGATAAAGAAAGTGAGGGAGAGGGAGACGGCGAGGGGCCGCCAATCAGGGAGGAAGGGAGAAAATGTTGAGTATTTTTAAAAGGAAGTGATGGTGAGATGTAAATCAGAAGAGAGACAGACAAAGAGAAAAAAAACCCTCACAAACTTGTTCACTCTGACACATTGTGCATCAGAACGAAAACGGATTGCAGCGCTACTCATTTGTTCATTTCTTTCATCTATTTGCTAAAAATGGACACTGAACGGTTTAAATATTAATAATAATAATAATACAGTTTTTTATATAGCGCTAATTCCCGCATGGCGGATCGTTGCTCTGCACAAGAAATATACTAAATGTATATTAATAAATAGAAATGTAAATTAATATAAATCATTTTCATTTTTTGGTTTTAAGAAGTACTACTAAACCTTTGTATGTAAATTATATAAATTAATATAAAATTAAAACCTTTACTAAAACTGTGTGCGTATATATATATATATATATATATATATATATATATATATATATATATATGTGTGTGTGTGTGTGTGTGTGTGTGTGTGTGTGTGTGTATAAATCTATAAATTAATCTAAAACATAAACACTGATTAAAACGTGTATGGCACTAAAATGAAACTCTAAAGCATTGTCCGTCATTTCAAAACAATTTGAATTAATTGAAATCTCTAATAAAAATATATGCCTTTAATTAAACACTTTCTAAACATACACAATGTCCCGGATGCACGAATGTTCACAGGTAATTCAATCCACAGTCGAGGTGCTGCTGCGCCAAATCACCAATACACTTCTTTATAATGGTATTCTATATAAGGGATTATATAGATGGGTGATATTAGCACTAACAAACATTATTCTGATGATGTAGTGAGGGGGTAGAGGGAGGGAAGAAAGGATAAAGGAAGGAGAGGGAGAGAGGGGAGGCTGAGGGAGAGATTAACGGGAGAAAAAAAGAGCGTGCTTATATGTGTAAGAGATTGTGTTGTGGGGATATAATGTTGTCATCGTCACATTTCTTTTTTGTATTAATCTGCACCCTCCTTCCGAAGAAGACTTTATATTATCATAGACATTACCGATAATATAAAGTTTCTGATTGATTTTAGAGCAAAAATATAGTATATTATCATCAAACGCGTGCGCAGCGTACACTAACATTATCACGTCACGTAACCTTTTGCATATCACCGGTGTTTCCACACAAAATGGGATCAGTTTGATATAGCATATATGATGCCGCCCATACGTTACCATTATAAATACTATTGGAATGGTTATGCTTGACGAAGGTCACGTGTAGCAATTGATTGTCACGTACACAAACCGCAACGTAACGTTTTAGTAAAGTAATCTGATTTTTTATATATATTTTTCATAAACCATTACTAATAAAAAAATGTAAAAGCAAGATATTTAAAATATTTAAGAATCGCATAATAACTCAGCCTGCGTCTGATCTAACACTTGATCGAAGGAAGCATAGACCTCTATTCCAACGAGTAATACAGTCACAGAAAAAAACACCTACTCCCAATATTTGTATTTACTGTTGGGGTAAAATGTAAAACAGAACCAGATGATCGATGCTGCATAGGTTTTCTAATAGGAGTAAGCAATGAATGTAAATACGACACACACTTACACGCACACGCACACACACGCCACACGCCCCCCCCCCCCCCCCGTACACACACGCACACGCGCGCACACTCACACTCATCCCCGCCCACCCACGCACGCACACGCGCACACACACACGCACGCACACACACACACACACACACTCACACCCGCACACACACACACATACACACACACACACACTCACACCCACCCACCCCCCCACCCCCCACACACACACACACTCACAAACACACACACACACAGACACACACAAACACACACACACACACACGCACACACGCACACGCACTCACACACTCACACACTCACACACACACACACACACACACACTCACACACACACACACACACACACACACACACTCACACTCACTCACTCACTCACTCACACCCACACTCATCCCCGCCCACCCATACACGCACACGCGCGCCCGCAAACGAGTATATATATTGAGTATATATGGTGGCGGTGGCTGAGCGAGTTGGAAGATGGTCGACAAAACAATTGCTCAACACCTGCAAGAGAGACGGGAAGTTCACAGGAAGTTCAGAACGGGGCTAATTGTCCGAATATAGAAAAGAAAGGGAGATGTGCATGACCCGGGAAAACAATTGAGGCATTACGTTGCTAAGCAATATGTTGAGGTTGCTGGAACGAATTCTGGATGGCAGAATAAAAGCAATAGTGTAAGGGGAAATCGTCGAAGAACAGCTAGAGTTTAGACAAGGAAGAGGAACAACGGATGGGATATTTGTCCAGAGATAGGTAATAGAGAAGAAATTGGACGGACAGAAGGATATGGCAATTAGATACATATACCTGGAGAAGGTCTAGGCTATAATCCCAAGAGAAATGTTCCCACTTTACAAACATACCTAAAAATAAATGTGTAAAGAATACCTAAAATACCTCAAATACAGTATCTAAAAGCATGAAGATAGCATTTGAAAAATAGGAACAGAATAAAAAAATATATATATATAATAAAAATACATAAATAAAGTAAAATAAATTTAAATACACTAATTGATTTAAACATGATCAATTAAAACACAAAAAGTTAAATTACAAAAAAGCTTGCCTAAATAAATGAGTTTTTAGAAGTGTCTTAAAACTGTTTACTGTTGAGGCAGTCCTGATCAAAGGCGGCAAATTGTTCCATAGAACTGCCGAGCAGACGGCGAAACGGTGATCACCGTGGGTGACAGTCTGTGAGGCCGGTATGGACAAAAGGGGCGGCTGCGAGGCAGATCGTAGAGTTCTGTTTACGTGTCTGTAGTTGAACAATTCACTCAGGTAGTCGGGCGCTACCCCATTTAGAGCACAATAGGTCAATAGCAGCACTTTGTAGGTTGGTCTCAGATGAACTGGTAGCCAATGCAGTCGCTGCAGCACTGGTGTAATGTGATCGTATTTCTTCGTACGCGTAATTATGCGAGCTGCACAATTCTGCACCCTTTGCAGTCGCTGCATGGTGTTGTTTGGTATACCATAGAGGAGAGAGTTGCAATAGTCTAACCGGGATGTTACTAGTGCATGAACAAGTGTTTTACACGATTCATTTGTCAGATGTGGGCGAATTCGCCCAATGTTTCTTATCTGATAGTAACACACCTTCACAACGTTAGCGATCTACTGCTCCATCCTCAGGTTACAGTCAAATGTCACACCCAAATTGCGCACGCACGATGACGGTTGAATTTGATGGCCGGCTACTGTCATATACAAATCAGCAGGCAGGCTGTTGCGTTTAGAAGACATGTCTCTGTCTCAGTCTCACCTGGTCTCTATACTACACTATCTACAAACATGTTTAGAAGACATGTCTCAGTCTCAGTTTCACCTGGTCTCTATACTACACTATCTACAAACATGTTTAGAAGACATGTCTCTGTCTCAGTGTCAGTCTCACCTGGTCTCTGTCCTCCAGGTTGTGTCTGAGACTCGTCACTTCATCCTCCGGTTGCTGTATCCTCAGAGCCCGCTCAGACGACTCCTGGACACAACATCAAATATCACAGACAGCAGGGGCAGACTGGCAGAAGCAGTGTGACACCGACACCATTAGTATCATGGCGTCATGATGCCACGAGTATCATGGCGTCATGATGCCACGAGTATCATGACATCATGCTGCCATGAGTATCATGACATCATGCTGACATGAGTATCATGACATCATGATGGCATGAGTATCACGACATCATGATGCCATGAGTATCACGACGTCATGATGCCATGAGTATCATGACGTCATGATGCCGTGAGTATCATGACATCATGATGCCGTGAGTATCATGTCGTCATGACGCCATGAGTATCATGACGTCATGATGCCGTGAGTATCATGACGTCATGACGCCGTATCATGACGTCATGATGCCATGAGTATCATGACATCATGACGCCATGAGTATCATGACATCATGCACAGTGTTTTTTAACCGTAGGTAAACTCTGTGATAGAAAATATAGTTTTCAACGAAATGAAAATTACTGTAAAATTAAGATTGCAAGCTTTCAGCTGAATGTGTATTTTGTTACTAAGCAGTCAACGTTTTGTTACCATGGAGACCTGAACTAATGTCTATGGTTACTAAGCAGTCAACGTTTCGTTGAAAATTAGCAAATAAGTTATTTATTACTTTTAAATTAAATTGATATGCATAATTTATTATAAATATATAATAAATATTATTATGGAATAATAAAAACAAATATTTACCATATCATTAGCTCTTATTGTATTGAAAATTGGATTTATTCACTACTTTTCTTAATAAATATTGATAATTAATAATAATTAATTAATATTGACACTTTATACCAAATATTGCTCCGGTAATACACCAAAGTACCCTATTATTGCCCACATACAGTTTAGACAGTCAATTGTGATTCATTAGTCCATAGAAAGCAGATAACACTTAGTGATATAATTGAGGCCTACCTTGATCTTTGGACGGCAATTTTGGGGTGTTCTTATAAAATTAGGCAAAAATGGCAAAAACAGAGGCAAAACAACACTCAAAACAGGATATAAACTTAGGCGCATCTAATAGGTGGCAGCACGTCCTTTGCCAAGTTGATTTTAATGCTGCCACAGAGCTTAACAATAGAGAAACAATAGTAAAATCCAATGGTCCCATGACTTTTTACCGGCACTGTATATATATATATATATATATATATATATATATATATATATATATATATATATATATATATATATATATATATATATATATATATAATACACATGGTTATATCAGCGTTCGGCGTGTTTGTAAACACGTTCTGGTTGCCCGATGATATTCCCTGGGTCAGCACTTCGAGGTGTGAATAGATGCGGCAAGAGACAAGTTGCTGCGCTGATCGAAGCGATATCGGTCGCTGGCGCTCCAGTACATGTTGCGTAATTTTGGACCGGGCGACGGTCGTGGGGCGTGGCAGAGACTGGCTGTCCGAGCACGTGTGGCTGTCTGTCGAACGATCATGGGATGTGCCGATTATGTTGCGCCTAGCAGGGTCAAACTCGAAAGAAGCGCATTTAACGTGTTCTAAGCTGATACAGTTCTAAATAATGGTTTAATTTGAAAGAAATGATCTAACTAATAACATTGAAAGTCTTCGAAAAGGCATCGATTGACGGCTTGTCTATCCGGCTAGATTACCCGGACGTGAATCAGCACCATGACATTTAAGGTGGGTAAAGGCGGCGCAGATCTACATACTCTTTAACTTTAAGGTGTATACCCAGCCAATACACTGCTAAGGCTCCACTTGGCTCTATGCTCTTTAATTAATTGTAGAATATTTGTTTGACGAATAGAGATTATATTTTAGTTCTAATATATACAATGTTAACACTTCCGTCAGCAAATGTGTTTAACAGTGATTCTCTTTTCAAAGCTTCGGGTTTACTGTTCCAAAGAAATGGATGTGCCATTTTTTTTAATTTGTTCCACCTTGTTTTGTACTGAGGTAAGACTCCCTACGTACCAACCTGACCTTCCCCCCTGGGACCCCCACCCACTCCAGTGTTCCCATAGTCATTTCTCTTGGGATTATAGCCTAGGCCTTCTCCAGGTATATGTATCTAATTGCCATATCCTTCTGTCCGTCCAATTTCTTCTCTATTACCTATCTCTGGACAAACATCCCATCCCGCCTGAGAGCAATTTTAATTGATCGGGCGCTATATAAGTATTGTATTATTATTATTATAGATAGTGTAGTATGGAGACCAGGTGAGACTGAGACATGTCTTCTAAACGTGTTTGTTGATAGTGTAGTATAGAGACAAGTTTGTACCCAGCTTTTTCGTATAGTGAGTTATTATTAGGAGCTGTCTGAATTTATTATGTAGCTGGTCAACTGTAGAAAACTAATGAGCAACTTACAAAATGATATCTGAGACGGCTCATACAAATTCTCCTTTAGTATTTAAATATAAACAAACGCGCAAGATTTACAGGTGAGAATATACAATGTTTGAAGTTATGTTTCTTTTGATAAATAATGAAATGAAAAATAATTCCTTTTACAGTGCTGCCTTGTGACACCGTGAACCAATTTAACTGCGGGTCTTTTACGCGGTAGGCAATTATTAGATTACTTTATAATAATCACTGCTGAATGGTCCACCTTTGTAATTCATTGTTTACTCACCAGGAGGTTCGTCAGATTAGAGAGAAGTTGGCTGCTGAGATTGCCGACCTTGAAGGCATCGCCCACGCGCACTACAGTCGAGCCAATCGGCTTGGAGACGAACTCAACTATCTGAGAGCGGAACACTTGGAAATAGTGCGGCGGGTATGTTACGTCTTATTCCTACGCCAAGCCAGCGGGTAGAGCGGTGCCACACACACATTCGCACACACCACACACACGCACGCACGCACGCACGCACGCACGCACGCACACACACACACACACACACACACACACACACACACACACATACATGAATGTACAAAACACATTTATGTACTTTTGACAACACTCCTGTCCCTGTCTGCTCCTGGCCCAGCTGGTTGTGGCCAACCAAATGACCCGATGTCCCTGTCTGTCCCTGTTGTCCCCTGATCCCATCCGTCTCTTCCCTCCAGCTGCAATCCCAGGAGGAACTGTCCAGCCGGGAACATGAACTGGGGGACACACTACGAGAACTCAAGGACGATATCAAAACAGTGAGTGACACTCTTGATCTGCCTGGTCCGCGGCTCACACTTCTCATTCTGTTCTCTGTCACTGCTGTTGTCTCTTACGTTGTTGTCATCACTGCTGTTATCTCTTACGTTGTTGTCATCACTGCTGTTGTCTCTTACGTTGTTGCCATCACTGCTGTTGTCTCTTACGTTGTTGTCATCACTGCTGTTGTCTCTTACGTTGTTGTCATCACTGCTGTTGTCTCTTACGTTGTTGTCATCACTGCTGTTATCTCTTACGTTGTTGTCATCACTGCTGTTGTCTCTTACGTTGTTGCCATCACTGCTGTTGTCTCTTACGTTGTTGTCATCACTGCTGTTGTCTCTTACGTTGTTGTCATCACTGCTGTTGTCTCTTACGTTGTTGTCATCACTGCTGTTATCTCTTACGTTGTTGTCATCACTGCTGTTGTCTCTTACGTTGTTGCCATCACTGCTGTTGTCTCTTACGTTGTTGTCATCACTGCTGTTATCTCTTACGTTGTTGTCATCACTGCTGTTATCTCTTATGTTGTTGTCATCACTGCTGTTATCTCTTACGTTGTTGTCATCACTGCTGTTGTCTCTTACGTTGTTGTCATCACTGCTGTTATCTCGTACGTTGTTGTCATCACTGCTGTTGTCTCTTACGTTGTTGCCATCACTGCTGTTGTCTCTTACGTTGTTGTCATCACTGCTGTTGTCTCTTACGTTGTTGTCATCACTGCTGTTGTCTCTTACGTTGTTGTCATCACTGCTGTTGTCTCTTACGTTGTTGTCATCACTGCTGTTATCTCTTACGTTGTTGTCATCACTGCTGTTGTCTCTTACGTTGTTGCCATCACTGCTGTTGTCTCTTACGTTGTTGTCATCACTGCTGTTGTCTCTTACGTTGTTGTCATCACTGCTGTTGTCTCTTACGTTGTTGTCATCACTGCTGTTATCTCTTACGTTGTTGTCATCACTGCTGTTGTCTCTTACGTTGTTGCCATCACTGCTGTTGTCTCTTACGTTGTTGTCATCACTGCTGTTATCTCTTACGTTGTTGTCATCACTGCTGTTATCTCTTATGTTGTTGTCATCACTGCTGTTATCTCTTACGTTGTTGTCATCACTGCTGTTGTCTCTTACGTTGTTGTCATCACTGCTGTTGTCTCTTACGTTGTTGTCATCACTGCTGTTGTCTCTTACGTTGTTGCCATCACTGCTGTTGTCTCTTACGTTGTTGTCATCACTGCTGTTGTCTCTTACGTTGTTGTCATCACTGCTGTTGTCTCTCAAGTTGTTGTCATCACTGCTGTTGTCTCTTACCTTGTTGTCATCACTGCTGTTGTCTCTTACTTTGTTGTCATCACTGCTGTTATCTCTTGTGTAGTTGTCATCACTGCTGTTATCTCTTGTGTTGTTGTCATCACTGCTGTTATCTCTTGTGTTGTTGTCATCACTGGTGTTGACAGATCTATTTTCACGATATGCAAACCGAAATCAGTCAAGCAGTTGATCGATAATTGAATTCTGAAACTGGAGGACCAAGCATTTAAACAAAAGGCTGTAGAATATTTGGGAACAGGGTTAATAGGTGACTTTTTGAAGCAATTGGGGATTTTACATTGGGATATAGCCAAGACACCATATCAACATGTCACCCTATTACCATACACCCCATCAGCCTGTCACCCTATTGCCCAGACATCCTATTATCCTGTCACCCTCTATCCCCGGACACCCTATCTCACTCACACCATATTTCATTGACACCCTATGTCACTCACACCCTATTTCACTCACACCCTATCTCACTCTCACCCTATCTCACTCACACCCTATCTCACTCATCCCCTATCTCACTTACACCCTATCTCACTCACACCCTATCTCACTCACACCCTATCTCGCTCTCACCCTATCTCCCTCTCACCCTATCTCGCTCTCACCCTATCTCGCTCTCACCCTATCTCGCTCTCACCCTATCTCGCTCTCACCCTATCTCGCTTTCACCCTATCTCGCTCTCACCCTATCTCGCTCTCACCCTATCTCACACCCATCTCATTGTCACCCTATTTCTCTCACACCCTATCTCACTTTCACCCTATCTCGCTCTCACCCTATCTCATTGTCACCCTATTTCACTCACACCCTATTTCACTCACACCTTATCTCACTCACACCCTATCTCGCTCTCACCTGATCTCACTCTCACCCTATCTCACTCTCATCCTATCTGTGAGTCATCCTTTCGCCCGTGTGCCCAGGAGGTGACGGAGGGGATGCTGGAGCTGGAGCGATCCCGCATCAAGATGGCCACGGAGCTGGAGCAGCTCCACGACCAGAAGGACAACCTGCAGGAGCATCTGAGCGTGCTCAAACAAACCCTCGTCGTGGTAACTCTCTCGCATGTGTGCACGTGTCGTCACGCCTCGTCACGCTTCGTCACGCTTGTGTTTCTGTCTTTTTCTTCAGATTTGTAGCACTTTTAAAGCGCCATGGTCCGTTCGTGGTGCACCTGGCTGGGTGTGGCGTTAGTGGCGTCAACTTGTGTTCACGTGATACTGCATCACGTGATCATGCATTTCCTGGTCTCTTAGCCTCGCCTACATTAGTTTCGAAAACGCCTCGTGGTCGATGTGTAAACAGAGTTAAGCACCCCTTACTGCGTCTATTTTCAACTCCTAAATGATACATGAAAACATATTTTGACTGTCTTTATGCTATAATAGGTATAATTTATACTGTACAACATGATTTTGCAATAAAAATAAAAAGCCACAAATGGACCATGTCGCTTTAAATGATCATTTCGCAGCGATGAAGAAAAATGTCATCGAAATTTAAATTTTATATTTTATTGAAAACTTGGTTTATTCTCCTTGTTAAAATAATAATATTAATAATGGCTTGATGCAAGAAATACCAGAAGCTACCACCATTGCTAAACATTACTTGGTTTTATTAAGTGAACACTATATGTTTTCTGTGGCAAGGTTCATGGGGATCTCGTTTCCTGTTCAGATCCCAACTGTTGGACCTGGCTGAGATATATTTCTTTTGAATCATATAAGATTGTTGTTGTGGTCACTATGTCCACTCAAGCGGTCAGTCATCCATTGTCACAATGGCCACTAAGTCAGAACCTCGTGAGTGAATCACTGAGAGTGAAACCTTGAGAGTGAAACATGTTAATGGAATGTCTTTGTGAACTTACAACATGAACCGATCAATGACTGGTGAGTTCTGTTTCAGATCCGGAGTGGCGCCAACACCACAGTGCCACAGGACGCAACGGCAAAGGGAAACACTAACTACTTTGAAGAACAACAATACCAGCTGAAGGTGACTAGTTCTGTCAACGTCTCAGAGATGTCACTGACACAATGGTGCAACTTTTGGGTAGAGACATATATGAAGTGGTCAACTGGAACATTGGCAACTTTCCTGAAACAACTCAAAACTTATCTATTTCGTTTGTATTAAATGCCTTGATGGCACTGGTTTATATTTCATAGCATTGACTGGTTTTAAATTGTTCTGTTTGAAACTGTATTTTTACACCCTAATTTTATTTATTTATCTTAGCATATTTATTATTTATTTATCTTAGCTTACTTAATTATTTATCTCAGTTTATTTATTTATTACAAGTGTGTCTGTAACACAAGTGTGTCTGTAACACAAGTGTGTCTGTAACACCTGTGTCTGTAACACATGGGTGTCTGTAACACAAGGGTCTTGTGTCTGTGTCTGTAGCACAAGGGTATGTCTGTAACATGATTATCTTTAACACACACAGGAGTGGGCGTTACACAAAAGTGTGTATGTAACGGTGTTACATCTGTAACACTGTAACGTAAGTGTTTGCTACAGCTTGAGCAGAAGACGAGTCGTCACGCTGAGGGGATGGAGAGTCGGAGACAGGTGTCACATGACAGCATCCAGCAGCTGCAACGGAAGCTGAATAACCTTGAACAGGTGACCTTCACTTGACCTTCAGTGCTTTACACATCCTTTCCCTTGTTCCGTTCCACAAAGATGGTTTCCTCATCAGTTATGCCACGTTCGGTTTTATTTTTCTCTAAGCTCTCAAATCATAGGGCCAATTGTTTTCATTTAACCCAATAGCACTCAGCCAATTTTAACGGGAAGCCTGTGCCTCATCAAATATTTGACATAGATGTTTAAAATATTGCTTGTCCCATTTTCTTTGCGCCAATGCCTTTATTATTCAATTCTCGCAATTGCATGTTTTATGCATGTTGTAGATAATAAACGTACCTACACACTGGTGTCAAAACTGGTGTTGTAACTTTAAGATATGTTGACCATTTCTTGATTGACACTAAGACATTTTGAATTTTTTTGTAAGAAAAATACTTTATTGCGATGTAATTGTTTTATGCTTGGCTTTTTACTTCTACAACTTGTGTTTATTTAAAAGACCATTAAATTATCTACACACTGGTATATAATTTGTTATAATATGTTACATTTTTAGCAGTATACGTGGCCAACTTCCTGGCTGGAGGGCATTTTAAAATGTCAAAAAAAAAAAACGTTTGTTGTCACATTTTCAAAAATGCAGTAAATATTTTTTGAAAACGGAAATATCCAAAATAGCCACAAATTAATGTTCTATGTCTAGATAGGTGTCGCATTTATTGCTTCTCTTAATCACTAGATGGAACCACGTAAACCAAATTCAAACGGTGTGCTGTATTCGCTGGCCGGCTATGGCCAACCTGAGGAGATTCGGGGTGACCGTCAATGCCCGACTTGACTGCCAATCGGTTAATGTTTCATGGAGCATTATTTGGGGTGGCTGTGTATTTGATTGTCTTCTTGGTAATTGTTTTTAATGCAAAACTGTTACATTTGCTTTAAGCTGACGTATGAGGGTCACATTTTTGGTGTTTCAACAGCTAGACGACACTGTGTTCATAATCGACACAGTTGTTGCTATATGACATTGTTTCTCGACAGGTTCTATGCCAAGGTGATTCACATCGACCTACTACGCCATCTAGTGATGTCCTGTTGAACCGCTCCCGAACTCCGACTCCGGCGGGAGAGTTTGATATGCAGGTAAGGGAGTGATGCTGACAGCTTGTTGTGCTGACAAGCTGACAGCTTGTGATGACATCTTAGCATGGTATTCTGGGGCGTAATAGTGCAGTGATGCAAAGGTGGACTCGATTCTAATCTATTTTGCTTTCACCTCGTGTTCAGTTATTTTTTATAGAAAAGCAAATCTACAAAGTATTCATTACCACATGCAAGCTTGTGTCTGTGATTTTAAAGTGTAGCTTTGATAAAATCAATTGAAAAACTGCTTACTTATTTAATTGCTGCAGAATATTCAATTCAAATATTCTTGCATCACGACGTGATTGTCCTATTTCCTGTTGTTGGCTTCCTTATTCTCTCAAAAACCCGGAAGACTTTAGAGCATTAAATCATTGACATATATTAAATAAATTTATTTAGATTACATATTTATATTTGGACACCAAAAAAATTGGATTTAATCAAGGAAGCCACTGTAATCCGTTCATACACTATGAACTAGAAACACGATTTGTGATGTGAAATAATAATATTTATTTTGTATAGTTCCATATCCACAGCAATTTAGTACTTAACATAAAATATAATACGAAATAAGAAAACATGTAACTATATAAATACATAATTTAATGACATTCGTTTATAATAACAAATTATAGTTCAAAATAAATACATAAAAGCAGTTCATTCAGTTATAACACTTAGAAATTAATTAATTAATGAAAACTAAATATTTAATAAATTACAGCAAAAATGCTTCCGTGAATTAAATAAGCATCTTTACAGATGCCTTAGAAGATCAAAGTAAAGTTTTAGAAGTGAAAATAGTTGGCATAGCGTTCCAAACTGATGCCATGATGACCTCTTGTCTGATTCGCTACCCTTCTGTGGTCAACAGGACACAGACAGACTGACCAGTGAGGGGGCGTATCCAAGTGAGGGGGCATATCCAAGTGAGGGGGCATATCCAAAGTGAGCATACTCACCGAATCGTCACAGCAGTCGGAGGCTGCACTCAGCCGGGAGTGCATCAAACATTGCTGAAAAGGGTCCATCGTCGTGAATCGACAACTAAGTTGGTCATGTGGACGGAAGTAGATGGCATCTCTCACCAAGTTTACTGTTTCAGCAGAAGGGCTGAATCGCATCGGGTAAATTTAAGAACATCGGCCGAATGCCGTATTAATCATATGAATTACATGTAAATGAAATAGCTTAAAACTAGTTAGTTTTCGTGTCTGTACCTGATACATTATGACCAATATGTTGCCAAGAAGTGCCACTGGTCTATGCAAACTGATGTAAATTACAAGTTTTGATTATGAATTTGTTCTGAAGAAAATTGCATAATTCCAGAGGTATATGCCGGGGAGGGGCCATTGAGACTGAGGGTCTGTACTGTGATCTTTTGTAATGGACCTACTGTTTCTTTGAATATTCAAAAGTGAGTCTACAAATGGAACTCTGACCCTCAACCAAAGCTGTGTAGCACCAACAGAATACATTGAATGGAGTATTGTGTATTTCCACTGATAGTATTGTATACTGATAGTATTATATATACTTCCGCTGACAGTATTCTATACTTCCACTGATAGTGTTGCATACTTCCACTTATAGTATTGTATACTTCCACATAATTTTTATTTATATTTTATATTTTACATAACTGTGCATGCGAGACAAACTGTTTTATAGAAGCTCAACTTATTTATCATCAGGATCAGTGCAGCAGTATTTTAGTATACATTTTAATTTCTGACTCTTTAATGTGGTAAAACGTATGAACGACTACCATCTTTATGATGGTATAACTTTTTCATTCACTAGTTTATTATTTATTGCTTAGTTTATTATATGCTTTGTATACGTCGTAAGTTTATGATAAAGCTTGGTACACTGTATACATTATAACTTCCATGCTTTTATAATTGTGATGTTGTTTTGATTTCTTGTAACACAATTGTTATGATCAGTCATATGTAGTAATTTTATTTTAAATGTTAAGGTAACCATTATTTGTTTCAATTTCCGTCCATCTTGCTTCATTGTATA
This sequence comes from Oasisia sp. SBJ-2009, assembly GCA_964017155.1. NCBI lineage: Eukaryota > Metazoa > Annelida > Polychaeta > Sabellida > Siboglinidae > Oasisia > Oasisia sp. SBJ-2009. The sequence continues at coordinate 40,383,069 of OZ024857.1, read as the reverse complement.
GTATGCACCTACCTACATGTTATATACAAATATTGCGTGTTCTCATGGCATACATTTTATTAGTTTATATGATGTGAACTTTTACAACAAACTATACATGTCATGAGGATAAGTTTGTTTGTTTGTCCATCGGTTGTTGCCACTGTGGAAAATGTCTTGTTAAATAAATTATCAGATATATCGAAGTGCAAGAGTTAGTGGTTATTTCTTTCCTGGTCCAGCTTTACATATGCGTAACTGATATATTAGGGGAGTGGCAGATCTCTCTAACAGATCGATTTTTACACCACCCCCACACACACTTAAATTTTACATAATTAGAAAGCCCTGCATCTCCCCGTTACGATTATTCCTGTCGTAGAGTTGCGAACTGGTGTAGTTTGCATTAATCCAAGGTCACCATCAATCAATCGATTTTAGAAATTGGGCACTTCTGAAAACTTCTTGAACTTCTGCTATTTTATCCTTAATATCAATTTATGTTAACAAATGCAGAATGCTAATGCCTATCTGTGCACAATATGTGTATGTGCCACGGGTTGAGTAGTGACTAGTAATATAGGTTTTTGTGTAAAAGTACAACATTAATGTGTGTTGAACCCATTAAAACGATTACTTAATAAACATGATTTCCTGTTGCTATATTCCATTCCCAAGGCAATCTAGATCTCAAAAATAAATGTATGGCTAGAAGAATGAGTGGGCGTAGTGAAGTAAGAATTATACAAATGTCGGTTTTATATAAAGGTGGAAGGGATTTCAGAATGTATGGTCATGGTTTCATTTATATGGATTTTTCTTATTTATATGTTACAGAGCAACTAAGAAATTAGATCAACCGTAACATATTACTATATAGTTTCATATTTATTCTCTAACCTCTCTGCTGTGAACGTTCACATGTTATTTACACAAAAACAATTCCACTCCCTTGGAAAAAAGATTCAAATTTACTGAAACGTAATTGTCAAAACATTTCATAAATGGCAAACATTACTTTGTTGATACAGTTCATTAAACGCGTACAACATTGCAACACTGGGATATGGGCCTTACTTACCCCTTGACTTCTTAATATCATTACTGCAGTCCTCAACATATTCTAAGCTGATCTCAACAAGAGTTATGATTGTTGTATTTAACTTGATGACTTGGCAGAACTCTGACGTTGTTAATCCCTCTTTGTTTGGCAACATTTATCAAGGCGAAGTTCATATTCCTGCTTACACAAACACACACACACACACACACACACACACACACACACACACACACACACACACACACACACACACACACACACACACTCACTCACTCACTCACTCTCACACACACACCACACACCACCCACACACCCACACACCCACACACCCACACACCCACACACCCACACACCGACACAATCACACACACACACACACACACACACACACACACACACACACACACACACACACACACACACACACACACACACACACACCCACACCCACACACACACACACACACACACACACACAAACACACACACACACACACACACACACACACACACACACACACACACACATTATAAGTTTGACTACAGTTAATACATTTCTAAGATATCACAAAACCACCTGAACTGATGAAATGGAATCAATGTGTGTGCACACAACATGTAGTGTTTGCATAAAGAACACCAGCAGGGTATGAACCTACCACACACAACACTGAACCGACATTACCCTAAACTGTACAATTGGTTTAGAGAAACATTTAGCAGTGCTTTTGCATTAAAACACAGTATTCTGACTGCAATCAGTCACAACTGTATTATGACACAACTGTATTATTAGACAATTAATATACAGGTACATGAACTGACAGGAATACATAATAATTAGTACACGATCTGTAAAAGCATGCACCAACTCATTTTTATGGACAAGACTGCTAGTTGTGGTTTTGAACTCTTCATATCACGTCGTTATAGCTGCCCAACACCTAATTTCAAAGATTGTTTTTGCCAGAAAAATTACGAAACGAGTATAACTGTTTCCTACAAGCATGAGTTATGATTATTAAACCAGAACATGTAGCATCGTCTAACACTATACAAAATGTCCTCTAGTTCGTTATCTTCAATAAAATACTCGCTAGGTGTGCGGGCGTGTGTAGGCGGGCGTGTGTGTGCGGGCGTGTGTGTACGGGCGTGTGTGTGCGTGTGTGTGTGTGTCTGTGTGTGTCTGTGTGTGTGTGTCTGTGTGTGTGTGTGGTGTGTGGGGTGTGTGTGTCCGTGTGGTGTGTGTGTAATAATGAATAATGTATGTATAATCCTACATTATATATAATAAAAAGAAAACTATGCAAGTTCAAAGTATGTTCGACATTTTTGTTATGTGTATTTAATAGTTGTTTTGTTGATGCAGGTGTTATGTACACGTATGAAAGGTTGGTAATGTACACGATTATACTGACTGGGTATTTGTATTAACTGTGTTTCTTAATTATTAAGAAACAATATTAATAATAGTAATGAATATATCAAAGAAAAGATTATAACCAAAGGTTATTCTAGGTAATATTATACCTGTGTAAACTTATGCAAACTCATTTTTAAAGGTATCTTAACAATGAATGATCGCAGTTATTTATTCATACATTCAATGTACTATTATTAATATACCATACTTATATTTATTTACTTATTGATGACTAAAGACAATGTAGTTTATTTTGTATTTTGCAAAATTTACTATCAATAAAATATTGATGATTTTATGCATGGTATTAATTCTTTTACAATTATAATTCCAGCCAAAACAGTTATTTGGATAAGCGCGATATACGAAAAATATAATAATTATTACTATAGAATGAAAAAATCATGAAATATATCAACAGATATTAAAATAAATAATGTTTAATACAACATAATATAATTCCAACATATAATTAGGTACGTCCCCTTGTAGTTACATACAAGGCGACGTATACTTAGGCGTGGACGTTCCACATTTGAAATGTAAGATAGTTCAAGCATTTTTATATCTTTCAATAATATTTACTTACGTACGTACAACAAATTAACTAAAGCTTACCGTGAGGCTGAGTTGTGTACGATTAAAGCTGTTAAAACATTTACAATATACCTTAAAATAAGTCAATGTGCTGTTGCGAGTATAACTGTTTCCTACAAGAAAAACACTTTGAAAAACAAAAGAGAGGGAATGAGGAAGTGGGAGACACTGGGTATATAGCCTGTAGTACAATCTAATGTAACTAGTTCGGCCAGGGGTACCTCATCGGTTGCTCCTCATAACGTTCCCTGGCACGGTTGGTCACAATCCTTACTCCCTCACAACTGACCGACTTCCGCCGGAAGTGTTCCTATGGGAGGGAAATTACCTGGCCCAAACCCCGGTTCGCCGCACCGGTTGTGACCTCCATAGGATGAGCGTCACTGGTAACCCCTTCCGCCACGTGCGGTCGGAACACTCAGTTGCAGAAGGTAGCCATTTTGTTTGCTTATAAACCCATGCCGAGCCTTAGCTGGCGAAATTATGGTGTCAACTTGTAAAACACGTAAGCTGATATATCTGACGTTATTTATTTTATAGCATTACATTACAACTTCGTTTATATGTCATGCTATATCATATCATACATAACACATGTTAACATGCATAACTATAATTATTAATGTAGACTTAACCAGATTCATGGTTCTATAGCGGAAGTTGGGCAACAATATGGCGTCGCCGACATTTCCTCCTTCATAAAATTAAATAAGGCATTATTTTTAAACGCAGATACATAATACAGTACACCCTACAGTGAATAATATAACTCGCCTTGATATACGAGAATTCATAATTTAAAATAATAAACACAGGTGGATTAAAACATTATTAGTTATTTTCTTTGATAAATAAATACAATGCTTACCTACGATTTACATCGACGCAAATCAGCAAGTGGATCCATTCATTACATATAAACTATGTTGCCAAGTAATGTTTTGATTACTGAGAAATGTATTATCTGTATAATTATATTCACAGTAGAACGATGCTAACAGTTATGCATAATGATGATAATGTTTGTCTTCCGTAATGCCTTGCTGGTTTGACTATGCATGTTAGCGATACAGAATGTCGACACTGCGTGTACCACATGGCAACTAATGTAATGTACTACCAACAGTTGCCGTTGTAAAACAACATTACACACATGGCCTACCTTAAAGCAATTGTCTGTAGCAGTCGTCGCTCTCTTTTTGGCGTCTAATTGTATATCCCAATGTCTGATGACTCCCCAAACTGCAACATGTGCAGCTCATTCGAGACCAACTGTCAAACCACATAGAGCGTCAAATGTATATCGTTTGCTGAATATCATACGATACGCTGCACCCGACCCTAAACGAAGCATCCGTAAACATGTGAAGTTGGTCTTGTACTGAAAACCGGGAGAACTGCATTTCGACTACAACTGCACTTAAAATTCGACAAATCCATGCTTTCGATCGAACGCTTAAGGCATTTGTTTGTAGCAACTGCCATGTTCAACGCGACAGATGTTGCTAATTATACATTGTCAATTAGTGCGTTCTTGAGCGGGACCAAGAACATACCATTGTCGGAGGCCGCACGTCAGTCTAAGAATGTCCACGGCAGTGAAACATTGCATTGTCTGTGTTAAACTGACAATGACACATGACAGGTATTACACACGGGCAAATCAAGTTTGCCTTGAATGGCACAAGTAGCTTCACTGTTCTTGTCGAATGTGCAAATACCCATGACCGTACCGAATTGCGGCTTAATTAGAATGAAGGGAGGGTTGAAAAGGATCGGTTGATGAAAGTATGGAGGAAGACGGGTGTAGAGGGACAGTGAGAAGGGAAATAGTAGAGGATAAAGAAAGTGAGGGAGTGGGAGAGGGAGACGGCGAAGGGCCGCCAAGCAGGGAGGAAGGGAGAAAATGTTGAGTATTTTTAAAAGGATGGGATGGGGAGAGGTAAATCAGAAGAGAGACAGACAAAGAGAGAAAAATAACCTCACAAACTTGTTCACTCTGACACATTGTGCATCAGAACGAAAACGGATTGCAGCGCTACTCATTTGTGCATTTCTTTCATCTATTTGCTAAAAATGGACACTGAACGGTTTAAATATTAATAATACAGTTTTTATATAGCGCTAATTCCCACATGACTGATCGTTGCTCTGCACAAGAAATATACTAAATGTATATTAATAAATAGAAATGTAAATTATATAAATTTATATAAATGATATTAATTTTTTTGTTTTAAGGTGTACTAGTAAACCCTTGTATGTAAATTATATAAATTAATATAAAATAAATTAAACACTGTTTTTAAGATGAATACTACTAAAACTAGGTACGTAAATTATATAAATTAATATAGAATTAAAACCTTTACTAAAAACTGTGTACGTAAATATATATATATATATATATAAATTAATCTAAAACATAAACACTGATTAAAACGTGTATGGCACTAAAATGAAATTCTAAAGCATTGTCCGTCATTTCAAAACAATTTGAATTAATTGAAATGTCTAATAAAAAGATATGCCTTTAAACACTTTCCAACAATACATAATGTCCCGGATGCATGAATGTTCACTATAATTTGTTCCACAATTCCTGCGCCAAATCACCAAGACACTTCTTTATAATGGTATTCTATATAAGGGATTAGATAGATGGGTGATATTAGCACTAACAAACATTATTCTGATAATGCAGTGAGGGGGTAGAGGGAGGGAAGGAGAGGGATGAAGGAAGGAGAGGGAGAGAGGGGAGACTGACGGGAGAGACTAACGGGAGAAAAAAAGAGCGTGCTTTTATGTGTAAGAGATTGTGTTGTGTGGGTATACTGTTGTCATCGTCACATTTCTTTTTTGTATTAATCTGCACCCTCCTTCCGAAGAACACTTTATATTAGCATAGACATTACCGATAATATAAAGTTTCTTACTGATTTTTGAGCAAAAATATAGTATATTATCATCAAACACGTGCGCAGCGTACACTAACATTATCACGTCACGTAACCTCTTGCATATCACCGGTGTGTCCACACAAAATGGGATCAGTTTGATATAGCATATATGATGCCGCCCATACGTTACCATTATAAATACTATTGGCAATGGTTATGCTTGACTAAGGTCACGTGCAGCAATTGATTGTCACGTACACAAACCGCAACGTAACGGTTTAGTAAAGTAATTTGATTTTATATCTATTTTTCATAAACCATTACTAATTCAAAATTGTAAAAGCAAGATATTTAAAATATTTAAGAATCGCATAATAATTCAGCCTGCGTCTGATCTAACACTTGATCGAAGGAAGCATAGACCTCTATTCCAACGAGTAATACAGTCACAGAAAAAGCACCTATTCCCCATATTTGTATTTACTGTTGGGGTAAAATGTAAAACACAACCAGATGATCGATGCTGCATAGGTTTTCTAATAGAAGTAAGCAATGAATGTAAATACGACACACACGTACACGCACACCCCCCCCCCCACACCCCCCCCCACACACACAAACTCATGATAATTATGTATTCTATAATTTATATGTGATTTTGCTCTATTTGCTTGCTTTTATTGGGGCTATTATTTCAATATAGTAATACTGTGTGGAGTGTTACCACATGTCACACGTTGCTAAGCCATATTTTGAAGTTGCTGGAAAGAATTCTGGATGGCAGAATAAAAGCAATAGTGTAAGGGGAAATCGTTGAAGAACAGCTGGAGTGTAGACAAGGAAGAGGAACAACGGATGGGATGTTTGTCCAGAGGTAGGTAGTAGAGAAGAAACTGGAAGGACAGGAGGATATGGCAATTAGATTCATATACCTGGAGACGGCCTATAGCTACAATCCCAAGAAAAATGACTATGGGAACACTGGAGTCCCATAGGGGAGGTCAGGTTGGTACGTAGGGAGTCTTACCTCAGTACCAAACAAGGTGGGACAAATAAAAAAATTGGCATATCCATTTCTTTGGAACAGTAAACCCGAAGCTTTGAAAAGAGAATCACTGTTAAACACATTTGCTGACGGAAGTGTTAATATTGTATATATTAGAACTAAAATATAATATCTATTCGTCAAACAAATATTCTGCAATTAATTAAAGAGCATAGAGCCAAGTGGAGCCTTAGCAGTGTATTGGCTGCGTATACACCTTAAAGAGTATATAGATCTGCTCCGCCTTTACCCACCTTAAATGTCATGGTGCCGATTCACGCCCGGGTAATCCACCCGGAGAGACAAGCCGTCAATCGATGCCTTTTCGAAGACTTTCAATGTTATTAGTTAGATCATTTCTTTCAAATTAAACCATTATTTAGAACTGTATCAGCTTAGAACACGTTAAATGCGCTTCTTTCGAGTTTGACCCGGCTCGGCGCAACATAATCGGCACATCCCATGATCGTTCGACAGACAGCCAAACGTGCTCGAACACCGAGTCTCTGCCACGCCCCACGACAGTCGCCCGGTCCAAAATTACGCAACATCTACTGGAGCGCCAGCGACCGATGTCGCTTCGATCAGCGCAGCAACTTGTCTCTTGCCGCATCTATTCACGCCTCGAAGTGCTGACCCAGGGAATATCATCGGGCAACCAGAACGTGTTTACAAACACGCCGAACGCTGATATAACCATGTGTATTATATATATATATATAAAGAGAGAGAGGGTCTACATAAAACAGCGGTCTACATAAGCCGGTCCTTGTGCATAATCGGTCGACATAAGCTGCCTTTAGGAGTATATATATATATATATATATATATATATATATATATATATATATAGCTAGAAGAATGAGTGGGTGTAGTGAAGTAAGAATTATGCACGTGTCGGTTTTATATAAAGGTGGAAGGGATTTCAGAATGTATGGTCATGGTTTCATTTATATGGATTTTTCTCATTTCTATGTAACATAGAGTAACTAAGAAATTAGATCAACCGTAACATATTACTATATAGTTTTATATTTATTCTCTAGACTCTCTGCTGTGAACGTTCATGTGTTATTTACACAAAAACAATTCAACTCCCTTGGAAGAAAGATTCAAATTTATTGAAACATAATTGTCAAAACATTTCATAAATGGCAAACATTACTTTGTTGATACAGTTCATTAAACGCGTACAACAGGGCAACACTGGAATATGGGCCTTATTTACCCCTTGACTTCTTAATATCATTACTGCAGTCCTCAACATATTCTAAATTCTAAGCTGACCTCAACACACACACACACACACACACACACACACACACACACACACACACACACACACACACACAAACATATACACACAAACATATACACACAAACATATACTCACACACATACTCACACACATACTCACACACATACTCACACACATACTCACACACATACTCACACACATACTCACACACACACTCACACACACACTCACACACACACTCACACACACACACACACACACACACACACACACACACACACACACACACACACACACACACACACACACACACACACCCACACAGCGTTCGGCGTGTTTATAAACACGTTCCGGTTGCCCGATGATATTCCCTGGGTCAGCACTTCGAGGCGTGAATAGATGCGGCAAGATACAAGTTGCTGCGCTGATCGAAGCGACATCGGTCGCTGACACTCCCGTACACGTTGCGTAATTTTGTACCGGGCGACGTTCGTGGGACGTGGCAGCGACTGGCTGTCCGCGCGGACGTGAACCAGCACCGTGACATTTAAGGTGGGTAAAAGCGGAGCAGAATTATATACTCTTTAAGGTGTTAATTTATCCATGCAGGATTTGTTATCTTCCTTATCATGACTTTCTAATAGCCAAGGATGCACAAGGCATCTGTATTGTGTTACTGGGCCTCTCTAAGGGCTGCTTAATTGGGGGACCAGTAATTACTGGGTTCGCGCTAGGCTTTCGCCATACACTATTTTTTTTACAGATTGGCGAAACGAAAAATGCACGTTATCGGCAATTTGGCGAAAGATGAAATGCGGAACGGACGAATCTGTAATTTCATTCGAATCGAATATCCTAGAAATTTCGAAAAAGAATCGAATCGAATATGAATATTCAGTGGCTTCAAATATGATTAGAATACTGAAGACTGGACGGTATCGGGATGTCTTGCCGGGACACGGCGTCATCCCGTGGCCGTGGCTACAACGCATCGATCTTTTGGTTTTCTGACCTAACCATGAAAACAACGTCTTATTTATAGCCGCCAAGCATATCCTCACATATCCTATGTACATATACACATACTAGTTTACAAATAAAATAATTTTCATTCCTGTGAAGAATAAAATTAAGAAAACAGACTCGCGCCAAACTCGTACGCGATCTACATCGGTAAATTATCGCAGGCGACGTTAAATAAACGACCTTCACAAATTTCGGTTTTATGCTGACCCTAAAGTAACCGTAGCCATAATTAAGCTTAAGTTAATTTTTATTAATCCTAAATTTACCCGAAATTGTTATTTTAACCACAACTGCCGGATAGTGAAATATCACTTTTAAACAGTATATAAAAAAAAAATAACACTTGAAGACTTGGAAATTTTATATTTTATATAATTATGTACATACTATTTTATGTAAATTGTTTATTTTATGTAAATACATGTATCATTGTGTTACACACTGCGTTAACCTCTCTGCAGTATATTTCATCCTGAGACAGCAACATATCAATGTCACAAGGTTCCCATATTATCACAAGGTTCCCATATGTCACAAGGTTCCCATATTGTCACAAGGTTCCCATATGTCACAAGATTCCCATATTGTAACAAGGTTCCCATATCGTCACAAGGTTCTCATATTGTCACAAGGTTCCCATTTTGTCACAAGGTGCCCATATCGTCACAAGATTTTCATATCATCACAAGATTCCCAAATTGTAACAAGGTTCAGGTATTGTCACAAGGTTCCCGTATTCCTTTTCGTAAATGTTCTGAAAAAGGCTGATTAGTGAGACCTCATGAGATCATACCATTGTAAACACAATCTACCTGTAGACAGACCAGCTAATGACTAGACCACCCTGCTGAGTGTAACTAGACCACCCTGCTGAGTGTGTCTAGACCACCCTGCTGAGTGCGTCTAGACCACCCTGCTGAGTGTGTCTAGACCGCCCTGTTGAGTGTGTCTAGACCGCCCTGTTGAGTGTGTCTAGACCACCCTGCTGAGTGTGTCTAGACCACCCTGTTGAGTGTGTCTAGACCACCCTGCTGAGTGTGTCTAGACCACCCTGCTGAGTGTGTCTAGACCACCCTGTTGAGTGTGTCTAGACCACCCTGCTGAGTGCGTCTAGACCACCCTGTTGAGTGTGTCTAGACCACCCTGCTGAGTGTGTCTAGACCACCTTGCTGAATGTGTCTAGACCACCCTGCTGAGTGCGTCTAGACCACCCTGCTGAGTGTGTCTAGACCACCCTGCTGAGTGCGCCTATACCACCCTGTTCAGTGTGTCTAGACCACCCTGTTGAGTGTGTCTAGACCACCCTGCTGAGTGCGTCTAGACCACCTTGCTGAATGTGTCTAGACCACCCTGCTGAGTGCGTCTAGACCACCCTGCTGAGTGTGTCTAGACCACCCTGCTGAGTGCGTCTAGACCACCCTGTTGAGTGTGTCTAGACCACCCTGCTGAGTGTGTCTAGACCACCCTGCTGAGTGTGTCTAGACCACCTTGCTGAATGTGTCTAGACCACCCTGCTGAGTGTGTCTAGACCACCCTGCTGAGTGTGTCTAGACCGCCCTGTTGAGTGTGTCTAGACCGCCCTGTTGAGTGTGTCTAGACCACCCTGCTGAGTGCGTCTAGACCGCCCTGTTGAGTGTGTCTAGACCACCCTGCTGAGTGTGTCTAGACCGCCCTGTTGAGTGTGTCTAGACCACCCTGTTGAGTGTGTCTAGACCGCCCTGTTGAGTGTGTCTAGACCACCCTGTTGAGTGTGTCTAGACCGCCCTGTTGAGTGCGTCTAGACCGCCCTGCTGAGTGCGTCTAGACCACCCTGCTGAGTGTGTCTAGACCACCCTGTTGAGTGTGTCTAGACCACCCTGCTGAGTGTGTCTAGACCACCCTGCTGAGTGCAGAACTTACCTGTTCTTACCTGCGTTCTTTCCTTCAGGGGGCCCGTCCCTACCTGGACCAGCCCAGCCATCCGTCCCCGCCCAGTTCTACCTCCGGGAGACCAGTGACTACTTTCTATGGGACTGGGGATCAGGTAGTCGCCCCTCCCCCGGCTGACCAGCACTACGGGGTGGACATGACTGATGCCGGTCAACTCGGGTTTGACCAGCCAGGACTTATGGCCGGCCCCGGGTATGACCAAACCATGCCTCAAGTCACAACAGCTGGGGCCCAATATGGACTCTTGCCTAATGGAGGTAGGGGGTATTTCTTGATACTGCTTTATAAATATATAAATTTGTATACATTTTGCGTATACCTGTAGTTTAAAAAAATACTGCAGTTTTATGTTTTAGTGTCTATGACGATTTTAATGATCTTAATCTATTAGTATTTGTGATTTGTTTTTTTAATGATTAAACCTGCAAAGCGCCTTTGAGTAATTTTGGCTGAAAATGGCCCTATAAAGATGTTCATATTATTGTCATTATCATATTTTCATGATATAATTGGATTTCAAAAAGTTGACGTTATGTTGAAATTACAGGTGGGTGCAGTAGGTTGCCTGAAGGTTTTGGTAATTGTGAGAATGTCATGTACGACAGTTGTAGCTTTGTAAAAGAGGACCTGCAAAGTAGCTTTGACTGAGAGGTGCAGGGCATGTAGTTTTTAGCACAGCTGCACAGGCATGGTATATTTGCTGTTAAAACCTGGCTCTCAACATTGGGGACTGCGTATCCATCGTGAATCTGATAATCATGTTAATGTCAGTCCTGTCTCAATTTGGGACATAAAAGAACCACTGAGGACGACAAGTACCCTTGCAGTGACCACTCTCAGTGCCAACATAGAAAGGTCGGCTTGGTATAAATGTTGTGAAAAAGACTGATTAGTTCAATGAGACTTCATAGGATCATAACATTGTAACAACAACATATACTAATAATAATAATATTATTTATTATTTACAAAGCGCAGTATCCAAATATGCTCAAAGCGCTGTACAATAAAATATAAAGCTATTTATTATGTGTTAAAACTAATATTAATAATAATAAATACAACTGTAAAATTAACTTTCAGATAAACAAAAATGTAGAAACGTTAAATTATTCATATTAAAACTGTTAATTAAATATTATATAGAATTAACGACGATGAATAAAATAAATAAATCAATAAATACATCAAACTAATATATAGACATATGCCGAAGGGAGGAGACAACGAGAACTTACGTGTTCTTTTCTCGCGCTGTTTGCAGCTCAGAGCACCACTGCGCCACCTGGTGGTGATTTATTCCAACCGAATCAACAACAATACCAGCTGAATCAACAACAATTCCCACAGAATCGACAACAATTCCCACAGAATCAACAACCTGTGTTCGTTCAGGCGCCTGGTGGATTCATGATTCCCACAGCCCAGGGAGCGACCCCTGCTCCCGGGCAAGTCCCCCAGCAGGGGGCTGGTCCCCAGGGGGCTGGGGTGACATTCGTGCCCCGGCCACTCCTGGGGGCCAGTACCTGGTGTCCACCCCCACGACCACCACCCCATCGCAGGGCCAGGACAGGTGTTCCTGCAGGCGACACCAGATGGCAGGACCACTCACCTGGTGATGTTCAGCACTCCGATCAGTCCCGCGGCAGGTAAGTGTCATTGCCAACCTCGATATACACCGAGTCGTAATCTGTGCTTTTTTTGGACTTGTTTTAATCAGTGTTTATGTTTTAGATTTTTATATATATACATATATATATATATATATATATATATATATATATATACATAAATATATATATATATATATATTTCTTTCTGACTGTTCTCGCGGCTTAGTTTAATGTTTGTGTACTTTTATCGATATTTTATTTAACCTATTTATTATACATACATATATATATATATATATATATATATTTATTTAGCGTCAATAATTTGTGTTATTATATTTATATATTTTTTTAATTGTTTATATATGTTACTAATATATTTATGTTTTTCTTCTGGTGTGTATTTGTATTTTAGGATTTTAATGTATGTAAAGCGCCACGAACAATTTCAAATTGGATGTGGCGCTATATTAAATAAAAAATATATTATTAAGCCTCATTGCCAACCTCGATATACACCGAATCGTAATTTGTCAAACACCTGAGATAAAATCTCAAGTAATAAAAAAATTCTTTTTGCAGTACATTTCCGCACTTGCGTATTCATATCATCTCAAAACAAAACTGATCTTTGCTTTACATATAGTGAAACCTGCCAATACGAGGATGTGCCAAAAGGAAACTTCATAATGTGTCACTGTAATAATGTCCCAGTGATATTGCAGCAGCTGTTTCTGTTGTGAAAACATTCCTTGAATTTAATAATGTTTATTTTGTATAGTGTCATACCCAGAGAAATCATAGCACTTAACATAAGACACATACAGTAAAATAAGACAAATTTAACAAGAGTTTTCGGATATATGAAAATGCACAGATTTCACCCACTGCGAATTGTGCAGTTTCACTCAGCATTCAGTAAAAATATTATCATTATTCAGTTGTTACTCAGTTAAATATTTTTTTGCTCACCGCTATCAGCATTACAAGATACAGTTATAGTGTCAGTGCATGTGTGATTTATACCTTTCAAAAGGGTACTACCAGCGTCAATGAGTGAGGAAGTCACATTGTTGATGACATGTTTTTCTGCAGGAGGATTATGCGAATAAACTACAGGAGACAATTCGCTCTCTCAAGTCTCAGCTGAGCCAATATGGGGTACGTGCCACGCAACTATGTGCTTTCATATTCCAGATACTGTTTATAACATACAATAGTTCGTGCTAAGACTATATCTTAAAGCAAGGGTGCCATCTTCTCTACTCAGAATTAGCCGAGCAATAATTGGTAACGAGAAGAAGTTTGCTGCTAGAACGTGGCAAAGTTAAACATCAAAGTGTATTGCAGTTAAATCTGCTCAGCTCGGTGTTATTGCTAATCAATTTTGTTTTGAAATTATATGTTTTATTTACAATTTGAACGTGTTGCAGGCGGAATCTTTCAAATTGCAAACATTGTTCTGAGGTTATAAATTATCCAAACACAAATTGGCAGACAGTAAACCTTCAACACGCATGTTGTAGTCACAAGAACGTAATATTAAATGAATCATCAATTACAACCTGGAAGCTGGCACCATTGCTTCGATAACATTATTGTATTGTATTTACTATATTTCTGTGTGAAAGTGTCGCTTAACAGTAAGATTGCTTTGTTTAAATGTAATGAAATGTAGTGGAATATATATTAAATATACTAAAATGTTAGTGTTACTGTTCCTTTAGGAGCTGTCTGCATCCGGCAGTGAAGAAAGTCGTCACGTTCTGTTTGTTGACGATATTGAAAGAAGAGCTCTAAAGAAACTGAAAGTGGAACTAAAGGTATGTGACAATGTGAAAGAAATTATGGATTGCCTGTGCTACAGTTTCTGACAGATTTAAAACATTTTATTTTATCGATACAATCTATATAGAAATGTTTTCCTTTGCTGAAGACACTAAACATAAAAGTAAAGTAAGAGTTTTAACCTTACTTTAAATGTTTCACTTGGCAATGTAGCAGTTAAGCTAAGTGCTTGCAGACATATTTTTAAAACACCTGAGATAAAACTCAAGTAATAAAAAAGGACTTTTTGCAGTAAATTTCCGCACTTTTGTGCATTCATGTGATGTCAAAACTGATCTTTGCATTACATATAGTGAAACCTATCAACACCAGGATGTGCCAAAAGGATACATCATAATGTGTCACAGTAATAATGTCCCAGGGATATCGCAGCAGCAATATCACTGTTTTGAAAACGTTCGTTGAATGTGAGTTCTATAATAATAATAATGTTTATTTTGCATAGTGCCATATCCAGAGAATTCATAGCACTTAACATAGACACATACAGGAAAATAAGACAAATTAAACAATATAAATACATAAATTAATGTTGTTAGTTTAAAAGTTATAATAATAAATTATAATGTAAAATAGAGATATAAAAGAAGTTCAATTAATTAATTGCGACAAAAAAATGAATAAATTACAGCAAAATGCTCTAAGTCACCCTCCAGTGAAACCGGTGACTGTTCTCTGGGTCTCTAAGTCACCCTCCAGTGAGACCAGTGACTGTTCTCTGGGTCTCTAAGTCACCCTCCAGTGAGACCAGTGATTGCTCTCTGGGTCTCTAAGTCACCCTCCAGTGAGACCAGTGACTGTTCTCTGGGTCTCTAAGTCACCCTCCAGTGAGACCAGTGATTGCTCTCTGGGTCTCTAAGTCACCCTCCAGTGAGACCAGTGACTGTTCTCTGGGTCTCTAAGTCACCCTCCAGTGAGACTGGTGACTGTTCTCTGGGTCTCTAAGTCACCCTCCAGTGAGACCAATGACTCTTCTCTGGGTCTCTAAGTCACCCTCCAGTGAGACCAGTGACTGTTCTCTGGGTCTCTAAGTTACCCTCCAGTGAGACCTATGACTGTTCTCAGGGTCTCTAAGTCACCCTCCAGTGAGACCGGTGACTGTTCTCTGGGTCTCTAAGTCACCCTCCAGTGAGACCAGTGACTGCTCTCTGGGTCTCTAAGTCACCCTCCAGTGAGACCTGTGATTGTTCTCTGGGTCTCTAAGTCACCCTCCAGTGAGACCAATGACTCTTCTCTGGGTCTCTAAGTCACCCTCCGGTGAGACCAATGACTCTTCTCTGGGTCTCTAAGTCACCCTCCAGTGAGACCAGTGACTGTTCTCTGGGTCTCTATGTCACCCTCCAGAGAGACCAGTGATTGCTCTCTGGGTCTCTAAGTCACCCTCCAGTGAGACCAGTGACTGCTCTCTGGGTCTCTAAGTCACCCTCCAGTGAGACTAATGACTCTTCTCTGGGTGTCTAAGTCACCCTCCAGTGAGACCTGTGACTGTTCTCTGGGTCACTAAGTCACCCTCCAGTGAGACCGGTGACTGTTCTCTGGGTCTCTAAGTCACCCTCCAGTGAGACCAGTGACTGTTCTCTGGGTCTCTAAGTCACCCTCCAGTGAGACCAGTGTAGGACCGCCGGGCTGAGTTGGAAGCCCTTGACCTGGCTGTGGGACGGCAGAAGTCTCAGCTCCACCACATGAGGGAGGTGGAGAGGGACTATCTGGGGAAGAGGGAGGACGCAGCCAGGGAACTCAAGGAGCTGAGGAGGAGCAACACGAAGACACGACCACAGAGAAGGAGGTGGGTTGGAGAGGGAGGTGGGAGGGAAGGAGAGGGAGGTGGGAGGGAAGGAGAGGGAGGTGGGAAGGAAGGAGAGGAAGGTGGGAGGGAAGGAGAGGGAGGTGGGAGGGAAGGAGAGGAAGGTGGGAGGGAAGGAGAGGAAGGTGGGAGGGAAGGAGAGGGAAGGAGAGGGAGGTGGGAGGGAAGGAGAGGGAGGTGGGAGGGAAGGAGAGGGAGGTGGGAGGGAAGGAGAGGGAGGTGGGAGGGAAGGAGAGGGAGGTGGGAGGGAAGGAGAGGGAGGTGGGATGGATGGAGAGGGAGGTGGGAGGGAAGGAGAGGGAGGTGGGATGGAGAGGGAGGTGGGAGGGAAGGAGAGGGAGGTGGGAGGGAAGGAGAGGGAGGTGGGAGGGAAGGAGAGGGAGGTGGGAGGAATGGACAGGGAGGTGGGAGGGAAGGAGAGGGAGGTGGGATGGACGGAGATGGAGGTGGGAGGGAAGGAGAGGGAAGGATAGGGAAGGAGAGGGAGGTGGGAGATATTATAGAAAAACATGGGAATGTAACTGTAAAGGTCAAGTCAAGGTCACAAAATAATTCACATATCAAAGGGTTTATCAAGATTCATGGTGAATTTATGAATTAATTATACAATAAATTCCAGTATGTAGGTCAGATGTGAAATATAGGTCAAATAATTAGGTCAAGTTCTAATAACCGTTTAAAGTGTCCATAAAGTTGCTATATTCACAGTTTTGATATTTAAATGTTAGCAAGGCTCATTACCTAAACAATTTTACCAACATTATACCATTATACCATTAGTCTATCTGTAGAACACTTTTTGAAATGGTGAACATTTTTACATTAACCAGTGAATTATCGAGGGTGTGCCAAAGTTTAACCCCAGTAACAGAAATACACATATTTTAAAAGTTAATACGTACATAGATTTGCTTGAAGTTACATTTATGCCTGGATGAATATCGTGATTCCTGTATTCTGAATAATTTGTGTACATTCATTGGTAATTTATATAACAATATGCCTTAAACATAATTATAGCAGTTTTTAGTTTGACAAGATCTGGTATTTTAAGAATATGTACATTGTGAAAGAGTAAGTTCGTGCGATCAAGTCTTTTGGCACCACAAATTAATCTTATAACCCTTTTCTGTAATAAAACTAAACAATGAATAATTAACACCATACTGTGGGTCAAATCTAGGTCAGATATAATATCTAGGTCAACTTTGAAGGTCAAATCAAGGTCACAACACATTATATTTCCCAAAGGGTTGACCCATTTTTAGTTTCACATGCGTAAGTTAAATGGTTCCAATGTTATTACTGGTTTCCAACCTATTTTATGCAGTCATTATGCAACCTGTGCACAAGAAATGGCCCAAAATACAATAGAAAACAAATGCAGCAATTTTAAGATTTAAAATGCTTATTTCTCCCTAAATACTGAAGATTTCAAAAAGTGTTATTAACTACACATTATTATCTATCACATGGCACCATCTAAATGATGGTATAATATATTCAATTTTTGTATATACCTAACCTATATTATGATATCCATCGACTTCATACCTCTTCGTCCAGAGATTCCGACCCGCTTCAATTTTGCCATTATAACTGCATATTTGTCTATATTGGATACCTCACACAAACTGTAATCCTTAACATGATCAATCAGCATTCCCAGGTATATTTATGTTTCACAAATATTGCATTTTTAGACCCAAATAGTGCTCCGATTTGTGCCAGTCGCAAGCGCAGCGATGCATGTGTCACGGCGCCGTGCACATGGAATGAGCGATAAACAGTTTGTTTATGCCGACTGCGCTGTCTTTTCGACTTCAAAAGTATGCTAAGACGCGCTGTTTATAAAACATAAATATGCGCAAGATGATACTAAATGATTGAATTAACAAGATCAATTATCAAATGTTGACAAAGTCAAAGATACAGTTACACTTACAATGGCAAAATTGAGGTAGGTCCGAATTCTGCATAAGTGCCGGCTAGTATGATATCCAGCGAATTCAGACGGGCACAGTTTCATAAAATGCCCATTTCACGTCAAGCTCAAACTAATAAATATCTCTTCGAATTAATCAAGTCAGTTTTAATTAATTAAAATATCAGGATATCGATGTCTATACTTACATAATACATGTCATGATTATCAGACGACGACGACGCTGGCAGAACCTCTATGGTATAATCCTTTATTTTCGACATCTTACGTCACCTGGCGCCTAGAAAACTTGCAAGGTTTACGTAACCATTGAGCCCGTTCTTTATAACTTGCGTCTGCCACATTCCACAACGAATCTTTCACGAGAAAGCGCAACAAATAATTGAGTCGAGAGTTTTGCGAAAACCATCGTTGGCCATTTACAACCTTGACCTTAAAATCTTGCTCTTCGCTGATTGGTTTGCAAAACATACATCCAGCGTTTTTTTGTGTGTCGCCGTAAGCTTGTAACTTTGCGTGAACATTTTGAACGGTTACGTTAGGGCGACACTATTTAGGCGACACCAAAAGTATATCTTTTAATTTTAACTATTGCTTACAAAAATGTTCGGCACTGTATTATAGTAGATGGTTTATGCATACTAGACTAATTTTTATGTAATTTTTATGCTTAGTAGAATATATACAAACTGTCGCCCAACCGTTGCGATTTACAAGGTGTCGCCTAACCCTTGGATTTATCCATATATATATATATATATATATATATATATATATATATATATATATATATATATATATATATATATATATATATGTATGTATGTATTGTTAAAGTTAAATGAAGGGTGACGGTCGACAATTATTTAAAACATCTTTGTCGTGAAATGTAATTGATTGTGCTGCCGCCTCGCGGATAATAAACACGTTACTCTCGATCACCACCAGTATTCACGTTGATATTATGTCTTATCTCAACACTTTCAATTGAGAATTGAAAGAACACGAAATATAACGATACAACAATCTTCTTTGTACCCAACTAGATGTCAATAGGGTATTTGAATTACATTAGTTCAGAAATATTACGCTGTAATAACATTATTCAATTAAGCATTTTCGTTTGGTAGATTTTGTTGTAGCTCCAGTGTGCAGGGAACAATATCGTATATTGTCCTTTTAAAAGTGTATATTTATACATTATTACCCCCCCCCCCATTTTATGTTTTATAGAGTGTCTTGCTCTGTGCTAGGTACTTGATTACATCTATGGTTTTGGCAATACAATAGAATGAGCCATAAGTATAATAATTAAGCAAGAAAGATAATATCCTTATTGTTGGTGTACACAGGTTCTCTTGCCGTGGGACCATGGTTTGGACCAATGCTTGGCGGCCTGAGAGTGACGGTTTCCGGTACAAGTTTCGATGGCCTGTCTAACACGTCCACTGTCGTGTGCAAGTTCGCCGATGTTGAAACGCCGGCGGATGTAATTGACGCGACGCGTGCGCAGTGTGTACTTCCTATGATACTACGAACCGGACGAATTCCGCTGGCGCTCTCCAGCGACGACGGAGAGACTTATAACCACACGTGTGTGTGTGTCTGTGTGTGTGTCTGTGTGTGTGTGTGTGTGTGTCTGTGTGTCTGTGTGTGTGTATGTCTGTGTGTGTGTGTGTGTGTGTGTGTGTGTGTGTGTGTGTGTGTGTATGCGTGCGCGCGTGTGTGTATTGCAACTCCGTAGGGTATTTGATTTTTATGGGTGTGGTATTTTGACCGGCGACTGCAAGCTCTAAAATAACTTTTAACTGTATCACCTTGAAATTTCCAATTGAAACCTCCGTACGAGGCTCCAAAAACCTTCCAACTGGACCCCTGTAATTCGTTTTCGTCGAACAGAAGTAAGCAAAATTAAATATTTCTATACTCTTCGAGTCTTGTATGGAATACTATTGGTGATTATTAAAGCGGATGATTTGCAGTTGGCGATTACAAGCAAGAGGTTGTCACGCTGGTAAACAAAGCATACAACGTGTGGGGTGACTTCAAGAAACCACTACAAATAACCTGGCCACAACACTACTTCAACGAGACACTAGTAGACATCGATTATGTTTCGAATTTCGCTGTTGACCCATACACTCTATTTCTCTTCGCTCAAAGTATAGCACAGGACCAAAACGACGCTTCTTCGACGCATGTTTTGTGTTTTTATCATGTCTTTTTAGATGGTTCCACGTAACATGCCGGTTTTGGGATCTGCCTGTCATTTATTTCTTAAATCATTTCTTTGTCGGTCACACTCTAAGGCGCATGCCTTATAACAGTTGTGGTTTCCTTCAACAAAAGGGTGTCCAAACCAACATACACAAATGCGCACGATCGCGCGGCTCGCGCGCGCGCACACACACACGCACACGCACACACACGCAGACACACACACTTACACACGCGCACAAACACACACGCACGCACCCGACACACGCACACATACACACACACACACACACACACACACACACACACACACACACACACACACAATTTTATCAGTATTTTTTACATACAGTTGTGACACGCGCATATATGATATCACTTTGTAGATCGGTGAAGGCGTTGTGGTCTGATATCGTTGTCGCCGCGCAGCAAGTTAAGAAACTATGCCGCTAAATGGCGAAATGAACCATTTGCAAAATGGTGTCAAGATTGGTACGAGGGAGAGAAGCAAGACCCACGGTCGTTTAGCGGACTGTTGCCTTGTCCTTATACAAGAAGGCAGGCGACGTCAGACGATCGTTTCATAGACGATGCTGCTTGTTCTAACGGAGGGCGTGGGTGTGACTTCTTTCACCCCGGAGCCTATCACTGCTTTCGTTCTGTGGCTGCCAGGTAATTAGAACAAACGAAAGGGAGGCTTGAACTGAGGAAACGTTACTGTTGTTATTGGTATTATTGGTTGCATGTTGGAATGTATCTTTAACGTGCTAACATTGTTCACAGTCGGTAGCTCATTCTCGACTTATTATTATTTGGGAATTATGTATTAACCGAGACACATCAATGTGAATTAAGCCAATGCAATACAGCATTGGTTAGGATTTTGTCGCGATAGCTTCTGCTTTTGTCTTTCGAGCTAAGATTGCGACCAAGCGACAACAGCAATTAGAGCTTTTACCTATTACATTAGAGAGAGGGAAGTTGCCGTTTAAAAAGCTTATTTGTTTATTTGTATTATTTGTGTATTATTTGTTTATTATATATATATATATATATATATATATATATATATATATATATTATTGTTTGATATCGTTTTACTAATCTATATATATATATATATATATATATATATATATATATATATATATATATATATATATATATATATATATATATATATATATATATATATACATATACGTATACACACTTATTCAAATATGTTATTGTTTGATATCGTTTTACTAATACATTCTCCCTCCCACAGTTCGCTCGGCGCCGGTCAACAATGTTGCTACGACAGATCTGGAAAAATCATTACTGATTTCGACAAAGGAGGTGGAACGTTTGACCGAGTACATACTGACGGGTACCATGGCAACGGTGTTGATAAAACGTATCGCCTTGATCACATTCTGGAAGATGTTTTACCATTTTTGACTTGTTGCAAATGGTCGAGTGTCAATTGTGCAAAATATGGAGAAATGAGACCGACCAACGACGGCACTGGATATATAGAGGTTATACAGTGGTCAAAACAGATCAAGTCATATCAAAATCAATAAAAACAACGCCGTAAATAAACATGTTATAACTAAGTTGGGAAGAACTAATCACACACACACACACGCACGCACGCACGCACGCACACGCACGCGCACGCCCGCACACACACATACACACACGCACACTCGCACACACGCACACACACACACACACACACACACACACACACACACACACACACACACACACATATATATATATATATATATATATATATATATATATATATATATATGTTTCAAGATTCAAAACACTTTATTGTCCGTTTAAAAACATATTAAAAACGGAAATTTTTCTTCAGTCACACATCAAATGACAGTAATAAAAACATTGGTGAATCATATAGGGCCAACAGTTGTCAATACACAATAAAATGATAGTAAATATAGTCATCACTAAAATAGGTAAAGTATAATAATAAATTACGTATAAAATAGCTACTAAGATAAATAAATAAATAAATAAGCATGTATAATTTCTTAAAATGGGTCTCTGATAGGAGACAATAACATTAGTAATAACATAATACTAAAATTGATAAATATAAATAAATAAGATTAAATAAAGAGTTACCATAAGAATATGATACACATAAAATGTAAAATAAAAATTCATGACTCGTTGAAAACAGAGCATTATCATTTAGTATGTAAAATTTAAATGGCAGAGGGTATAAGCGATTTTTTGAAGAGGTTCTTTTTTGCTAATGGAACTTTTATACGTCTCCCTGATGGCAGTTTCTGAAAGGCTTGATTCAGAGGATGGGCAGGATCATAGAGAATTTGTGTGGATTTCCTTATCAGTGCATCTTTATATATGCTGGACAGCTGTTTTTGATCGTTGCCAATTAACTTATTTGCTGTGTTAACTACGCCAGCAAGCTTTACTTTTTTTCCCCACTGACATTGCCATACCATGTAATTACATTAAAAGAAAGAACGCTCTCTATCAAACTTCTGTAGACAAGTTGGAGAATATGCTGGCTAACATCAAAGCTTTTCAGCTTTCTCAGTAGAAAAAGTTTGTTGTTGGGCTCTCTTGTATACATAATCGACATGTTCACAGAGCGAGAGCCTCTCATCAAGCACAGTACCTAGATACTTGAAGCTTTTGACTATTTCAAATTCTTGATATATATATATATATATATATATATATATATATGGCTTACCTTGTGGTTAGACAATATGTAGGCTGAGTGCGTCAATCGGGCTACAATAACATGTTTTATGGTATACGTGACTTCATGTAATCTCGGTCTCTTAATTAGGGTGATCGACTCATAGCTAGTTTCTTTTATCAGTGTAATCAAATACTCTTGGCTATTAGTGGTATTTATATTTTTCAAAGAAAGAATGGATATATATATATATATATATATATATATATACATATACATATATACATATATATATATATATATATATATATATATATATATATATATATGTATATATATATATATATATATATATATATATATATATATATATGAATTATATATCTATTTATCCATTCTTTCATAAAAAAAGTAGAAATGCCATTAATAGCCAAGAGTATTTGTATCATCGCTATACAAAATTTTAAACTTAAAAATTCAACATTGTTGATAAAACATGCATACTACACATACTACATATATATATATATATATATATATATATATATATATATATATATATATATATATATATATATATATATATATATATAATTTTGTGTAGCGAGGACTTACGGTGACCCGCACATCATCACGTTGGATGGGTTTCACTACACTTTCAATGGTCAGGGCGACTTTTGGCTCGTCCGTAGTGCGCACTTCCAAGGGGAAGAGCGACACAGGCAAGAAACACTCGAGGTAACCGCGTAACTTGTGCCCAACTTTATAGCTTACTAATGCATGGTTTCGTTATATAGATTTTGGCGTTCTTCCACTGCTAATTTTAAATTAGGCCTTATTTATGCAATTATTTCATGTAATTGTATGCATTAGTTTAATTTCTTTAGACTTAAGGAATATGTTTTAGTAATTACTATTGACATATCGAAAAAGCTCCGTATTCGCAGAGTTTCTAGCTTGACTTCCGCCTGTACTATCCGAATAAGGCATGGTCAAGATTATTCAGTTCCTTCGTTTTTTTCTGGTTCAAGAAATTCAAATAATTATTGTCAATGTGTGTGTGTGTGTGTGTGTGTGTGTGTGTGTGTGTGTGTGTGTGTGTGTGTGTGTGTGTGTGTGTGTGTGTGTGTGTGTGTGTGTGTGTGTGTGTGTGTGTGTGTGTGTGTGTGTGTGTGTACAATGTATATATATATCTCTCTCTAATATATACAATATATATATATATATATATATATATATATATATATATATATATATATATATATATATATATATATATATATACTGACAGTAATTATATAATAATCTCCAAATCCGACATGTTAACTGTGTGTGAAACCAGGTCTCTGTGTGGTTCACTAGGCATACATGAATATCAATTATAATCAGGCTATATAATTAATCATCCACGTGGCAGCATGCACAAAACGATTCGCGTAAATAAAATTTGTTATCGTTTTTGTGCTCATATTATACACAAATTATTCAAAGATATGGAACATATTAGTATCATGGAAGTACTTAGGGAGATTCACTATGTTTTGACACAGTACATTTCGAATGAGCTTAATAAAACGTCCCTTTAATGAATGTGTGCAGCTAATATCTGTTACAAAAAAGAGTAGAATGTTAACTGTCTTCGCTATCACATCTACGTTGTAGAAAACATGTAATAAATAATATTTAGTTCATTGAACGGTGTGTGCGTGCGTGCGTGCGTGCGTGCGTGCGTGCGGGTGGATGGGTAGTGGGTGCACGTGCGTGCGTGCGTGCGTTGCGTGCGTTCGTGCGTGCGCGCGCGCGTGTGTGTGTGTGTGGGTGGGTGTGCGTGTCTGTGTGTGCATGCGTGTGCGTGTGCGTGTGCGTGTGCGTGTGCGTGTGTGCGTCACTGCACCGTAGTCCAAGCGCAGGTGAACGAAAGAACTGGCCTCGACATTTTCATCGACGGCGACAAGCAAGACTTCGAAGATCTTCCTGTACAAGACTGGTCTGGTACGATACATACCCACCCACACATTAATGAAATACGCACGCACGCTCGCACGCACCCACGCACGCTCGCAAGCACATACACCATAAAAGAACACTGGTCGCGTATATTTATAATTATTGTGTACGTGTCGTTACAATCTCAATCTGTTTCTGGCTACTATTGTTTTGATGTGTTTTCATGCCAATACCATAATGTCAGTTCCTCAATGTTCTCGTGTTACTCGACATATTCTTGCCCGTTTTAAAATTTGTTTTGCATATACATTGCATGTTTGAGGAAAGAAATTGTGTAAATGTTTTAGCTATAATTTATCTTATTGCGTGTTCTTTTATTCAGATGTTTCCGTGACGTACGATGCAGCTAGTATGACCGCTGAGTTCCGTTTCCACGGAGACAAGGAGTACATACTACATAGTAGAGATGAGGATAATAGAAGGAGCTTTATATTATACTCTCGCATGGCCTCCAAGTGCAGGTTTGTAAACGAAAGTATTCTGGTTTTGTTGCAGTACTATGCAGTTGTTTTGTTTAATTTGTACAGTTAGAGTTTGGATATTTACAAGTACAACACATTTGTTCAAGACGTTGTACATCGGCGATTCATTTTTTTAATGTATAAATGCGGTCATATTAAAGCGAAACAATAGGCATGTTGCCGTCTTGTCAAGTCCGATTCTAACTGCATACGATTCGCAAATAAAACTAAAAATTACACTAAATTGTTACAGAAGGTAAAACTGCATTGGTGTTTTATCGTAGATTGCAATTGGTTGCAATTTTTCTTTGCCTATTTCTTAAAAAGAAATTTTGTTTGCTAAAACAATTTATTCTGACGTCTGACGTGTGCTCGTTTTAGATACGCCCGTCGGATTGCTAGGCAACGCCAATGGGAACGCAGGCGACGACCTACAAACGCGTAATCACGACTTGTTGCCTAGCAACGCGACCGCAAGACAGCTCTATGAAGAGTTTGGCATGACGTGTAAGGTTTTCTTTTTAAAACCTCAAACGAGTTGTAGATCTACGAATATCCTTATCGAGAATTGTCGATAGCAAAATAACTTTCTTAATCTGACGACGACACCATATTTAGTGAAAGTATGTATTTGAATTATTTTCTAAATATGTTGACCCCTGTTTCAAAACAAACCAGTGATTTGTCTGTTGGAGTGTTCCAAACGTGAAACGGGTATCATTGTAAACAGGGTGCTGCATCAGATTCTTCTATGTACGCTGCCATATCGTTCTATATACACAACTATATTCACGTTAAGCACTTATTTTAATATGCTAATTTGTTTTGTTCACGATGCTTTAACACTGCTGCTATTATACGTTCTCACGGTACTTCGTTGAGTTTACTTTTACTTTTGCTGAATGAGATGGTAGACGGTATTCTACTATAGTCATCCAATGACACTGCTGGGCTTATTCACGTCACGCGTATTATAAAACTTTAGTCTCGTCCATGATTTATTGTAATGACAACTTATACTGTTATTTACTGTTTTCTTTCAACTGTTTTTTATTTTATATCGCTGGTATTCCACAATTGACTATGCAGTCCATTTTAAAAACGATTGGCAATTATGCAGAAGTCGGACCCACCTCAATTTTGCCATTATAACTGTATTTTTACCAACATTCGATACTTGATTTGGTTAATTCAATCAATTATGATCATCTTGCGCATATTTATGTTTTATAAACAGCGCGTCTTGGCATACTTTTGAGGTCGAAAAGACAGCACGATTTGTGCCAGTCGCAAGCGCAGCGGTGCATGTTACTGCGCCGTGCACATGGAATGAGCGATAAACAGTTTGTTTATGCCGACTGCGCTGTCTTTTCGACCTCAAAAATCTGTTAAGACGCGCTATTTATAAAGCATAAATATGCGCAAGATTATGTTAAATGATTGAATTAACCAAATAAAGTATAAAGTTGTGACTTACAAATGTCGGTTATTTCCGATCCAGGGAAAACCAAGGCGGATGAATCGATCTTCCGCCAGGTTGGTTACAACGATCGTTGGTTCGAGCCGCTGTTCGAACTACCGCCGGCAGACAGCGCCACTGTGGAGAACGTGACCCGGGTGTGTGGCGGCTCGGAAGAGTGCGTCTTCGATTATTTTGTCACCGGCAGTCTGACAATGGCGCTGGCGTCCGCTGACGTCACACGACAGCATGAGGAGTATGTTGAAGCGTCGAAGCCAGGTCAGTATTAAATGTTAATCCGTCGTATGCACCCGTTATCTGTAGGCACACTACCATCAACGCAGGCGGGCCACAAGGAACAATCTTCGGTCCCATCGGTTTTGTGCATGATATAAACGACTTGCGAACAACCTGTGATCACGTCGAATACGTAGACGACTGCACAATTTGGGAATCATGTGCACCTTCGTGTGTTAACAGTTCACTCCAAACAGCGGCCGACAAAGTGGCACAATGGACTACCACCAACAATATGGCACTGAAATATGACAAAACAAAGGAAATGCGCATTTGCTTCAAAAAAGAAACGCCAGACATCCCGCCGATAACTATTAACGACATCCAGATCGAACAAGTTCACAGCACTCGACTACTAGGTGTCACCATTTCACAAGATCTTACGTGGCAACTCCATATCGACGATATCGCAACAAAAGCTTCACAACGACTATACTTCACCATTCTACTCAAACGTGCTGGAATAGAACCGCATCATCTCGTCAAAATATATACCACAATCATCCGTTCTGTCATCGAATACGCCTGCCAAGTGGGGCATACCAGTCGGACAATAAGACAAACAAACCTGCTCGAAAGCATTCAGAAAAGGGCCATGCGCATTATATTTTTTGGAATGCGTTATAACGACGCCACCGCTACTGCGGGAATACCAGCGCTGGCAGACCGGAGAGAGGCGCTGTGCAGATCCTTGCTCGCGACGATGCAGCAAACCAACCACAAGCTGCACCACCTCCTGCCGCCCCAGGACACGTGACTACTCTCTTCGTAACGCTCGCACGTACGGTGTTCCTCGCTGTAATGATTATTAGACCAATCGCTTTAAGAACTCATTTGTACCGTATGGTCTGTATAATTGGCACTGAATGGACTTCCCTATTTACATACGAACATTACTGGCTTTGAACTGTGAATCTTTTAGCTATTTATTCAGTTTATCTATTTTATACTATTTTAACGAGTTGTATTTGTTTAGTCATGTTTTATGTTCCATTTACAATAATATGTTTTGCTATATAGTTGTTATGCTTTAATTTACCTAACTGTTTATATTCATATTAGAGAACTTTTACAGTTTTACTATCCGACATTTTTATCGGTTTAATTTTATTAGATATTCTAATTAGTAACACCTTCATATATTGTTATGTTTTCATAATAGTTTTACTAATATACATTAATGAAATTGTTATCAACTATATGAATGTTCTTATTGTACCATTCAGCCACTTTGGCTGTCAGAGAAGTGAATAAACTTAAACTTAATCAATTTAATTTAGGCCTATACCTGCGTGATGGCATCTGTAAACTTGTCGGAATCATAGTTCTCTTTTAGACGTACGGGTCAGTCTGTTCATAGTTTTTCATTTATTAATTAATATACTGTTCTTAAGACTATAATAGGGTCTACTACATTGAAAGTATATTGCCCGCCAATTTAGAAAGAATGCGACAGCAGAGAATGTTCAAATGGTAAACAAAACAACCAGTTTCAAAACAATAATTTTGAGAGGACTGATTTAACTGTGCTCAACTATTTCCCAGTTTTCTACTTTAGACACGGCAGACTTCCTAATGCAAATTACCACTCTGACTAAGTCTGGGTAAGAGAAGAGACTGTCTTGCTTAAATGTAGGCTATATCTGTGATATATTGTTTCAAGAAAGACCCGAATATATTATTGCATATGAGTCTGTCATAACTCTCTATTGACTAGTTCGTCTATAGAATGTTTTTTTTGTTTGGAATGTGCTTATATTTGTTTTGCATTGTATTGCATAGTATTGCATCTACACCTAGACTGACGCTTTAATAAATGACTTACGTTATATCAGCGTCTCTCTAGCGACAATTCTATATGACATTATGGTTATTAAGCCTCTATGAAGGTTATCATTTTAAGAAGACATATGTGTTGTGATCATTCACAATGTTGTAGTCAATAGCTAAAATAGTGTTAAATAAATGTCACTATATTATCAAAGAATGATTAGTGCATTTTATATCTAATATTCGACTTTGTAGAACTGAGACATCGAGTGACAGTAAACTACATTGTTGCAGTGATCAGTTGTGGTCATGTCAAGACCCCGTCTAACGGTGCAAAGAATGGCAGCAGTCCGTTGCTAGGGACCGTTGTGACGTTCTCTTGCAATGACGGTTTCCGGCTTGAGGGCTCAGTGCAGCGGACTTGCATGGCACAGGGCAAATGGAGCGGAACTGACGTCAACTGCGTAGGTGAGTACATGTTTACACTTTGGACATGTTGCTTTCTGATTGTTGGAAATATACAAATTATGAACCACAGTAAGCGTGTTTGCATTCCGTAATCTGAAACGCTGTGTTGTCTTGTGCATCGCGAATAGTTGTATAGCAGTGTAGCGTTTAATGTTTTCTCGGGCATTGAAATGTATCCGGGTGACGTTTCTGCGCATGCGCGAGTCAGACAGTGTCATTAGTTACCATTATGCACGTAAACGCTTCACGACGAAACTCATATTAAATACGTCTTTAGTGTGACATATATCAGCCACTATGAACAAAAGGACGTATATAACACTTTAGTATTTATTTGTCGCAAATTAGCACGAGGCAAATAGGTGTTGAGACATGCTTTGATAGTTAGCGCAAACCATGTGATTGCAGTGCGCCCTGATCCGTGATACTGTTTTAAACAAGCAAAACATTTTAATGTATTACACGAAACATTAAGCAACTCTTCACACTAATTACAACAACAAAATTAACGGGTAGCGTGTGGTATTCATACCACAAATACTTTGCGTTTCGCTGTGCATTGATGATTTTACATTTATCGCGCATGGGCAGAAACATCACCCGGACATCAGCGCCACGTGGTCAAATTACGGCAGACGACGTTGCATTTGCATACACAATTCAAAGCTAGTGAAAAACAATTATAATGAATATACCTATGTTTACGTGTGGTGTAGATGCTGTGTCGTTTTAAAATAAATAAGAATGTGTTTCGCTACCAATATGAGGAGTACTTTAGAGTGTTAACTACAGCTGTTTCTACCAACCACAATTGATTAAAAAAAAGTGGACACAGCAAACCAAGCCAACACATCAGCCTCTCTTTCACCACAATGATATCACTACTGCATTTGCATGTTCAGTACCTCCAACAAAACCACTGTACCAGCCACAATTTCCATTATAATCTGTCACCATTACATTTGCAGTACATCCAGCAAAACCATAACACCAGCTAATATTTCTATCACAATACGACCTATATTACCATTGTAGACTTATATTACCATTGTAATATCTCCAATTACACTGCCTTATCAGAACGTCTTCCACAACTAATCTTAAAACTGCAGAGTTGAACTTGACCTTTTCAGCTGAGGTCAAAGACTCACCGGAAGCTTCAGGCGCACGTTCTACCGTCATCATCTTTGCTCTCTTTGGAACTGCCCTGGGTCTGATGGTCGTAGTGTTCTAGATCACCTTCGGTCACACAGTTCGACACCGCAAGAAATAGCTCACACCCACGAATCAACCCAGCAAATCCATTTAAAATATGTAAATGCAAATATATTTCATAGCAGTATCGTAAGGCAGAACTGTTGTGGTTAATTTGCGGATACGCCCCGTGCATCGCTTGCATAGATGTGTTTATCGTATCGTAGATTGTAAATACGACTGTATATACACGTGCGCCATTTGTTTTCATTGGCACAACACGGAGTACACGATAACCTTGTTCTTCAGCTTGATTTGTTCATTTATCTTGTAAGATGGCGTAGCGGTTGCAATATTGCTCCCCAAGACACATAGTTAACACGACATTTTTGCTCTACCAAGTAGTGTGTATTTGGATACTTGTAAACACACGGGATGGTTATGTTTAATGGGTTATGCTGTTCGACGACCTGTTTGTTTAATGGGTCAGTTGTGTCATGAAGTAATTCATACAGACAATTGGACTTGTATTTTATTTCTCTGGAACTCGAATTGGTGTCGGCATGACTATGTCTGCGATTGGTGAAGTGTAGAGCGTGTTAACAGACTCAAAGACTGCACACAGCAGAATAACTGTTATGCATTTTATGCGATGCATATCCTAGATTATTTATTTGTGCTTATGAAATGCTAAGTATTGATAATTGTAACAAATAACCATCACAACATTGTATGACGTAGTTAATTCGAATATAACGGGCTATTGTTTGGTGAGTATTGTTTCTATTTGATGACTGTTGGTTACATTATCGTTTGCTCCTTAAACCAAAGCATATCCACGAATGTTTTCTTGCACTTGTAGTATGTTAATAGTTGTTAATATAGTATTGCTATAGTAACACAGCAGCAATCCTAGCATTTGGTGATGTTTAATAGTTGAATGTTATATTCGTTTTACTGTTATATCGTTTTGACAATCTGTTATTTAAAATACAATAGCCGGCTGCTTCTCGTATTGATTATACTGTCAAAGGCGTGTGTAATATGCTAATAATAATAATAATAATAATAATAATAATAATAATAATAATAATAATAATAATAATAATAATAATAATAATAATAATAATAATAATAATAATAATAATAATAATAATAATAATAATAATAATAACAATACTAATAATAGGGCCTACTAATAATCTAACCATAATCGACTTAGCCAGACAAGCTTTGCAACTCGAGTGCCAAATGTGAACCTATAAACTGTAAGTAAGGTCTATATCAGACTTCACTACTCCTCTGATTTAACTCTTAGGTATCACTTTAAACGGTCGCAATGTTTAACACACGTTATGCATTCAACTTTGGTTGAAACTACCACCAAAACGTGGCATAAGACATGAATTTGCTACCATGTAAAATTTATGAAAACGTCAGTTGGCATTAACTCGTAAGATGGCATAGCTGCTGCAATATACTGTAGTTTTCCAAGACACGTTGTTACAACTAAACCTCCGCCCCACTAAGTAATGTGTATTTGGGAATTGTTGGTACTTGTAAACATGCTGGGTTGTTCTGTTTACCAGGTCGTTAAACTGTTTTGTTTAATTAGTCGGTTACACGGTGGAATAATATTCATATAGAAGGTTAGACTTGTATTGTGTTTCACGAGAACTCGAGTTGGTGCATGACTATATCTGCGATTGGTGATTTGTAGAGCGTGTTAATAGATTCAAGGATTGCACACTATGAAATACCTTTTATGCACTTTATGCGATTGTATTGTTTTTATGTTATTCATATCCAAGATTATTCATTTGCTCTTGTAATAGGTTAATTATTGATAGTTGTAACAAATGACCATAACAACATTGCATGACGTAGTTAATTCGAATATAATTGGTTATTGTTTGGTGAGTATCGTTTGTATTCGATGACTTTGTTGGTTACCTTAGCGTTTGCTCCTTAAAGTAAGACATATCAACGACTGTTCAGTTGCACTTGTAGTATGCCAATATTTAGTATATACTATTGTAATAATATAACATGCCTTTGGATGACTTTCCACATGCGTCATGTATGGCTTGATATCTTTATGAATAAATACCTGTTTGACAAGGTGGCACCTGCGTTTGAATGACTTTCCACATGTATGACAAGTGTGTGACGTCACATTGTATGTTTGGTAAGGCGCCCCTATTGTTATGGTTGAACGACTTTCCACATGTGGCTGCACTATTAATGGTCTAACATTTGTATCTGAATGAATTTCTTCATTTGTGACAATGTTACACACATGCTTGAATGTGACACAAGTACGTGACGCTACACCTGCATGAATAAATTATCTTCATGTGTGACAATGTTACACATGTTTGAATAATTTCCCACACGTGACACGACACAAGTATGTGACGCTATATCTGTATGAAAAAGTTCTGTTTATGTGTGACAATGTTACACATATGTTTGAATAATTTCCCACACGTAACGCAAGTACGTGACGCCACACCTGTATTAATAAGTTCGTGTTGGGCCACACAGCGACAGGATCGAGTGCTCCAGGGGTCTACTTTGTAACTGTCTCGTTCATCGCCGACTTGTAGAATACATTCCTATGAGACTGTGTGGGTCTTGTAAAGGAAAATATCTGCTCGTTCCATCAAGCAAAGCATCTATCAAATAGCCGTGTACTACACATTAACACACTCATCCGAAGCGTGGACTGTCACCTCGACGTTGAAGCGAACGACCGACGACTACATAATATCATCACCGGCGTTTAGTTGTTGCGAGAAAAACAAACTGCATCGAACCGACTTCGTATTACTCTATACGTTCTTTAGAAAGGTTCAATTTGGTTCAAACTTATTGCACAGGCATTAAATAATAAAATGGCAGTGTCAACTAATAACATACATGTGCCTATGTCTGAATCGACCGGCAGCTACAGCACGGCGTTGTGACAGCACGGCGTTGTGACCGCACGGTGTTGTGACAGCACGGCGTTGTGACAGCACGGCGTTGTGACAGCACGGTGTTGTGACAGCACGGTGTTGCGTTGGCCACTCCTTCAGTGATGAAATTTGTTGTTGTTGACAACATTCATCGCCGTCACGTCACAGTCTCAAAATATAGTCGCTGGACCAAAGTCGTTTAGCTCGGGAACGTGGCATCACCTCAAAGGTGCATGTAGATGACACGTCGCATATTAGTAATGGTAAATATGGTAAATTCGTACGTAGACATATAATAAAACCAGTAAATTATAATAAAACCATAGTAATTTATAGTAAACTACAATATACTAAGTTTTACTACACCATTACCAGAGTAAATCCAAATGAAGATGTAATAAACTGTAGTAAAATGAAGTAAATCCGTAGTAAGTTATAATAAGCCGTAGTTTATTACATTTTACCATGTTTCACCATATTAAATATATATATATATATATATATATATATATATATATATATATATATATATATATATATATATATATATATATATATATATATATATATATATATATTATATTATGAAGATGCAGGGGCTAAAAGGTGCTGCCATCTGACGGAGTCTGGTTAATCAAAGCTAAGCTAATGTGTAACCTAGTGTGGTCAGGTGCGGTACGTCGACGCCGCCATTAGTTTAGCGACCCCTGGTGGTAGACAGAAAAGTTTGACAGATGTAAACAGGTTGTGTTCACAGGTTCAAGTTCGACGTCGCCAGGTATGTTTGGAGTTAATTATTTTTTTGGAAAATGACATCGGATATAATACTGTCTCCACCAATTTTCATAACGTGCATACTAAACGGTAATGTGGGCGCTTGAGTTGAAGGATTTATTGCAGCTGAAGCCTGAAGACTACGAGTGAAGTGCTGAACGGTCGGTCACACATGACCGAGCACTGCCACGGAAGAACGGTCTTGCCACGGCGCGGGGTGTTCGATCCAACTTTTTAGGCATTCGAACTCTTCATGTTTTTTGTGAACAAATGTTGGGAGTCCATGCCATACTGCTTGTGATAGATACACACGCAAGACTGATGTGTTTATGTTCACCAGTTTAGTTAACTGAAACCAAGGTGAACTTATTCTTAGACTTAGTCTTAGTCGAACTTAAAGTTACGTCCTCTCACTAGGCACTGACGGCAGCTCATGAATCTAGAAGGAGAATACAGAACTAGGTCTAGAGTAGAGAAGAATATGGACTCAGATTTCAGTCCCATTTTGTTGGCAACTGCGTGGTCTGACTCCTGTCCAAACCTAGATGAAACACCGAGCAATTAAGACCTGACATATGGTAGGGAGGTCGGACCTAACTTCTCTTCAGAATTTTGTTGTTGTTCCCTGATAGTAGTCACTAAGAAGTATATATATTATAATATGGTAGTTGTTTCATGTACTTAAGTGAAATATTAAGCAAACTACAGAACTGTAAAAGTACGAATTATATGACGTTTTAATTAATATGGCTTGCTAATTTAAGGAATTTTGCATATAAACCATACTCATTTCATTTTTTTTATTCCTCTAGTCATAATCACTAATTGAAGTGCATGCAATGGTGCTTGTTTCAGGTACGTAGATTAAACATTAACGAAACAGCAATTTTATGAAATTTCAAATAAAACATTCTGACACTTCTAACAGATTTGATCTTGCCGATAAATCTTTATAATTGCTTTTATTATTTTCTTCAGATAATAGTGACTAATCAAAATGCAGTGGTGCTTCCTTCAAGTACATAGTTGAAAAATTAATATAACTGCAGCTTTATCCCCTAAAATAATTATTTTAATTTCCACACATTCTCCTGTTTGATCTTCTACATAAATCACAAGAAGAATACTTTTTTCAATTATACTGGTTTTGTTGTAAACTATGATGAAGGCGAATACAAACCTCATTTTTTATTCAGTTAATATAATATTATAATGTATCATATTTTTTTCAACAATATTATACAAATTACTTATAATTTATACTCAACACAAAATATAACTTTCATATAAAACTGTCGTCAAAGAATACCCCGGAAACAACATACAGAAGTCGTGTAATATAATTTTGTAGACATTAATGATAAATTGTCATAAATTATAATAATTAATACATTTAATGTAGCCTAACCAACACACAAAACCATAAAACATATGCTAAATAACTAAAAACGGAAAATAATACAATAATACCAATAAACAAACTAATATAAATTAGGTACATTAAACATGGTAGTAATTCATTAGTTTGCATAACCATATGTGCAGGCAAAAGTACTTGCTGACTTTGAATTTGTTTATTAATCAAAGACACCTGCTATCGATCAATGCATTGCACGCACAGGGAACAAGGCAAAATGGTGATGTCTTTTGAGACAGAGGCATAAATGGACCTTGTGCATGTTTATGCTATCGATTGGTAAGCTCTCAGTGTAGTCATATTATCATCAACACAATTCTTTACACTTTTGCATACGAATCCCGCTGAATCCAACTAAATAAATAATCACAAAACACAGGCCATTTTAACTGCCTAATTAATACAACTTTTATCGACAGATTATCATGATATTTGTATGATCACATTAATTTATCTAAAAAGTTCTATTCTATTCTATTCAAAATGGCTGTACTCATTAACATAAACTTGCAACATTTTTTGAAAGATGGGGCCTGTTAACGTGATCCAATATGGCCACAGGCATAAACAACGAAAATCAAAATACAGTTCACAGAGAGGAAAAAGTCATTAACCCCCTTTAAACACCGCAAAAAATATCCGATATTGATCAGCGTAGAACCATGGACTGACATTATAACAACATAAGAAAAAATATCAACGGACAGGTATATTGTCTGATAATACACTACGGCCACTAAACTTGGAGCCCTGTCTCCCCATCTTATCGGAAGGAACACCTGGGGCAGAACATCTGTCTGACCTCCATACATATGGTAGGTATCACTATGTTACAAACATCTAAGCTGTAGTCCATGTGAAGTCCCAAACCCATGACATGATGGCATGAGCATGACTGCATGACGTGTACACGTGTCACAGTATAGGCATAGCCAAGTTGGTTGGGGCTTCAGTTCAGTACAATTATGACCAGCATAGATCACATCAATCAGGCTCAGGGGTGTCCAGAATCTGGCACTTTTATTTGTTGAGCAAGACCAGTGTCACAATACTATGTAAATGAGGGTCACAAGGTGGACACACCAGTGCCACACTGACCATGACACCACTATCATATACCCATATTGTCATTCAAGGGTATATGTGGTTGCCCCCACCAGGTTGATATACTGATGGGGTCATATATTCTATGTGAACATGAACACATTTGCTAACATTTGAGATACTTGTCTCTGCACTTTTTGAATGAATCCATGTGATGAATATAGGTTTTAAGTTATCAACATTTACAAATTATTACCCATGGACCAGGTTACCCATACATTATTATTATTAGTACATGCACACTTGCGATCCAGTGTCCAGTTTTCAAAGTAATCTGTGTAATGTGTCATCGTGATATGCCAAGTGAAACAATGATAGGTTTCAGGGTAAATAAGTGCCATAGATGAACCCTTGAAAATGTGGATCCTTACGTTTCATAAGGTTTACGCCTTTTATGAGTAGATTAACAAACTTGTATGCATTATATCAGATACATCAGCTTAATTATATATTTGCATTTGTACTTGCTTACATTACAGTGTATGTGTTATCACAATTCTCAGAGAATAAACTACACAGGGCATAATGGCAAGCATAAACAGTACACATACTGCGATTTTGAAAAGGCATGGAACTACAAATTATTTAAGAAGTGGTTTAGATGCTTATCACTTAGTAGGGATGCAGGAAAAACAGTCGATCTTTGTTAGCACAGATAATTACTGGTAATCACTGCTGACGTTAACTTGACACACAGCATAGATATCAGCCAGGTCTTTTAATGTGGCATTTGCAGTTTTTCAGTCAAAACAGGTTTTGACTAGTTTGAGTGCAGTAGTGCACTCGTAAAGGGATAGTTAGTGAGAGATTCACAGC
Source organism: Oasisia sp. SBJ-2009 (assembly GCA_964017155.1). Classification (NCBI taxonomy): domain Eukaryota; kingdom Metazoa; phylum Annelida; class Polychaeta; order Sabellida; family Siboglinidae; genus Oasisia; species Oasisia sp. SBJ-2009. Next base: position 40,345,006 of record OZ024857.1, on the reverse strand, counting down.
ATTTAGTTACATCTGTATAATATATTGGATTTGGTTGTGCATAGCAATTGTGCACAAAGATCGTTAAACTTATTAAACAATTAATTATAGTGTAATTGTACCAGAAACACTCCATGTTAGATTCAGGACACTGCTATCTTGAGACTTATACCGAGTTATATGCCTGTGATGTAAACCGCTTATGTCACTGGCACATGCATGTTCGAACATCTTACGTCTGTCCAATGATATTTGATGTATCCACGTCACGGATTGCTTACATCACTATCACAATTATTAGCGAATAATCCGCCAATCCATGCCTTTTTCAACAATGCGCCAGTGACGTAAACGATTTGGCTTACGTCACTGGCGCATAAGTCTCAAGATGGCAGCACCCTGAATCTAAAATAGCATGTATTTGATACCATTAAACTATAACTAATTGTTTATTAATGCTCTTTGTGCACAATTACTAAGCACAACCAATATAGTATACATATATAAGTTAATACGCTGGATCTCTCACTGATTGGAGTATCCCTTTAAAGAAGTTTTGACCCGTTTTAGTGCACCCTTTCAGCATACAAAAGCTCACATGGTAAATGTGTAAGAAACAGCAGGCAGCTGGCAGTAGCATGTGCTATGAATAGTAATTACTTTAAGTATATCTTGCAGTAAGTGACATAATTGCTGTTTTAGACAGGCAATCTCTGAGACTTGTGCTGCATAACTGAGGCTTGTGTCTGCATGTTCAATGATGCGTGGATTTTAGGCACTTGTCCGTTTGCATCTAATGTCCGACTAACAAACGCTGACAGCATTCCCTCTAATAGTGTTAATAAAGAACGTAAATAAATTGTTAAATATCTAAGTACCATTTTTGATCTGGACATGGATGGTTTGTCTAAGGGTAAATATGTAGTAAAAAATATCAATGCCAAGTTAACGTTTTTACATAGACAAGGAGTTTTCGTTGAAGAAAAGGAAAAACAAATGTTTTGTTCAGCATTATCGCAGCCACATGTTTATTATGCATGGAATACAGAGTATGGGAGATTAGAAGCAGTAGTCAAAAATAGATTGTAGGCGGCTCAAAGTAAAATAAATACATACCTATTTGAATACGATTGTAAGCACCATATAGCTTACAATGGTTTTAAGAAATCAAGTTATTTAAATGTAACAGTAGAGTTGTGTATCTGGCTCTTTATTTAATGTATAAATGTATATTGTTTTCAAATGAACAAACTTCCATGTGAGGTACAATCCATACAACAAAAACATCTATTAAAAGTAAGACAGTTTTAATTTTAATAAGTGAAATGAAAGTGAATTATCCAATAGTATTGTAGTATTTTTTCAGTTCTTGTTTTTATTGATTTTATTAATATATATATATATATATATATATATATATATATATATATATATATATATATATATATATATATAATAATAATATATATATATATACAGCTGTATATATATATATATATACATATATATATATATACAGCTGTATATATATGTATATATGTAGTCACTCAACTGTTAATTTTTTATTAAACATGAAGTAGCGACTAACCAGTAATATGTCAATATTGAATATAATATTGTTCATGGCTCCAAGAATGGTTAATTGTCTATAACGACGGACTACCAGCTAGCTAGAACTATCGTGCACCCAGTATATATATTTATATATATATACTGGGTGCACGATAGTTCTAGCTAGTGCACCCAGTATATATATATATATATATATATATATATATATACTGGGTGCACGATAGTTCTAGCTAGCTGGTAGTCCGTCGTTATAGACAATTAACCATTCTTGGAGCCATGAACAATATTATATTCAATATTGACATATTACTGGTTAGTCGCTACTTCATGTTTAATAAAAAATTAACAGTTGAGTGACTACTGTTAGACACAAAGCATGTCACGAGTGCCATATAGAGTGGTGCATTTTAGGTATAATTGTTCTAATCCCAGAGTTGTTGAGTTGGGTAATGTAGTGGCTAGAATATTCTACTCTATGTTGAGAGAATTTGGGTTCGGTTCAGTTTGCAGTAATTTATGAACATGAGGTTTGTACGTACGCCAAGTGGGTGCAGTTCTTAGATGAACAAGTCTGTCGGGACATGAGATGAAGTGCAAAGCACTTCGAACAGTTGAAAAACTGGATATGGCACTGTATGCCATGCTCGCATGCCAGGGCTGTTTGTCGTGAAAACTAACCCTGGCAAATCCCCTATGAGAAGCACTTGATTTGGTGAAGTTATTGATAAGCTGTGAGAGGACAGACAAGTTTTGTTTCTTTAAAAAGATGGTTCCAGTGAATCCTCTGTTTTTGGTGAAGTGAAAATGTATGAGAGTACACACTACACAGTGTTCCCCTGAGTAAAACGATGTGCAAGGTGGTAGGGTGGACTGAGTGAGCACCAAAGATGTGATGCTATGTGGATCGGGGGTATGGCTATTTTTAAAACTACCTTCAAAATGGTGCATTCTAAAGAGTGTTTTTGCCTTTTCCCTGGCATAGTCATTATAGATAGGAAACAAATGCATAACTGCAAGGTAACATGTAAACATGTAAACAAAATTGCTATGATGTGGCAATTTTGAGCGAGGTGGCCCACCTCACTCTTCACATCGCAGGGAAACACAGAGTACAATTTCTCCGTGTGGCTGTCACTAATTCAGTGCACGCTAACATCAGTGTTGTTAGTTACAAGTGGTCAAATCACAGTTCTGTCTGGCTGTTCACCTGACTGAATGACAAGCTTTGGTGACTGCAGCGTACTTCATTACAGAAGGCGGAGAGACTTAGACACAACTCATCAGTCAAGTTGTTTGGTGGTCATGCTTCAGTGATTTTCGAGTATGTATGATTCAAGGATTGCTTAAATGTGCAAGATCTTGTTTCTGGTGGATGTGCTTTGTTTATGGTTATCATTCTAGTAGAACAGTCATAATTAAGAATGTTCAAAATGTGTATGTACTTGTAACTGAAAATTGTAGAAATGGGAGGCATGAAGAGGAGATGGAGGACAGGTAAATTCTGTCATGGCAACACCATGCATACATGACGTATATTATACACCCTTCAAGGCAGCCACTTACTATTTAAATATAAGGGCCATATATTGTGCTATGGTAATTTATCAAGTCAACCACCATTTCCAGGGCAGTTGATTTTAGAGCTATGTAAATTAAATGTGTTTATTGATTGCACGACATCTAGACGGCTTTGTGTGTTGGCGGGCCTGTGGAAGCCTGTATATAGATTAATTGGTCTGGTAGTGTAACAGCTGTTTCTGACATACTTTCTCTTGTGTGGTTGAAGTAATGGCGTAGGTCGTTCACTTCGCTCTGTAAACAGCTCTCTGTACTGGGCTCGGCCAAGCGTTGTTAACATTTTCTAAATTTTGCACTGCTTAAGGCTGTACATGCCACATGTGTAATATAACTAAAGAAACTGCTATTTTGAATAATATCTGCTGCAAAAGACTGCTGCCAGTTATGCTATTACAATCAAACCAGCGCATAGTGCCTCAGGGGAAGTAATTTGATTACTTATATAATCTAGTTATCTATGATGTTTAGTCCAACTTTATACTTCCATGTCCGACAGTGTTTCTGTGTCATAAATGTTTCCGTTGACTTATAACATAATTCATTTATGATTGCTATGAGTTCTATTAAAGTTTCATGAATCTATTATTAAAGTTATTTCTTTAATAAAACTTATATGTTATGTGTTATTATAATTGCGGTGGTGATTGATCTTATTGTGTATATGTCAATTTAATTAAATGAAAGCGCTTTTATTTACTCCTGATAAGCATATCATTGGACATAATGCTTTATGCTGTTTAAAATATTTTATGTTTTATTCATGCTATATATATATATATATATATATATATATATATATATATATATATATATATATATATATATATATATATATATATATATATATATATATATACAGGTGTGTATATATGTGTGTGTATGTATGTACATGTGTATGTGTATATATAAATATATAATATATATATATAATATATATTAATATATATAACATGTACAGCCTGTATATATACAGGGTATATATATATATATAATATATATATATATATATATACCCTATATATATATATATATATAATTTTTATATACCGGCTGTATGTAAATATTTATTATTTATATACACTACTGTACTATATATATACATATATATGTATGTATATTATATATATACACTGTATACTGTATATGTACATATTAAAAAAAGGTTTAATTATTGCAATAAATGTAAAACAGTTGGTCACTGCGCAGTTGTCAGCAGAAAAAATGTTGTGACACCTTTGTGAGTTGGGATGCCTCGCTGTCATCTGGCACCAGTTTTATTGTTGTGCAGAAGCAGAATCAATACCAACCTCTCTTTACCTGGTACTTGAGCATGTGCTGTCTACTCGTGACTCAGAGTTCCCCACAGCTGTGGTGATAACAAGTTGGTTTGTCGTAAGCCTTCTGGCTAGTTGATATGATAAACAATAACTTGCCGTGCTGGTATCTACATGGACCTGTGGCCTGACGTCAGTCTGTGGCAATCAGGTTAACATCGACGCCACATCAGGTCTGGGTTGGATTATTGTGACTTGTTGCTCCTACTGTTTGTGAATATTATTGATGTGAGTTTTCATGTTTTTGTATACAGTGACATGTGGGAAATGTTGAACTGTGTTTGAACAAAGAACAGTTGTAGTTTTGTGTTGTATTTACCAAGGGTATATGAAGTTCAGCACATGGAGATATATGTATGATGAGACAATAAATTAAATATGTATGCTTGATTACAAGAATAAAATAAAATATTTGTATGTTCATTGATGTTTGATAGTCATATGTTTTGCAAATGCTGTAGTGTGTTTTAATTTTTCCAGGCTGTGATGATCTGGACGACTGTACACAAGCAATGTGCAGCCACGCGGAACCATAGTTGCTCATCTCCTTCTGCATGAAGCATTAGACCAGAAATCTTGGTTCTGCCCAGTCTAGACATTCACTTGCAGTACCGGAGGAAGATATATACGTTGCCATGGTCTTGCGCTAATGACTGCAGAAAAATATAAATTTGACGATTTAGGAGATCACGATGGCAACATACGTGGATCAACCATTACAGCGAGAGGCGTCACACGAGGATATCCAGGATGCATTGCAGCAGAAGGCACATGAGTTGTTTATGCAGTGTGACAAGGAGGGCAAGGGTGTCATCACGAAGAGGGACATGCAGAATCTCCAGGGGGAGTTATCCCTCACACCCGACCAACTTGAGGCAGTCTTTGACTCGCTCGACAATGACGGCAACAACTACCTGACCTTGCAGGAGTTCACCAATGGATTTGGTAGGTCGTCATTTTGGTCAGCTTACGCAATGTATAACATGATTTGTTTAGAGCTTCATTATGCTGTGTGTGTGATAAACAATTTTAAATTCAGTAATGTTTATCGTAGTCTTTATATTAATGCAAGGGTGCCAACTCCTAGGTTTTATTTAATTAATTTAATATTACGTTCTTATGACTGCAATATGCATGTTGAAGGTTTACTGCCTGCCAATTTGTGTTTAGTTGCTTTATTTAATCTTGGAACAATGTTCGCAGTTTGAAAGATTCCACCTGCAATACTTATACATTCAAATGGTAAATAAAACATCCAGTTTCAAAACATAATTTATTGGCAATAACACCGAGGCGAGCAGAGACAACCACACTACCCATTGATGTTTAACTTTCTCATGTTCTAGACAGCAGACTTCCTGTTACACATTACTGCTCTGCCAATTCTGGGCAGAGGAGCTGGCACCCTCCATTTAACCAATTTGTTTTATTTAGATGTGAAAAAATATAATTTGCTTGATTTTAAGCTGATGGGCTCACGGGAAGATGATAATAGGCCATGTGACCATCATACTAAAATAGATGATTGCATTGTATGACAATTTTAAAATTTCAGTCTTTTTGTCCTGTTTATTAAAAAAATAAAACAATGCTGTATGTACAGATATAATGCAGGCAGTCAGTTATAAATTTCTTCATCCTTTGATCATTCCCAAGACTGGTAGTGAGTAATGTAAGCAAATTGTATATTAAGGGAATGAATGCCGCCTTTTAGCAAAGGTTCATTGCAATGTGAATTTCATTAAATATTTAGAAGATTAATAATTATGTATTTTGGAGCTAATTCCCATAAGTGGAATAATGCACTATACAAATACAATTATTGGAGTTAATTCCTACCTACTGTACATATAAAGTTGAACAAAACAGACTACTAGAACCCGGGAGTGCAGTGTTAAAACCTTGGGCAAGTTTTTTCACTCTACATTGCTCCAGTTCACTCAGCTGTATAAATGAGTACCTGTGGTGACTACGTGTACGAGCAGCCTTTCGCACAGTAGTTGTAGCAAGTGGCTGGATGCTTCCCAGAGAAGTTGAGATGGTGTCTGAATGAACAGGTCTGTCAGCCGTCAGGGAAGTAAAGTCTAAAGCACTTTGAGCAGTCCTAAGGACTGGATACTGTGCTATATAGAATATATATATATATATATATATATATATATATATATATGATACCTGTTACATTTCCATGTTTTGAAGGACGTTTTGTGGGTGTGACTGAGGCGGACGACCAGGAAGATGGCCCAATGCATGCTGGGCTGGAGCAGGTCTACGAACATGACCAAGTGGACTCAATGGATGACGAGAAAGTGTTTGACAGTCTCCTAGCAACAGTTGGCGGGACTAATCTGTTTGATGAGTGAGTATTCGTTCAGAACATACATTAGTAACATTTCTGGAACTGTGTTCCTTGTGTACGGGGTTTGTAAAAATATATAATCTAGTAATATAAAAACGGATTGGATTAATACTAGCGATACTCTGTTAAAATCATAAACATTGTACCTGTATTGCAGTGAAAAGAATGGTGATTATTGGATCACTTTTTGCCAGGGAAAAAGATTGGTCCCCCTTTGTTTGGGCAACCCATCAAAATGTCCTTATCTTTCATGATTTTATTTTATTCAGTCATGTTGAATAGAATTTTTTTTATACTCTCGAAGTGTATGTTTAAAAATACATTTTTCGTTAAATACTGTTTAGCTAAATTATATAATAGTGCTGCGAATATATACTCCAGCAAGAGGCTAGATACATAGCTTTGAAGAACCTTGATTAAAATAATTATTACTAACTTGCCAAGATTATGAGCTGTGATTGACAAACATTCTTCAAACACATGAGAAAAACATGTTGATGTCTTAATCAAACCAGGTTTTTCCCACCCATTGAAAACATCATTGTGTGAAGTATATTGCACATCAAGCATACAAGATTTAGTATTTATTTTAACTGCCGATCATGTCCATGCAGTGTTGATGTGATCAAGTCGATCTGGATGCGACTGAGGAGGGAAGAACCGGAACTTCTCGGGTCCTTTGAGGAGTTCCTGGCAAGAGTGACAGGAGACATCAAACGCAGTCAGTCGGACCTCAAGTCCATGGAGGCCGTCCTTCAGAAGTAGGTCAAGGTCACATGCAGACCAAACCACCATGTTGAATTATTGATGCAGTGTTTGTGTGGGTGTAGGTGTGTGTTGTGTGTGTGTGTGTGTGTGTGTGTCTGTGTGTGTGTGTGTGTGTGTGTGTGTGTGTCTGTGTGTGTGTGTGTGTACGGGAGACAGAGAGATTTGTCATTGCAGTAATTAACAAGACCTGGATAGATTAATGACTGGATAAGACGTAATTAATCATAACAGTAATATTACTCCAAGTTGGAAGGTGAAATGTAGGCTGTAATCAATTTATATATGTATATCGATCATAGTTCAAGAAAAAAAAGTACGAATTGTAAATTATTTAGAATCATTTTTCTGTCCTCCTTAGCGTCGTAGCCAGTCCATCCATCTGTTGATAACTTCTGCTTCAGATATGATTATGAGAATTTATTGCACTACTGAGATCAGATTTACGAGGCTGTTGTTGCTAATGTAATGTTATTATATTATGATTATGATTATTATTTATAACCTTTTCAATTAAGACAATATTAATGTGAGTTTATCATAAATACAATAATTCACTTTAAACTGAATGTATTTTTATTTTTACATAGAAACACATTATAATTCTTAATTAATTTGAATTAACTTGTAATTTGCCATGTTCGTCGGCTTGCAGTCGCAGTAGCATTCACGATGAGGAGCTACGGAAGTTGTACGAGGAGATGGAACAGCAAATGAAACAAGAGAAGGAGAGGATCACTGCTCAGGTAGCTCAGTTACTTGCCTTCACACTAACCACACATGTGTACACATTTGTCACCCTGCTGTCACCTCTCACTCATCTGCAGAACTTGTATAAATAACGTAAAGTTGTGTCCATGTGGAAAACATTTTGGATAATAGACATGCAGTGTGTGTTGTGTTTAAGTGGAAAATATTTTGCTACATTTATTTCAATGCTTTATGTGAGAAACATTTTGTCACATTAAAAAGATACAATATGATGCAATGTCAGTGTTTTCGGCCATAAGAATTGTTTGAGAAAGATTGAGATGTTTCTCCTCTAAAGACATTTCACCTCATCTACAGGATAAGAATCGATGTTTTAAAATGTAAATGTGTGTTTTTTTTGTATGGATATTTTTCACACATTTTCATAGAAAAGGCTTCAGCAGAAGGTGGCTGCTTTGGCAAGAGTTCAGATACTGTTATTGCAGATGATTGTGTTATTGTGCTTAGGCAGTAGATGTATTAGCCTGTCTTAAGATTCCAAAATACTTCTTTGTTCTGTGGGATACTTGACTCCAAAACTGTCGGTTATAATATAAAATGATTACAGGTGCCTATAATGTTGTACAGACTTAGGTTCAAATGCGAGCCACCTTATTGAAAGACAAATATTGCTGCATCCATACTTGATTGTAAACATTTTGAACTTTGATGATGAACATATGATTGTATTTAAATGAAAGACCATTGGTCTGAAACTGATTCACGTGCAACATGTATTTTGATCAGTTTCAGATATAATAATTATTGTGTGCAAAATGTCACCAAAACCTGAACCAATTTACATGGAATTTTTATGCTAAACTGAAACCAATTTCAGTCATGTATTCAGCGTTTGCTGTGTGAGTAAAAAGAATTATGTAACTGTGATTTGTTTTATCCAAATGCAGTTGCACTATTTTGAAATAAACTTGCATTTGAACCCAAGTCTGACACAAGGCATGATAACAATATTTAATCTGAGTTTAGTTCCCTCCCACACAAACTTTCAGTTTGAGGGTTTCTCTCTAGTAGTAGGCTCCTGAAATTGGTCGTGGTTTGTTTTGAAGAACTGTGTTCTTTGTGTTTTGCTGCTGCCATAGTCCTAACCCCCTAGATTCACTGCACCCCCTCAGTGCCTGTGTTCACCCCTCTTTTCAGATGCAACTCAGTTTTGGCGATCCTAAGTGTGTTAACATTTTGTTGGTGAGTGAAATCACATGGCTAGAGTTCACGGAACCTTGAAGGACTAATTTACCTCTTGTTGTAATTTTATTCGTCACTATTACTGGTACTACCCATTACCACTGTGATTCTCATTTAATTGCAGACATAAATTTCTGACAGGTGTGTTTGTTTTCATCCAAGAATATTTGCACAACGGTCCCGGAAATTTAACTTTGATTCCATGGCACAAATTGCAGCTATGGTAAATTAGGCCTTTAAGAGTACAGTTGGATGCACTAACCTGAATAGTAATTTTGGTAACATTTGCATTTTAGTGAACATTTGTTTAGTTGCATTTGTGTGTTAAATAATTTTGTGTGTGTTCATTGTGCTTTGGAATAGATTTGGATATATAACGATGACCTAATTTGTCTACTCGTCTAGCAGTCTGGAATTTATCTCAGCCGTGTCCACTGACTTACATTTACTGATAGACTACTCTGTCCACATCATACTGAAAGCCATTGTCATGTCCATCAAATGTGACCATGACCTGTCAGATTGACAAAGAAGATGACCACCGCAGTATGCTAGGACACATAATGTACCTTGCGATGACCCAGAAGTCCTAACCAGGAACCCAAGTGAATAAGAGATAACATCACGGCAAATATCCTTAAATTGAATAATGTTTACCCATGACAAAGTAAAATTTCCTCCATATAACCAACTGATCAAACTGTCTTCTGGATGAGAACTATCAGCCCCCTACAGTTGTTTCTCCAATTTATTTGTCCAATGTGAATAAACAGTCACTAGTGTCTCAGGTCATAGTATCAAGTACAAAATAATTTCCAAATGCAGACACTTCACCATTCTTGCTGTCTTCGCTAGACGTTATGGACGGTTGGAATGAAAGGGTTAATGCATGCTTGCAGTAGACTCAGTAATTATTATTAGCTGCACCAGTAGCAATGACACAACGTACACAAGGGAAGTATTCCATGCACGTGGTGTTCGTTGTATATTTAGAAGCAGATTGGGAGAGGGAGTGGTTTGCCTTGTCATGAGATTATAGTTATGGAAATGTAGGAACACTGAAATCTATTAATAATGAATATAATGCTTACCCTTTATATTACACAAGTAAGTTAATATTTACTACACGTATGTTACTTGTTTTGTCAACAAATATAACTCACCTGACAATCTGTAATATTACGTCTGTAAAGTAAGTTTCCAAACACATGACCCATGCATGTCATAGCGTGAACATCAGAATGACAAGACAATTACTATGTTTGCTTCATGATTAATTATTGTGTCTGTTAAGTCTCTATTGTGTTCCTATGATAAGTTTAGAAACCAAATTTGTCCATCATGATTTATATGTATATATCCTGTATTTGTATTCTATATTGTTTCGGACAGTCTGTCAATAAAGCACTTGTGTTAGAAATCACAGTAACTGGATAAACAACAGAAATAATCAAGGAATTATGACAGGAAATCTGAATGTAGGCATGTTGTCAGTGTGACCATTATATATCAGCTACAGACAATTTGTGTTTACATATTATATTTACAAATTATATTTACATACAAACAGGTTGAGAACTTGTGTTGGTGGAATGGTTATTGTGACAAGGAAGCACTTTGGTGGGCCATGCTTTGAGTGTGATGTAATCCGTGTACCGTGTCCTACCAGTCTACTTGTGATGTTGCATGCAGAATTGTGTATTCGTCTATTAAACTGCAGTAATCTTCTTGCTTAAGCGACTGTGTGCACATTTAATCATATTAATAACAATACTGTCATAATAATCAACAGCCGCTGATAGTTGGCCAAGCATTTGATAGACGATACTGTATATATACCAGCAAGTATCTTGCAATAAATATAAACATGACATGTATTTCTAATTAATATGTATTTGTATATGTATATTCAGTATGTGTATATATATATATATATATATATATATATATATATATATTAGTTTGTATTATAGTTACTATTAAAAATATCTCAGTAAAATATAACAAAACTATTCAACAAATATACAACAGGAAGTGCTATAGATATATAACAACATATAATACTAATACCATAATAATAACAACAGTTACTACTTATAATTATATAATAACAATACTAATACCAACAAATACTAAACTGTTAAACAGTGATTCTAATAGTGACAGTAACACTCTTAACTATCTCTACACATTACTAGTGACATCCTAACTAACCACTGACATTTGTAACATAAACCGCGTGCTGAGTTACCAATCCTGCTTTGGCTGTTCCTTGCTGCTTTTGCTCTAAACTCTCCACGACGCAGCCACATCTACACTCTTCACAGACCTGACTTCTGGGTTGTCTTTGTTCAACAACAACTGATAGTACAATGTCCCTACGCTGTAGACGCAACACCAGGTTTACTCTTACTTACAGACAATGTCATGTACAGTGTCACATACAACAACATTTATGGTCACAACAAATTGTTTACCTTTGCTCACTCGATCCAACTCAAGTGGCACAACTCAGTATTATTATTACAACTGAACTATGTGTTTCATTTACACATGGGTGGTATTAGAATATCCATGAATATTGATGCTGTAAAAATGATGTCACCTGATTCTGGTACATAATACATTACACCACACCTTATTACATCATCTCCATAATTGTGTTAGTAATTACACAACTGTGCAAACTTTGTAATCCATTCTGCAAAAGATGATGTCATCACCAGCATTTAGCTCTCTGTCAGACACACATGAGAAGTGGTTTAAGATGCATGGCATGGCATTAAACTAACCTTTTGTATTTACAATATGTCATTCATTGTATATACAATATGAAAATATTTTTGTAAATAGATGTGTTTTTCTCACTTATAAAAGATGGAAGAATAATGGAGATGAAGAGTCTATGAAGGAACAGTATACATGGATATGAAAGCATTAATTGTGACAGAACATATCCACTTTTTGTTTAAATGCCAGTTGCATGAATATACAACAACACCAGCACATTTAGAAGTATTACAGATTACACAAAGATACAAAACTGTTGAATTCTCGGTTGGCCAACAGCTTCTGGGCAACATGCCATCTGGGCTGCATGCTTTGGATGACAGTGTCGTTAATTGTGGTTAATTGTTGTTAAATCCGTTTTACTCTTGCTGTGAGGTTGATACAGGGTGTTGAGAGTCTGGGGGGTTTGTTTGTTGCAGGAGGAAGCGCGGGAACGGCGACTCAAGGAGCAGATGGAGGCTGAGATCAGGGAGAAGGACCAGCAGCTGCAGGAGCTGATGTCTGTGCAGAGTCAGGTGTGTAGGGAGAGAGACTGGTGTGTAGGGAGAGAGACAGGTGTGTAGGGGGAGAGACAGGTGTGTAGGGAGAGAGACTGGTGTGTAGGGAGACAGACAGGTGTGTAGGGAGAGAGACTGGTGTGTAGGGAGAGAGACAGGTGTGTAGGGGGAGAGACAGGTGTGTAGGTGGAGAGAAAGGTGTGTAGGGAGAGACAGGTGTGTAGGGAGACAGACAGGTGTGTAGGGAGAGAGACAGGTGTGTAGGGAGAGAGACTGGTATGTAGGGGAGAGACAGGTGTGTAGGGGGAGACAAGTGTAGGGAGAGATAGGTGTGTAGGGAGAGACGGGTGTAGGGAGATAGTGGTGTGTTGGGAGAGACTGGTGTGTTGGGAGAGACTGGTGTGTTGGGAGAGACTGGTGTGTAGGTGGAGAGAAAGGTGTGTAGGGAGAGACTGGTGTGTTGG